>BSBK01006825.1:2500-1202500 GCA_027943335.1 Chamaecyparis obtusa | reverse complement strand
CTAAACATAAATGTAACACATAAAAAGACATAAGTGGGAAATTATTATAAGGAAATTCTACTAAAAATACAAACAATAAAATTTAAAAATAATTAAAAAAGTGAACGGTTTACCCTTATCGTAATAGTGGGAGTCCATGGCATTGTAGGCTCCTGATGCACATCTCCATGAGTTGCTTCAGTGCCTATAGTGTGCTATGTAGAGTCATCCCCATCGAAGCTAAAACTATATGTATCACTATCAGTCAGGGGACCAAGACAAATATTCTTGCATATAACGCAAGTGTGGGCCACAGAAACATGTGAGCTTGTGGAAGTGCTAGAAGCATCAGGATGAGGAGGCAACAATGTTGTGCTCTACGTAACCAACAGATCACTCAACAGGCGAATGGCTTGAATAGTCTGTGAGCCAGCCTCAACAATAATGTTTGGATGCTGCATTGTGGGAGGTGGTGAAATCTCAGGAGGGGGGACATATGTGCGAGATTTCACCCATTGTGATGATGGCCTTTCTTGCAGAGCACCTAAACCTACACCCTGGTTTTGTCTCATACTCCAATAATCCACCTTGTGACTGAGCACAAATTCAGCATACAATTTTCTAAGAAAATAAAATGGGACATCCAAATTGTTGTGAGGTGGTCTATCAAAAACCATCCACGAACGGTCCCAAAAGTTTTCACGTATTGCACTATTTGTGCACCATTTAATTAACAACTTGGTTTTTTTAGGATCTACTTTTAGACCGGTTTTAGGATCCACAAAAAGATTAGCTATGTCACGTTTTGTTATATTTAGGTTCACGACTTCATCATAATCAAGCCCATCATCAAACTGGGTGTGCATGGAATCACGCCAAAGAAGTGTAGCATTATGTTGCTCTGTTAGTTTCTCCATGTTTTCAATTATTGTGTTCAATGTCATAAACATGGGGTGCAATGTGGGGATATTGGCATATGCAGTTTCCAATCCTCTAAGTTCATTTAGATTATCTCCTATTAGATCTTCTAAATGATGAGGGTTTGTGACAGGTATGTCTTCTAGAGGTAGGGGATTGTTGGGAGGTGGGTCTGGATTGTTTGCGGGATCATTAGGAGGGTTTTCTAATTCCATGTTTGATAGCAATGAAAAAAAAAAGATAATTACAATGAATTTTAAAAAACAATACAAAAGCTCATTGCTACCCTAATTTTTATATAAAAAACTATGTATTTATATTTAAAAATAACAAAAAACAATTAAAACAATAAAAAATAGAAGCTAAACTTACCCGGGCAATTTGGGAAAAATCGGATAGGGGATATGGGACCGGATATCCGAAACCTAGCTGCGTTCAATGCTTTTGTAATGAAAAATATTGAATGCGGTTGGGTACAATGATTTATATTCACTGGAAAATATCGGATATCTAATAATGCCTTCAGGTTTGGCTTTTGGTTTGGCTAGGTGTACTGACACCCAGGCCTACCAAAAAGTCAACAAATCTATTTGTGCACTTTTGGATTTTTGGCATACCATGATCTTGCACATACCCCTTAATGGAAATGAACTTTATGCAATATATGAATGATGAATGCAACTTAATGCAATTAATGTTATGAAATGGTTTAAACTATATGGAATGAATTTAAAATGAATGCAACTTAATTCAAGCTAACATGAATCTAACAAATATTCATGACCTAATGGAATGCACTTTTGTTTTTTATTTCTTTTTGATTTCCAACACACTCGATCACATATAGTTTTTTATGCTTATTTGATTTGACTACACCCCCTTTCTCTTTTCCTCTTACAATTTACATTTTTAGGCTAAGAAAGGAAAAATACATTAAATGCATTTCATCTAGGATGTATCCAACTAACTGCCATCATTCAAAAATTTGGAGCTTATAATCATCATTGAGAAATTTTTGGAATCCCAATTTTAGTACAACCATCACTAGTTCAACCATGATGATATGAATAATTTTTGCACCTCTTTCATTGCTTTCCCATCTCTTTTTGGTATGACTATCACTGATTGAAGCCAATCATGAGATTGTGAATACCGATTTTGTTGGATTCTATGCTGCAAGTGGAATTTGGTATTATGATATTGAACATCAAAATATCCAAGGTATCCTTTTGTATAAACAAACAAAGATCTTAGTTTTACCCTATGTACAAGTCCTCGATGATTCTTTGATGATCACATCCTTAGACAAATAATACATGCTTTAAAACTTTGATCTTAAGACAGTCATTCAGAAATCCATAAAATATCATACTTTCATCATAGCTTGTCTAGTGTAAAAACTTTCATTGATTAGCTAGAAAGACATGATTTCATCAATCAAGTCAACACTTAGAAAAATTTTGCAATGTTTTTCAAATCCATATTTCAAGTGTAGTTCCATCCATTTCATACTTTTAATCCTGATAAAAGGTAGGGTCATGTAAGATCTCAGATTAAATTTTGCGTTTGGTTTAAATTGGTTTAGAATGAAGATTTGATTAAGTGCTTCACTTACATTTTTGATGAATTGATTCGATGATTGATTGAAGTTTTATTTTGATGAATCCTTCCTCCTTTAGAGTATATTGCCCCCAGTTTGATATGATTTCAATGTTGGACTTAGGAAAATTTGTAGATTAGGTGACCAAAATCTTGAGGTACTTGCAAATGCAACTGTGGGGTTTTATTATGCAATATATACAAATGTTGGCAAATGCAATATTTACAAGGATGACTTCTAGGTATGCAAATGACTTGGACTTCCAATGGTGCCTATTTACCAGGTTTTCACTGATTGAATGGATATTGCTTTCTTTTTCTATTTTTAAAGCTTTTTCCTTTTTTTTGCTACCAAGGCACCTATTTGCTAGGTTTTCACCAAGGCACTTTTTCTCTTTTTTCTATTTTTTTGTATTTTCTATTTTTTCAATTTTTTTCTTTTCATATCATCAAGGTGCCTATTTTCTAAGTTTTCACCAAGACAACATCTTTTTGAGGATCATATATGAATGTTTTTGGCTTTCTTCATGCTCAATTTTACACTATTTTTGATCTTTTTTGCATTTCTGATTTGTTTGCTCTTTTTTGTTTTTCAAATGTTTTTGGTATTTTCAGGATCTTTTTTGACTATGTACAATAAATAGGATGCTTTCCATCTAATTTTCTGATACTCTTTTTCATTATCCTTTTTCATTTGCTTCATGTGTAGAACCTTTTGAGATGAATGCTATTGATAGGTTCTTGTAACTCTTCTCCATCACAATCAACTAACTTATAGGTGTCAGTCCCAAAAGATGAAGTGATCACAAAAGGTCCTAACCAGTTTGCTTCCCATTTTCCTTTCTTTTCTCATTCTTCTTGATTCTTTGGATTCTCTCGTAAAACTAAGTCCTTAACATTCAATTTTGATATACTTTTAAGTGATCAAATGCTTGTTGTTGTTTCTCATCTAGCAGTTCTAGTTCATCCAACCTTGCAACTCTATAATCCTCTTCACTTATCAAACCATGTAAAGATATCCTTAAGGATGGAGGTTCTACCTCCAAAGGTAAAATTGCTTATGTTCCAAAGACTAAGGAAAATGGTGTAGCTCCTATTGGCATTCTAATACTTATCCTATAAGCCCATAAGGTCGGGTTTATTTTTATATGCCAATCTCTACTTGAATTGTCTACAGTTCTCTTCAATATCTTCAAGATGATTTTATTCATTTCTTCAGCTTGTCCATTACCTTGGGGGTAATATATTGATGAAGAGTGATGGATCATTTGAAATTTTGTGCATAACTCCTTTAGGTCCTTGTTTTTGAAGTGCTTTGCATTATCCATTATGATGGCATGAGGTACACAATATCTACATATTATGTGGTTTAGGATAAACAAGGATAGCTTCTTTCCTGTTGCAGTTGATAAGGGTACAACTTCCACCTATTTGGTAAAGTACTATGTTGTCATGATAATGAATTTATGATGATTTGAAGATGGTGGATAAATCATTCCTATTAAATCTAGACCCCATTGATAAAATGGCCAAGGTGTCGTCATAGGATGAAGCTCTTGTGTGGGTACATGTATCAAGTTTCCATGATATTGACACTTTCTATAAGTTTTAGTAAAGTGACAAGTGTCTTTCTCCATTGTAGGCCAAAAATATCCTATCCTAAGAAGTTTCTTAGCTAGGGTTAAACCATTCGAATGTGACCCATAGATTCCCTCATGAATTTCTTGTAAAGATATATCTAATTCCTCTTTCTATAGACATCTAAGAAGTATTCCATCTAGACTCTTACAATACAATGTGTCAGATATTAGGGTATAATGAGTGGCTTGTTGAATAAAGCTTTTCTTTTGGTTCCTGGTTTGGTCAATGGGTAGGATTTGGTCTTTTAGGTAAGTGTAAATGTCTCCATACCAAGGTGATTCATGTGTTTTTAGCAAACAGATGGTATGAGGATGGGTAGGGTCAAATGCAGGTTGCTCAACTTCATCTACCAGGAATTCATATCTGGTGCTTTGATCTTGTATTTGGAGAAGTGATGCCAAAGTAGCCATTGCATCTACTTCTTTATTCTTCTCTCTTGGTACTTGTTCAAATGTGATAAGAGTGAATAATTTCTTGATATTTCCAACCATATATTTGTAAGGTATCATCTTGTCATCTTTTGTTTGATATTCATCATTAATTTGATTAATAACTAATTGTGAATCTCCATAGACTTGTAGTTTTGTCACTTTCCACTCTAATGCTAGCTTGATTCCAATGACCAATGCTTCATACTCAGCTGTGTTATTTGTGCATGTAAATATAAATTTGTATGATTTTGGAATTGTAGACCCTTGAGGAGTAATCAAAAGTATGTCTGCTCCTGATCCATGTTGGGTGTTGGAACCATCAAAATATAGTTGTCATGTTTTTGCTTCCACATTCACAATTTCAGAATCTGGAAATTCCAATTGTATTGGGTGGTCATCTTGTAATGGTGATTATACTAAATGATCAGCTATGACTTGGCCCTTGATAGATTTTCAATCCACATATTCTATGTTGAATTCACTTAGCACCATGACCCATTTGGCTAGTCTTCCATTCATTGTTGTTTTGCTAAGAAGATATTTCAAGGGATCTATCTTTGCAATGAGTTTAATCTTGTGGGATAACATATAGTGGCATAATTTTTTGGAAGAAAAAACTATGGCCAAACATGCTCTTTCGATGAAGGAGCAGTTTAACTCATATTTTACCAAAATTCTACTTATGTAATAGATATCCTTTTCTTTTCCTAATTCATCTTCTTGTGCTAGAAGTGCCCCTAATGAATGCTCAGTCACTGAAATATATAAAATCAAAGGCTTGCCTCTTATAGGTGGCATCAAATTTGGAGGGTTCATTAGATATTTCTTTAACATGTTGAAGGCTTCTTCACATTTTTCATCCCATTTGAAAACTATGTCCTTATGCAAGAGTTGGGTAAAGTTATGGCACTTTTCTACCAATTGAGAGATGAACCTTCATATGGATTGGATCCTACCTTGGAGAGATCTCATTTGGCTTATGTTTCTAGGTGCTTCCATTTCCATGATGGCCTTGACCTTAGATGGATCTACCTCTATTCCTTTTGCTGACGCAATGTACCCTAGTAGCTTTCATGATTGGATGCCAAATGCACACTTTTTTAGATTTATCCTTACTTTAAATTATTCCAATCTTTCAAATATTTTCTCTAGGATTGGTAAATGTTCATCTCTTGAATGAGATTTTTCAAGCATATCATCTACATAATCTTCCATGAACTTATGCATCATATCATGGAATATTGTTGTCATAGCTCTTTGATATGTTTCCCTGACATTTTTTAGACCAAAGGGCATAACATTCCAACAGAATGTCCCCCATGCGCATGTAAATGTTGTTTTGTCTTGATCCTCAGGTGCTATTTTTATCTGATTGTAGCCATTGAAACCATCCATAAGAGAGAACATGGAATGTCTTGCTGTTAGATCCACTATGGCGTCTATGCTTGGTAATGGAAAGTCATCCTTAGGGCATGCAAGATTTAGATCCCTAAAATCCATGCAGATTCTAAAGGTCCTATCTGCTTTTGAAACTGACACTATGTTTGAAATCCATTGGGTATAATCAATGGCTCCTATAAAGCCAACTTTTAGCAATTTTTCTAACTCCACTTTCACAAGCAAAGCTATATGTGGATGCATTTTTCTCAATTTTTGCTTGACTGGTCTTGCTCCTTTTATGTTCAAGTGATGCATGATTAAATTTGGATCTAATCTTGGCATATCATCATAAGACCATGCAAAATTGATTTATTTTTCCTTGAAAAATTTGATGAATTCTTTTCTTTCCTCACTAGATAAAGATGTTGCTAAGTGTATGATCCTTTGTTCTAATTCTGATCCAATGTTTACCTTTTTTGTTGGTTCGATCAAGATAGGAGATCTTTCCTCATAATTCTTGGGTAAAGTATCCAAACTCCCTTCCTTAGGCACCTCAATTGGGTTTTCACCTTTGGAATCATTCTTTATTTCTTTCTCTTTTTGATCTAATGCTGCCACAATGTGGTTTTCAACATTAGATTCTTTCCATTTTTTATTTTATTTTTATTTTTTTTCATTTTTTATTGAATTGGGAGTTTGGATACCTTCCTTTTCCTCTTCTTCCTGATAATCCATGGTAGAAGAAGGTTCAACCACATTTAAGTATTGGGACACCAAATTGTCATTTAAAAAGGTTGAGAGTATGGTAGGTTCGATGGAATCCCATTCAATTAATTCTGGGTAAATGAGGGTCAATGGATCAATGTTTTAGTTTAAACCAATAGGGTTTAAGGACAAGACTTCATTGGAAGGTTTGAACATTATATCACTTAAGTCTATGACATGTGCCTCTTCGAGATGATCTAGAGAACTAGGGTCAAAATCCTCGTCACTAGAATCCATTAAGGTTTCTATTGGGTAAAAATCTTGTGGGTTAAACCTAGTGTTAGATTCTTCCATATTAGGTCTCCATGATGGGATGTATGGTTCTCCTACCCATTGATTTATTTCAATTTCTTGAATGGGTACATTATCTAGGACCACTTGGCTTGAGCTTGAAGCTTGATTTTGACTTGATTCTGTAATTGATTCCTTCCCTTTGCTAGGAGTGTAAGTATGAATGACATCAATACCTTTATCTTGACATGATTCATTGGAAAAAGTATCCCATTCCCATTCATTTGAGTCTTCATCACTATGTGACTCTAATTGTAATATTTTATCATAGACTTTAGGATAGTTCTTTTGAGTATACCCTTGCTCTAGATAGCCTAATCCTGTCTTCTCTTTGCTGTCTCTCCACGTCATTTCAATAGGTTCAAGGAGTCCTTCATTTCTTGTTCCTAAAGGTAATTGTCCTTTATACCCCATTTTTTTCATAATTTTAAATCCCTTCCCATATTGATGTGTGGGAATGCTTATATTTTGTATGTGTTTCTCATGGGTGCTTGATTCTTCATCTTTGTATAACCAGTTTAGGATTTCATTGTCCTCTTCCTCCATGAATGACGATGTATTAGCCCTCAAAAAGTGATCATTTTATTTATGAGGCAAATTATATGGCTTTCCATATGACCTTGGGGATAAGGGTAGGTCCATCATGGATAAGGAGTATTCACCTACTCCCTTTTGTTTGATTTTACATTATTTCTCAAAGTTCTTCATCATGTGGTCCATCTTTTGGTAATGAGCCTCCTTAGTGTAGCTTTGAATGGATATATCTTGGTCTTCTTTCCTTGTCTCAAGAGCACTCTCCTCACTAACCTTTTCTTTCCCTTTTGTTGATGTAGCTAGGTTAGCGGGATTTTGGATGTTTTCAACAACAACTTCTTTTTATTCTTTTTCCTTTCCCTTCAAAGATGGGAGATCTTTAGATCTTTGACCTTTCTCTATTCTTAGGGGTATGGATCCTTTTGCATCATGTGGGACTAGAGAATAATTGTTAGGCTTTAAGTTATTACAATATTGGAAGGGGTTTGAGTCCCCGCTTACCATGATTTCCTGCCCTAGATAAGGGAATTTAAGACATTGGTGATAGGTAGAAGGCACAACTTGCATTTCATGAATCCACAATCTCCCTAGTTATTGTAAGTCAACTTTAGGTCTAGGACTTGACAAATGGTTTCTTTTTTCATTGGGCCAACTCTAATAGGCAGCACTATGACACCCTTAGAAGCTATTTCTTCGTCATCGTAGGATTTTATAGTTATCTTTTTTTTGGGTCAATAGCCTCCTCAGAAAATCCTAAGGCTTTCACCAAGTTTAGGGTACAAATATTTAGGCCGACCCCTCCATCAATAAGGACTCTTTTTACCCTATGCTTATGAATTAGAACCTCTATATGCGAAGGCAAGTTTTGGGGATGATTCAATGACATGTCATCTTGCTTGGAAAAATATAGACAATGAGGTGCATTAAGATGTCCCACCATATTTTGAAATTTATCTTCCTCCAAATTTAGAGGTACACTTGTCTCCACCAGGGACTTTTCTAGAATTTCCTTATGAGTTGGTGAGAGTTTAAGCAATTCCAAAATAGAGATTTGAGAAGGGGTTCTTTGTAATTGATCTACCAAATTATATTGTTTTTATGATGGAAATGAAGCTTGATTTGGTAGAACAATTCTTGGAGCATTAATAGGTAGAGTAATCTTTGAAGCTTGCCCCCTAGTCACAACATTAGACGTTGCTTCCCTCAGTTTTTCTTTTACTACAATAACATTTATGGTGTTTCCATCACCACTTAGAGCATTGATTGTGTTATCATAGGTATGAGAAAAGTTGACTTTCTCATTACCCCTTTTATTATTTTGGTTAGCATTTGATGACTCACCCTTCTCATGGTTTAGAAAGGGATTTTTGAAGGCCGTATGATCTTCATTGTTTTGGGGCCCTTCAACTTTGATTGTACCATCATCAATTAAGTCTTGTACCAAATGTTTTAACTTCATGCATTCATTGGTTTTATGACCCTTATTTTGATGATACTCACAATGGTGAGAATCATTCAACCAATTTAGTTTAATTTGGGGTTCATAGGGCCTTAACTTGGGTAGAGTAATGATCTTGTTGGCCACCAAAGTCCTTAACACATTTTCTAATGGTTCACCTAAGAAGGTGAATTTTCTCTTTCAATAAGTGGAAAAGAATGGTTTAGACTTGTTTCTATTTACATTATTGAAGGGATTATTATTATAATTTTTGTGGTTGTTGTTGTTGGAATTTGCATTATTAAAAGGAGCTTTAGTCATTTGATTTACATTGTATGTTGAATTCGCTCCACTTGATAAGTTAAATGGGGTAGCCTTCAAGGTGTGGGCTTTCACCACCCCATTATTCACAAGATTTTTGTTATTATTTTTCAACCATAGCTTAGGTTTATCATTTTGATTATTGGCCCCTTTATTGTTGGTATAACTAGATATATAATGATTATTACTAGTATTGGTGTAGGGTTTGTTGTCTTTGAAAAAATTGATTTCACCCCTTTTGACCAATACATCTTCAATCTTAATCCCATTCTCAATAAATTTTTTGAATGTAGGGGGACATTGAAGTTGGAGTCTATAGTTCATCTCCATATTTATATTATTCATAAATATCTCCATCTTCTCCTTTTCAGGGATGCTTCATGGGTACCTTGAAAAAAAGGTCCTCCACCTTTGAAGGAACCCTAAGAAAGATTCACCATCCTTTTTTTTTGTATCACATAATTTTAGCATTGTAATCTCATGCTCAATATTGTAGGAGTAATGAGTTACAAATTTGGAGGCTAATTACTCAAAATTCTTGATCCCTTACGGAAGTTTAGAGAACCATTCCATGGCTTTCCCTCCTAAACTTCTTGGAAAAATTCTCATTAAGTATGTGGGGATATGCATAAATTCAATACTTAGAGCGCAAAACTCTCTAAGGTGATCATGTGGGTCTGATTTACCCATGTATTTATCATATTTAGGAAAAAATGTATTGATAGGAAAAGGTGCCATGACTAAGCTTTTGTCGATTGGGAATGGACACAAAGCTTCAATAGAGAAAGGTTTAGGCTCCGCGTCCTTTTTCATTAAGTCTATTTGAGTTTGGAATATTTTTAGTTGTTGAGTCATAGCATACATCAGATTTTCTTCTTGTTTTATTTTATTGAGTTGATCCACATCATACTCATGTTGGAGCTTTACCCCTGCTTGGGCTAGATTTAGGAAAAATTTCTCCCTATCTCTATCTATGAGTTTGTCCATGACTTCAAGAAAATCAGTATCTTGAGCTGCTCTATTAGCCATTTCTTCAATTAATTATTTAGGCTCATGATTAACATTATTGATGTTGTCATTGTTTCCTCCTTGGTTGTAATCATGAAATGCAAAATTTCAATCCATTGATTCAGGTCTTTTTTCAAATAAATTTGGGAGACTATCCCCTTGGTCGTGATCATTGAAAAGACTTTGATGTTAAAATTCAAGGACCTCATTTGCAATGCAAGTTCCATCTTCTCTTAAAGATAATTTGAGTTTGTGAGAATGTGTAGAAACTGACATTCAACAAAGTTTGATTTTGATTTGATCCTCAAGTTGGTAATTGTTGATTTTTATTGAATAGATTAAAAATATAAGATGAGCTATGTAATGGATATCTATTTCACTTGTTCTATGTATTTTTCAAACACAACAATCACAAGTACACTTGTTGTTTTTAACCCTCTACACAAAAAGTATTTGAATTTGTAGGATGTTATTGCGGGTTGTGCACAAAAAGACACTTCAAACAATCTACCTAGCTCAAGATTTGGTTCGTAAACATGGCTCTATAAGGTAGTCTTTGCTAAGTTAACAAGGTTTTAATCAATATTCCATTCAAAATGGATATTAAACTTTCATCCTCCAAGTATATTAAGAGGCTTCCCACACCAGTATGTCAAAGTTTTGCGCAATCCTGAAGGACTACTCGAGGAAGTTCGAAAGTTTAATTCCCTTTTGTCACACACCCCATTAAGGATGCATGCATTTAGTTTTATAGTGGGTTGGATGATCGCAGAAAATTTGATTGTATCCCACTTTGGGTTGTCCCTCTCACCGGGCTCATTAAGGCAAATCGCAGGAGGTGAGCCGAACTATTGATCTAGCATGTTCATTTGAAAGCAATAAAGTGGAATGAAGAAATAGGTTGTGGGCGTTTGATTCAAGAAAAAGGTGAAGAGCATATCCCTATCTACTTCTTAATTACCAAACACTTTTAACAAGGTTCATTTACCAAACCCACTAATTAATGAGAATCGAGTGTTTCTACTCTTTTCTACAAATAAAGGGTTGTTCAAATTTAGTTCTTGATTTACCTAGCCTTTCTTTTAATGAAGAAGTTCAACACTTTTGGCATTTTGATTCACTTAGAAAGTGAAGAGCATAGGCCTAATGTTATAATTCTCAAACAATAATAGGCTATTTTTAATTACTAGATTTTGAAAACAGCAAAGCCACAATTTAAGTAAAAAAATGATTAAGTTTAGGCTTACCTCAAATGAAGCTAGCAAAGGCTAGGGGCATTTTTGATTGATTTTTCATTTTTAATGCTCACCTAGTGGTGATTGTTCCTTTCCAATCTGCATTTCCTCCAACAAGTTAGTCGACACAACTAGCAAAAATGAAGAAAAACAAGATAAAATTGAATCTAAAGCCTTATTTGTCAAATTTAAGAAAAACTTGATTAAGGTGAATAAATCCAATTCAATGAAACAAATTTTTGCTTATATGCTTCTACAACTTTGAGATAATGTTCATGTACCTTGCTTTCTTGCTGAGAATCCTTAAGAAATAGCTTAATGTGAGCAATGTTCTCCTCTTTGATCTTCTTTGTTAAAGCTTTGCCTTCTTGATTGAATCTACTCTCTGGTTTTTTTACTCTTTTATGATCTCTCATCCTACAGACAAAGAGAAAACATTTTCTGACAGTCAAATTCTATTTATTTTCAATTTAAGCAAAAGTTCTATTGAATCTATTGAAAGTGCTATTTAAATGCTCAAAAGTGCTAAGGATTGAATTAAAAGTGCTAAAGAAAATAGTTAAAAGCGCAGAAATAGAGAGAAAAAGCATTGAAATCATGTGTAAAGGTGTCAAAAACACCGCAAATGCGCTGGACAATAGATCAAATGTACTGGCTAGTCAGGGAAAAAGCGCTGAGAGAATAAAGACATAAAATAGAAAGAATCAAACGTGCTAAAAATCTGTGTAAAGGCGCAACAATTTGTCATCAAGGCGCTATTTCAAGTATCAAATGTGCTAGAGAACCTATCAAAAGTGCCGCAAAAAATGATATACACACTATTTCACCTGTCAAACAGAGAGTTAAACATGCAAAAAAATTGAAAATATAAATTTTCTATATTTTTAGAAAAGTGAAGCCTAATGCCCCACGGTGGGTGCCATTTTGTGTACTAGAATTTGTACCTTGATAGGGTTAGTATTGCAAATAATTGAATAAACTAACTAAATTACCACAAAGGAAGAGCTATTTTAACAAATAAAGATAATTAAGCACTCTATGGATCTCTAGCTAGGGATGTTAATGGTGAAGCTCTCAGCAAGCCTCCATTAATGACAGTCCTAGAATGAGAATATATGATAAAGAAAGCTAAAATAGTTCAATTCCAAATTGAAATGCTTAATTAACTTCTAAATTTGCCTTTCTAGCTCAAAATCTCAAGAGGTTAGATGCAATTCTCAGATTTGTGGATTGAATTATGAGTGAATTATCCCTTGCTTTTATAGGATTTGGCAAGGGTAGGGGGTGTAGTAGAGTTGATCATGATTGAGTTGGGGTTAAGTCCTTAGTTCCATCCTTTGGAGACGATTTAAATGGATTGTCCTCAAAGCTTGAGACAAGAAGACAAGATGAGTGGACAAGATGTTCTTTCAAATTGAGTGATTGAGATTCATTTTGGCTTGATCCATGTGAGCTCTTTCCTTAAATCCTATTGGTTGAGGCTTCTTCCTCCCATGTGGTGTTGAGAGAAAATAGGACTTAATTAATTAAATTTAATTAATTTGTTTAGCCATGTGTACCCTTTGAGTGGGTTGATTTGATTTTAAATTGAACTATAAAATTAATTTGATTAATTGCACATTGATTTAAATTATCATGATTTGATCGATTTAACTTGAATTTATGGATTTGATTTTAAAATTGAATTAAAGCTTGATTTGAATTTTGATTGGCTAAATGCTTGTTTTGATTCAATTGCCTTGATTTCTCCTTAAAGTTTTGCCTTGATTAATCACATGAATGATCCTACCCACTTTTCAATGATTACACATACCAATCCATTGGTTCAAAATCACATTCTAAAGATGCTAATGTTACTCGTCGTATCCTCACATCAACCATAATGGGAAAGGAAATGAAAAAATCTCGTTTAATAAGAAAAACAAGCAATTCATTAAGGATAAGTAGTACCACATTACACCACGCTTTAGATAGGCGAGAGAAAATTGAGGATCCTAACAATAATTCTCTTTGGACATTCTTGGGTAGACTCCCACACAAGGACAAGGTTGTTGTTGATGCACTAAAAAAATTAATTTATAAATATTGGCATGAAAACACAAGGGTTTCACCCAACTGAAGAGGTATTATTAGAAGGTGAATTGGAATTAGAAATCATGAGCCACATCCAAAAACTACTTAGATATGAAAAAAACACAATTTTATGAAAGGGGTATGTGTAGGATCATGGTATGCCAAACTAGGCCCTTAAGTGGAAATGAAAATTCAGAAAATCAGGTTTAGGCAAGTGGAAATACAAAATTGAACAAGTTATAAATATTATATAAAAAATATGTAAGAAGAGAATCTTTATAAAATTGAATTTAGTTTCTAAGATACTAGGCCTTTTTAAAAAAATAAATTATTCTATATGTTGAAAATTTCAAATTTCAATGTAGTAGTATGAAAATTTTAGGAAAACATAAGAATTAGGTGTATGTCTGACCACCTTAAACACAATCAAATGATTATTTAGTTTTACAAGATTCTAGATATAAGTAGTAGAATCATGTTCGCATGTGACACATATTTTTTTGTAATTTATTTCTTAATAAATAATTAATTATGATTTTTTCTACAACTTTTCCAGAATACAAAAACTCTCGTGTCTGACCATGTTAACTTAGTCTAAACTTTATCAAATTGATTTTTTTTTTAATCTTTATTGTAGTAGGAAAATCATAGAATGTGACACATATTTTGGATTTAAAAAATGTTATATAGTTTGAAATTTATATCTATTTTTGAATAAGTCTATCAATTAGGACTAGAAAGATAACAAATAGGTGTATGTCTGACCACATTAAACAAAATCAAATGATAATATTTTTTTATAAGATTCTAGATAAAAGTAGTAGAATCATGCCTGGATGTGATGTATATTTTTTTGTATTTTTTTCTAAGTAAATAATTAATTATGATTTTTCTGCTACAAATTTTCCTGAATATAAAAACTCTCATGTCTGACCACCTTAATTTAGTCTAAACTTCATCAGATTGAAACAATTATTTATTATTATTGTATTAGGTGAAGCATAGTGTGAAGTATATTTTAGATTTCAAAGATGTTATATTGTTTGAAAGTTATAGTTGTTTTTCAAAGAGTCCATCAATCAAGACTTCTTTTTCACATCACCACTTTTTGGCATACCATGATCCTGCACATACCCAAAGGTTTCTTCAAAGCTTTCCTCAGATTAAAATTAGTCAAATATTTTTTGAGATGAAAAAACCATTTTATGTTAAGATTAATCATGCACGTACTGCATGTTGTTGTAGGTTTCATGTTGAGTTTTTCATGCATTATGAGATTTATCACTGTATATGTGGTACTTTGCATGCTAACAATGTTTTGCAGGAATGTGGTCTACAAGAACCTCCTAAGTCATTGAGAGACTTCATTTCAAGCGTACTTTATAAAAAAGTTGATGGGTGCATTTATTATAAGATGATGTGTTTGAAAGGATTTTGTCCTACATGTGGTGGTTTGCAAAAGTTTCATAGATTCATATATCTCGATAACACAAAAATTAGGCAAGAACTAGTTTCTTTTGGAAAATACAAGTTAGTGACATATGGTGTTAAAGATCAAAAATAATTAAAGAGGTGTGAGTTAGTGAAAAGGGATATATGCGTAGCTGAATTTATGAATATGTTTTAAGATAAACTAGTTTATGAGTACATAGGTCACACACATAGAGATAGGTGGCTAGATGAGCAATTCAAGTTGTGTAAGGACACTTTCCCATTGGGTAGTATTGTCTCTTTCATTGATTTTGTAGTGAATTATACACTAAAACCTTAAAATGAAGTACAACCTATGTATTATCACTCTACACAAGTTACAATTTTTATACATAGTATTCATGCATGCACACAATGGCACAAAGGATGACATAAAGGTTATAAGAGAGTATCACTTGTATATCAACGATGATCATACACATTCCTTAGAGTTTGTGCAAGGATTATTTAAATTTTTCTATGATAGTTTAAGGGAAAGAGGTATAAGATACAACCAACACTTAATATGGTCAGACAATTTCACCTCATTATTCAAGAATGCAAGGATGTTCTACAGGTTGAATAGGATGCATGTGACAAGTGGTATGCAACATTTTTGGAATTTCATCGAGGTAGGTCATGGAAAGGGAGAGCATGATGGTGCATAAGCATTGTGAAAAGAGATCTTACCAGAGAGGAATTGAAATATGAAGGTGGTGCAGTGTTAATAGATGGAGAAACAACTGTGCAATGGTGTAATTCTATGATGGGGCCAGGTAATGTAGATAATTCTATGGTTTCCATATTTTATTGGTTAATACATGAATCTAACATTGAAAACTATTTAGATTGTTGTACACTTACAGGATCAAGTGACTTGCATTTATTTAGAAGTTTAAATACAACATCATTAGCTATTTATACTAGACAAAGTGCATGCTTTTTCTCTTTGTGTATGTAATTTTTGTGGGATGAATGTGAATCAAAAGAGTGGGTCGACCAATGGTATTGTAGACCTTTGAAAACCCTAGATACATATCAACTTCCTTGAGCACTACAACTAAACCAAATGGAAGCATTAGTGGATTTTAACCATGTATCTGACATAGTTGAACCAGGTAATTTATTAATTTATTACTCAGTGAATTCCTTTTCTCATCTTGTGTGCATTTTAAGGTCAATTTATTAGTTCTTTATGTTGATTTTGGTATTAACTTATAGCCTTCTACTAAATCTAGGTCATGTATATGCAGGCATTGCAGATGAGAACAATGAAGAAGGAACAAATTACTTTTTGTGTCATTGTAGTGAGGCAAAAAAGAAATTGACAACTACAGTCATTGATGGAGAGAGTATTGAGTACCCAATAGGTTCCATTATTGTGACATGCACATGACTTAGAAGGTATTGTTGTTGTGTCTAGTTTTATTGAGACCTCTTAAATTCAATTTATTACACTTTGTATTGATATTGGCATTAACTTATTTTTATAATAAAATGTAGGTACCCTATCAAGAATTCTAACACCTGGTTGTTTGAGGACTTTGAGACATAGACATATTCTTCATTACTCTAACCTTGTTGTTGCATCAAATATTCAATTGATTAAATATCATGGTAGACGTCTTAACAAGAATTTGTGGAAAATTCATGAATCTGACCATGAGGAAATACTTGACACAATAAGGGTTAGAGATGATCCAGAAGGTTCACTTGATTGATTTTGGGCCATAAAGATGATTGATTCTACAATATGGTAGAATGATTTTGACAATTTGTATATGATTCTATGTGCATATGAGCTATAATGTGCATTTTTAGATGCCAAATTTTGTATATAAAAATAATAATCAAATGTAATGTGCATATTTAGATGCCAATTTTTGTATATAAAAACAATAATCGACTGTAATGTGCATATTTAGATGCTAGATTCTATATATAAAAACAATAATCGACTGTAATGTGCATATTTAGATGCAAAATTTTGTATATATAAACAATAATGAGATTCATCATGTGTATTAGATGTAAAATTTGAAATATAAAAGTGTCCATGGGGCTGATTTGCAAATATTAAGAGCCCACATTTTGTATATCCTAATTTGTACCATTTGATTATAAATACATATTTAATTTTGTATCCGTACATTTTTATTGTCTTAATGCCATGTAAAGTGTAAAAATTATGATTCCTTCTTATAAATTTTGTATCCTTATATCTGTATTGTCTTAGTTCCATGTACATTTGTCTCATCAAATGATGTAATATTTGGAGTCATTGAGTCAAAATTGGTCAAATGTGTCCAAAGTAAAATGGTGATTCCCTAGGGTGAAGGGATAGTGTTAAATGATTGCATCCTAAAATCTAACGATTTGTGCCATTAGCTCTAGTTGGCCAGGTAAACACGAGTGACAACCCTATTCCACCCACAAATTCACTAGAACGTTCGTGACCATGCCAAACCAAAGTGTCCCCAAGGTGAACTAAGTACGATTGGGTAATTATTTTGTTAGGCTTGTATCTCAGACCTTGTGAGAGGTATCGATGAACCATGAGATGTTATAGGACCATGTTTCTGAGTCCAACAACAACCTCTCTCCATTCTGGGATATTTGAATTTTTTGAACTTGGCATGCCAATCTCGCTTGATTCTAAAACTTTTAGTGAGGGTTAGTTGAAATTTGCACCACTAGGTTTCTTCCAAACCATTCATCTTGGTGATGAACGGTTTGCACCATTAGCTCCATTTGGGTATGTAAACACTAGTGACAACCCCATTTCAAGCATGAAGTTGCTAGAACATTTGCGACCATGCTAGACCAAAGTGTCCCCAAAGTGCACTAAGCACGATTGGGCAGTAATATTTTGGGGCTCGTATCTTAGACCCTGTGAGAGGTATCAATAAACTATGAGATTCTACAGGACTATGTTTCTTAGGCCTACAATAACCTCTCTCCATTCTGGGAGATTCAAATTTGTTTGAAGTTGGCATGCCAATCTCACTTTACGCCAAAAATTGCAGCGAGGGTCAATTGAAAGTTGCACCACTGGGTTTCTCCAAAATCATTCATCGTGGCACTGAACAATCTACACAACTATTTCTACTTGGGAGGGTAAACTCTATTTAAAACCCCATTTTGACCATAGAGTCACTAGAACGTTTGTGACCATGTCGGACCAAAGTGTCCCCAAGGTGCACTAAGCACGATTGGGTAGAGATGTTTTGAGGCTCGTATCTTGGACTCTATGAGAGGTATCAAAAAAATGTGAGATGCTATAGGACCATGTTTATGAGGCCTACAATAACCTCTCTCCATTCTATTAGATTCAATGTTTTTTGAATTCGGCATGCCAATGTCGCTTGACGTTAAAACTTGCAGTGAGGGTTAGTTGAAAGTTGAACCACTGGGTTTCTTCCAAACCATTCATCTTGGCACCAAATGGTCTATGCCATTAGCTTTATCTATGTGGGTAAACACTAGTGACAACCTCATTTCAACCATGGATTCACTAAAACATTCGAGACCATGCTAGACCAAAGTGTCCCCAAGGTGCACTAAGCACGATTGGGCAATGATCTTTCGAGGCTCATATCACAAAACCTATGAGAGGTATTGACAAACCGTGAGATGATACATGACCATGTTTTTTAGGCCTACAATAACCTCTCTCCATTTTGGGAGATTCAATTTTTTTTGAATTTGGCATGCCAATCTTGCTTGACACCAAAACTTGCAGTGAGGGTCAGTTGAAAGTTGTACCACTGGGTTTCTTCCAAATCATTCATCTTGACACTAAATGCTCTACTCCATTAGCTCCGGCTTGGTGGTTAAACGCTAGTGACAACCCCATTTTGACCACAGATTCACTAGAACATTCACAACCATGCCAGACCAAACTGTCCCCAAGATGCACTAAGCACGATTGGGCAGTGATCTTTTGAGGCTTGTATCTCGTACCCCATGAGAGTTATTAGAAAACCATGAGATGCTATATGACATCTTTTTTTCTAAGGCATACAATAACCTCTCTCTGTTATGGGAGATTCAATTTTTATTTGATTTTGGCATGCCAATCTCACTTGGTGCCAAAACTTGCAATGAGAATCAGTTGAAAGTTGCACTACTAGGTTTCTTCCAAAACGTTCATCCTGGCACTAAATGGTTTGTGCCATTAGCTCCCATTGGGAAAGTAAACACTAGTGACAACCTTGTTTCAACCATGGAGTCACTAGAACATTTGCGACCATGCCGAACCAAAGTGTCCCCAAGGTGCACTAACCATGATTGGGCAGCGATCTTTTGAGGCTCATAGCTCAAACCCTGTGAGAGGTATTGGTGAAGCATGAGATTCTACATGACTATGTTTATGAGGCCTACAATAACCTCTCTCCATTCTGGGAAATTCAAATTTTTTTGAATTTGGCATGCTAATCTAGCTTGACACCAAAACTTGTAGTGAGGGTCAGTTAAAAGTTGGACCATTGGGTTTCTTCCAAACTGTTTATCCTGGCAAGTTGGTGGCTCTAGGTGCATGGGAATGGCCTAGCGAGCGAATCCTTGCTTGGGATTTGATGTGAGAAGTTGCATCTCACATGATTATTGATTGATCTCCTTATGATCAGGGTATGGGCCCAGGAATGATATCACACCCCTCTGCATCAATAACCTTGAAACCTTATTGAATGCTCTGAAAGTTATTTAGTTTAGTTTTCAATCCTTTTATATTGATTGATTGCATTTTGTCATTGTTTTCTCAATAATAATTTGACAAAATATTGATGTAGAAGCATCATTCCATGAATGTGCTTACTGATTCTCATGGAATGATGTTCATTTGACATGTATAATAGATTTCTAACATGATACATTTTAGAAGAGTTGTTTTGACAAGGTGAAATTACCAAATTTATGAAGTGAACTTTGAAGGATTTTCTTGGTTGAGAGCATCAGATACACATGAATACATTATAGTGCATAAAGCATGAATTCACTTAAATGATGAATTAAAAAAGTGTACACACATAGCACATAAAGTGTTAATTTTTATTAAGTCATGAAGCATACATGTAGCACATAGATTATAAAGTGTACACATGAATTCACTTAACTTATGCACGTAGCCCGTACACATGAATTTAGGTTATGAAGAATGTACATGAATACACATGAATATACTTAACACATAGATCATATACATGAGTATATACACAAAAGCATATTTACATACTAACAATGAACAAATGAACACACAGTTAACAAATTGGATCGAATATCAAGTTTCATATATATCAAAATGAACAATAACTCTATACATATCAAAAAATGGCATAATCCCAAATCAATAATAGAGTTACAAAAATGTGGCATCGACTATGTCAAGGTTGATATATACAATAAAAATTTCAAATATATATAAAATTTGGTCATTCAATAACCACAACTAGATCTATATATCTCTATCAATATCTACGACTCTACAGGATCATCAAAATTGAGCCTCTTCAAAGAAGTAGGTAGCTCACTAGGTGTCTGCACAAGAATAATTAAAATGATAAATCAGATATCTTTTCTCAAAATAACATAAAAATAACTAAATACATGATTTTAATACATTGGTTGTTGAATTGTGGTTACCTCATCTCTTTCTTCTATAATTGGGTCATTCCCTAAAGATGATGGTCCCCATCTTGCATGAGCTGGAATCCTAACAAAATGCAAAGGTAGAGGATCCATGGGAGGTTGTGAAGAGGGTTGTAATAGGTAAAATAAAATAAAATCACTTGTTAATAACATATATGTCAGGAAACACTAAAAAAATTATAGAATTGCATCTACTCATATCTAAACGCATATGTTTAACATGTATATATAGAAATAATAAACATCATGCATTCCACATGTGATCAAAATCAACATGACACATTCAATGTTCTCATGATGTGGTCTAAAACATCAACATGATTCATTCCACATGCTATCAAAATCAGCATGACACACTCAATGTGGTCATAATGTGGTCTAAAACATCAACATCATGCATTCCACATGCAATTAAAATCAAGCATGGAGGTAAAAATCCCAAAGGAAAATAAATAACAAGTGTTCACAACACACTCAATTGGGAACTTTGTCGGGAGTATGAATTCATACAAAAATCCAAAAAGGAAAAAGTGAAACCATAGAGTGGTTGAAATAAGAGAGGACAATTCACTCCAATATTTAGAATATGTCAATCATGCCAAATGGAAAATCTAGGTAGCACACAAAATGAGAAAAACCCCAAAATGCCCAAAAATAAAAAATCACAAAAATTGAATAAATCAAAAACCATTTTCCCGTAGGATCCCAAAAGAACATTTCACAAATAAAAATCCATTTCTAGGCACTTCACAAAAATCCAAGAGCATAACTATTCTAAAACCGCAAATACCAAATGAGAAAATAATAAAATACTCACACATACCCAACCGAGTGGAGAAATTAAAAAATAACATGGGGGAATTCTTATTCTCGGTCACTCATCTAATGCAATTAATTTCATAAAAAATAAAGGATTAAAATAGACATGGTGAGATGCTCTACCTCACACAAATGGAGAAACACCAAGACGGAGAGGGAACATTGAAGACCCAACCCAATTGGATGAGACCTTTGAAAAAGTGGATCAATCTCGAAACAAATCTAATGAGCCACTCCACACAAGAATCGAGACCCGTGTTTTACCCAACAAGAAAAATATTGATTTCTCTAATACAAATTTAGAGCAAATCACATTTTTCTATCAAAGCTAGAAGTGAGAAGTGTGTAAAAAGAACTCACTTATAAAATATAAAATACATTTCCAAAAGTGACTTTCAAATATATTATTTAAATAATTAGATAAACTATTCAACCTTTTCAAAAAAATAAATAAAATCGATTCCAACTAATTAAAATGCAACTACAAGATAAATTAGCGGTTAAATAAAATATTAAAATTCTCCAAAAGATTTTGAAAGATTAAAATTATCATATAAAATTAAATCTTTGTGTGAAAACTGTGGATATCTAAGTGCACATAAATTCTCACGGGTCTAACACTATATGCATAATGAATCTTGATTTACCAACATGTTCCAGGGGAATAACATAATAATTATAGATATGTCATCCATATAGGGACAACATCAGCTTAGTATGAAGAGGAAAAGTTACTAAGGATATAAACACACTCAAATCTTGTAGGTCAGGAAGAATATGTATGGTACCTATTCACTTAAACACACAAACATCAAGGGTAGCTACTCACAATATAAATAGTTGAAGCACATGAACATACATGATATCAAACTGCAAAGGAAAATGAGACATCATGTGGGCCTAACAAATGAGTAACTGTGACTTCATCTCACTTCATACATGTAATTTAAATAATCATTGCATTTTAATCTAAGAATTTCATTTAAACATAAATAATTTAAATAAATCATTTTATGGAAATATAAGCATATATCAATGAAAGTAAACAACTTAAATAGCCAACAACATAAGCCACAATAAATCATGGAATCCAATGAAATCATCCTAATAACATAATCAGTAGTCCTGAATGAAAAATACACTAGATATCATTGTAAGGCATTGTGTCACATCACTTGAATCATCATATCTAGATATGATCAAACTGAAACAACAACACAATCTAACTATCTATCACAACCAAGATACTAGTAACCAAAATAATAAACTATCATCGATGCATCTCATCATGTAGATAATCATAATATCAAGATAAGAGTATATCTTAGATCAAAATAATCATGGAATATAATTGAAACATGGGAGGCACTACATCCTCCCCCTCTAAGGATTGACTTACTTCTGGATGCCTACAAAAACATAAGGGTATAAAAATATCAACCATGAATTATCCTTCCATGTAGAAAAAGTCTCATCACTTGGGTCCCATTGGACCCTTACCTCCTCTATGTCTCTACTACTGAGGGTCAACCTTTGATGTTGAATAATATAGATGGTCTCCAAAGAAAGCTACCTTTCTTTTACATGTAAAGCACCCCAATCAATAACATGGGTCACATCAGGAATATACTATCTCAACATAGAAACATGAGAAACATCATGGATGTACAATAGGGTAGGTGGAAATGTCAAATGATAGGGAAAAAGACCAATCCTCTCAAGGATCTCAAAAGGTACAAAAGAATGTGGCACTAACTTAGAGAAATTCCCATAATGGATGGGGCTCTTCTATGATTGAACTTATAAAAATACATGGTCACCAACTAAGAAGTGATGATAAAGTCTATAGGCATCAACATACTTATTCTACCAATATTGAGTAGTAACCAAATTCTCCCTAATACACACAACATATTATTCCATATCCTGAAGCATCTCAGGACCCAAAACTACTAAGTCCTCTCACTGATCCCAACTCAAAGGTGTATGACATAGCCAACCATACAAGGAATAGAAGGGTGACATGCAAAGAGAACTATGGTACCCATTATTATATGAAAACCCAACCAAGTAAAAATACTCTTCTCACCTCATTTGTTGATGTATCACATAGATGCAAAGAATGTCCTTGAGAACCTAAATCACTTGCTCCATCTAACTATCAGTCTTGGGGTGATAAGATGAGCTAAAATTGAGTTTCACATTGAAAGCATCTTGGAGAGATGTCCATGGTGTAGAAGTAAACACTATATCTCTATCCGAAATAATCTTGTGAGGTATCACATGCAACCAAACTATATCCTCCATGCACACATGTGCTACCGAAGTAGCAATATAAGAATCTCTCATGGTGAAAAATGAGCTACCTTGGACAAATTTTCTAGTGTAACCATAATAACAACATTATGACGAGATGACATAGGAAAAATAGTAATGAAGTTGGTAGATATAGTGTCCCACTTCCATTTAAGAATGGAATGTGGCTACAAAATACCTAGTAGATGCTTATTCCTTGCCTTCACTCTCTAGAACTCAAGTCATTTAGCCATGAAATTAGAAGCATCATTCCTCATCCATTCCCAAAAGTACAAATGTCTAAGTTTGGTATGAATCTTCTTAATGCCAAGATGTGCAAAATATAGTGCATGATGTGCCTTAAAAAACACCAATGAATAAAGATCACCTAACACCGGCACATACATGTGCTCACGGTACCAAAAAGGTCCATCCAACTCCAAAGAGTAACCTAATAAATTCCTTGCAAGGGTATGCCTAGACTCAATTTCTACCTTAACTTCCTGATACCATGTATCACTAGGAAAAACCTCAAGGATATGGCCATGAAAATCTAATCTAAGAGATAAAACAAAGATCTCATGCCTTCTACTCAAGCAATCCTAAACAAAATTCTCTTTCCCTTTCATGTAATAAATATAAAAATCATACTCACAAAAACTCCATCCAGCAACAATGTTGTGCATTCAGGTTCAACTAAGAAAAGATGTATAGAAAGTTGCAACGATCAATATGAAACTCAGCCCTATGACCCACAAGAAAATCTCTCCAATGCACTAGAACATGCACAACTGCTACTAACTCCAAATTATGGGTGGGGTAGTTTATCTCATGATTGTTGAGCTTCCAAGACTTATATACAGTCACTCATCCCTCTCACATAAGAACTACACCCACACCTTCCAATAATACATTAGTGCACACCATGAACTCAACTATAGGATCTGGCACTACCAAGATAGGTGCACTAGTCAAACGCTCCTTAGATTTTGAAAAGCTAACTCACACTACCTAAAGAAAATAAACTTATTCCCTTTCCTCTAAAGAGAAGTGATAGAATGAGCCAAATGAGATAAATAATTCAAAAGTCAATGATAGTAAACTACCAAACCCATGAATCTATGAACCTCAAGAACACTAGTTGACGTTGGCCAGTCCATGATAGCTTAGGATCTTTGAAGGATCCATAGAAATACCCTCTCTAGAAGAACTCGCATTTGGCCATGTTTCTAAATAACTGATGGTAATAAAGACTCTACAAAACCTGACACAAATGGCCCTCATGCTCGTCCATAGTCCTCAAATACACTAAAATATAATCTAGAAATATAATGACAAAGTAGTCAAGATAGGTGTGGAACACACTATTCAAAGACCTCATGAACTGATGTAGGAGCATCTCGGGTCCTTGGCAATCCTGTGTCACCAAAAAGATATTTGAGTTTGTCTGTGTTACTTAGTTCCTACTTTAACCGAGTTGGTCAGTAGTTGATCAGTTATCTCCTGGGTAGTCGATTGTTTCACTGGTGCTCGGTGATGGTTGTTTGTTTCTCGGTCATCCTTGCTTACCGAGTAGTTTATTTTGAGTTTATGTTGAGGTTGACTTGTGCATTGATTATGGGTCATGGATTTAATGTTGGTATCCATCATTGGGAAGCATGTGGTCCCATATTTGACCATTTCTTCCGTTGATTATGAATCTGAAGGCCGACTCAGTTCAATACTCTCTTGTATAAGTTTAGTTGTTTGGTTAGAGTTTAGGGAGTCAATTTTTGGTAGAAGATAGAAGATAGTAGAATAGAGATTGTTGGCAGATCCTTGCATGTTGGAGGACTTCTGTAATTCATTGTAATATTTGGCCCTAACCAGGAAGGCCTTACAACCTGACATGTATGAATCAATTTGAAAGTTAATTAAAGATCCTTCTTTCTCTCTCTCACTGTGTTTTGTGTGCTTCCGCATGTTGTTGAGTAGGATGAATCATTACGGTGTGCCATTGTTTGGCACCTCTTGTCCTGCCCTTATGTTAGGTGGTATCAGAGTGAGGTGAGATCTGGATCTAGGTCCGTGGATCTAGGTTTGTAGGTTCCTTCTTGTGAAGCCCTAGTTGAATTATTGTGGGGTGGAAGCTTGCGATCTGACCTTCAATTCTAGAGGATTCCAAGATGGTTTATGGGAGGTGAGAAGAGGATCCAAGATTGGCAAGCATGTTGAGACAACTTGTTGCTAGGTTAGAAGTTGTTGAAACAACCCAGAGAAGAGGCAAACATCTTAAAGATTTTAGTGATGATGAAGTAAAAGTGGAACAAGGTGAAGCAGAACCTACACCTATGATGGATCAGGGTGAGGAAAGATTCTTGAAGGCATTGACAAGCTTGAAGTCAACACCACATTTCAATCCTCCTGAATATAGTGGGAGTATGGATTCTAATGAATTGATAGACTGGATCACCGAGATGGAAAAGTATTTTGAATATGAAAATGTATCTGAGGAAAAGAAGGTGAATATTGCAGGCACAAAGTTGAAAGGTCATGCATCCTTGTGGTGGGAGCATTTGCAATTGGATTAGAAGAAGAAAGGCAAAGAAAAAATCAAGGTATGGAATAAAATGGTGAATAAGTTGAAAGGAGATTTCTTACCTTGTGATTATCAGATTAACCTAGTTAGGCGAATGCAAAGTCTAAAGCTGAAAGATAGCTCAGTAAAAGAGTATACCGGGGAATTCTATAGACTAGATATCAGATCTGGACATGATGAGGATGATGTGGAAAGAATTTCTAGATACCTAAATGGTTTGAGAGTTTCCATCCAAGAGGAAATCAGTTTGGTCAAGTTGGAGAACATTGAAGAGGCTTATCAATTTGAATTGAAGGTCGAGGAGAAATTTAACAAGAGGCATGAACAGAGGCAAAGAGGTCGAGGTGGTAGATTCCCTAAAGGAAGAGGTAGATCCTATGGTGAAAATAGTAGATTTGAACCTGAAAAGACAAATCTGGACAAAGGCAAGACCGAGTGGAAAGGTGAAAGTTCATCTAGAGGCAAATGCAGTAACTACTGAGGTGGTTATAGAAGAGGTAATTTCCAAGGAACTTGTTACAATTCTGGAGAAGAAGGACATAGATCTTTTGAATGTACACATGCTAGTAAGAAGGCTGGTAGTAGTAGAAATGCTTTGGTGCAAGAAGAATCACCAAATGAACCAGAGAAGGAAAATAAATTGATGGTAAGGAGAGCACTGTGGAATGAAAGTAAAAAGGAAGATCCAATAAGGAAAAGTTTGTTCAAGACTAGATGTAGAGTTTTTGACAAAGTTTGGAAGGTAATCATTGACAGTGGTAGCTCAGAGAATCTGGCATTTGAAGAGATGGTCACAAAGTTGTAGTTGGAAAGGTTGGCACATCCGAAGCCCTATCAAATTTCATGGATCAAAGATGAGCATACACTCCTAGTAAGTGAACAATGTTATGTGAATTTGAAGATTGGAAAGTACTATGATAAGGTGTTATGTGATATCATGCCTATGGATTGTTGTCATATTTTGTTGGGTAGACCTTGGAAATATGATAGACATGCTATATATGATGGGAGATTGCATAAGTATACTATTGTAGCTGATGGAAGAAAACATCTTTTTACCTTTGATTGAAGAACCTGTTAGTAATGTTTACACATCTGTGAAAGTTTTCTTGATGGAAGGAAGAAAGTTGATTAAGGATTTGAAGAAGCATGATGTATTTTTTGCTATGATTCCTAACAAACTGAGTAAGAAAATAGAGGATGATATCCCTGAGGAGATTGATAAGTTACTCACCAAGTACAGTGATATCATTTCTGATAATGTGCTTGATGGTTTTCCATCAAAGAGAAGTATTGATCATTGCATGGATCTAATCCCTGGAGCTAATTTACCAAATAAGGCACCTCATTGGTTGACACCTATAGAGAATCAGGAATTGAACCGAAAGATTCAAGAGTTGCTGGATAAAGTTTTGATCAGAGAAAGTTTGAGTCCTTGTGCAGTACCTATGATATTGGCACCTAAAAAGAATGGAGAATGGAAAATGTGTACTGATTCTAGAGAAATCAACAAGATAATAGTGAAGTATAGGTTTCCTATACCGAGAATGGATGACATAATGGATAGTTCGACTGGAGAAAAGTATTTCACAAATATTGATTTGAAAAGTGGGTATCATCAGATCAGAATTAGAGAAGGTGATGAATGGAAGACTACTTTCAGGACAAAAGAAGGTTTGTATGAATGGTTGGTTATACCATTTGGTTTAACTAATGCATCAAGTACTTTTATAAGGCTGATGAATGAAGGTTTGAAGAAATTCTTGGGTAAGTTTGTGATTGTATATCTTGAAGATATTCTGATATTCAGTAAGACCAGAGAAGAACATTTGTTTCATGTTAGACAAGTTTTGTAGAGATTGAAAGAAGAAAAGTTGCTGATAAATCTGAAAAAGTGTTCATTCATGAAAGAGGAGATTATGTATTTGGGATTTGTAATTTCAGCTGATGGTTTGAAGATGGATCCTGAAAAGGTTGAAGCTATTCTGAATTGGCCTACACTTATGAATGCTAGTGAGGTAAGATCATTTCATGGTTTGGCAAGTTTTTACTAAAAGTTCATAAGGAATTTCAGTTCTATTTGTAATGCTATGACTAAGACTATGAGAGGAGATAAAAGAGAATTCAAGTGGACACATGGAGCTGATAAAAATTTTGAGACTCTGAAGTATAAGGTTTCTAAATTGCCTATTTTGGCATTGCCTGATTTCAATAAGGTATTTCAAGTGGAATGTGATGCAAGTGGTAGTGCAATTGGAGCTATGTTGAGTTAAGAAGGTAAACCTGTTGCTTTCTTTAGTGAAAAGTTGAATGATGCTAGAAGGAAATATTCTATGTATGATCAAGAATTCTATGCTATTGTTCAAGCACTGAAGAAATGGAGACATTATTTGGTACCGAGTGAATTTGTGTTGTATACTAATCATAAGACTTTACAATACTTGGGTATTCAGAATAAGTTGAATCAAAGACATATGAAATGGGTTGAGTACTTGCAGAGTTATAGATTTGTGATAAAGCATAAAAGTGGAGTCACTAACTGAGTTGTTGATGCATTAAGTAGAAGAAGATCTTTGATGATCGAGATGAAAATTGAAGTTCTTGGTTTTGATGAGATGATAGATTTGTATGAAACTGATCCTGATTTTTATGAGCTGCGGAGAAAGTGTAGAGCACCTATTCAAGATCAACCGAGTACAAAATGGGAAGAATATTTTATTCAAGAAGGTATATTGTTTAAAGGTATTCTGTTGTGTATACCAAGAGGACAAATGAGAACTAATTTGATGAAGGAAAAACATAGTAGTGATTTGGCTGGACATTTTGGAATTGATAAAATGTTAAAATTGCTTAAGGAGAAATAATTTTGGCCGCAGTTGTATAAAGATGTTCAGAAATTTATGAAAAGTTGTGGAATTTATCAAGTTGCAAAAGGAGTAAGTCAGAATACTATTTTGTATACACTGATTGTTGTACCTGAGAAACCTTGGACCGACATCAGTATGGATTTTGTTCTTGTCTTACCAAAGATAAAAAGAGGTAATGATTCTATATTTGTTGTGGTAAACAAATTTTCAAAGATGGCACATTTTATACCTTGTAGAAAGACATCAGATGCAGTACATGTAGCAAATCTTTTCTTTAAGGAAATTGGTAGATTGCATGGATTACCGAGGAGTATTATCTCTGACCGAGATAGTAAATTTGTTGGATACTTTTGGAAGACTCTTTGGAGAAAGTTTGGCACTGAGTTGAAATATAATTCTACATTTCATCCAAAAACCGATGGACAGACAAAGGTTGTAAGAAGAAGTTTGGGAAATCTTTTGAGATGTTTAGTTGGAGACACACCTAGTAATTGGGATTCTATGTTGGCACAAGAAGAGTTTGCATAAAATAATTCAATGAATAGGAGTACTGGAAAAACACCATTTGAGATTGTGAATGGCATATAGCTGAGAGGTATATCTGATTTGAGAGACATTGTTGATGAAAGTAAGAGAAGTGTTGAAGGAGTGAAATTTGCTGAGTACATGAAGACATTTCATGAAGATGTGAAAATCAAGCTGGAAGAGAGTAATCAAAAGTACAATGATAGAGTTGATAGATAAAGGAGACATAAAACTTTTGATGTTGGTGATGAAGTGATGGTTGATTTGAAAAAAAGGTCTGTTTCCTATTGGAACATATGGGAAGCTAAAGATGAAGAAGTTTGGACCTTGCAAGGTTTTAAAGAAATTTGACAGTGGAAATGCATATGAGATTGAGTTACCCGATGACATGGACATATCACTAATTTTCAACATTTCTAATTTGTATGAGTATCACGAACCTGATGAAGACATGATAGTACCAATTGAATATCCTAAGAAACAAAATGAAGAAGTTGAATAGATTTTGGAACAAAGAATTGGCAAGAGTACAAGAGGTACACAGTATATGGAATATCTAGTAAAGTGGAAGAATAAACCAATTGAAGATAGTTCATGGATTTCATAGTCTGAGTTGGATGCAGCTCAAACCAGACCTACTAAATGATTCAGAGAATCATTTATAAATAACCCCATGTGTCTGATGCAGGAGCATCTCATCTCCTTGGCAATCCTGTGTCACCAAAAAGATATTTGAGTTTGTCTATGTTTCTTGTTCCTGCTTTAACTGAGTTGGTCAGTTATCTCCTGGGTGGTCGGTTGTTTCACTGGCACTCGATGATGCTTGTCTGTTGCTCGGTCATCCTTTCTTATCAAGTAGTTTATTTTGAGTTTCTATTGAGGCTGACATGTGAATTGATTATGGGTCATGAATTTAATGTTGGTATCCATCATTGGGAAGTGTGTGGTCCCAAATTTGATGATTCTTTCCATTGATTATGGATTTGAAGGCCGATTTAGTTTGGTAGCCTATTGTATAAGTTTAGTTGTTTGGTTAGAGTTAGGGAGTCAGTTTTTGGTAGAAGATAGAAGATAGTAGAATAGAGATTGTTGGCAAATCCTTGCATGTTGGAGGAATTTTGTAATTCATTATAATATCTGGCCCTAACTAGGAAGGCCTTATAGCTCGACATGTATGAATCAATTTGAAAGTTAATGAAAGATCCTACTTTCTCTCTCTCACTATGTTTTGTGTGCTTCCGCATGTTGTTGAGTAGGTTGGATAATTAGGGTTTTCCATTATTTGGCCCCTCTTGTCCTTCCCTTGCGTCATGAACACTAATGGTGAATTGGTCAACCAAAATGATACTACTGTAAACTTGTAGTGCCCATAACGAGATTAAAAATTTGTATGATGAATATCAACCTCATGGATACAGAGTTGATGGTATAGATCCCAACTTAAGATTTATCCTCAACAAGGGATATATGTTCTTCACTATCACATTATTCATCTTATGGTAATCAATGCATAGATGTAAAGATCCATCCTTCTTATTCACAAAGATGACTGGTGCACCCCAAGGGGATACACTAGGATGAATATGGCCGTTGGCCAACAACTCTTGTAATTGAAAATGAATCTCACTCAAATCCTAAGTGTTTATATGGTAAGGTGTCTAAGAAATATGCTTAGCTTTAGGAATGATATCAATGTGGAAACATATGTCAATGCGAGATTCTAGGTATGCTTCCAAGGTCAAAGCTAAAATAACCTAGAATCATATAGTAGGTTTTCAATGTGGATCAATATTTCTCATGAAATAGGTTTTCTAGGTGGACCAATATGTTGCATTGCAGAAGCATACCTATAATCCCATTTGGACCATATTTTTCCACATTTAAATCCTATCAAGGTCAGTAATAGAGACTAAAAACAACTAGAAAACCTATTCTATACTCCTCTTCAACTACTTATATGAGTTTATACGAAGTGAAATAGGTCTCTAAACCACTAAAAGCTCAACATGCCCACCTGTGTCATCCACACATTGTATCGACTTATGCCAATCAATTAATACATGATTGGTGAGAAGCTTTATTTCTCATGAAACCCATTTATCATTGAAAACCTATTGTTGGACACAATGGACCATATTTCTCTATTAGTATACAATAGGTTTTCTAGTTATTTATAGTCTCTATTAATGATCTAGAGTCTCTGAACCACTAAAAGATCAACATGCCCACCTGTGTCATCCACACATTGTATTGACTTATGCCATCAATTAATACATGACTAGTGGGAAGCTAACCAATCCATATCGAACACAATGCTATAAAATCCCAAGGGTAGGATACAAAGATCTACGATGGTGGTGAAGGTCTCCAAATACAACACACAACCACAAATAAGGGAGTCCATGATCACTATGGAACATGTGGCTAACTCAACCTTCAAACTATTGACATGTCATGTTGCCACTATCCCACATCTATCAACACAATAGGGGAAATGAAAGAATTTGAAGTACCAAAATTAAATAGTATAAAGGTAGAAATATCATGCAGCACACTTTTAGTCTCAAAAAATGTTCCTTGGTGCTCAACTTGACAGTTATCAACCACCAAAAACAAAAATGTGGGATCTACCTAAATCCCCAATAGTAGGCTCAGAAGTAGCCTTTCTCTGGCTATCCCCTAGAACAACTCTTCATGGAAACATCACTATCATGTGACCATGCTGACCACAAGTAAAACATGCCCCTAGCCTATAACCACATCCTGCAAAAGGAGCATTGGACTGCTAAAAACACTCTCTACTAACACTCGACTACACAATCTAATATAGTTGAGTGTGTGGAGTCTCCTACTGTAGTACCAACTATGCTCTCTAGCTATCTAGGTACCTAAACCATGACAAATATATAGACCCTACAAATGATGTTGCCTATGGTTTTTTTGAAACCTTCCCTGGGAGGTGTTGAATGTACTGAAGAGGATCCTACATTTTGTACTAATGTACCTTGTGGAGCTAACCCAGATGACTATGCACTGTGAACCTATACACCTTTCCTACTACTAAAACCTCTAGAAAGATTACTCTTAACCAATCCCACATTAATAGTGGATAAAGAAATTGCGCTAGGCTTATTCATTTGGACATCCCAAATGATGTGGCCTTTAAGACCCAAATAAAATGTTGCATTAATAAGGGATCATCATGATTATAGTTACAATACTTCCTCAGCTCAAAGAAACTATGCTCGTACTGATATACGATCATATTCCTCTATGAGAGCTCATGAAACTCATAAAAATGTGCCTCTCTATACTTCTCATAAATAAAACTCTCACACAACCACTCAAAGATCTCCCAAGAGGAAGTCACAATATCCAAATGGAGCTTCTACTTCTCTATACACAACCAAATAGACATAGAATATTTAAGGTTCATGATAGAACATCGATCTCTAATTTTTCTCACATAAGGGTGCCTATTGGAGCAATATCCAAGATCCAATAACCAAGTCACGGCCTTACTTCTGCTGCATCAACCATCAAAAAAAGGTGGAGGAGACCTCATAAGGTTTGTCAAAAGTCCTATAAAGATAGAATTCTCATATATCTATTTCCTACCTCTCCCATGACCATCTCTTGAAATAGATAGAGTATGAGAATACTCATGTTATATCCTCCCATCATGCTCTCCACACTTAGATACTTGTAAATCCCTATGGTGAGAGTCCTCCTAATGAGGTCCCAACCAAGCTATAATCTCTACAATTATTGAACCAACTGGGGGTTCCCATTATTACCCCCATAACCCTCTCTATATTCGTCATGGTGATCCTTATTCCCTTGTTCTTCTCTATGCTCTCCCTTACAATGCTCCTCCTTATGGTCATCTCAATGGGTATTCCACCAACCACATCCATGTCTAGGAAGCATCCTTAAGAGAATAATAAGATGGGTCAAAATCAAATATAATGTACAACCAAACCATAATAAGGCAATAAGAAATGAAATATAATCATCAAGGATTATAACAACCACACATAACTCACACAAAAAACAATGGGAGCATAACACACATATCCCAACATATGAACATGCTCTTTGATACCATATTTAATTCTCCACCAAGGAACCCTTGGAACAAAGGGTTAAATATGGACTTAATAATTTTTTTGAACATAGAGTAAAAATTACATATCAATGTGCATCTCATAAACAAAATATAAGAAATATACAACATGATAAAGTAAACTTAAGATTCATCACATGATCACACAAAAGAGAAAGACTTCATGTTGGAAACTGAATTGAAACGACTGTTGTATTGTCATTGATGTCAAACCTTAATTGGTAAGACTGTTGCTACTTAGGAAAGTACTATATCTATTTGAGTGTTGCTAAGGGGCTAAGAAAGGTTGGTAACAATAGCACCTAGGGAAAGGTTGAGTTATCTTGATACTACAAAGTTTACTTGACTATGTTGCACTATGATGAGATAATGTATTGTTTATCTTAGTAAGACTGAAGACTAAACTAGTAGGCTTAACTGAGAAAAGAATGGAAAATCATGTTTAAGCTGAGTGATGTTAGTGTCAACTGAGTTAGTATATGCTGAGGAAGACAATGCAAGCCAAGAAGATAGTTTTAGTATTGATCGAGCATTCTTCATGAAGACCGAGTGAACAATCACAATATTGACCGAGCATCAACAATTTTATATTTGAAGAGAATTTAATTTTGGAGCTGACATTGTTGAATTCTTGGATTATGTAAAATGTGTTGACTTTATTTATTGATTGTTTGGAAGCATTAAATGCATTGTAAAACATTTTATTGTAAATCTTTAAGAGATTTGAGATGATTCTAGAAAAGGAGCCGAAGAACATAAAGTGGGTAGATTCAATGAATCTGACCTAACCCTAAGATCTATGAATGAGATTGAGTGGAAAAAGATGAGTTAACCTAATTGAGGAAAATATAAGGGGAACCTGAACATTGTGATAGGTATGCACATGGTGAACATAGAATGCTGGAAGAAAAAAGTTTTATTGACTGAATAAGCAAAAAAGGCTGAAGGAGAAGTGTGGTGATTGCTTGAAGAAAAGTTTTGAGAAGATCAGAGATGGAATGACAAAGTTTCAAAGTCAGTAAACTAGCATTAGTGTACAGAATTGGATCTAATATTTGCAAAGTGAGTTGTATATTTTTCAAATAATACTACTGCTACTTTCTAACCATTGTAACAGTCAAAATCCTTTTAACAGAGGTTGACCTAACAGTCATATGTTAAATCCTTTGAACAAGGTTGCATTCTAATGGAGTGTATGTAAGTCCTATGACTAGGCTCACTTTTAACAGGGTGATTGAAATCCTTTAACTGGGTCACATTTGACAGTGTGTATTGTAACCTTTGACAGGGTTGGCTTTTTACCGAGCTCACTTCAGAAGAGTGAAAATAATAGTAGCATGTTACAAAGTAGTTTTTCCCAAATTGGGTTTCCACTATAAATTCTGGTGTTTATACTTGTGTGTGTGTTTAGATCTGAACATTACTATGTTTTGCAAGTTAAGTTATAGCTGGGTAGTGGACTGCATTGTTAGATGTTTTTATTATTGAATCAGTGATGTCTGAGTTTGTTTTGGTTTTGGATCTGATTCAAGGATAAGTTTATGAGATTGTTTTATACATCAGGACCTAAGAACAACTGATTCACCCCCCCCTCTCTATTGTTCTAAATCATATTAACAATTGGTATCAGAGCATAGTTCCTAATTATTAGTGTTGATAGATATCAAGTTTAAAGGGGCTTGAAGCAAATGATCAGGATGTATAAGAAGGAGGTACCAAAGCTGAACAAAGAAAATTTCCTTGCATGTAAAAGCTTGATGAAGCTGCATCTAGCCAGTATTGGTGACTCTACAAAGTACTACATTGAGAATAGTTATGTCTCACCTATTACACCTTTGACTGTCGAAGAAATGAGAGCTCAACAAGAACATAATCAGGCAATGCTGGAAATTGCATCTGCCCTAAGCTATCTAGAATTTGAGGACATTAATGACTACACAACTGCAAAGGATATGTGGGACACTCTTGCAAGGATCTATGGTGGTGACTTGAATGTGCTGAAAGCAAAAGCCGAGAGTCTTAGAGGTAAGTTTGATGATATGAGAATGCAAGAAGGTGAAAACATTTCACAATATTGTAGTAGAATAAAAGAAGTTGTGAATGCTATTAGAGGAGCTAATGGGACTATTGATGATGAAACTATAATTGGGAAAGTATTAAGAACCCTACATCCTATATATGCTATTAAGATCTCAGCTATTTAGGAATCTAGATGTAACTTTGCTAATGTGCTTACTTTGGAAAGTTTGGTTGGTAAGTTGGTTGCTTTTGAACTCTCTAATTATGATAATTTCACTATTGGAAGCATTGGAAATGTTGAATCTTCTTTTAGGTCACAGCTAGTTCTGAACAAGCCAAAGAAAGGAAAGAAAGATGCATCAGTGAAAGTGAAAGTGAAAGTGATAGTGAAAGTGATAGTGACACCTCTAATGAAGACCTAGAGGATCTAGAAGCTCTTATGGCTAGAAGACTAAGAAGGGGAAAAGGAAAGTATAAAGGTAAACTCCCTATTATATGTTTTGCATGTAATAAAGTTGGTCATATAGCTGCTAGATGTCCTAACAGGAAGGATAAAGATGATGAAAGGAAAAGAAAACACAAAGACAAAAAAAGATGATAGAAGCTACCAATGGAACAAAGACTACGAGGGAAAAGGTAAGAAATCCTATTATATTGCTGAAAAAGAGATTGACACTGATAGTGATGATTTTGAAATTTAGGTAGTTCATGTGGCAATGAAAGATGAATCTAATGAGGATGAGAAAATTGCATTGATATCCTATGTGAACAAGAATGATAAATGGATTATTGACAGTGGCTGTTCACATCACATGACTGGTGACAAAAATAAGTTTGAGACCTTACATCATTACAGAGGTAAAAGTGTAAAATTTGGTAATGATGCACCATGTCCTATTAGAGGAAAAGGTTTGATTAAACTAACTGATAAGATATCTTGTGAAAATGCATATTGGGTTGAAGGTCTTAATTACAATTTGTGAAGTGTTGCTCAACTTAACAAAACTGGTTACCAAGTGGAATTTCATCACAAGCAAGCTAAAATATTTAATGTTGTTGGAGAACTGATTGCAAGTGGAGATCAAACTAGAGGTAATTTGTTCTATCTTGACCTATCTGAAGAAACATGTTTGATTGCACAAATTGATGATATTTGGTTATGGCATAAAAGGCCATGTCATGTTAACTTTGACAATCTAGTAGAGATAAGTAAGAAGAAAAAGGTAAGAGGTCTACCTAGATTGAAGAAACCTAAAAATGTGATGTGCAAGGAATGCCAGTTAGGAAAAATGACAAAGTCAAGTTTCAAGAGAAAATCCTTTACTTTTGAAAACATTTTAGATTTGGTTCATACTGACCTTTGTGGACCTATGGGTATACAAAGTTATTGTGGTGCTAGATACTTTATCTTATTTGTTGATGATCATACTAGGATGATGCATGTGATGTTTCTAAAAGAAAAATCTGAAGCTTTTCAATATTTTAAGTGGTATTTGGCTAAGATTGAAAAGGAGATAGGTAGGAATCTGAAATGTCTTAGATCTGACTAAGGTGCAGAACTTACATCAAATGAATTTAATGTGATTTGCAATGATAGAGGAATTAAAAGACAAATGTCTGCACCTAGAACACCTCCACAAAATGGTATAGAAGAAAGGAGAAACAAATTTATCTTGGATTGTGCAAGGAAATTGATGATTGAAAAAAATGTGGCACAAAAATATTGGAAAGAAGCTATAAGCACTGTTATCTACACTCTTAACTGAGTACAGATCAAGAAAGGTACAAATCTGACACCTTATGAATTATGGCATGGGCATGCACCGAGTGTTAAATATTTTAGAATCTTTGGAAGTAAGTGCTATATATTAAAAGACACTAGGAATGGAAATTTTGATGCTAAGAGTGATGAAGACATATTCCTAGGGTACTCCACAAAAAGTAAAGCTTATAAGTGTTTGAAATCTAACACTAACAAAATTGTGGAAAGTGTGAATGTCAAAATTGATGAGTATGCAGAAAGAAATGAAGTTGACAGTAAAAGAGAACCAAAAAATTATAGATCTTTTGTGTACATTGAAGAGGAAGAAGAGGCAAGTAATAGACTTGCACCTGATGCCGAGTCTCGGGTAAGAAATGCTGAGCGACAGATAGAAGTTGCCGAGTGTTAGGAAAATAGTGTCGAGAGAGAACACGAACATGCCAAGCTACAAGAAAATGCTGTCGAGTATCAGGAAGAGGTTTCTGAGCATTCTAAAGTTGAATTTGACAATCTTGTTGATGAACATGATGAAATAGAGAAGAGAACAGCTGAACCTATTTTGGCAAAATATGTGAGAAGACATCATAAGCCTGAATAGATAATTGGAGACAAAGATACTGGTATCCAAACCAGAAGTAAAACTAAGGATCCAACATGTCTACTATGTGAATTTGAACCAAAGACAACTAGAGAAGCATTGTAGAATGAAGACTGGATACAAGCAATGAATGAAGAAATTGACCAGATTGAGAAGAATGATACTTGGACTCTGGTGCCGAGACCTAAAAACAAGAATGTTATAGGAACAAAGTGGGTATTTCAGAATAAGATGAATGAAAATGGTGAAATCACTAGGAACAAAGCTAGGTTGGTATGCAAAGGCTATGCACAAGAAGGAATAGATTATGGGGAGACATTTGCCCCTGTAGCTAGATTGGAAGGAGTAAGAACTCTGCTTGCATATGCTGCTTATAAAGATTTCAAGGTATATCAAATGGATGTCAAGTCTACATTTTTGAATGGTATACTAGAAGAAGAAGTTTATATAGAACAACTAGAAGGTTTTATTGATCCAAATAGAAGAGACATGGTGTGCAAACTGAACAAAGCATTATATGGATTGAAGAAAGCACCTAGAGCATGGTATGAAAGGTTGCACAACTACTTGATATAGATTGGATTTTCAAGAAAAAATGACACAAGCAATCTGTACATGAAGGATGAAGAAGGTAAAGGTATCTTGTTGGCAAAAAAATTTGTTGATGACATTATTTTTGGTGGACAAGATGCATTATGTAAAAGTTTCTCAAATGAAATGCAAACTGAGTTTGAAATGAGTATGTTTGGTGAGATCAAATTCTTTGTTGGTTTACAAGTATATCAAAAGAAGAATGGAATTTTCATTACACAATCTAAGTATGTTAATGAAATACTGAAATTTTTTGGGATGGAAGATGCTAAACTAGTGGGAACTCGCATGGTTACTGGACAAAATTTATCTAAGAATGATGATGCTACAGAAGTGAATCAAACTCTGTACAGATCCATGATTAGAAAATTGCTGTATGTTGTACACAGTAGACTAGATATTGCATTAGCTGTTGGGATTGTGGCAAGATTCTCTGCCAATCCTAAGGAAACACATATGATGGTCGTGAAAAGCATTATGAGATACTTGAAAGGAACTACTGACTATGGTCTATATTATAAGAAGGATGACAAATTTGAACTCCGAGTTTATACAGATGCTGATTGGGCAGGAAATGTAGATGATAGAAAGTGTACAAGTGGTGGAGCTTTCTTTCTTGGACAAAGATTAGTCTTCTGGACAAGCAAGAAACAAAATTGCATTTCCCAATCTATTGCCGAGGCTGAGTATGTTGTTGCTGCAGTGAACTATTCAAACTTGGTATGGATAAAACAATTGTTGATAGGCACGAAAGAAGAAATCACTCAACCTGTTGTTATTTTTTGTGACAACACAAGTGCTATCAATATTTCTAAGAATCTAGTGATGCACACTAAGACCAAACACATTTCAATCAAGTATCACTACTTGAGAGAATTAGTACAAGACAAAGAAGTCTGAATGGAATATTTGAATACAAAAGAACAACTAGAAGACATATTCACTAAAGCTTTACCTAGAGAAGCTCATGAGTATTTGAGAAGTCAATTAGGGGTTCTTCCCCTAATTGAGGCTGCCTAGACAAGATAGGAGTACTGCATCAAATGTGCTATAGTAGAACATTTGACAAATTGATGCAGAAGATTGTCACACTTTAGGGCTGGCCTAGAGTTGTGAAGAGAAGAAAAGATAAGGAATCAGTCATAAGCAAGATGACAGAGGGAGAAACACTGAGCTACACATTTATTATCTACATCTACTGGATGTATGTTTTAGTTGCTGCTTTGGCATTTTTGTTAAAGAGGGATAATGTACTGATATGATAACAAATGAGATATGATCAAGAGTTGATGAGCTGATGGAACTAAAAGGAAAGAGGATGATGAACTACAATGAAGAATCAGGATAGAGGGAGATCTGAATACTTTTTACGGTCACAGGAGTGAGGCTTACAGGATTCTGAATCAGAATGAAGCTAAGGATATTATAATTTTTTGATGGAAAGATAAGTTTTTGGATTGGTTGGTAATCCATGTGTTATTCAGGTGATATCATATGGTGTTGCCATCAATGCCAAAGAGGGAGATTGTTGGAAACTGAATTGAAACAATTCTTGTATTATCATTGATGTCAAACCTTAATTGGTAAGACTGTTGCTACTTAGGAAAGTACTATATCTATTTGAGTGTTGCAAAGGGGCTAAGCAAGGTTGGTAACAATAGCACCTAGGGAAAGGTTGAGTTATCTTGATACTACAAAGTGTACTTGACTATGTTGCACTATGATGAGATAATGTATTGTTTATCTTAGTAAGACTGAAGACTAAACTGGTAGGCTTAATCGAGAAAAGAATGGAAAAATCATGTTTAAGCTGAGTGATGTTAGTGTTGACCGATTTAGTATATGTCAAGGAAGATAGTACAAGCCGTGGAGATAGTTTTAGTATTGACCGAGCATTCTTCATGAAGATCGAGTGAACAATCACAATATTGATCGAGCATCAGCAATTTTATATTTGAAGAGAATTTAATTTTGGAGCCGACATTGTTGAATTCTTGGATTATGTAAAATGTGTTGACTTTATTTATTGATTGTTTGGAAGCATTAAATGCATTATAAAACATTTTATTGTAAATCTTTAAGAGATTTGAGATGATTCTAGAAAAGGAGCCGAAGAACATAAAGTGGGTAGATTCAATGAATCTACCCTAACCCTAAGATCTACGAATGAGATTGAGTGGCAAAAGATGAGTTAACCTAATTGAGGAAAATATAAGGGGAACATGAACATTGTGATAGGTATGCACATGGTTAATAGAGAATGCTGGAAGAGAAAATTTTTATTGACTGAATAAGCAGAAAAGGCTGAAGGAGAAGTGTGGTGATTGCTTGAAGAAAAGTTTCGAGTAGATCAGAGATGGAAATGGAAAAGTTTTAAAGTTAGTAAACCAGCATTAGTGTACAGAATCAGATCTGATATTTGTAAAGTGAGTTGTATATTTTTCAGATTATACTGCTGCTACTTTCTAACCATTGTAATAGTCAAAATCCTTTTAACAGAGGTTGACCTAGCAGTCATATGTTAAATCCTTTGAACAAGGTTGCATGCTAATGGAGTGTATGTAAGTCCTATGACTAGGCTCACTTTTAATAGGGTGATTGAAATCCTTTAACCGGGTCACATTTGATAGTGTGTATTATAACCTTTGATAGGGTTGGCTTTTTACCGAGCTCACTTCAGAAGAGTGAAAATAATAGTAGCATGTTACAAAGTGGTTTTTCCCAAATTGGGTTTCCACTATAAATCCTGGTGTTTATACTTGTGTGTGTGTTTAGATCTGAACATTACTATGTTTTGCAAGTTAAGTTATAGCTAGGTAGTGGACTGCATTGTTAGATGTTTCTATTATTGAATCAGTGATGACCGAGTTTGTTTTGGTTTTGGATCTAATTCAAGGATAAGTTTATGAGATTTTTTAAACATCAGGACTTGAGAATAATTGATTCACCTCCCCCCCCTCTTTGTTGTTCTAAATCATATTAACACTTCAAAAGAGCTTTCGAAGCCTCCAAGAAAATAAAATATATACCTAGTATGAAGAACAAACGTTCATGAGACTTCCCTATAAGGATTTGGACAACATCCACTGACCACAAGAGGCTAAGGTGATAAGAACTCATGGATAACTAGAAGGAGATCAAATCCATCCTCATAATCCATATAGTTGATTTTATTTCTAAAGCCCAGTGTACATGTTCCTACCATGATTAATCATACAAGTTCATTTCCTTTCTAACCATGATCATAATAAATTAAACAAACAACCATACTCAAATGAAAATGTTCAATCTTGGAAGATATTGAAGGTCCCTTAGGAATCTAGGCTACACACATACACAAAACACCCAGTTCTCAAAACTATTTGGAAAACTAATTTGGAAAAGATGATGAAAGAAGGTAGTGACATTGATTCTTTTTGTGTCAACAATAATCTACATAAATTCTTATCCATGACTTGTCAAAATTTGAGATTAAAAATTTTCATTCTAGAGAGGTGGAGATGCTAGTGCAGGCTGTGAAGATACTGATCTGCATAGACATTGAATGATAGACACAGATTTTGATTCATGAACTTTTTCTAAAAATACAAGAAATGAAAGATGAAACATTTTCCAACTCTAATGTACAACTGGAAAATATCTAGCTCTACAATGTGGGGTACTAGATAGAATAAATTAAGGTCATATCCACTCAATTTCATGAATAATACATAAAATGAGTGCATAAAGGAACTAAGCTATAATCAAGAAGAATAATGTACAAATACATTTTCATATTCCAATGCTATCAATAAAGAGATCCAAATGGGCTCTCAAGCTCCAAGTATTGGCAGATGAAGTCTTTCACCTATACACTAGTCCCTAGTAGTGGTAAAGTAAAACACCACACTACCATGTGGAACCCTTATTCTACCCCACCATGCTCACAAAGATAGTAACCAAGCCACAAATACAAGGTCACCACACACACCAAGAAGGCTACACTCATGCCAAACAAATGCAAGACTCAAGGATGAGACAACGGTCCAAGTATAAACACAATGCAAGCACATATAAAAAGTAGGTAGAGGTCACTACTTAACTAAACAAAGTATACTATATAGACTCGAGAGTGGAGTGTCATCACAGAGCTCACGTAGGGCCATCTGACTTAGAGAAACCCTTCTCTCATCAGGGATTCTCTATTGAGCCATATCAACATCCACAGATGGAAATGCTACATTATACCATATAAACATCCTCAATCAAGAATAAGGTACTATTCCATAACAACATCTGTAGATGGAAAGGAAAGGAAATACCATAAGAATGTGCTCAAATGATGACAAGGTAGTCATATTAGTATTATATTACATTTTATCCCCATTAGTTTTTTAAGGTTATCAATTTTTATAAGAGACTTTAGCGAGGTTACCCTTGAGCTCATTTGTGCTCTGATCCACCTTGAAGATCTGCTCCATCCCACTACTCAACAAAAACCATCAAAGGAACAAATGCACGAAAGACTCACAAGCTCAAAATCCAAAAATACACAAAATGACTCCATTGGTCTCAAACCAAGAGTAAAAGTCCATCAAGATCCCCTCATGACACATTCAATGTTCTCATGATGTAGTCTCAAATACATCACACATCCCAAATTTTCAATCAAAATAAAGAATGGAGGTAAAACTTCTAAAGAAGGAAAAGCAATAATAAGTTCTTACAACACACTCAATTGGGCACTTTGTTGGGAGTATGGGTTCATCCAAAAATCTAAAAATTATAATGTAAAACCATAGAGTGGTTAAAAAAATGGAGAAAAAACAACTCCAATGTTTGGAATATGTTGATCATGCCAAATGGAAAATATAGGTAGCACACAAAATGAGGAAACACAAAAAATATGCAAAAATTGAACATCACATAAATCGATAAAATCAAAACCCATTTTCCCTTAGGCACCAAAAAATACATTTATCAAATATAAATCCATTTCTGAGCACTTCACATAAATCTGATAGGATAACTATGTTAAAACCCCAAATACCAAATGGAAAAATAATGCAATACTCACAGACACCCAATCAGATGGATAAATTATAAAATAACTTGGGGGAATGCTAATTATCAGCCCACACATCTAATATAATTTATTTCATCCAAAATAACAGAGTACAATAGAAATGGTGAGATGTGCTACCTCACACAAATGGAGAAAGACCAAAATGAAGAGGGAAAATTGAAGACCCAACTGAATTGGACAAGACCTTCGACAAAGTAGAGAAATCCTGATGTGAATCCAAGGAGATGCACCACATAAGAATCTGATATCTAGATTTTACCCAACAAGCAAAATATCAATTTCTCCAATGCAAATTTTGAGCAAATCATAATTTTCCCCTAAAGTCAAAAGTGAGAAGTGATTAAAAAGAACTCAAAAATAAAATATAAATCACTTTTCCAAAATTGACTTTTAAATAGATTATTTAATTATTTAAATAAATTATTTGAACTTTTTTCCAAAATAAATAAAAGCATTCCCAATTAATTGAAATACAACTACAACAAATTAGCTAGTAAATAAAATAATAAATTTCCTTAAAAGATTATAATCTGCATTTTAAATTAAATCTTTAAAATATGCATAATGAACCTAGAGGTACCAACATGTACCAAAAGGAATAAAATAATAATTATGGATATGTAGTCCATACATGGATGACATTAGTTCAGTATGATGGGCCAAAGTTACTATCTCCTTTGCCATTACCACGAATATTGTAGCTCAGTCATAATGTATCTGGTACCTATTTACTAATGCACAAAAACATCAAGTGTAGATTCTCACAATATAAATAACTGAAGCACATGAACATACATGATATCAAACAAAACAGGAGAATGTGACCTCATGAATGAGTAATTACAAGTTTGTCTCACTTTGTACATGTAATTTAAATAATCATTATATTTTAATCCAAGCATTTCATTTAAATATAAAGAATTTAAATAAATCATTTTATGATAATATAAGCATATATCGGTGAAAGTAAGAAACTGAAATACCTAATAGTATATAAGGCACAATAAATCATGGATCTCAATGAAATCATCCTCATAACGTAATCAGTAGTCTTGAATGTAAAATACACTAGATATCATCATAATGCATCATGTCACATCACTAGCATCATCACACAAATATGATCAAACTAAAACAACAACACAATCTAAACATCTGTCATAGAGCCAAGATTCTGGTAGCCAAAATAATAAACTAGCATCTATGCATCTCATCATGCATATAATCACAATATCAGCATAAGAGTATATCTTATATCAAAACTATCATGGAATACAATGCCAACATAGGAGGCACTACATCCAATTCACATATTTTAGTACCTCTCTTTCAACTCAATCTAAAGGAGTGATTAGATCCACCTTGTGCTTAATCATTTTCAATCATATTTGAGGTTGATCTAAGTGGATACACTTTATTTAATGTAAATAAAGAAAAACAAGATTAATTGATAGTTTTCATGCATAAACTAGTGAGAACCTTTTTTCCTTACATCTTATGAGTGTTAAATTAAAGTTGAATATAATTACGATTATGGTTCAATTGTAGTTCATATTATAATTTAATTAGGGTTAATATTGTAGAATTTTCTTTAATCCTAACCTTAATCCCAATTCTATCTCTAGCCATAATTATAACCCTATATCTAACCCTCATACTTTCTCTAACCCTAACATGAATACTAGTACATCCTAACCCTAACCCTAATCCTAATTCTATCTATAACCCTAATTGTAACTATAATCTTCACCCTATCTCTAACTCTAACTCTAACCATGTCCTTAATATTGATGTCAACCACAACCCTAATACCAATCCTAACCCTAATCCTAACCCTAATTAGTTTAATGTCTTCCCATGTTTTCTATAAATAGTACTAGAATATACATATTTTTTAATATATAAAATATACACTAAGAGATATCCTTCTCGAGGAACTTATTCAATTTCTCACATTAAGATGCAATAGGTGCCCCATGAAAATTATCTCTTAATATATTTATTGAATAGGTTTGTGCATGGATGGTGTTAGTAGTACCTTGTGTTTGCATTCTTTGTGATTCCCTTTTTGATGTAACTCTAATGTGTATTCTATATTTTTTGGAGTTTTCTTTCTCTTTCATGTATGTGACATGCTTTTACCTTAAAATAATTATATACTAAGATCTTGTGATCCATTACACATGTTTGATGACTATGTTCCTCCAAATCTCTTTTGTAGATTCATATTGGGTATTCTATGATTGCTTAAATGCATGCTTGATTGCATTGGATGAATAATTAGCAATCTAGGTTTATGTGGTGTTATCTTGTGATGATTCTTCTGGAACATGTACTCATGGACTACTAGATATGATATTACTTACATTCTATACTATTTTGTCCCTTATTTGTGTAGTGATGGTTATATGCTTATATAATATTATCCACATTGGTTATGAGTGTGTTACATTTTCGAAATCAATATTTATTAGTCTAGAGAGGTGTGCATAAGGGTTCCACATAGTTGGGTAGTATTGAAACACCATTGGGGATGCTCATGGATGCTTGGATTATCCTATTTATATTTTTCAAGGATTTCCATATTCTGTCATTTATTTTATTTTAATTTCCTAATTTTCAGAAATGTACTAAACATAAATAGTACAATGTTATATCATTATAATTTAGATACCTCTGGAGCAAATGCAATTCAATTATTTGTTATGGTGTAACTAACTATGCAGTTTTATTTTACATGGTTGTCATAATTATCTTATTCATATTTATTCACTTATAAAATATGAATTGAAAGGTGTGCTATCTTATCTTTTGAGCCCAATGTTTTATTATCCTTGTTAGGGATAATTAACAATGTCTCTTTTTTAGTTTAAGTATTGTTATATTTATTGGTAATGATTCATCTTCTTTTGCAAGGTTATTTTAAGAAATAGGCCCTTTTATTAGATGGAATATTCCCATGGAAGGTTTTTTCTACTTGGATTGGGACTGAACCATTTTATGAGGCTATTGGGTATTCCATGATTTACTAATGTTATATGCACATGTGATCAAATATTTTTTAAGGATATTTTTGCTCAACAAAAAAAATGATCCATAGTTACATCTTCTTAATCATAATTTATATATGTATTGTCCTTGACTTGTAAAAGGACATTGTGTTGTTCCAAGTTGTAGTTTACTCCTTGGACCTAAAGTTATGAGTTCCAAGTTTTTAAATGGTTTATCTTAGTTTTGAGCTATAGATGTGATGGATGTATTTCACACTCTAAAGAGTAGACTTGGTTTCACCTAAAGGTTTGAAGGGATAACTAGTAGGAAATTAAGAACTTCAACCTCGACTTGCATTGTTAGTCTCATGTTTGAAGTAAAATTATTTGTAGCTTTAACATTTAAACTAGTTTTTATTTATGTTTTGTAGTTATTGATCAAGCTTTAAAGTTTAAAGTTCATAGTGCACATTAGACTCTAAAGCCTAGGTGACATGTCACTACTATTGGTGTTTATTGTATAGAAAAGAGGGATATTCTATTTAAAGTTGTTCAATGTTGATTTGACCTAAAAGTGTAAAACCCTAATATTTATGTTTGGAGGTTTAAGCGGGTGACATAATTATCAATGGTAACTTGTAGTTTAAACTTTTGAGTAGGTAAAAAAACATACAATTTGAAGCTTAAGGTCTAGTCATTGAGAAAGTAAGTTGATTTGTAATTATATTACAACCCCAAGATGGAAGTTGAAGTTGTAAGTTCAAGCAATAAGTCCAAATTTTTAAAATGAGGTTTTTCAGTTTAAGCCTTTTGGTTGATGGATTCTAAATTTTAAAGTAGGTTCAATTGATATTCATCTTCTTAAACCCTTATATGCCTAAAAAATACATTGTCTATGATTTGGAGGATAGTCCTTTGGAAAAGGAACCTTGAACTTCTTCTAGGTCTTGTTGCTTGAAAAAAAAACATGGTATTTGAGAAAATATTGTACAATAAGTCTTTTTCTTATATTTTCATGCATAGTGTATTAGTAAGAATGTTATGTGTATTAATAAATGAAGTAATGAGACCTCAAATAGTAGAAGTGCAATTTAGGTGTGCTTAATATTGTATTTATATCATTAAAATAAAAATATCTATCTAGGTTTTGTGTGTTAATGTCTTAAATGAACAGTTGTGGTATTACACACAACTTTATGCTTCCTTTTGGTGGTCTTGAAAAATATTTGGTATTGCAAACATTTGACATGCTAGGATGAACACCGTTGTTTTTCCAATGTGTATTTACAAATGAATTCTTCTAATCCTAGTTGAAAAACATGCAAACAATGGACCATTTGTGGTTTTGTTAAGAAGAATATTTTATAGGTTGGATTTGGTGAGTCCCGAGGCCCCTCTTCAATCTTCCTAGGGTATGGAATGGTTGAAGACAACATTTTAGATGTTGGTGCAAGTAGCCAATTTTTTTCCAACTGTAGGCACTAAAAGTTCTTCTAGCAACATGCATACTTGAATAATGAATCTAGCTTCATACAAGTGGCTTATAAGTTTGGACTCTATTTTGATATATGTATTAGTGTATGAATTTACTTAATATATGATTAGTACTGCATTTTTTTCCTATTTTATTTCAAAATCCCCTTATGTGTACGGGTTTCTAAGATATGAGAGTTTTTCCAATCTTGATTTCTCCTTTTCAAAAAAAATTATATACAAATTATATACTATGATAGGATTGGTCAAAAAGTAAATCCACAAAAAATTAATATGTAAAAAATCTCCAAAAATTAAATATTACATATTACAGGATACTCATCAAATTATTTTTAAACAAAAGTTTTCACATGCAGTACAATGATATTTCTAGAATTTAATTGTGTAAATACTTTTATTCCATCTAACATAGCATTTCTATAGTCAATGATAGAATGAAATGTACTAGTATATATTTTATTATAATAATATACTATACATGATATTTTCAGATCTTTGGAATGTATTTAAGAAATATTTTAGAAATAATTATGCTGATTTTTTCTACATCAATTTTTAGATTATACTCTATGATTCATTATTAGAGTCATGAAAAAATAGTGTGTCAGATTGTAAACTTAGCTTCCTCAATTGGAGGGTAGGGAAAGGATGTAAAAAGTGGAAAGCTAAAACAAAGGAAGGTATAGAAAAAAAAAGAAAAGAATAAAAAAATACAATAGTTTATTCTTTGAAGGATGAATACTTTATCATCTTTCCTTTTTCCATTTCATCTTTTCTCTTATTTTTCATTCTCTCTTTTCATATTCCTAACTATTGTCCAAAATTAAGTTTGAATGCATGATTATTTTCTCAACTTAATGATATGCCACAAAATAATCTTAGATATTTTTAAACAAATACTTAACAAAATTATTCTAAAAACTTTGAATGAAAAATTTCAATCATAGGTAACTTCAAATTAAAATCACAGGTACCAATAGCAATTCATAAACATGATTAAAAACTGCAATTTATGGTTTTGATTGTGTAAGTATTTTTAGCATCATCTTTCCAATCACACTCTGAGATCCATCCTGCACTCTCTTTCTATTCTGATGATACGTCACAGAATGTGATGGAAACTTGATGCTAAAAATACTTACACAATCAAAATGATATTTTGCATTCTAATAGATAATAAAAATTCGGTCACATTGAATAATTTACAATTAATTTTTTTAAAAAATAATAAATATATTTAATTGCAAAAGCAAAAATGCTACAAATTGTTGGATGAACAATTTTAAGAACTGTTAAAATGGAAGAAAAATGTTGTATAATAAATTTGGGATTAGTAATGCCAACGATTAAAACTACAAACAAAAAAGATTAAACTCCACCATCTCATCCATGTCACTGTACAAATGACTCCACCAACAAATGCAAATCTTGCCACGACCAGACTGTAGAAATCGATTCACTTCTAACACACAACAATTGTATACTGATAGGAAGCGAGACTGTAAATTACTAGTTCTACATTATCTCTACATCTAATTCAAACAATCTGTACATGGAGGGCTTTATTTTAAGGCATCCATATTTTCAGAAACATATTACATCTCAAAAGTTTGTTTATGGTCGTGCCGATCGCCATACATTCTTAAATTACATTAACTTACATAGACATATAATAATTCCACTACCATCTAAAAATAGATTAAGATAACATCCATACAATAAAAAAAAAACACCGGAAAATTCTCTTCTTTGCCTACTGATTGATCACTCGAATATCTCTTTCTTTCTTCGACAACTCCGTAGTATAAAAATTTGCCAGCGCAGAAGATTCCCGGCAAGAGGTAAAGCCTTTCATCTGCCCAAGAGAGGGACATTCATTTCCCGGCCGCTCTTTTACCGTTTTTTCTGTTATCTTGTTGGCCGAGAAAAATCTCCTCAGCTTCGATATCTTCAATTCGCCGGATTCCTTTGCCGGATTCTCAGGCCTACCGTTTCTATTACCCACCTGGGGTGAGAAAACTTTTTCAGACCTGCCCTTTTTATGGGGTGAGAAAGGTTTTTCAGAAGCGGCCTTATAATTACTCACCTGGGCTTTTCGTGGATGTTTTTTGTTGAATTTGAGCTGGCCAATGCAGGAGACTTTGGGAGATGTGGGCTCCTGGGAGTCGAAACTGGCACCTTTCTTCCTCCCCTTGGCTTCCTTGGGAATAATTGAGATGTGTGCTTTTACAGAAGCTGTTTTGATTCTTGCAGTGTTTTCAGCTGGAGTGAAAGGGGCGATTGAATATGTTTTCTTGGCTCTCGAATGTCCCGATCTTACCTGCAATTCATTGAACTCTTTTTGATCCATCGCACTCTTTTACACCACTAATTTCTTCTAATTGGGGATCTTGTTTCTTTTCTTTCATTGATTGGCTCTGCTTCTTGAATGGTTTCCCTTTTCTGCAGTCGATGAAAAAGTCCTGGCTTTGGGGCCTGCAAAGCCTGCATTGTTTAATGAAAATCACGGTCAATAACGACACGACTGAGCGAATCAACAAAGAAATTTCAAGTCTAAGTAAGCAACGTAGAGTTTTGTTAGGAGAGATGGTGAAGGTGCCACTTGTGGTTGTTTAGATTGGGGGAGGGCCCAATGAATGGGTTTTCAGATGTTTGTAAATTGTGTTTTGTCAAGGTTTAACGACATTGAAGATGTCTTAGATAGTTGTTTTGACCTTATACTATGTCAAAGTAGGCTTCATTATTTCTTTTCTAAGGTATTTGTTTGTAGTTAAAACTAATATGATTCCATTTCTTCAAGCTTTGTTACAAATTCTTCTTGTTAAAGTATTTGTTTAATTTTGATACTAATTCTTCTTAATAAAAATATGGAGTTTAATGTGTTAAGTGATAGACTATGACATTTTTTTTGGTAGGGTGGTGTATTAATATTAGATTTTTATATTAGAATATGATTAAAGACTTCGTTGTTAACTTCTATCTGATTGGTTTCATCATTGTATCAGTTATGAAAATATTAAAGATATGTGAAAATGTAACATATATATGGTAGTATATATTAATGGGTTATGTAATATAATAATATTTTTTATTAGTAGGAAAACAGGTTTTGAAGGGGTCTCAAAGCCTTTCACAATAGATATCAATGGAGATCTGGAACCCACAAGTAAGAGACAATTGCAAGAGAAAGATCATATCCTAACAACAACACATTAATAGTTGAAAAGCAATAGCCATAAACATGCAAAGAGTATTAGTTGCCATAAACATCAGGTCGAAGCCTCTCAACTTAATGTATAGTGTTTTTATAGGCTCCTTTAACCTCAAACATGATCCAAGGGATTTTTTAGGCTCTATTAACCTGATCAATGGGTTTTAAAAAGGCTCCCATAAACTTAATAATCTAGAATGAAATCCAAGAGATTTTCCAAGCTCCTTCAACTTGATCATTGGGTTTTGGAAAGCCTTCCAAAACCTCAACTACCTGATCCATAAATAAAACCTTTAAACAACAATCTTGAAATAATTGCGCTTCTCAGAAAAGCAAGACGAGGATCAAGGTATTTTGAAAGACTCCATAAACCTTCAAATTGGGTTTTTAAATGGCTCCAAAAACCATCTTGCAAAAACGTGCAAAGGCTTGCCAACCAAAAATGTCAACTCCCTTCCTACAAAACTCATATCCACCTCAATGGAAAAGGATCCACCTCAATAGGGATGAAAGAGGAAAATATCATCATATGGGAGAGCTGAAATCAATTCAACCCCATTTCCAAGAAGCCATCAAAAGAGGAAAACCACATAGAGTGTCTATCAACCTCTCCCATCAGGAAATTATAAGTTTAATAAGGAATGTCACCACCACAATAGGATTTTTTAAAGAGGAAGAGGATCAAAATGAACCTAACCCACTCCATAACCACAAAAAAAAACATCATCTTAATAGGGGTAAGCTCCACCTCCATAAGAAACTTAGAGGGAGGAATTCAAAGTAAAACAAAAAGAGCCCAAAAGAGAAAAAAATAATAGAGAAAGAATCATGCTCTACCAAGGCCAAACGAAATAGAAAACCCTAACCAAAAACAAAAAGAGGCTAGGATGGGACCTTGAAAACTTACAATAAGCTCTTGACCGCAATAGAAAATAAAACCACCACTAGTCATAATAGTTACAATGACGTTGATAGAGAGTGAAAAACAAGGAGCACAGAAAAAGCCCAATAATAAAAAATAAGACACAACCAACTAGGATTGAAAGCCCTCCTCCAACACTCTTGGTGCTCTACACAAACCTCAACCAATATGGCATAGTGGAATGAAAGGAAATAGGACAAAGCTATTCCTGACTATGAAAGCCAAAAACTCCAAGAACCTTTAGATCCTTACCAAATAAAGACATAAGTAAACTAAACCTAACAAGAGGATATCAACAGCCCAAACACCCTTAAAGTGTAGGTTACCTGAAATGGTAGGATCACATGTGAAGAGGGCATAAAATTTCATGTGATAAAGCCCATCTATTCCTTTATAAAATACACCAAATATACAAAGACACTTCCTTGCACAAAAGCACTAGCTTCGCCCCTACCAAAGGAAGACCTATTACACTAGTTCCATACACCCACCCTAAGAAACCTCTTGAAATACAAGGTGGGTCATCATCATCATCTTTACAATTGTCATCTTACCCTACTTTGCCTAAAATCGTAGATCCTACTAATGACAAAAAACCATGTAATTCAAGAATGTTGCTTCTATATGATGTTTACAATGTACTCTTATATAATTTTATGATCTTTAATTGCTTTCTTAATGAAAATTTAATGTTTTGAGTCTTGTTCATAGATATGTCATAATAGGTGATCAGTTTGAATCTTTTGGTGCATAGGAAATTGGAAAACTATCTCATTTAGTACATTAATTGCCTCCAAGTAAGTGAAAGTGAAATTAAATTTGGAGGATGTAATTTGACATTTTACCAAATAGGAAAATTTGTTTCTACAATTTAATCCAACATGAGGAAGCATAAAAGAATCAACTTTCATCCATCTTATCGAGACTTAGAAGGTTAAAGGTTGATGAATTTTCTAGATTTTTCAACTTATGTTTAAAACCTATTGAAGTGAGCATTAGGATAACATGTCTAAGGATAAGGTCCTAAGTAAGTGTAAAATAGATGGAAAAAATGGAAAAGTATATATGTTTCTTCTTTAGAATATGCAATCACTTTAGCAATCATATGAAGTAGATGAATGCTAAAGTGAGTGCATAATCTAAAGAAGAAACATATATAGTTTTCCCTTTTATCCACCCTAAAAAAGGTGGATAAAAGGGAGAAGTATATATGTTTCTTCTTTAGATTATGCGCTCACTTTAGCATGCATATGAACTAAATGAATCATACATGGTAAAATAATGTAAACAAAAATTAAAATTATATATATGGATAGATACATACATACATAGATAAATAGATAGATATAAGCATACATAAATAGATATATAAACATATATACACATATATATACATACCTACATATATACAGAAGCACACACACATATATAGACATAAACATATGGGTATATGCACAAAGATGGGGGACCAAAAAGGTGCCACTTTAATTTTGGTCCCCCATCGACCATAGTGTGTATGCATTGAAGCGTGTGCACCCTATAGGGTGCATGCGCTATGGCTTGGGTTTCTAAACCATAGCGCATGCCCCCTATAGGATGCATGTGCTTTTAAAAAATACTTTATAGTGTTTGCTGCATTTGGGAAAGCCCATTTTTCTTTCCACAAACTCACGTTTGCAGCAAAAAAGGGCTTCCCAAGCGCGTACGTAGAATCCCTTTGCTTGTTCAATCCATTTATTTTCATTCATTCATCCATCAATTTTCATACAAAAAGGCTCCACGATGTCGTCAAGCTCGATCGGAAAGAAGAGGTAAGTGTTTTTACAGCCCATGCCTCTTATTTTTATTGAAATTTCAATTTTGTTAAAAAAAAAATTGTTAAAATTTATTTTCTTAGATTTTTTGTGTAATTAAGATTTCAAAATCTAGTTTTTTTAATTACCAGGAAGAAATAATCTCCCTCAACCAAACCCTCTGTCTCCTCATGAAGAAATGAACCAAGGAAATGAACCTCAACTGTCTCCACCAATCGAGAAACCTCCTCCTAGAACACAAAAAAATTTGATCAACCAAATTGAAAGAGGGAAAAAAGAATTAGAATCTTTAATTAAGAGGTTAAAATATTCTATTGTTACAAATCCTGAAAGGGAAAGACTTGCAAAATCATTGGAAGCAATCTTGACCCACGTAAGCTCGGTTAGTGGGAAAATTAATTTATGGAAAGATAAAATAGGAGAACAAAAATAATATTATGCAAATAAATTATCTTATGCAGACATAAAAAAGAAAAAAATCACAAAAGATGACATTTGCAAACTCTTTAAAAACCATGGGACACAGATAATCTTAGAACTAGAAGAAGGAGGTTCCCAATTCATTGGTGCTTAAATGAAGACATTAAAAACAACTTTTGGTAGAGATGGTGGACGGTCTTTGATTCACCTCCCTATAACAATCATGATGTTCCTATATATTTGTTGAGGAAACTCTATTGCGAGTTTGTACTCAAGGAGGTGCCAAATTATTTTGACTATCTAGATTCTCAGGGTAGAGGAGGGGGGTCATCATTTGATAGAGTGGGGGCACATCGTGACCCTAACGCACCTAGGGTTCCTATTGGCAAGCCATAGGTGGATCACGTTAGTATTCCTTCCATTGTGAAGGAACATGTAGAGGCGGACACACTTGGCACGATTAGTGCTCTGATAAAGATTCTCATTCAGTGTGCCACTACTTTAGTTGAGGGTGACCATGATCAATCTTTGAGGGGGCATATTTGTTGGTCATGTGGATGCTTGTGCACATTTGGTACTACCAAGAGAGATGAAGAGGATCTTGGAATGATGACTGATAATTTTCTAAATATGACATTTGGCATTGACACATAGGTAAATATTTCCAAGTTCATTAAATTACTTTGATCATATTTCATTTATAAAATAATAACTAATTAATTTAGTATCTATTGATTATGATCAAAATTCAGGGCAAGAGTGTCAGTGGAAATGATCCTCATGTCCCCTTCTACACATCATCGTTAGTTCCACAAGTATGTATCGAAATAACATTTTAATTAATATATTTGTTTATTATGTACTTATATGAATAATTGTATCATAACTTATTGTGCATATGCATTAGTTCACTGGTGGACCATTGACATTCACAACAGACAACGAAGGGCATCGTACCACTTTCCTTGAGGTATCTTTATTTGCATGTTAATTTGATTTACTTGATTATATTTAATTAATAAATAAATGAATAACTAAATTACTAGACAAATTATGATCAAAATCTAGAGGCAAAGTGGTCATTGCGGTGATCACATTCTTTCACCTGGCTTTGTGACGTCACCATTAAGTCGACAAGTATATATGTAATAATGCATTATAATTAACATGTTAGTAGTACATCCTTATATGAATGGTTATCTTATAATTTGTCATGTACATGTGGACTAGTTGAATGTTGGAGCTTCGACATCGACACCGCACACCAAAGGACGTGGTGGAACCTTCACGAAGGTATTTTTTATTCATTAGTAGGGTTGTAAAAAATATATGTAATCTTGATAACTACATACTACTTTTGTTGTTTCATTTTTAGTTATTGACATTAGAGACTCCTCCTATTCGTGATACTTTGGATCGTGGAGTAGCTACAGCAGTAGCTAGTTCTGAAGTACTGACTGAGGTATGAAAGAGATAACTTAATTTTAATTATTATTTTAATAGTTTGTATTGAATTTTATAATGATATTCATGTATGTATTTTAATTATTATTTTGATCATTTTTGTAGGGACTTATTACTCCAGATCGTAAGCATGAGCCTTCGGTGGATGTACATAGTGACTATTTGCTTGCAGTAAGCGAATATTCAATTTTATGTCATTGTATAATTCAATTTTGATGTATATTAGTTATTGATGCTTAAATTATTTTTTGTCATCTCGAGCTATAGAAGAGTCTAGATAGGAGGACTAGTGAGTGTACTCGGAAGACTACAACATCCATTGCATCTCCATCGATGCGATGATCGAAGATAGCTCGGGATTTGTTTTCTTCCCTTGGCAATAAAGGACTAGATTAGGGATATAGATTGTATGCCTATATGACATTAGTGGACATATTGTTAGGAATGGGAACACTAAGAGGGGGGGGTGAATCAGTGTTCAATGTATTTTATCTTTTCACTTAATATTTAAACTAAACTTCAATGCTTAAGTACTAAAATGAACATCCACATAAACATGAAATATGAAATTAACACATAACACCAATATGGTTACGGGGAAACCCAAATAGGTAAAAACCCCAGTGGGAATTGACACCCACTAATATTATGCACTAGTGTATTATGATCCTTGTTAGAAGATCCTTAACCCCATTAGGAATTTCTTTACAATATGTTTAGTACAGTAGACCTTTTCAAGGGTCAGACCCTGTTAGGAGTCTTTTACAATAAACTTTGTTAGGGTTGCAGATGCACTATCCTAGAGCTCACTACTCAAGTGGTGAAGGCTACAACCTTCTAATCTTAGATACACACTATATCTGTTGGATGAACTGTCACTGTGACAATGCTTGTATTATCAGTTCCTTTAATGTGTTGATGCTTTGACCTCTTGCAAAGCTCTAATACATCTTATAGTCTCTTCGCACACTTCTTCTCTTCTTATCACAACTTTATATCAACTTCCATGTTGATTACAATGGGTGCATCTCATATTTATACGCACATTCAAAACAAACAACTAGGTCATCCCTTAAACCTATTACATACAAGGCTTCCAAATGAATTGGCTCAAGTGTGTTTACAAAAAAACATATTTACATGTCAGAAACCTAATTACAATAGGCGCATAGCCTTTACATCATTAGAATGTAACAACAAACTCAAAATGCTAACAGTCAGCTGCTTACTCTATTTTTCTCTGGCGCACACTCGTTGTGTAACTTCCATTGTCTGTATCTTTCTCATACTTGCATGTCTGATCATGCACTCATAGACTAAGCATGAATATAGTTTGACCAACTTAACTTCTAGGGTTCACACCATAACTCTATTGTACGCATGTGCACTAATGCTCTAAGCTTTAGGAACTCTGTACACTATCCAGTCTTCAACACTTAGCCAATTTCTGATCTTCCCATCAAGTGCGTTGACTCCAAACTACTATATGACTTTTTTTCCATAATGATAACACTATACTAAGTCATATACACCAGTATAGCCAACTTTCCAGTAATCTCCCCCTTTGTCATTGATGGCAACAAAGGAATATGGCTAAGTTGCTAACTATTCCTTAATACAAAAAACTTTTGTCTTATATCTCCTTTATACATAATTTCTATCTTATATCTCCTTATACATATGTATAACCGACATTCTACACATACACCCCCTTTGAAATTAATGAAAAAGGTGTGTCAAAACTATATTTACAAAAACTTACTGTGATAAAACATCCGAATATGCTATCTGCGGGTTTTGGATCTCCTTCTTCCAAAATGTGATCAGTGAATTCACAATCTAGAGATGGGCACATAAAGCATACTGTAGCTTCTCCATCTTCTCCAAATCTATGTTAGGACCTTGATCATATGTCACCATGGTGGCATCAATCTCCTTGATATTTTGATTAAGTATGTCTAATGAGGGTGCAAGAGCATTCCTTAGCTGAGTCTGCCTAGCCCTTATCTTTGACCTCTCTTTTTCTATCTTCTCAATCTTCTCTATCTATCCTTGGTAGACATTATTGCACAGGTTTACATCAACAGATGGATCTTCCACTAATTTCCTTATGCTATCTATCATGGCTTCTGCCTCTTGAATCTTCTTGTATAGATCTCCAGTCAACTTTTCCTAGTTCATATAGTCAATAATGATGTTTTTGCCCTTTACTGCAAACTCCTTCAAGGATGCTTGACCAGCCTTTAGTGAGCTCAAGTCAAGTTTATAATTGCTAACCAATTCACTCAATCTCTTCTTCAAGTACTTCTCCCTTGCAACTAAGGATGTAGATTCTTCCAGGCTAGAAAAACTATTCTTGAACTGTGAAATCACTAAGCTGACATCATCAACGGGGTGTACCTTGGACACTTTCTTGTTTGCTGGTAACAAGCTGTTCAAAATGTTTACTAATTCTACAAGGAGGGGAATCCTCATCACCTGTTTCTCCTTGGATTTCTCCATAGCTAAGACACTAAACTTAATCAGGTCTTCTTCTCCCCATGCGTCCAAACTAGTTGTGTCAAGTGTCAAACTTGACAAAAATGTTGTTGAGGGAGTGATGGGAGTGCTATCCATCACTTCTTGTTTTACCTTGATTAGTTCAACTGATTGTTCATTTCTGTCTACTTCTTTTCCTTTTTCTTTTTCTTTTCCTTCTTCTTCCTTTTCTTCCACATTTTCTTTTCCTTTCTTTTCTTCTTCTTTTTCTATTTTTTTTTTCTTCTTCCACATTTGTCATATCTTCAATCATTACTTCTTGATGAGTAGGAGGAGTGTTACTGCATAAGATTTCAGCTTCTTGTGTGCTCACAAAAGCTTCTTCAAACTTGTCTAATTCAATGTCAGTGGTTGCCATAGCTATCTCTACATTATCAATGATAATGGTGCTATCCTTTAGTGATTCTATCATGGGCACAGACTTATCTGGCTCTATTTGTGTTTCAACTACAGGCGTTGAGTCCTGAGGACTTGTCACTAATGCATTAGTGGGCTCTTCCACCTTGACTTCCTTTGAGGGTACTTGAGCTATGGTTGCTGTAGATGGATACATGTGTCTATTCATAAAGACCTTCTTAAATGCTTTCTTTGTTTCTTTTGCAACTAATTCATAGTTCTTGTCCATAATGTGCAAAGTCCTTGACTTGGTTCTGAGGTGTGGTTTTACCAAATCTAACAATAGAGATTTTTCTTCTAAGGAATATACTGGAAGGGTATCATCTAGAATCTTTTCCCTTATCCTTAAATCCTCTTCAATGGCCTATCTCTTTTGGAATTCTAAGATATTCCATACATTATTAGGAATCATGGTCTTTAGTTCCAAGACTGTCTTCTTGAACTTCAACATGTGTTTGACTATCATTCCATGTATCTCTAATTTGTCTATCTCACTATATTTTTCATAAAACTTTCCTACTTGATCAATTCTTCCCTCATCAATTATTTTAGCACATTGAGACTAGGTTTGAAGCTTGCTTCAGGAGGTGCTTGTGAGTTCTTTCTATTCCTTGTTACTCTTGAGGCTGGATGACCAGTGCTGACTCTTTCTTCCTCTTTGGCATTGCCTTATACTCAGGAGCAAAAATAAGGTCAATGGTTTCTGTTAGCATGTGCCAAAAATTTCATGGCTCTAGCTCTCTTCCCCTAGTCTCTGCAATGTTTTTCATGTCTCCGGCTAAAACCCTTGGCAAATTTTATTTTAAAAATCTAGCCGTTGGGTCCTTAAATTTAAAATTGCCTTGCCCTTGTTTTATTTTTGCGTTACCTTTTTGTGGGTCACTTAAAACCTTATATTTTGCATGTGTCATTTAAAATGACCAACTTTACCATGTTCGTGGTTAGGTTTCATGTGTCAGTAGGTCCCCTTTAAATATTTCCTAAGTCACTGGTTAATCTTTCCTAAGTTCCCAGCACCCTGCAAGTTTTAAATTTTCCTAAATCCTGATCTTTAATTTTTCCTATGTTTCAGCCTTAGTGTTTTCTGGGCCCGGTCTTTTGACAACATTTCCATCCGACGGTCAGCGTAAGTTCTCATAGAATGTGTCAGACACTTGAGATCTTATGACAATTGTTGATTTTTCCTGATGATGTATTCTTTCTTTTCAAGAAGGTCCACTGCCATGTTGGCACAGTTGGCATTCTCTCATTGGTCAGTGTGTTGCTGAGAGGGATCCTATCAGTGGGGCCTGCAGTGAAGGCTTTTCAATCTAGGGTCGGTGCATGATCTTAAGGAATATTCTTCCCCTTTAAGATCATGCGCCATCCATTGATTTCAAATCCAACTCAGCATGGGTCAGTGGGACCTAGTTTCCAGATGTATCAGTGGGCCCTGATCCAGTCAGTGAATCAACAAAATGACGTATAATCTTATGGGTTTTGTTAGAAGCTTAAGATCTTGCGATGACTATTGATTTTGTTTCTTGTTAGTGGGTTGTCAGAGATGGGGGAAGATTCTTTATCCAATGGTGGGTGTGAAATCTGATAGAATCTCGGATGGGTTTGTGAACTTGCAATGGTCGTCGATCTTCCTGATGTGGGCCCGGTCAAGTTTCTCAGTCTTTTGGTGGTTGAGTTAAGATCTAAAGCTTGTGAAGCATGAAGATCAGACGGTCATGACTTAAAGTTGATGAAGATTTAAATTTTGACCCCCAATTCATTGTTGGCTCTTGAATGTGACTGTTGTTTTTCAAATTTGAATTTGCAAAGGGTTTCCAGCGATAGGAAGTACCATAATTTATGGTTTTAATAGCTGATTTCAATTGGTTTGGTGGTGCTTATTTTTGCAGTGTGGTCCAAGGTGTTGAGTAATCATCTGCAAGGTTTGTACTATGTGGTTTTGTGCTCAAGGCGTGTTGCAAGGTTGACATTTTGAGTTTTTTGGTGGTTCTCAGTACCTTCATAGAGAATTTTTCATGATTGAGGATCATTCTAGGATTTTCTTTCTCCTGGGGACCTGGGTTTCCACCCCTGTAATAACTTTATGACCATTTCCAGTTGGTTGGGTGGTTGAAACCCTAACCCTAAGTCATCTGTAGCTTCTCTTTGAGAATTCCAAGATGACTAGGGAGTATAAGTTGCAAAATTTTGACTGAGTAGGGGTTCCAAACTTTCTTTGGTCCCAGCTAGTTGTTGATAGTGTTATACTAATAGAGGAGTGGGATTTTGGGTATTTCCTATCTTTGTGTTGTTTTGATTGTAGATTGATCTTGAATATGTTAATGAAAATACTATTGAGTTCCAATCTTGTATTTGTGTATGTCTTCTTGTTTCAGTTCTAAGCTCATATATGTTAATGTCATAAAGTGTGTTAGCATATGGTAAACAAAGAGTATTATGAAGTCATCTCTGAGTTCCTAACAAAGTTAGGATTAAAGTCTTTTGGGTGGGTTCAGTGAGTTTGAAACCAAGCAGGAATCTGATGTCCTTATGTCTGAGGGAGAGGGTTAATAGGCAAAGCACTTATCTTGGATTCAATTATGTTTGAATTAAGGTATTCAATTGATGTATGTAATTGGGTGACTCTTTTCCCTAGGTTAAGGCACTGGTCCATCCTCTGGAGGTATTTCATTGTCATCAACACACACACAAACATTGAAATGATAAAATCTTAAAGTAGTTAGTAAAGAGTATATAGTTGTATATCATTTAGTGATTCCTTTCAAGAAGTGAATCAAGGGTACACCCACCTGAGCAATAAGGCTCAAAGTGTAGGAGGATCTCTCTTGATCCTTGTTAATTGGCCCTCTTCCTTGTAGACTTTGGAGTGGTGATAGAGTGAAAGTTATATTAAAATTATCCATCAAAGTATAAATATACAAGTTGAAGATCAAAGGGAACCCCCAACAAAATGGTGACTCTACTGGGGAGAACAACAATGAAGTAGTATATTTGTTAGGAGTTTTGGTTGGGACTACATTGTAAAGTCAAAATCTTTTGTTGACTAGATAGATATAAAGGTTGTAAGTGCACTCTTATTTTCCTATTGTATTCAGTTAAAAATATTTCCCATCTAGGTGGGTAGCAACTCAAAAAGGTTAGAACTAGTGCTATATATTGTAAATCATGGACAAGAGGAGGAATACTAGGTCCTTTGCCAGAAAGAATCTGGAGGTCACTCTAGAGCAATTGCCTAGATAGGAGAAGAAGAGTTGAATTAGAAGGAATGGTGAGTCTACTAGTGCTCCCATGAGAGAACAAAGAAATACTAGAGGTAGAGTACCACATGTTTCCTCAAGTGAGGATGGTTCACAGGACAGAGCTTCTAGATCAAATGGTGGTTGCTCTGAAGATATACCCCAGAAGCTGTATTTCAGGACAAAGGTCCATTGCTTACAGGTCAAGATGAACAAGTTAGAGAGATGGATTTGGAGATTGATTTAGATCTTGATGAGGACAATTTCAGAAGAGAACCCATGAGACCAAGGAAAGTCCACTTCCCATATCAAAATCTTTCTGATATGGATGTGTCATCAGGTTTTGATGACATTATGGTAGATCCTGATGATTTACATGCATTAAGGTTGTAGTTGGCAGAGCAGGATACCATACATAAGAGGTTACAAGAGGAGAGAGAGGCTGAAAAGGTGAATGCTCTGATAGAAAGACAGTCTCTCCTTAGAAAGATTAATGAAATGAAGGAGAGAAAAAAGATGTTTGCTTCTGCTCCTAAAACTTTGTAGCATGATGTCTTTGGTGATCTTGATGCCTTGAGGAGTGAGCAAGAGCGCTTACTACAAGATCATGAATTTGGTAGGGAGGGCCCTGTGGTTAGACAAGTGCAAAGTTATGTTCCTTTGCCTAAAGATAAAGATGGGTGTGAGATCACTAGGCCTGATGTTGCCACTAGTGAGAAAGGAAAGAAAAAGATGGTGGGACATCAAAAAAGTAAATCATTGATAGTATCTGAGGTCCCACCACCCAATTTAAATAAGGACACAGAAATGGAGAGAAGAAGAAAAGAAGATGAGGACCTTGCAAGAGAATTAGAGAGGGCTGAAATTGAAGCTTCCATTGCAGAAAAGAGAAAAAGATCCAGTTCTTGAAGGCTTCATCAACTAATGCTCTTGGCCCATCTGCTACTGAACTAGGTATGCCATCTATGACTACTACTATTCCACTTAGTAATGCTACTAGTTCAATTCCTTCTTCATCTGCTAGGATAGGTGCTAATCCTAGGCAACAGTCAAATGCACAAATAAATGTAGATGCTAATGTTGATCCTAGGGTTAACACTAGTTCAAGTTTTCAAAGAAGACCTATGCAATTAGAAGGCTATAGGCAAATTAGTTTTGATGGAATTCCTGGCTACCCAATTGCTTTTCCAAATGATATTAGAGATAACGTACCTAAGTTTGCTGGTAATAATGCTATTAGTTGTGAGGAGCATCTTAGATTATTTGTTGATATGCTTAATGATTATGAGGTAGAGCATGAGCATGTGGTCATGAAATTATTTGTTCAATCTCTAATGGAGGATGCTAGAGATTGGTTTAAGAGACTTCCTGACAAATGTATTGATACTTGGGATTCTTTTGAGAGATTTTTTAAAGAGCAGTATGGTGATAGGCCTAATCCTAGTTTCATGTTGAATGAATTCAATACCATAAGGAAAAATTAGAATTAGACTGTAGCTGAATTCAACATGAGATTTCAGAAAGGTATGCATAAGTTGCTCCAAGTTATGCGGTTAGATGACAATGTTTGTCTGACCACATATTTCAATGTATTTGATGGAAAAATGGGATATTTGTTGAGGGACAAAGAACCAATAACTCTTAGGGATGCTTTTAGGATTGTTGTCAATATTGAGAACAATATGAAAATATCAGGAAAATTGGGGGGAAAGAGAGATGACCCTAAGTTGTTTGGGGATAAGAAATAAAAAAAGGAAAATGATAAGAATGTTGGAGCTAGGAGGCAAGAAGAAGATAAATTGGATAAGGTGCTCAATGCATTGAAGGATTTGAAGGAACCTACAAATAGGAAAATTAGTGCTCCTACCAATGAAAGGCCTCAGTTCAACAACAATTTCAACAAACGAAATAGATTGTAGAACTACCCCTACAACACCCAATGGAAGGATGGCAAGCCTATTGTCCCTACTATAAGAGGAAACAATGATAGAGGTGTTCCTAAACCTCTACAAAAGGCTTCAATAAATGTCATGGAGGACATACCTTGGTGTGTTGCATGCCAGTCCCCTCATTCTGCAGAGCATTGTGTGGTTGCATATTCTATGGCTGGAAATCAAGATTGTGGCAATGAGGAGATAGATCAAGAAGAAGATCAAGATGATGTTGGATGCAACATGGCTTCTTCATATCTAGGATATGAAGATGATTCTAATTTTGATGAAGAGGAAGATGTAAATGTAAAGAGACACAATTAGGCCCTTTTTCATCAAGAAGTTTTTTCTAATAGTGAAGACATTGACAAGAAGACATGTAATATGAACTCTTCTTCTAAGCTAGTAAATTTGAGAAGGCCTTCTAGAGAAGAGATGGATAGGATTACTATAGAAATGATTGCCAAAGTGCAAACCAGAGGCATGGTGGAAAGGAATAGAAATGATAAAGCTGCAGGAATGTTTATAAAGAGTACCAACTTTGGAGAACCTAATGAGAACAAATCAAAAGGTGATCACATGGTGAAATTCAAGAATGTAAAAGGTAAGAATTGTGAGCCTAAGGGAGTTGGAATTGAAAATATTTCTAGTGAGATTGAGAGGCCAGTTAACACAATGGCCAAGATTGAAAAAATGAGGGTGGCCAATACACATAATGTGTCAGATAAGCAAAAGGATATTAAGGCAGTGCAGATTGAGATTCCTTCTTTTGCTCCTATTGATATGTTATCTATATTATCCCAAATTACAGTTAAGGTTCCATTGTTAGAATTGTTGAGGATCCCTAAACACAAAGATAGAGCTATTGCATGGGTAGATAATGTTCATAACCATGGTGTTGCATGCAATGGATCTCAGGATAAAGATTTGAAAAGTGTTGCTGCTCAGGGAATCATGTCTCAAATTCCTCCAATATACTTGGATAGTTCAGTCAATGCCAGCCTTGAAAATATTGATCCATTCTTTTTAACTGTTCTTGTGAATGGAATGAAGTTGATGAATTGTATGATTGATAGTGGTGCCTCTAATATTGTTATGCCTTTTAAAATCATGGAGAAGTTGGGCCTTAAAGTTGATACAATGCAAGGCAGATGTTGTGTAATGGATCAGAGGGAGGTACCAATTATTGGGACTATCAATGCAATGCCATATAGGCTAGCAACATATCCAGAGAAAGAGTTAACAATGAGTGTTTTGGTGGTGGATATCCCTCCTCATTATGGGATGCTACTATCTAGAAGGTGGAGTGCTGCCATGGGTGGAAGTTTATAGTGTGATCTATCCTATGCCACTTTCAAGATTGATGATCAGTTAATCAAGATTGAACGATAGCCAAGAGTATGCCACATGATTTAGATAAATATTGATAATGAAACTACATGTTTTGTGGATACTGATATTAATGCTTTTAGGGCAGAGATCCCTGTATTTGAAAATGAACCTACTTTGTCACCTATCTCTATTGAGGTAAGTGCTAATTCTATGAAGGGTTATTTGTGGGTAATGTACTTTGATGGTGCAAATTGCAAAGATGGAGTAGGAGTAGGTATCTTACTTATTTCTCCTGATGGAAATACCTACAAATTTTCTTTCACATTGAATTTCTTTTGTACCAACAATATAGCAGAATATGAGGCTTTGTTGTTAGGATTGAGGTTGGCACAAAAGCATGGTATTAAGTGTTTAAGTCTTGTTGGTGATTCTAAGTTGGTGGTGTCCCAAGTCAGGTTAGTATATGCTTCCAAGAACAAGAGGTTGAAACAATATAGGAATGTAGTTTGGGATTTGATCAAACATTTTGATGTCTTTAATATTGAGTGGAAGGATAGGAGTAACAATAAGATGGCTGACTTGTTAGCCAATATTGTAATCAATCCCAATGATATTACATTTTTTGGTATCTCTAAAGTTGAAATTCAAGCTAGGCCTAGCATACTAGATAATATTGAAAATTGGCAAGGATTTGATGATGATAATGATATATTGAAGTTTATGGGTTGTGAGGATCAGTATCATGGTCAAGAATTTGATTGTTCAGCCTTGGTTGAGTCAGTAGAAGGAAGGGAGGTTGTCTTTGGCAATGAGGTCATTCAGCTTAGAACTAACAAAGTGCCCAAGGGGCTTGTTGTTTTGGAGACTATCTTTGATAACCAGGATAGAGTTCAAAAGAATACCAAAAGAGAAGATCATGCTGATCTAGAGGAGATAAACCTTGGAACACATGAGGCACCTAAGAGGGTACACATTGGTAGAGATATGTCTCAAAAGGTAAAGAAATCTTTGATCGAATTATTGAGAAAATTTAGGCATGTTTTTGCATGGTCATATGATGACCTAAAGGCTTATAGAGAAGATTTGTTTCAGCATATTATTCCATTGAAAGAAGATGCTAAACCTTTTCAGAAAAAACAAAGGCCTATTAATCCCACTTTGGCACCCAAGATGCAAGAAGAGTTAATGAAGCTGAGAGATGCTAGAATTATCAAGCCTATAAGGCATTCTTCTTGGGTGTCAAACCTTGTTCCTATGAGAAAAAAGAATGGTGACATTAGGCTTTGTGTGGACTTCAAGAATCTGAACATCAGCTCATTAAAGGATAATTATTGTCTGGCCAATATGGAAGCTATGTTGCAAAGAGTAACTAGATCAAAATTGATGTCTATGATGGATGGTTTCTCTAGCTACAATCAGGTCATTGTCAAGGAATCAGAGCAATTCAAGACAGCTTTCACAACACCTTGAGGGACATATGTTTATGTGAGAATGCCTTTTGGCCTCACAAATGTTGGTGCTACTTTTCAGAGGGCAATGGATGTTTCCTTTTCAGATTTCATAAATGATTTCCTTATTGTATATCAAGATGATCTAACTACCTATTCAAAGGAGGAAGAAGACCATTGCACTCATTTAGAAAGAATATTTGTGAGGGCCTTGGAATTTGCCATTTCTTTGAACCGAAGGAAATGTGCTTTTGGTGTCATTGAAGGTAAGTTGCTTGGCCACTTAGTTGGGAAGCAAGGAGTGAGAATTGACCCTGAGAGGGTAGCAGCCATTGATAAAATTCAGAGACCAATGAATGTTAAAGGAATTCAGCCCTTCTTTGGTCAGATCAATTTCTTAAGGAGGTTTGAGACAAATTTTGCAGAGGTTACTAGACCTATTTCTAAGATGTTGAAGAAGGGATCTACAATCAATTGGGAGGGTGAGCTTGATGAGGCTTTCAAAAGTATCAAGCAGGCTATCAAAGATGCACCAGTGCTTAAGGCACCTGATTATAATGTTCCAATGCATATCTTTTCCTTTGCATCTTTTCACACTAGTGTTGCAGTTTTGTTACAAAAGAATAAGGATCATTTTGAGTAGCCTATTGCATTTTTCAGTAAATCTTTGCAGGCTATAGAATTGAAGTATGACATAAATGAAAAATAGGCTTATGCACTTGTGAAGGCAATCAAGGCTTTTAGGTGTTACTTGATGGGAGCAGCTGTGATTGCTTTTGTGCCAAGTGCAGTTGTGAAGGATATTTTCTCACAGCAGGAGGTGTCTGGAAGAAGATGCAGATGAATCAATAGGATCCAAGAATTCAATGTTGAGGTCTAGATTACTAAGTTGGTTAGAGGACAAGGATTGGAAAAATTGATGGCCCAATCCAATCTTGATGCAAATCAGGTAAATTATTCTAAAATTGATTACACATGTGATATGGATGATTGTATCTGGTATCAGGATATCATCTATTACTTGAGAAGTATGAGATGTCCAAATAACATGAATGACAATCAGAAAAGGACACTAAAATTATAGGTCATTATGTAATTGTGAATTGTAAATTGTATAGGAAGAATTTGGATTGCATACTTTTGAAATGTGTAGATGAAGATCAGGCTAACAAGTTGTTGAAGGAAATGCATGAGGGAGTTTGTGGTGGGCATTATATGGGTAAAACAATTGCTCATAAGATCTTGAGAGTAGGATTCTGGTGGCCCACAATCTTCAAGGATGCAAAACCATTGGTGAGGAGGTGTGATGCTTGTCAAAGGTTCTCTAGTAAGCTTAAATTTTCAGGTAATGTGCCATTAAAACCAGTAGAAGTTTAGGTTCCTTTCCAACAATGGGGAATTGATTTCATAGGAGAGATACCAAACAAGTCAAGTGGAGGACACTCATGGATCTTAGTTGCCACTGATTACTTTACAAAGTGGGTAGAAGCTATACCTATAAGAAATGCCACTAGTAAGGTGGTAATTAATTTTATGATCAATAATATTGTTACAAGGTTTGGGTGCCTTGAGAGAATAGTAAGTGATAATGCCATGTGATTCAAGTCTACTGAATATAAGGACTTTTGCAAAGGTTTGGGAATTCAGATTTCTAATTCCTCACCTTATCACCCACAAGGAAATGGTCAGGCAGAATCTACTAATAAAAATTTGATTAAAATATTAAAGAGAATTCTTGAAAAGAATAAGAGGGCATGGAATTCAAAGCTACCATTAGCTCTATGGGCTGATAGGGTAATTGTGAAGAGGGCAATTGGTTGTGCACCATTTGACCTAGTATATGGAATTCATGCAAGAATGCCTCAAAATAACTTATTGGAAATGTATAAATTTGTCTAGCTATACGGTGATGACATAGATGATGAGATGTAGTTGAGAATTGAGGACCTCATTAGGTTGGATGAGACTAGAAGAGAATCAGTTGCAAGGAATGCCAAATTGTAGTTGCAGGTTAAGAATTTATATGATAAGAAGACTATTGACAGAAAGTTTGAACCTAGTGATTTGGTGTTAGTTTGGAATGCCAGACTGGAGGATAAGGGGAAACATGGTAAATTTGATCCCATCTAGCTAGGGCCATATCTAATTCATGAGAAATGGGGCCAAGATTCATACATTATCAAAGAAATAAATGGTGATATTCAGGAATTGCCAGTTCATGGATAATTTTTGAAGAAATACTTCAATTGAGGTATTATGTTTTCCATGAATAGTAGTTAGGTGTGTACATTTGGTAAATTCTATAAATAAGTTTCTTGTCCCTACCCTATTTTGTCCCGGTCTATCAGTTTTTGGTCCTGTTGCCTGTTCTGCCTTGCTTGTTCCCTATTGTCTGCATTTTTCCAGTGGGATGGTCTACTTTAAACCAGTGATTCTAAGTCCTTTCTATGCCTACAGGAGGCATACATCCCCAGATAGAGCCACTGTTAGCACGTGCCAAAAATTTCATGGCTCTAGCTCTCTTCCCCTGGTCTCTGCAATGTTTTTCATGTCTCCAGCTAAAACCCTTGGCAATTTTTTTTTTTAAAATCTAGCTGCTGGGTCCTTAAATTTAAAATTTCCCTAGCCCTATTTTATTTTCGCGTTACCTTTTCATGGGTCACTTAAAACCTTATATTTTGCATGTGTCATTTAAAATGACCAACTTTACCATGTTCACAGTTAGGTTTCATGTGTCGGTGGGTCCCCTTTAAATATTTCCTAAGTCACTGGTTAATCTTTCCTAAGTTCCCAGTGCCCTGCAAGTTTTAAATTTTCCTAAGTCCTGAGCTTTAATTTTTCCTATGTTTCGGCCTTAGTGTTTTCTGGGCCCCATCTTCTGACATCATTTCCATCCGACGGTCAGCGTAAGTTCTCATAGACTGTGTCAGATGCTTGAGATCTTACGCCGATCATTGATTTTTCCTGATGACGTAGTCTTTCTTTTCAAGTGGGTCCACTGCCATGTTGGCATAGTTGGCATTCTCTCATTGGTCAGTGTGTTGCTGAGAGGGATCCTGTCAGTGGGGCTTGTAGTGAAGGATTTTCAATCTATGGTCAGTGCATGATCTTAAGGAATATTCTTCCCCTTTGAGATCATACGCCATCCGTTGATTTCAAATCCAACTCAGCATGTGTCAGTGGGACCTAGTTTCTAGATGTGTCAGTGGGCCGTGATCCTGTCAATGAATCGATGGACGGTGTATAATCTTATGGGTTTTGTTAGAGGCTTAAGATCTTGTGACAGCCATTGATTTTGTTTCTTGTCAGTGGGTTTTTAGAGATGGGGGAAGATTCTTTATCCGATGGTGGGCATGAAATCTAATAGAATCTCGGATGGGTTTGTGAACTTGCAACAGTCGTTGATCTTCCTGATGTGGGCCCGGTCAAGTCTCTCATTCTTTTGGCTATTGAGTTAAGATCTAAAGCCCACGAAGTATGAAGATCGGATGGTCATGACTTAAAGTTGATGAAGATTTAAATTTTGATCGTCGATTCGCTGTTGGCTCTTGAATGTGACCGTTGTTTTTCAAATTTGAATTTGCAAAGGGTTTCCAGCTACAGGAAGTACCATAATTTATGGTTTTAACAGCTGATTTTGATTGGTTTGGTGGCGCTTGTTGTTGTAGTGTGGTCCAAGGTGTTGAGTAATAATTTGCAGGGTTTGTACTACATGCTTTTGTGCTCAAGGCGTGTTGCAGGTTTGACATTTTGAGTGTTTTTGAGGTTCTCAATATGTTCGCAGAGAATTTTTCATGATTGAGGATCATTCCAGGATTTTCTTTCTCCTGGTTACCTGGGTTTTCACCCCTATAATAACTTTATGACCATTTCCAGTTGGTTGGGTGGTTGAAACCCTAACCCTAAGTCATCCAGAGCTTGTTGCATTCTCTTTGAGAATTCCAAGATGACTAGGGAGTATAAGTTGCAAAATTTTGACTGAGTAGGGGTTCCAAACTTTCTTTGGTCCCAACTGGTTGTTGATAGTGTTATATTGATAGAGGAGTGGGATTTTGGGTATTTCCTATCTTTGTGTTGTTTTGATTGTATATTGATCTTGAATATGTTAATGAAAATACTATTGAGTTCCAATCTTGCATTTGTGTATGTCTTCTTGTTTTGGTTCTAAGCTCATATATGTTAATGTCACAAAGTGTGTTAGCATATGGTAAACAAAGAGTATTGTGAAGTCATCTCTAAGTTCCTAACAAAGTTAGGATTAAAGTCTTTTGGGTGGGTTCAGTGAGTTTGCAACCAAGCAGGAATCTAATGTCCTTGTGTTTAAGGGAGAGGGGTAATAGGCAAAGCACTTATCCTAGATTCAATTATGTTTGAATTAAGGTATTCAGCTGATGTATGTAATTGGGTGACTCTTTGCCCTAGGTTAAGGTACTGGTCCATCCTTTGGAGGCATTTCATTGTCATCAACCACACACACAAACATTGAAATGATAAAATCTTAAAGTAGTTAGTAAAGAGTATATAGTTGTATATCATTTAGTGATTCCTTTCAAGAAGTGAATCAAGGGTACACCTACCTGAGCAATAAGGCTCAAAGTGTAGGAGGATCTCTCTCGATCCTTGTTAATTGGCCCTCTTCCTTGTAGACTTTGGAGTGGTGATAGAGTCAAAGTTATATTAAAGTTATCCATCAAAGTATAAATATACAAGTTGAAGATCAAAGGGAACCCCCAACCGTTTCTTTGGGCACAGAAGGAGTAACATCAGTTTTACTCTTCTGTTCATCAAATTTTTCTATCTTCACCTTCTTCAACTTAGGATCATTTGATTCAGTCTTTTCTATTGTTGCGCTCTCTAATTCCAAAGCAATCTTTTGTTCCCATGCTTTGTCTTGGTCTACTTGAGACAATCCATGAATTCTCAAGATCTCTGAGGTAACCTTAGCAACTTTTCTTTTTGTTGCTATGTTGTTTAACACTGCATCAACTTCTCTTGTTTTCTACTCATAGGTTTTGCATCTTGGCTCATTAGGGTCTTTAGGTGCTACTAACAGAACTTGACCATAAGCCTCTAGAATAGGCTCTTCCACTTCATATCTTAGTGGATGAATCCACTTTGTTCTTGGTTCAACTACCTCCATGCATGTTGTGTCTATCTAAACCATGAAGAAAATAGTATCTTTGTACTTTTCAACTATCTTCTCTAGTATTCTAAATCTCATCTGCATCTTAGCCCTGAATGTCTTTAACTTCAATGTCATGTAGTCTCTTAGAGTTCTCTCTATAGATTCCTTGAAAGATATGTGAGGCATGGTAGGAATAGTCTTTTCTAGGTATGAATCTGACACCTTTCCAACAATATGGAAGTACATATAGATAATTAGGGACCCAAACTTGAATATCTTGGTTTTACCATGCTTGATTGCCTTGATGTTGTCAATTAGTTGTGCATGCAAGATCTCACACAGGTTGAACTCTCAATTCTCATTTACAATTCTTATGGCGGCAAGAATTGTGGCCACAGACACACTGTTTACCCTGTTGGTGTGTTGAAACATGTATCCAAGTATCATAGACATCAATTTGATGTCATCTTGCTCAATAGGTTTGATAGTCATACTGCGCCTATCACTTCTTAATTTGTAAGTTTGTTCAACAATCTTCCTCACATCTTTTCCCATTGGAAGGATGATGCCTGTCCTTGAGAGGCTTGTCATCTCATTGATTAGGTCACTGGTAATTCTGACCGGCACTTCACATATCCAAAATAGGTCATCATGAATTATACTCAGTAGAATTTTGATCTATTCTGATTCATAGAACTCATATGTTGTAGCATACTCCAATATAGGGTGATTATTCCACCCTACATACTCATCCATGAAGGTTTTGTCTAGTTTTAACATAGTCTCCATGTGCGCCCTTAATCTATCCAATCCTACTGGTTCTTTCTTATAGTAGATGTATGCCCTAATGTCCTCGACATGCATAACACCCATAGGTGTGTGGGAGAATGCCCCTTCTAGGTCATCTAGTGTAGATTTAAATGGATGCCTCTTAAACCCATATCTTTTCTTCTCTGCAACATAAAATACTATAGGAGTGGCCATCACTTACTTTTATAATGCTTCTTCAAAGGTTTCCAAGAGATTTTGAATCGGCACGATGAACTAGGGTTTCCACAACCGATCAATTGCACAGAAAGTCACTTGATAAATCAAATTGCAATGCTTCTCAATCAAATTCTAAGGCTCTTCTTCTCTCCAATCACTCTCAATATGAATGCAATGAGAGATCTTCTATCTTCTATGTATTTTAAAGTAGAAGTTTTGCCATTAATGCTTGTTGAATAAATCAGGCTGTCATTTGGAAATTTCTAACTTTCATTCTGAAAACAATCAGCTAGTGCGCTCTTGCACAAAGGTTCCTCTAGTCTCCAAAAGCTTAATTCCAAAGGCACATACTCTGAGAGTGAGTATACCAGCCATGTAAGGGTCTAGAGAGAAATTAGCTCCCCCTATGACCCTGAGGGCTATTCATCTAGATAAAGAGGGTGTGTCCACTGTGGATGCATCCAATACATACTTATCAACCTTGTCCTTCTTTTCTTCTAACCAAATCAAGCTCGCATCCTCTAAAGCTTTCACAAAATTGACTTCTCCTTCGGGATCCAAAAATAATTTTTTGGGCTTTCCTGACCTTGTGTCCTTGATCTGCTAAACTTTTAGATGTGTCCAACCTTGTTACAAGAGTGAAAAATGACTAGAGGCCTTATATTCCTTGGCACATTGACATGAGTCATCATCTTACAGTATTTAGCTGAGTGACCATTATAGTTACATATCTGACATGTAACATTCTGAGAACTTCTTATATTTGACTGATTCAGATTTATTTGATTATGAGTTCTATTCTTTTAGCTTGTCTTGCAATTCATAGCTTTATGACCAAATTTGTTGCATGAATAATAGTAACCATTGAAAGGTCTTACCTTTGTATAGTTCCTTGCTATGTTTCCATGCTTGTTACATGCATAACAAGTGTGGTCTACTGGCTTGCACTCATTCTTAGGTGGTTCAATATGATACTTAGTCTGACTTATAGTCTCCTTAGTATCTAAGGTGCCTTTTGGTGCTTTCATTCCTGCTCACATGTTATCAATCTAATTTTTTGCTTCATTGTATCCAATGCAGCTAGTATCTCCTTTAGCTCTTCTTGCATACAACTAAGATTTTATCAAATCAAAACTAGTGTGTAATTTATCAATGTGATTCTTAGCATCTTTCAATTCAAATTCCAAGCTTTCTTTGTTGTTTCTTAGCTCCAAGATTTCCATGTTTTCTTGCCTTAATTATTCATTCAGTTGAAGGTTCTCTTTGACCTGTTCATCATAGACTTCCTGATTGTTAGTCAGCTTAACATCAAATTCTTCAAACTGTTCTTTCAAGGATGTATTTTCTTCATTTAGCTTCTTGACCATTATCCCTAGATCACTAGTAGAGCATTCTTTTAAATCCTCCCTTAGCATTTTGATGAATAATTGTGCATCATTGAGTTTTTCATTTAGTTCTTCAATTTCTCTTTTAGATTTGTCTAGGTCTTCAAGAGTAGCTTCAAGATTTCTTTTTAGATGTTTCATTAATTATTTGTCCATGATCTCCTCAAGTGGTTAAAATTCTTTGCTAAGGATTAGAGCTCTGATACCAATTGTTAGTAATGGAAACACTGAGAGGGGAGGGGGTGAATTAGTGTTCACTATATTTTATCTTTTCACTTAATAGTTAATCTGAACTTAAATGCTTAAGTACTGAAATGAACATCCACATAAACATGAAACATGAAATTAACACATAACACCAATATGGTTACGAGGAAACCCAAAGAGGTAAAAACCCTGGTGGGAATTGACACCCACTAATATTATGCACTAGTGTATTATGATCCTTGTTAGAAGATCCTTAACCCTGTTAGGAGTTTCTTTTCAATATATTTAGTACAGTAGACCTTGTCAAGGGTCAGACCCTGTTAGGAGTCTTTTACAATAAGCCCTATTAGGGGTGTGGATGCACTATCCTAGAGCTCACTGCTCAAGTGGTGACGGCTACAACCTTCTAATCTCAGATACACACTATATCTGTTGGATGAACTGTCACTGTGACACTGCTTGTATTATCAGTTCCTTTGATGTGTTGATGCTTTGACCTCTTGCAAAGCTCTAATACATCTTATAGTCTCTTTTCACACTTCTTCTCTTCTTATCACAACTCTATATCAACTTCCATGCTAATTACAATCGGCACATCTCATATTTATATGCGCATTCAAAACAAACAACTAGGTCGTCCCTTAAACCTATTACATACAAGGCTTCCAAATGAATTGGCTCAATCATGTTTAAAAAAAAACATATTTACATGTTGGAAACCTAATTACAATAGGTGCATAGCCTTTACATCATTAGAATATAACAGCAAACTCAAAATGCTAACAGTTGGCTGCTTACTCTATTTTTCTTTGGTGCACACTAGTTGTGTAACTTCAATTGTCTATATCTTTCTCATACTTGCATGTCTAATCATGCGCTCATAGACTAAGCATGAATATAGTATAACCAACTTAACTTCCAGGGTGCACACCATAACTCGGTCGTAAGCACGTGTGCTGATGCTCTAAGCTTCAGGAACTCTATACACTGTCTAATCTTCAATACCTAGCCAATTTTTGATGTTCCTATCAAGTGCGCTACTCCAAACTATTATATGAATTTGTTTCCATAATGAAAACACTATACTAAGTCATATACACCAGATAGACAACTTTCCAAAACATATTTTTTTGTATATTGTATAAGTGATACGTTGTACATACATTTGGCTTTGAGGAAGCCAGTTTAACTGTATTGAATATATTCAATGTATGACATTATTGGACATATATATTTGGCTTCATGCCCTACGAATATATATTTTATGTTTTAGGTATGCAATTCATGTGTTTGGTGTATTGATGTATACTAATTTATGTTTATGTGGATGTCTTATGCTTTGTAAATTTCCCATGCCTTATAGTTATGCTTGTATGTTTATCGATGTATATTGTTACTTTATGATTTATACTTTATTGGAACATGAATGTGATGCACAGGTAGTGTGTAAGACACTCTGGATCCGTACCCTCATAGAAATACAAGAACAATCAGTAACAAGTGTGACAATCTTCTCACATCAAACATTCTTCATAAGGATCCACTGTCTAGGCTTTACCCAATGCACTTGCATTGGTTGGCTCCAAACTATTAAACAATCATTCTAGGACTACTAGTAACCTTCATAGTCATAAAATGCCATTTTTCTCCACATCTTCCAAAAAGACTTCAGAAAGTAATCAATGATCTGGATACCCTTATGGAATTTTTAAAACATATCCCAAATGTGACCCAACTTGTTTTGAGAAAAACTACTTTAAAATTGTTGATTTCATACCCTAAACCAGTCCTAGTTCCAAGAACACTAGTCTATTCCTAGACTTCAATACCAAAAAAACAATAGAAATGATTGCATAAATAAGTAAACATAATGAAAGGAGTATCCTTACATCAAAACTAATCCAAAAAAATGTCACAAATGATCATTAGAACTTTTGTTTCCCTGACTGTACCCATAGGATGCTTCGGCTTGGAATCATCGGCAGCATTCGAGTGAATCTATGTGCTAAATGAGGTTGCCACTAGTGTTTACTTGGGCATTTGGAGTTGTTGGAATAGACGGTTTGAGGCTACGACTGATGGTTTGAAAGATACACAATGTTATCCCTTTGAACTAAGGAACACTGCGAGTTTTAACATTGATCGAGAATGTGTTGCCAAATATAAATGAACTTGAATCTCTAAAAATTGAGATAGATTATTGTAGGCCTCTGCAACATGGTCTTGTAGCATCCAACAAATCGATGCTACCTCACACAAGCTTTGATATATGACCTCATAAAGATCATCGATTTCATGCTAAAGGGACCTTGAGGGACACTTCGGCCCGGAGTCGTCAGTGACATGTGAGAGAATTAGTGTGCCAAATGATCAGGTTGCCACTAAAGTTTACCTATCCATTCAGAGCTATTGGAAAAGATGGTTTGATGCTACACCTGATGGTTTGAAAGATACGCAATGTTGGCTGAAGATACGCAATGTTGGCCATTTTAACTAAGGAATACTTCAAGTTTTGACATCGACCGAGAATGTGTTGCCAAATATAAACAAACTTGAATCTCTAAAAACCAAGATAGGTTATTGTAGGCCTCAACAAAATGGTCCTGTACCACTTGATGTCTCAATGCTACCTTGCATGAGCTCTAAGATATGACCTAGTAAAGATTTCCAATTTCATGTTGAAGAGACCTTGAGGGACACTTTGACCTAGAGTCATTGGCAGCATTTGAGAGACTCAGTGTGCCAAATGAGGTTGCCACTAGCATTTACCCAGCCATTTAGAGTTGTTGGAATAGACGGTTTGAGGCTATGACCGACAGTTTGAAAGATACGCAATGTTGGCCATTTAAACTGAGGAACACTGCGAGTTTTGACATCGACTGAGAATGTATTTCCAAATATAAATGAACTTGAATCTCTAAAAAATGAGATAGGTTATTGTAGGCCTTAGCAACATGGTCTTGTAGCACCTTACAGATCAATGCTACCTTCCATGAGCTCCAAGATATGACCTCGTAAAGATCACCGATTTCATGGTGAAGGGACCTTGAGGGACACTTCGGCCCGTAGTCATCGACGGTATTCAAATGACTTTGTATGCAAAATGAGGTTTCCAATAGCATTTACCTGACCATTCAGAGTTGTTGGAATAGATGGTTCAATGCTATGCCTGACGGTTTGAAAGATATGCAATGTTGACCGTTTAACCAAGGAACATTTCAAGTTTTGACATCAACCAAGAATGTGATGCCAAATATAAAAAAAATTGAATCTCTGAAAATCAAGACAGGTTGTTATAGGCCTCTACAACACAATCCCATAGCATTTGATAGATCGATGCTATCTTGCACAAGATCTGAGATATGACCCTGTAAAGATCATCGATTCCATGTTGAAGGGACCTTGAGGGACACTTTGGCCCCGAGTCATCAATGGTGTTCGAGCGACTCAGTATGCCAAACAAAGTTTCCACTAGTGTTTACTCAGCTATTCAGAGCTGTTGGAATAGATGGTTTGATGCTACTACCAACAGTTTGAAAGATATGCAATGTTGGTCATTTAAACTAAGGACACTTCAATTTTTGACATCGACCGAGAATGTGTTGCCAAATATAAAAGAACTTGAATCTCTGAAAATTGAGACAGGTTATTGTAGGCCCTAGAAAAATAGTCTCGTAGCACTTGATGGATCGATGCTACCTCACATGAGATCTGAGAGATGACCCCTTAAAGATCACCGATTTCATGCTGAAGGGACCTTGAGGGACACTTCAACCCAGAGTCATCAGTGGCATTCAAGTGACTCTGTCTGGAAAATGAGGTTGCCACTAGCATTTACCTGGCCATGCAGAGCTGTTGGAATAGACAGTTCGATGCTATACTCGGTGGTTTGAAAGATACATAATGTTGGCCATTTGAACTAAGGAACACTTCAAGTTTTGACATCGACCGAGAATGTTTTGCTAAATATAAAAAAACTTGAGGCTCTGAAAATTGAGAAAAAATATTGTAGGCCCTAGCAACATGGTCCTGTAGCACCTAACGGCTCGATGCTACCTCGCATGAGCTTTGAGATATGACGCTATAAAGATCATCAATTTCAAGCTGAAGGGACCTTGAGGGACACTTGAGCCTGGAGTCATCGACGGTGTTCGAGTGACTCAGTGTTCCAAATGAGGTTGCTAATAGCATTTACCAGGCCATTCAGAGTTGTTGGAATAGACAGCTTGAGGCTACGACCAATGGTTTGAAAGATACGCAATGTTGGTCATTTGAACTGAGGAACACTTCAAGTTTGACATTGACCGAGAATGTGTTGCCAAATATAAATGAACTTGAATCTCAAAAAACTGAGATAGGTTATTGTAGGCCCCCCAAAAATGGTCTCATAGCACTTGATAGATTGATGCTACCTTGCATGAGCTACAAGATATGACCCCATAAATATTGTCAAATTCATGCTGAAGGGACCTGGAGGGACAGTTTGGCCTAGAGTCATCGACGATGTTTGAGCGACTCGGTATGCCAAATGAAGTTTCCACTAGCATTTACCTGGCCATTTGGAGATGTTGGAATAGATGGTTCAATGCTACGATCGATGATTTGAAAGATACATAATGTTGGCCATTTGAACTAAGGAACACTTCAAGTTTTGACATCGACCAAGAATGTGTTTCCAAATATAAAAGAACTTGAATCTCTGAAAACTGAGACAAGTTATTGTAGGCCCTGGCAACATGATCCCATAGCACCTAACAGATCAATGCTACCTGACACCAGCTCTGAGATATGACCCTGTAAAGATCACCAATTTCATGTTGAAGGGACCTTAAGGGACACTTCGGCCCAGAGTCGGCGGCAGCATTCCAGCGACTCTGTGTGGAAAAGGAGGTTGCCACTAGCATTTACCTAGCCATTTGGAGCTATTGGAATAGATGGTTCAATGTTACACCTGACGGTTTGAAAGATATGTAATGTTGGTCCTTTGAACTAAGGAACACTTCAAGTTTTGACATCGACTGAGTATGTGTTGCCAAATATACACAAACTTGAATCTTTAAAAACCAAGATAGGTTATTGTAGGCCTTGGCAACATGGTCCTGTAGCACCTAACTACTCAATGCTACCTCACACGAGGTCTGAGATATGACCCTATAAAGATGATCAATTTCATGCTGAAGGGACCTTGAGGGACACTTCAGCTCAGAGTCATCGACGACATTCAAGTGACTCAGTATGCCAAACAAGGTTTCCAATAGCATTTACCCAGCCATTAAGAGCTATTGGAATAGATGGTTCGAGACTATGACCGATGATTTGAAAGATACACAATGTTGGCTATTTTAACTGAGGAACACTTCAAGTTTTGACATCGATCGAGAATGTGTTGCCAAATATAAATAAACTTGAATCTCTGAAAATGGAGACTGGTTATTGTAGGCCCCAACAATATGGTCCCATAGCACCTAATGACTTGATGCTACCTCACATGAGCTCTGATATATGACCCCGTAAAGATTGTTGATTTCATGTTGAAGGGACCTTGAGAGATACTTCAGCCTGAAGTCATCAGCGGTGTTCGAGTGACTCAGTGTGTGAAATGTGGTTTCCACTAGCGTTTACCCAACCATTTGGAGCTGTTGAAATAGACGGTTTGAGGCTATGATCGATGGTTTGAAAGACACACAATGTTGGCTATTTGAACTGAGGAACACTTCAAGTTTTGACATTGACCAAGAATGTGTTGCCAAATATAAATGAACTTGAATATCTAAAAAATGAGATAGGTTATTGTAGGCCATGGTAACATGGTCATGTAGCACTTAATAGATCGATGCCACCTTGCATGAACTCTAAGATATGACCCTGTAAAGATCGCCAATTTCATGTTGAAGGGACCTTGAGGGACACTTTGGCTTGAAGTCGTCAGCGGTGTTCAAGCGACTCTCTATGGAAAAGAGGTTTCCACTAGTGTTTACTTGGCCATTCAGAGTTGTTGGAATAGACAGTTTGATGCTAAGACTAATGGTTTGAAAGATATGTAATGTTGTCCATTTGAACTGAGGAACACTTCGAGTTTTGACATTGACTGAGAATGTGTTGCCAAATATAAATGAACTTGAATCTCTGAAAACTGAGATAGGTTATTGTAAGCCCTAGAAACACAGTCTTGTAGCACTTGAAGGATCAATGCTACCTTGCATGAGCTCTGAGATATGACCCTGTAAAGATAGCTAATTTCATGCTGAAGGGACGTTGAGGGACACTTTGGCTTAGAGTACAGTCTAAGACCAATGAATTAAAATATTTGCATTAAACATGATTTGGATTGGTCTATGATGTAATTAATTTTCCTTGGTTGTTATTTATCTTTCCACACATTCATTTAACTATTTTTATTGTACTTAAGACAAAGGAAATTATTGGTGTTCTTGACAGTGATTGGGATTGAGTGTAAATCCTTAAGAGTGGATGTTTTTATGGTGGATTATGGATTTTGGGATCCATACTAATGTGTTTGATCATCTGGTTTGATCTGGAAGAAGTTTTAAGGTTCCATTTGTGTAGGCCCTAGTTGTGTGATCCTAGAAACAAGGGTTTGGTAGCTAGAAGAATGGGTAGGTGTTGAGACCTTAAAAACTTTATTTTTTTTTGTTTTTAAACCTTATGAAAGACTATTTCTTGGTTGGGATGTTGGGGAGTGAATATATCTATGAGTTTCTTTGTAATGGTGATGGAATTAGGCATAGTTGGTGAATGCTAGGGTATTGGATCTACTAGATGCTCCAAAGGAGTCTATCTTGGGGTTTGGGTAAGATTTATAGAACCCAAAAGGGTATCTAAAAAAATTAAGAGTTCCTTTAGTTGTTTTGGAGGATCAGGAGAAAAAGGATGATTTGACATATTGGAGGCTCTAGGTGCATTGGAAGGCTCTAGGTGAACAGTCAATGAAACAAACATTTCATATGCTTGACTAGAACATGTTTTGGATAGGGTAGTAAAGTAAATACATTTTTGTGTTTATTATTTACACTTCCATGCATTTGAATCATTATTTTATTTGCTAAGAAGGTGAAGCAATAGACTGGTGTTGGGGATAGTGACTGGGCATGGGAGTGAATGCACTTAAGGGTGGAGGTTTTTGTTGAGGGAACATGAATGTTCATATCTAATATGGTGTGTTAGAACCATTGGATCAATTTGGAGAGGGTTGTGGAGGTCTTCTTAAATAGACCCTAGGTTTATGACCCTAGGAACCAGGGTTTTTTGGTGAGAGAGTTTGGTGAATGGTGGAACCTTACAAATTTGAAAATAATGTGTTTTGAAACCTTGTGCAAGAATTTTTCATGCCTTGAAGTGCAGTGGGCAAGTAGCAATGTGAATTTCTTTGTTATGGGAGGCTAATTAGGCCTAGTTGGTGGGTGCTAGCGTAGTAGATCAAGGTGAGAAGCCTAGTTGAAGTTTTGACATGATGGAGGCATTAGGTGCACTAAGTGGCCTAGGATGGAGTTGGTGCCAGGAGAAGTTGGAAAGGAAATGAGGAAGTGAACTTGTTCAATGTCATTGTGGGATTGATTAACAAAAGTCAGAGTACTCAATTTGATCCTTGAGTGGATTCTAGGTTGCTTGTAGAATCCTCAAATTGATTTGGTATCCTTAGTGTGATAGTAGAGGGATCTACATCACTAAAGGGTTGTTGGAGTCAATTTTGTTGGAGAACACTTAACCAAACTTGGTGGGTTGGTGAAACATGGTACATTGACCATGTTAAGGCATTCTAAAGTGTTGGAACAAGCCTAGAAGTCTTGCTTGGAGATTTGATAACTTGAAGGCTCTAGGTGCATTGGGAGAAGCCTAGATAGTGCATCCTTGAATTGAGTTGGTTCCTTAAGGCTCTTCCATGGCCTTCCAAGTATTATGTACCTATAAGTCATTGGCATAACATCATAAAGTTTTTTTTATTAATAATGAGAAATATTTTTACAACTCATCTCATTAGGGGCACCAGGAGGAAAGAGTTGAGCAGAGAAAACCTCTGGTATTGCCCCAAAAAATAGAAGAGAAAGGTTGTCATTAAATCTTACAAACTTCCCATTATACATATGGGTTAATGCATGAGAAATTTACAGTCCACCCAATTTACAGTTCTATATAAATTTGACATTACAATATTTTGTATCTCCATTTAGTCCATTGAACCAATTGGATCTGCCCTACCCTTGATTGTCTCAAGTATTGCCTCGTGGTCTGACTCACAAACCTTCCAAAGAGTTTTATTATGTAGTCTTCCCCCATATTTGATCAATTGGACATTTGATGCAACAACGAGGTTTGAATAATGAAGAATCTTTCTATGTGTCTCCCAATCCTCGAAGAACCACAACCTAGGGTTCTTCATAGCATACCCTCTTAAGCCATGTACTAGTTACAACCACTGCTCCTATAGGGTACTCTAATTCTTTACCATCGATAACTAAGTGATCCAATTTCTTTTTTCCCTCAACACAATGACACAAATAATAATTTATCCCTTCTTCATTGTCTTCAGGTGCAATAACAATAAAAACATGGCCTGTAATGAAATAAACATAATGAGGACATTATTTTACTGAATATTTATGATAAAGTACTACATTTGAGATTACTTATATGTGGAAAATTTACCTGGTTGTGCCAGATCAGATAAGCGATCAAAGTCAATAGATGATTCCATTTCTATCAGTTTTAGTGATTCATGGGGATAATAGGAGGCAAGTGGACTCAAAATACATGTATACCATTCATCAACCCATTCCTTTGACTCACACCCATCCCAATCTTCATCTACACATAATGAACAAAAGCATGCCATATGTCATGTGTGGATACTCCTTGAACCTACATAACAACTTCTAAAAGAGTGTAGGTCACTCGATCCTGTCAGTGTACAATAATCTTCATATAGTGTAATGTTAGTTTCATCCATCAACCAAAAAAATCTATGAACCATAGACTCACCTTCATTACCTAGACCCATTGTAGCATTACACCACTGGACAATACATCTCACATCTGACAATGTTGCTTGCTCTTTGTACTTTAATTCTTCACGTGTTAAGGCTCTTTTAATACATGCACCTACACCATCATGCTTTCCCTTTCCATTTCTAGCCTCTGTGAGATTCCACATATATTGAATTCTAGTAATTTTATGCATCCTGCACAACCAATAAAACATCTGAGAACTCTTGAATTGTGATGCACAATTATCTGACCATATGATATGTCAATGATATTTTATGCCCCTATTAGCCAAATGACCATAAAATAGTTGAAAGAAACCATGTACAAACTCTATAGAATGTGAGCAATCATCGCTAATATAAAAATGATACTCCCTCATTATCTTTCTATTCTCCTTTGTACTATCTGGTGAATGCATGAATGCTATATGAACAAATATAGCAACTTGTTGAGAGCTGTAATACTTTGCTTGCACCTCATTCTGTGGTTATAGTGTGTAGTTCTCTGCAAAGTCCACAACTGAAACAATGGTATCAAGTGGGAATGTATCTTTTCACAACTTGAATTTCATATCCAAGCATCGCGCTCTATGTGTATGCCTTGCATACTCATAAATAATTTTTTTACAAAAAATGTCCATGAACTGATACACTGGAATTTTTTCAATTACTAAATCACATCTTTTAGCATCTTTTCCATCTTTTAGATTATATGTCACGATCTTATATTTTCCAAATTCCACTATTTCATTATTGATTGCATGCGTACTCTCCATATGATGATAAATTGGAAAATGTTGCAAACCTCCGCAATCTATGCATGTACCATTCAAGCATGAGAGCTTGTAAAATTTTTGACCACCACTCTTTCACATAAAATGGTAGATATTAGTTCCCTTGAAGATCTAGGTGGGACATTTATGTTACAATCTTGCAAAACATTGTTAGAGTGCAAATCTACACATATATTCCTATAAACTTCAAAATGGTTAGAAAATTCAATATGTACCCTACAACAAGAAGTTGTGCGTGTGTGATTTATCTTCACATAAAAAGGTTTACACATTTCAAAATATCTCTGACTAATTTTAATTTGAGGATACATATGCATAAATTTTGCAAAGAATTGTTTGAGTTGAATCCAAAAAATATTTTGGATGTGGAACATGAATTCGACTACCAATCCTCCTTCTTAAAACATCTCTTTGATTAGGAGATATCCATGTGTTATTCTTCCAAAATTCTTCAATCAAAGATTTCAAAGCTTCAACAATTGCTTTATCTTTTCGTGGTACTAGTCTACCAGAAAATGCCCATAACTCATTACTATTTGGATCTTCCACTCTGTGAGTCAAGAATTATTCATTTGAGTGCTTACTATCATTGATGTAAGTACATGTCATGTGACATTACTATCTTTTGTGCATGATGTAGAACCCACACTCTCATATGCAGTCATTAGATTCTTTACAATAGATTTTTCACTTGACTCATCCATCATTCTTAGCCCAAGAATTTTCATGATGGGCCTAAATTTCATATTTCTCATCATTTCAACAAATAGTTGACATCTTCCTGTCATATTTAAATTATAAAAAAATGATCTCCAAATATGATTAGCATTTCTTTGACAAGTACACTTGGGAATCTTGTTAGGCATTGCTTGCAAAATGTTAGTATCAATATCAATCAAATATTTTGGCTTTCTATAAATAATTCTAGGAGCATCAAAAACATTATGTGTGAATTGTGTACCATCTTGAGTGCCTTCAACATGAGACCATGTTGTGCCTACACCTTGGGATGTAGACAATGGTGTGCCTTCAACATGATACAAGGGGGTACGTACACCTTGGGATGTAGACAATGATCTGCCCACACCTTCAGAAGTAGACAATGGTGTGCCTTCAACATGATACAATGGTGTGCCTCCAACATTGGATGATGATGTCTCTTCAACTTGGGACTCATAGATGATGTGCCCACATCTTCATAATTCAATTGCCTTGTTGCACGCAATTTTCTCATTCGTTGTCTTTTTGTTTCCAATTCCAATTCTCTCTTACTTTGTATTGATGTTTCATGTTCCTCATCCAAAGAAAAATCTTCTTCTATGGTATCCAATTTTTTTTGTTCACGAAGTTGTCTCATTCTTTCCATTTTCTTCTCTTTGTCTCTTTCATGCTCTTCTGGTGTTAAAGTCTTTTCTCATTTCCTTGACATGATGATGATTTCTACATATCAATTGATTACAATTTTAAAAATATTATATAAATGTATTACAATAAGTCAAATTATAATATAAACCTCTTACAATATGAAAAATTATAATATAAATTTATTACAATTATATCAAATTATGTATTGAACAAGTCTATATCATACCAATTATAAACCAAAACACTCTATATTCACATTTGTCATGTAAATTTTTTTAAAAAATTATCTTAATTGATAAATTTTAGTGAATAATGATTGACTTTCACAATTCGATGTTGAGTTTTAAACAAAAAGATGGTGCAAATTGATAGAATATGCTTCTTTTCCACTTTCAACACCATGAAAAGTGAATATTTATCAGATAAAATGTAGAACTCAGACAACATACAGAAAAAGTGGGCCTCTTTCATGAGATCTTTAACAAAAAAGACCATTTATTTTAGTCTTCCATGGCACAAGCGCACTATAGCATGTGTGCCCTATGAAAAACTAAAAAGTTTTATGCATACTCTTGCATAGCACGAGCACATTATAATGCATGCACCCTATGTGTGTGTGTGTGTGAGAGAGAGAGAGAGAGAGAGAAAGAGAGAGAGAGAGAGAGAGAGATACACGGTGGGAGAGAGAGACTCTTGTCACCCTCTTTCATCTTTCTTTCTCAGTCTCTCTCTCACACTCTCTCCCAACTTCCTACCCTCTCTCTCTCTCTCTTTCTCTCCCTTTGCCTCCCTCTTCCCCTATCCTTCTCATCCCCCATGACTTTCTAACTATTTTTTTCTCACCATTTAATCTATGATTTCCATAGGGTGGTCGCGCTATAGAGCGCACACCCTATAGTGTGCATGCCCTATGGAAGTCATAGGTTAGAATAGCGTGCACACACTATAGGGCACACATGCTTTTAAAGACATTGGAATCCACCAAGCCTAAGGCTTGGATTTGCCTTGGAGATCCAACCCAAAGGCTTAGAGGATTGAAATAGGCCTAAGACATGTTTTCTAGCAGACATATAAAAAAAATCTTCTTTTTGTGTGTGCTCTGTTAGTGATTTTTCTTGCTAAATCCTATGACAAGCCTTAAATGCTTCAATTGAACTCTGTGATTCCTAAACTCCTGACTCAAGCAAGAAAATTACTAATTGACAAGGAGAAACTCCTTCTACACTTTGGGCTCCACAAACCTAGGTGGGTGTACCTAAAACATACAAAGTCTGCATACATAAACTCTCTCTCACTAAACCCTTTATGTAGACATGAAAAATAGTGGATTATGACAAGGATATTCACCCTTCTTCTCTTTGAACCCGGAGGCTCAGGCAAGCTAACCTATCAGATTCACTTCTACAAGGAATCACTAACAATGTCTATACTATTCAATACATATTCTAAACATTCATGCTTTCAAATATGAAATGTAAAATGATTTGAATTCATGGTTTGATGATGAAACTACAGGACAAGCAAAGACCAGTGCCATATCTAATGGGCAACATAGTCATACAAATGTACATGAATAGAAATCACTTAATAGGAACACAAATAGAATGCCTTACAATCTAGATGCAACTCAGATAGAATGCCTTATAGACTATCTTTTCATTCCCAAAATATTGTATCAAATCCTCATACAAATGCCTATCCCTTTGAAATTACTCATGAGATTGACTCCTTCCTTGAAGGAAACTCACAGGTGATTGCATAGTTACCTTGCAACTAGTATATTTAGAATGCCTTACAAACTAAACATACAAGAGCCTCAACAAAACATAAAGAGACAACAATAATCTAGAATAGGAACTACACTGTGTTTTATTAAGATCTTTATGCTTCAATACATCTAGAATGACAAAAGAAACTCAGAAAACATGACCCTAGAACCAGAAAGCTACCTTGCAACATTAATTTCACCATCCTTTACAAATGAGAGAAAAATCAAAGATATAGCAAATGAGAGTCAGTTGAAAACTAACTGACAGGTGTCCATCTTTGGCATGAAAATATCTCCAGGTTTTCCCACACTTTGCACTGCAACTGATTCTCAAACTGAACCACTATGTGCAATCATTTCTCTAACCAACTGATCTTGATTCTGATCCTCAGATTTTTAACCCAAACTGCTCTTTCACAATTCACTGAAACTGAAAATAATCATCACCATTGGATTCCTTGTCTTTTCCCATTTCCAGAAACATATAACACTTATATGTTCTGATAAAAATTGAATTTCTAGGACATTTTTCCATGAACAAGCTTGGTCTTTTAAATTTTTGAATATTTTCAAATGTCTAGACTATATCATTTCTATAAATTCTTTTAAATCTGACATTTTAACCATATTTTACACCTTAACCACATAATGCACCAGAACCTGACACTTATCACCTTTACATTCATTGCTCAGACTTGACCTTAGGTTAACCCCTCATTTGGAGAACTGGTGAATGCATGCAATCTCCAAGTCTCTGAATAGATTCCTTGACCATGGTTAAGCTCTGAGATCTGGCGAAATAGCTATTCTCTAATTCTTTGAATTCTACCTTAACCTTGGGTTAGATCTGGAGAATGGGCGACTGAGCTCATTCTCCAAATCTCAGAATGAATTTTTATTGACTGCCAAGACTTGGAGAACTAGTGACTGTGGGTTCTCATAATCTCAAAATGTTAGTGCTAAACTGCTAGTTTTCTAGCGACCATGCAACTGCACTATCTCTGGATCTCAGAATGGCCAGCCCTTAACCGCTAGCATTCAGCAACCTAGCGATTGGCGGTTAGCTAGCCACCACCTCTAGATCTCCAAATTTTTAGCTAACTGATGGCTCAGTTGCATGACTTCACCAATGCATGACATGTGTCCTTTATTGTCCTCATCGGTGTCACACCATCTGTTCTACAAAATTTACTTACCATTGGGCCTGCTGGCATGGAAACTGAGGTGCCAACACAGAGGGTCACGGGCATAGCCTCCAGTTTTCTTTCTATTTCATCTTGGGAGTGGATTTGCTTATATGCATTACAAATACCCATTTTGGCATGCACATGGGACTAAATCCCTCAAGGTTTTAAAGCCTCCTTTACATTTTTGTTTAAAATATATGGGGCCTGCCGCGCACTACATCACCTAGCCAAGAGGGACCGCCAAGAGCCTCTTATCTCTTTACTTACTACACCATGTAAGTGTCTTTGTATATAAATACAAAGAAAAACATCCACCCACCGAATGTGGGATAATGCCCTACAGGAACATAGTCCACATCTATTTATCTCTTCCCATGGCTGCACATTTTCCTCCAACTCTCCATGGCCCATGCTCCTTTGCTTGATGCACATCTGCATTTCTAGTATACACACCTCCGGCATGTGCTCTTTCAATCATGCAAGACTCAAGACTGGCAAGAAGCTCAAAGAATCACGCAAACCTGTAGTGAAGTTCTACTATTCACAGTTTGATGTGCATGGAACTACACACCCTTGTTCCTCATGCACTGGCATTCATGTGTGAGTCTTTGCATGAATTTCTACCTTACATATGCTGGTCTCCCCTTTGCAATACATGAGTACCCCTCTGTATATTGTGTGGGTGCCTCCTATTTACTATATGCATCAAACATCCCAATGAAGTTGCGTGAAACCTCCTGCTATGCATCTTCCATTTAATGCAGGGTAAGAAAATCCCCATTTGCTTAAAACATGAGCCTCCAACCTACACAACAGCTCCCATTTTGCATATAAAGAAGTGGCCGGTTGTGGTGGGGTGTCAATAATGAATATGTGTGGGTCACCACTCTATTAATGTGAGTCCCCCCTAGTTTGACATAGACCCCACTCCTTTGCATGAGCCTACCCTGTACATGCATTTCTCCTCCTTTCACATATTACGTAGGGTTCATTTTCTTGGCGTGTTAACAAGCTGGACCCAATTTCATTTGCACAGGCTTCTCTTGGCTACAAACATTTCCCTAGCACGTCGGTAGCCTTCATTTATTTTTTGTGAGGCCTCATTTCTTGACATTAGCCTCCACATGCTGGTGCCATGCATTCCATTTATTGGTTTCCCCATGTAACTGCAAACTCCCACAAAGCATAATCTGCTCTTTTTTCCCACAAAAGCATGAGGCATTTATCAAAATAGTGCATGAATCACAAGGACCCTTGTGACATATTTTATCACAACGATGTCGACCATAGGTAAGAAGCTTCTCACACACTTGTCCACATGATTCAGTTGATTTCTTATCAGAACATCTCCTTGTAATTTTTTTTTTTACATGGGCATGGCTGAGGTGCATCCATTGCTGTGCAAGGAGGACATGGGCCTGGGTGACATTGGAGTGTGCAACTATGAGGGCAATGAGACATTTCCTTCCCTTTATCAAGTGAGTTTCCACATGGCTCTCCACTTGATAACAATGACCACCTCATTTGGATTTGAATAGTAATATGCACCAATTAAATATTACAATTCTTTGAACCATTTTAATCTCTTCTTAGACACATCAGACCCCCTAAGACCTTTATCAATCTGAAAAAGTTAGTCGGGTCCCAAAGTGGACCCGACTAAATTTTTTTTTCCTTTTAAACACTTTTTTTCCTCAAACTGATCCACTGAGCCCACTGCATAAAAATCTACCATTGATCAATCAATTATAACTCATTTTCACCATTTTCACAAAACTATTCATTCTGCATCGGGAGGCCCAATGATTGGCTTTAAAAACTAAGAAAAACACCTGACAGAAACTTGAAACCTGGCACATTTGTTCTTTCCAACATACTCCATCAGAGCACCAAACCTCATCCTATGAGGAACTTCCAGTCAGATGATATTGATTTTCGAACATGCCTACTTCAAATTATCCTGCAAATCAAACATGTCAGAAAACATAGACTGGGTTCGGATTCGGCTTTGAAAACTAGGCTAAACATGACATCAAGATCCAAAAATAGGGGCATTTATTCTTTGTCACACAGAGAGTATAATTCCACAATTAGGGATAATGATGAATAACATGGTGTATTTGGCAATCAGGCAAAGATAGGCTCTCAGAATTGCAAACTAGGAAACATAGTAAAATATTGATTTGTGTATAAGGAATGACCCTGGGAAAGTATGCTAAAAGATTCATCAAGACTTCTAACTTGGCATACTTGTAGTACTCTCAGAGTAGAAAATAGTGGTACAACCCATTTAGGGTCATCAATCATGGATCAAAAGTTATAACATCACGAATAGGGGTACAAATCAATCTGCACAATTCACAACTTGTAAAACAACAAAAGTTGTATTTGGAATCGCATTTGCAAACTAAGCAAACGGATTCCTCATGACCTCAAAATTGAAACATAGGAATTATTTGACCCCTAGAATATGATGCAAAAGGAATTTTCTCAATAGGGTCAACTGGGTCAAAGATATGAATGGTCAAACAGGCCCTTCAAGAATTTTGAACAATTACACAAGTGCATGACAACAACAAACTACCAAATTTGAGGAGTTCGAAACCTAATCAAACGGATTTGAAATGACTTGAAAATTGGAACATAAGTTCTTTGATATGCATACTAAACATCCTTAAAGTGGTGGGTCATGAAACATTTCTGGATACAAGATATTCAAAGGAAAACTAGGCTACTGTACTCTGTTTGACACTTCAGCAGAATTGTGCAATTTGACACTTGCTCAAAATGGGACTTCACGGAATGATTCGAGATGATAAAATAACATCATAGAATGCATGCATATACTGAATGGAGTGTATTAAATACCTAGAACACCTCATAGGCTTCAAAATGACAGCCGAGTACATATGCATGAAAAGCATTTAAAGGGCTTCAAACTGCAAAATTTTAACATGGTACTTGAAACCGATGTTGCATTTTTGAGTCCCAAAATGCTACTTGTCAGGTTTACTCATGGTTCAATAATGTTAAAATCAGACGACATGATATTGTAGATCTCTTTGGTATCTATCTAAGCATATAATATATTTTGAATTTTGATTATTTTAAGTTTTTCATCTCTAATTTCTTTTGTGTGTATGTCTGTTTTTTGTCAAAAACCAACGTATAGTATTTTGGGCATATATTTTTTCTCTCTCATCGAATTTTACAACAAGCTATATTTGTAGAAACTAGACTCCATTCTACACACTTTTTAAAAAAAAGAAAAAATTTGATTTTCGATTAGTTTTAAATGATTTCTAGGAGGAGCACACAGAAATTTAACATTTTGAGGATGTGTGTACTTCGTAAATTCATAAAAAATTATACATTTATCAAAAAATTAGAAAACAAATTTGAGATAAACTATGTGGTGTTAGCTAACTTCTAACTAGAGCGATTAAAAAAATTCAAAAAAAAAGTTAACATTTTAGGGGGAGCACATCAGACACTATGTTATGTCTTTTCATAAAAAATAGGACCACTTTTTGTGCTCCCCCTTTTTGAGGGCCTTAATCTGCACCATTTTCAAAATAAATTAGTAGTTTAGGAACTAGATTCAAAGTATCACAACTCTTATTTTTGTCGCATCTTAAAATTTTGAGTCTAACTATCTTCAATTTCTTGTTGAAGTTCAGAGTTTTCTGATTTCAGAAAAAAAAAGTGGCATCTTATACCCCCTTTTTGGTCCCCCATCTTTGTGCACTTACCCATATACATATACATATACATATATCATTTTTTAAACTAATGGGTAAAAATAACTAATTGCTTCTTAAATCTATTTATTTTTAAAAAATGGGTACCCATTTTATTCAAGACTTTATAAATTATACACACATGCGCACACATATATGCATATGCATATGCGTGTGCGCACGCACACACACACACCATTTTCAAATAATGAATAAAAATATTTAATTATTTATGAAATCTATTTAGTACTCTTTCTATTTTATAAATGGGTACCCATTATATTGGAGGGTTTTTTTGGATTGAGTCATTGGGGTTTAGGACACTGGAGTGGGATCTCGATTCAAATCTATCAATCTAAACCCTGTATACATTTCTCTCTTTCTATCTTGTGGTGGAAAATGGCACTTATAGGTACTAAAGGAAGCCCTTCCATATCCAAGGATGGAAATATCCACTCTCCATCCACACACTTGTCTTTTGGGAGGGCAAACATAGTTGTGAGTTTGTCTTTTTCCCCATACCCATTTTGTATCTTTGTCATGTAATAAATCTGATTTAGAAAATCAAAGATCATTTTGGTCCAAATTATCACATAGCAATGAAGAAGGCCCCCAAAATTGGCTTCCATAATGAAATTGAAGTTATCATTGGCAATAAAATAAATAATAATATTAACATTGTCTAGTCTGCAAGCATCCATATCAACAATGAGTCTCTTGAATTGTAGATCAATTCAGGAGTCTTTTAGGCATTATTTTCCTCTCAGAGCCTAGGAATTACTTAACAATATTCTATTAGATCCTTACAAGGTATACACATTATAATTACATTCAATCAAAACTATAATTTAGCGTTGACTTTTATCTACCAAATCCTCATTATATAAATCTTCATCCTATGTTTTTTTGGACATTTTTCTTTTGACAAACTCTTGTGAAGCTATCTAGAATGAATCATTTTATATTGCCATATATGGCTCCGTGAATTCTGTTGGCATTAAGCAGAATTGCCACTAGTGACAACACTTATTTGCGTTCACAGTGCAAACCGAGCAAACAGTGCAAACTGAGCAGACAGTGCAAACTGAGAAGACAGTGCAAACCGAGCAGATAGTGCAAACCGAGCAAACAGTGCAAACCGAGCAGACAGTGCAAACTGAGCAGACAGTGCAAACCAAGCAGACAGTGCAAACCGAGCAGACAGTGCAAACCGAGCAAACAGTGCAAACCGAGCAGACAGTGCAAATCGAGCAGACAGTGCAAACTGAGCAGACAGTGGAAACCGAGGAAGTTAGTACAAACCGAACAGGACAATGTAAACTGAGTAACATCATGTCTACCGAGTCACCAGTATTTACCGAGTTCAAAACCTACCGAGTGATCAGTATGAACCGTGCCTTCACTTCTACTGAGTGCATGATGATGCCGAGTAATGCAGTGGACGCTGAGTATCAGAATGTCACCGAGTCAGTTTGCAGGAACCGAGTAACCATACTTGGGCCGACTTAGTAGCACTTATGCTTATTTGTCAAGCCGACTGTGTAATTGTAATTGTAATTAATTGTTTAAGACTTGTATATAAACAATGTTGTAAAAATGAAAAGATGTATGAATGATGAAACATATGTGAAAGAAAAAGAAAGGCAGAGATAAGCGAATTACAGAAGGCTTCAGAAGTATAAGGAACAACAAAGACAAATTCATCACAGAAGGTGATCAGTACATCAGCGAATCTCAATCAGCAATCCAGTTGCAAAGCCAGAGATCTACTATTTCATTCTAACAGGTGAATCAGTACTAAATCCTTTAACCGGGTAGACTTAACAGTCTTTTGTAAAATCTCTTTACCGAGTGCATACTTCATTGTATGTTTGTAAATCCTTTAACAGGGTGGATTTAGCAATCCTTATTGCTCCTAACAGGGCAGATCATCAGAAGTGATCAAATTGTAAGCCTTAACCGGCCAACTTTATTCTGCAGTATTAAAGCTTTGTGGGTTTCATCCCCACCCTAGTTTTACTTTCTTTTGAAAGGTTTCTGGGTAACCAAATCTATGTGTCATTATTGTGAATGCTTTTAAGTTTCATTCTTTCTGTATGCAAGAGGTTAAAGTGAATCACATGTTAATACATCTAAAATTGTAAGAAAATTTGGAGTTACTGATTCACCCCTCCCCTCTCAGTAACTCGGTTAATTCCTGAATATTTCCAACAATTGGTATCAGAGCAGCATTGGTTCTCAAGATAAATCTTAACTAGCTTGAGCAAAGATCCAGGACAATGGAGGTATTCAAACTAAACAAGGTGATTGAAAATGAAAAGCTAGATCTGGAAATGGCCATAGCTAAACTCAAAGAAGCAAAAGAACATCTTTCCCAATCCCTAAGAAGAAGGAAGGAACTTGCAAATCAGATGAATGATCAGAATTACATTGAAGAAAAGATTGAAGATCTTCTTCCCTCAAATAACTCAGATGAAGCAAACAATGCTGTCAAAGAACTCCTAGAAAAGAATGGGTCTCTGCAGGAAGAAGTGAGAAAATTGAAAAGAGAACAAGAACTACACTCTACAAGATTCTGTGAGATCTTGGAACAAAGAAACAAGTTGAAAGATGAATTAGATGGAAGAAACATTGAAGTCCAAAATAAAACCCTTCAGCTAGAAAACCTAATTGATCAGATCTCTCATACAAATGAGGAAATTCTGAATCTAAGATCAGAAATAGAAAGCACAAGAGAAGAACTAAGATCTGAAAAGGAAATCAATCTAAGATTGGTGGATGACCTAAACGCTGAAAAACAAATCAATGAAGGAATGATGAAAAGTCAAGAAGACTTGAATCAGCTGTATGAACGAAATCTTCATAGGCAAAAAGGAAAAGCAGGACTTGGATACAAAGGAGAAGGCGAATCCTCTAAACAAGGTACTCAAAGAAATCAAAAACCTACTTGTAATCATTGTGGTAAAATAGGACATACTTCAAATAAATGTTGGAACAATGAAAAAGCAGAATTCAATGGAAAATGTTATAGCTGCAATCAACCTGGTCACAAAGCAAATGAATGCAGGGAAAAACCTAGATTCAGAGGTAATTGTCACAAGTGCAACAAACAAGGTCACAAGGCATCCGAGTGCAGATCCAAGACATTCAATCCAGCAGAACAAATTATGAAAGCAATGTTTGGATGGGACTACAACACCTGGTGTAGATGTCATTACTGTGGAGAATATGGACACATTGGCATGAATTGCATAAAACATCATCTAAGGAAAAGAGATACTACCGTAAGATGTTTCAAATGCACTAAACTCGGTCACATAGCCAGAAACTGCATGAATGCTAGTGAAGTTGAAGATGGAAAGAAGAATGAAGCAACTAAGGTCAGGAAACAGGTGAGACAAAAATGGATTCCTAAAGCTACCGAGCAATCCACTCCAAGTAATGGAATGGATGGCTCTACCGACTCAAACTAAATTTCCAAGGAAGCACTAGAACTGTATTCTCATAGACCAATCTCAAGCAGTTGCAGAACTGAATTAAAAGAAAGATCTAAATCAGCATGTAAGATGCAGTAAGATCACAGGGAGGTCGGTATTAGTCTTCACCGAGCAAGGTCGGTATCAGTCTTCACCGAGCAAGGTCGGTACCCGTCTTTACCGAGCGAGGTCAGAGCAATATGAATTCCCGAGTTCACCGAGTTGCGAAGTCTTTACCGAGAAATTAATTCTTAGTGGGTGACAGTCTGTCAGAATTCATACCCTAATTTGAAATGAGCATTAATGACAGAGTTGTAAAAAAAAAGCAATTAATCGAACTCATTCTTCACCGCGAACCTTTAGCACTTTGAGAGCAGAAAATTTCAAGAGCAACCCAGCGATTCAATACTTTTGCGAAAGGAATTTTTTGTGAGCTACCATGGCATCATCCAGCACTTCAGCGAAGAAAGGATCTGATATGTTAGTCCAAGGGGAGTGGAAAGCACCAGATTTCAAGATCGTGCCCGCAATTGCAGCAGCCCTAGATCTGAACGGAGCTCAATCTTAGATTCCTCCTAAGGTACTGCTTATTAACGATATCCGCAATCATTTTAACTGTTCAATTCATGAAATGGGGAACCTAGAACTAGATATTGTGCGTGAGGAACTATGTGTGGATGGTATTCTGAAACCTGAGCACAAACATCTGGAAGATAAAGGTTTAGTTCACATTGCACATCTACCTCAAAACTTTCGAGATAAATGGGTTAGGTACACTCTCAGCCGAGTACATGATGGAAAGATTTGGCTTGAGCAACCTATTGAGATTACAAAGAAGATGATTCATCAAGTCACCGGTCTTCCTATGTTGAACAAAGCTAAAACTACCAAAACCCTAGGTCGGACGGAACTAGAGAAGAAAACCCTAGCCGAGTGGGATGGTAGAGGCATGAAAGTTAGTAGCATTACTGACGCTGAACTGAAGTTTGGTACACACATCATTGCCCATAAGATTTACAGTTCTAGTCGACAGAACATCGTCTCCTGTGAAGCTATTGAGCTAGCATACAAAGTTGTCAAGAATAACTTAACATTTGACCTAGCAGACTTATTGTTAAAACAGTTTAACAAAAACATGGAAAGCATTAAAACTTCCAAGAACAATCCATGTAAGTTTGGATCCTTATTGGTCTGTTTATTCTTCTATGTTCTAAAATTCTTCCCTTCTAAAGGAAAAGTTGTATGGAGAAAAGATGTGCCAGTCCTCTATGAAATAAATGAATACATCTCAGAAATGGGTGAAAACTTTGAAAGCATCATGGATAATTATTTTGAGTCTTTCAAAGAGAAAATGAATGACAGATTCCGGATTCCACAGAAGTTGGTGGAAGATTACAAAGATGACATTTGTTTTATGGTGGATTGTGATAATGTATATATTCAAGCAGTTAAACCAAGGACTGTATATGTAAAACCTCTTCCTTATGAGGTAAATATTGATGAAACCAAGGATATCATTGAAGCTCTTCTTAATCAGCCTGTCAATCCCAAAGCTCCATATTTTGGAACATATGATGAAGCTAAGGTGAGAATTGAACTAAGCATAAAGCTTCCAGAGGCGGTAAACAAAGGAAAGAAGAGGATAGCCAAAATGCAGATGATAACCGAGGACAAAGAAGAAAAAGATGAAGAAGAAGAGGAAAAGGATGAGAAAACAGAGGAACCAGAACCTGCAAAGAAGAAAGGAAAGGTATTTATTACTAAGGTACCTATGCCTCCTACAGCTGCATTTACAAGAAGAAATACAAGAGGCAAGGCAGACAAGGCAGAAAAGGCAGATAAAGATATAGTATTCAAAAGGCCTCCTCTAAACCTTCAAGAAAAGCTCAAACTCTTTAGAGACGGATCAGGATCTGGAGTAAGTAACATAAAATCCTTAAGATATGAAACCAGATCGGAAGCAGAACAGAAGGAAATAGAAGATGCTGTTATTGAGAAGATGGGACAGTGGAAATACTCTCCTGAAGAAATTGCCCCACAGGTTCCAGCAGTTCTATTGAATCCAATAAAAATGAGATGGAGCAATGCAAGGCAAACTATGATAGACATATTTGATCAAAAACTGAGACAGTTGATGTCGAGCTTGAAAAATGATGAAGTAAAGAAGGCATTAAAAGAAAATGAAAATAAGATGACATTAAAGTTCAATACTTGTTTGATTTTGATCAACAATATTGAATCGGTTGTGAAGGCTGCAAATGCTACATGGAAGAACATATACCACCTTCACCAACCGAGTATTGAAACAGTCATAATAAAAGATATTGAAGATGACAGTGATGAACAAGAAGAAGACACTGAGGTAGATGATACTGTGAGGATAGCAGCAGAAGTCATTGCATCCCTTCCTACCTCTCCAGTGAAAGTTTCTACATCCAGCCCGGAGACACCTTCAAGCATGGTTGTGACAACTTCCACATTTATCCAATCATCCATAGCAACAACAGAGGCAGCTACCATTTCTTCTACCAAGCTGCAGTCACCTGCACCATCAAGTTTTCCAGCAGTAAGTTTTCCAATTTTTGAATCTTCAAGTGTAAATATTTTAAGTTCTCTAGTAGAAAGTATACCAGTATCTATAGCCAGCCCTACTTTATCTACTATCACTACTACCAAAGCATTAAGTACAGATAAGCCTAAGGCTCTACCGAGTATAAAATTTTTGGGTAAGAATATAGTAGAGGATATAGACCTAGATGAAGAGATAGAAATTCCTACATTAGATTTTGCAAATCTCTCAGCGGACCAAATGTAGAATATAGGTGAGATCCTCCAAAGGAAAGCAAAACAAAAGAAACTTAAAGAGGAGAGAGACAAGGAGTATCAAATCATCAAGGATGCTAAGGACATTTTATTTGATGCATTAGGCATTAAAGTAGACTCCTCCCAACATATTTTGTTACAGTTAGCAGAAGCAGTTGAGAAATACAATGAGGATTCATCCAGGACAGAAAAGTTAGTTGAAAGAGCCGAGAAGAGATTCAACAATAAAGTTCTTGAGCACATTGCTCAGCACATAGCTATTAACCAAGTGGAATTGTCTTCAGTTTTGTCTAACATTGAATCTATCTATTCGAATGCTACCTCTCTTTTGGCCAGATTGTGCAATATTGCCGAGTTCACAAAGGATGTTAAGGATAAAATGAATAAAATGGATGAGGATATGAAGATTAGCATACAGAAGCTGGAACTTGAACCAAGTTCAAGCTCTGCTCATCACATGAAAATCTCACACCTATCAAATGTGCAGTCTGATCTACTGAAAGAAGACACAAGGATCCGGTCCACACTGCTAGACATCCAACACATGATCCTTCCCATCATGAATACAATGTATAAGCACATTGAACATTCCAAAACATTGATTCATGACAATCAGTTCTCTATAGCAGATCACATGATTGAACTCTCTGCAGAAGTCCAAATTGTTATACAAACATGTAAGATTCTGCAAGAAAGTTGGGACAGAACCCTGGCACTAATAATGAAGATACATTCTGATTTTCTATCAAATTTTGGATTCTCTCTGTAAATAACTTGTATATGCACCTTTGGCATTATCGTCAAAAAGGGGGAGATATGTATAGAAGGAGAGATATGTATAGAAGGAGAGATATGTATAGAAAAAGATTTGTATAGAAACAGTTAGCACATTGAAAGGGGGAGACAATGTATAAAGCCCTATATCAAAGACAAATTTTGAAAAATCAAAATAAGACTCAGCATGATTCATGTATATAAGTTTTGGCCAATAAGTGTTTTTGTCACTAATGCCAAAGGGGGAGATTGTTGGCATTAAGCAGAATTGCCACTAGTGACAACACTTATTTGCGTTCACAGTGCAAACCGAGCAAATAGTGCAAACCGAGCAGACAGTGCAAACTGAGCAGACAGTGCAAACCGAGCAGACAGTGCAAACCGAGCAGACAGTGGAAACCGAGCAAACAGTGCAAACCGAGCAAACAGTGCAAACCAAGCAGACAGTGCAAACCGAGCAGACAGTGCAAACCAAGCAGACAGTGCAAACCAAGCAGACAGTGCAAACTGAGCAAACAGTGCAAACCGAGCAGACAGTGCAAACCGAGCAGACAGTGCAAACCGAGTAGACAGTGGAAACCGAGAAAGTTAGTACAAACCGAACAGGACAATGTAAACCGAGTAACATCATGTCTACCGAGTCACCAGTATTTACCGAGTTCAAAACCTACCGAGTGATCAGTATGAACCGTGCCTTCACTTCTACCGAGTGCATGACGATGCCGAGTAATGCAGTGGATGCCGAGTATCAGAAAGTCACCGAGTCAGTTTGCAAGAACCGAGTAACCATACTTGGGCCGACTTAGTAGCACTTATGTTTATTTGTCAAGCTGACTGTGTAATTGTAATTGTAATTAATTGTTTAAGACTTGTATATAAACAATGTTGTAAAAATGAAAAGATTTATGAATGATGAAACATATGTGAAAGAAAAAGAAAGGTAGAGATAAGAGAATTATAGAAGGCTTCAGAAGTATAAGGAACAACAAGAAAAATTCATCACAGAAGGTGATCAGTACATCAGCGAATCTCAATCAGCAATCCAGTTGCAAAGCCAGAGATCTACTGTTTCATTCTAACAGGTGAATCAGTACTAAATCCTTTAACCGGGTAGACTTAACAGTCTTTTGTAAAATCTCTTTACCGAGTGCATACTTCATTGTATGTTTGTAAATCCTTTAACAGGGTGGATTTAGCAATCCTTATTGCTCCTAACAGGGCAGATCATCAGAAGTGATCAAATTGTAAGCCTTAACCGGCCAACTTTATTCTGCAGTATTAAAGCTTTGTGGGTTTCATCCCCACCCCAGTTTTACTTTCTTTTGGAAAGTTTCTGGGTAACCAAATCTATGTGTCATTATTGTGAATGCTTTTAAGTTTCATGCTTTCTGTATGCAAGAGGTTAAAGTGAATCACATGTTAATACATCTAAAATTGTAAGAAAATTTGGAGTTACTGATTCACCCCTCCCCTCTCAGTAACTCGGTTAATTCCTAAATATTTCCAACAGAATTCACCTCTGGTAATGCTAAAAATTATTGTAAGTTACCTTGCATCTTATTGTGTTACCTAAAATTTGTAATGAGTGTTATGTATTGATATGTAATCAAGGGTGCTTGGATTAGGTTGTAGCATTTCCTTTGGATGTTTTAGACAATATGTTTAGTATTTGGTCTTTCTTTCATTTTTTATTGGTAAGTTATGTAGTTAGGATAAGATACAACAAGTGTATGCTTCTAACTTCTCATTGCAAGGGTACATCTTATTGGTTTTTTCTATTCATGAAACAAAATTGAACATAGATACTAGGTTTTTCATTATATGTATTTTTATAATGGTTATCTGTTATCAAAAGAAAAGCAACTGGTGAACACTTCGATGTTTAGGTGTGTTTATAACTAAATTTTAGGGTAGTTCAATCGAGCGTATTTGATTATATTTTGATTATCATTATTATTCTATGTAATACTCACCCATAGTTTTTTATTTTAGTTTATGATTCCAAACTCTTTTCGGCCACTTTTCATGTGTATGTTAGTCTTTTAGATTTATTTAATGATCCTTTGATGTATGATAGTACCTTATGATGATGGAATACTTTGATACATTTATTATTTGTGTTATATCATGTAGTTAGTTATATGATGGTTATTATTTTCATATAATGATATATGGACATTTAAGGTTTTATTGACCTAATGACCATATATGTGCATTTATATGGATTATGGATGTGTTTTCTATTTTTGTTTGATGTTCCTGTATAGTGAGGGACAAAGTCATGGTTAATTTTTTGTGAGATCAACATGATGTGTTGATCCCTACCATTACCTATTACACACACACACACACACACACATGTTCAACTTTGTGATGTAGGTTTGCAGGTATTAGGTATTTTCTTCCTTGGATTGGCAAGAGTGAGCATGCCCTTATGTAATCTAAATGGTGAAAGAGGGAAGGTAGCATTCAGGCCTAAAATTTAATTGTAAACCTACATTTTTTCCTATGAGAGGACAAGAATTTGATTGACTACTCTACCCAGATTTGTCAAGGTGACATGAATTTGTGAACCCTATTTGAAAATGCTTGTGATTGTTGCATATTTACTACATTGTGATCGGTCAAATTTCAATATGCATGCATTTATGTAGGTCAATGGTTCATTTTGTCATGATGTTAGTAAAAGGTTATATTACTTGGGTTAATTATTAAGTTTAGTAATTACACATTCTAGAATGCCAAATTATTAATATGTTGATATTTAATTATAAAGAATTAATCAAATATCTACACTTATTAAATGATTTTAATATAAAGTCTAAATATAACAACTGAAGATTTAATTAATATTAAATCAAAAAATTGAAATAAAAGTGCACAATTAAGTAAAGTGGCACTTTGATGACATTTAATTTTATTTTCAAACTACATATTTGAAATCATGCACTATAAATATTAATTTAGTAAAAATATAAGCATGCAATTTTGAATGCACTTTATTTAAAAAATTGAATTCTAAGTTTAATTATAAAGTTCAGTTGTGCAAACTTAAGTGAAGTTAAAATTTAATTAAATGACTTTTTATTAATTTTAAGTTGTGTTTAATTTTCAAACCCTAGGTTTTCAACATTTCTTTAAAATAAGTCAAACTTGTCAATTTATTCATTCAATCAGGTTGGAAGAAATTTTTTGGCCAATTTTGGGGAGTAAAGATATTGATTTTTAAAGCTTGGGATTTTTGATTGGAATTTCATCCTCTTTTCTTCTCGAAGTTGTTCCTTTAATTTGAGGTAGGGTTTTGATCCTTGAAGTTGTCAATTGGTCTTTTTGTCTCCTTCGGGATTGTTTAAATTTCTATATGAATTTCGTGTTTTTGGCCTTAAAGGTTTTTGCACTATTTATGAAGGTTTAATCGAAGTTTTATGATTTTGGCAATTAGGGTTTATAGTAAACTTTAGTTGAATGGTTGACTAATCTTATATCTTAGTATTAATGTCCATAATATAGGGAAATGTACCAATAAAATCTATGTTGGGACATGTGCCAGGAAAAGGCATCTCATATTTTCAATTGATTTGAGAAATTTTAGATTTTAGAAAAAAATATCTATGCCCCCTTTTTTTAAGATTGGTTGAAAAAATCTTTAGAATTTTACATTTTCTCGAATGTGTGTGTGTGTGTGTATTAAAAAACAAAAGTTAGAAATATTTTACATACATACATACATACATAGATACACACACACACACACACACACACACACACACACATACATATCTATATACATACATATATATAGATATATGTATCTATATATATATATATATGTATATATATATAGATATATGTATACATATATACATATATATATATATATATATATATATGTATACATATATATATATATATATGTATACATACATATATATATATGTATACATATATATATAGATGTATACATATATATATATATGTATACATATATATATATATATATGTATACATATATATATATATATGTATACATATATATATATATATGTATACATCTATATATATATGTACACATATATATATATATGTATACATATATATATATATATATATATATATATATATATATATATATATATATATATATATATATATATATATATATACATATATATATGTATGTATACATATATCGATATATATATATATACATATATATATATATATATATATATATATATATATATATATATGTATATATATATGTATACACACACACACACACACACACACACACACACACACATATATATATATATATATGTATACACACACACACACACACACACACACACACACACACACACACACACACATATATATATATATATGTATACACATATCTATATATACACACACACACACACACACACACATACATACATATATTGTTAGGAATGAATGCAAAGTATTTTGGTAGTCATTCTGTAGTAGTTGTTGTTGCATTCATGACTTGGATTGTCATTGATGTCAACACAATGATATTCTGGATATTAGCAGTAAAGTAGGTACAGTTTTGTTTTGCACACATGTTGTATTGCAGATTGGATTTTGTGTAGTTGATGGTATGTTCTTTGGTGTGTTATTAACCTATGGTTAATAGCGCAAAAAGAAATTCATTCATTTGTGAGAGTTATGAGCATTTTGGTGAAAGTAGTGTTTAGACAGTGTTTTTGTGAACCGATTTTTGGAAAACGGAGGATATCTCTTAGCTGGGATGGAATCTGATTTTGTGCAGTTAAAAGGATGTTGGAGACTCATTAATGATGATGTGGTTCATAGCACAAACTTTGAAGATATTTTTGGAGAAACTTACAATATCTAGAAGCTGAAAGTTTTATGTGAATTTTGTGTGTAGCGTGTAGAATTTATTATTTTGTAATTGAGGACCGACTCATTTGTAATTATTTGAGTTTGGTATATAAGAAGGAATTTTTTCCTTGTTGTAATGTGTACTATGAAGATTGAGATGCGAATATATGAATGAAGTGAAGAAAAGAGCTAATTCAATGATGAAGGAAGACTTGTGAGTACAAAGATCTAGAATTGTGATCTTGTGTAGCAGAGAGTGTGGTTTTGGCATAGTGTGAAGGAGGTAATATATTTCATATTATTCTATTGAATAATTCTAAGATCTTTTGGACAGTGGGTTCAGAGATCTTGCCTTCAAGCTATTTCGGCAGTGGGTCCTTCTGTCTTCCATAAACTCTTAACCGGGTTAGAATATTTTAAGAGGGATTCAAAATCTCCTAACAGGGATTTATATGTATTGAATGTATTTCATAAGACTCCTAACAGGGTCCATCCTCTAAAAAGGAACTTTCATATTAGTGCATCATTTTGTGGGCATCATTCCCATTGGGGTTTACTCTTTTCAAGGGGTTCCCTAGTCAACATATCTTGTGTTATTGTGCAATTGTGTATGGTTATCTTTCTATGGTTGATCAGTACATTCATTATATTGTTTAAAGTAGTTCAATGGTTAAATTATCTGATAACTGATTCACCCCCCCCCCTCTTAGTTATCTTGGGGATCTTTACTTTCTAACAATTGGTATCAGAGCAGCAGGTTGTTGAAAGAAACGTTTAAGAACTTAAGGAGATCCATGGCGAGTTTTAGAAAAGAAAGCCCTAAGTTTGATGGAGTAAATTTTGACAGCTGGAAAGAAAAGATGAAGACATATCTATTGTGTTTAAGACCAAGTTATTGGTTGATTACAAAGAACGAGAAGACTATCATTGAGGAAGACAATCTAGAGGCAGGAACTAAAGATGAACTAGATCTATTCATGTGTAACATACTTGCAAGAGAAGCACTATTGTCAGCACTACCGGAGAATGAATATAGTCAAGTAAGATGTTTGAAAACATCTCATGCAATTTTGAAAGCTTTACATTCTACTTTTGAAGGTGATGAACATGCAAAAAAGGCTAGATTACATAATTGGACTTGTGCATTTGAAGATATCAGAATGATGGAAGATGAATCTATTAGAAGCTATATTGGTAGGATGTCTGAGATTGTAATAGGAATAAAGTCTTGTGGAGGTGATAAGATAGAGAATGAAGTGATATGGAAAATTCTGAGAACTTTGACACCAGTATTCAAGCAGACAACACAGATGATTGAACAAGTGATACCTTGTACATCAAACTTTTCAAGAGAGACTCTTCTTGGAAGATTAGAAACAACAGAGATGAACTTGAGATTATCAGGAGAGCTACCTAGAATGGAAACAACATTCAGTGCTCTTAACATTAGACCTACAAGAAGTACTAGTGTGAATGGAGATTATGCCAGCAGTAGCAGATCTGAGGAAGATAAGAAGATTGAAGAAGGTATTGCATTACTTGTAAAAAGAGAACCAGATGGTAAGAAAATCTTTAAATGTTGGACTTGTCAAGAATATGGTCATTTTGCATCTAAATGTCCTAAAAGAGTTAAGAAGTATAGAAGCAACTTTAAACCTAGGAGATCTAAAGAATGTTATTATGCAAATGATGAAGATCTTGAAGTAGGAATTGAAAAACATTTAAGTGATAGTGATAATGATAACTTTGAGGAAATAGGATTTGTAGTAATTAAAGAAGAAAGTTCTGAATCTGATAAAAAGGAAGAAAAAGAATTAGTTTCACAAGTTGAAAAGAAATCTAATTGGATTATAAACAGTGGTTGTTCACATCATATGACTAGAGATAAAAGAAAGTTTGTTAAGTTAGATAATTATGATGGAGGAATTGTTAGGGTTGGTAACAATGCACCTTGTTTGATTAAGGGTATAGGATCTATTACTCTTGATGGAAAGACTAACACCGATGATGTTTACTTTGTTGATGGACTGAGACATAATCTACTAAGTGTTGGACAATTGGCTGATAAGGGTTATCAAGTTTGGTTTTTTGAGAAAACTTGTGTGATAAAAGATAAAGATGGAAATTTGATTGGAAAAGGATCCAGAACCAGAGGTAATGTATTTCAATTGAATCTTACTGAGATGACATGTTTGATAACTAGGATTGATGATAGTTGGTTATGGCATAAAAGGTTTTGTCATATAAACTTTGATAATATTGTCAAGGTGAGCACTACACTTGTGGTAAGAGATTTACCTAGAATTATGAAACCTACTAACATGATTTGCAAAGAATGTATGATGGCAAAGCAGAAAAGGATTTCATTTCCCAACAAGAAGTTCACATCGACAGAGAAGCTAGAGATTGTTCATACAGACTTGAGTGGTCCTACTAGGACTACAGGATTCTATGGAGAAAGGTATTTTATGATTCTTGTTGATGATTTTACAAGAATGATGTGGATTGCATTTTTGAAAGAAAAATCTGAAGCATTTGATAAATTTAAGATCATGAAAAGAAAAATTGAGAATGACTCTGGAATGAAGATTAAGTGTCTAAGATCTGATAGAGGTGGTGAATTTACATCTAGAGAGTTTAACACCTTTTGTGAAATGAATGGTATTAAGAGACAACTTTCAGCCCCTAGAACACCAGAACAAAATGGTATTGCAGAAAGAAGGAATAGGTCAATAACTGAAGCATCAAGAGCTATGTTGTTTGAAAATGATTTGGCTAAGACTTTTTGGAGAGAAGTAGTGAACAAAACAGTATACACTATGAACAGAGTACAAATCAGAGCAGATACAAACAAGACACCTTATGAATTATGGTTTGGACATACACCCTCAGTTAAGTATTTTAGAATTTTTGGAAGTAAATGTTATATAAAGAGAGATGATGATATAGGAAAGTTTGATCCTAGAAGTGATGAAGGAATATTTCTTGGATATTCTTCAAAAAGAAAAGCATATAGATGTTATAACAAAAGAACTAAGACAATTGTTGAAAGTGAAAATGTAAAAGTTGATGAGAAGTTTAAAATTCAGGAAAGAATGCTTGATTATGAATCTGATGGAGAAGCACAACCTCAGCCTAACATTGAAAATGCAGAATTATTTTTTGAAACTAACAGTGATTTGCTAAATGAAAGTCATACTGAAGAAAACAGAGAAGAAAACAAAGAAGCAGAGAAGAATCTACAGTTGGAACAAGATCAGTAACTATGACACCTAACAGGTATATTTCAAGACATCACCCTATTGAGCAAGTTATTGGAAGTTTAGATAGAGGAGTTTTGACTCGAAATAAGGTACATTTATGTTTGATTTCTCAAATTGAACCTAAGACTACTAATGAAGCTTGTGAAGATGAACATTGGATTAATGCTATGAAAGAAGAACTGGAGCAGATTGAAAAAAACAAGACATGGGAATTGGTCCCTAGACTTGAAGACAAGAATGTGATTGGAACAAAGTGGGTATTCAGAAACAAGATGAATGAACAAGGAGAAGTGATAAGAAACAAAGCAAGATTGGTATGTAAAGGATATTCACAACAAGAAGGAATTGACTATGAAGAAACTTTTGCACCTGTGGCCAGAATTGAAATAGTGAGAATGCTTTTAGCATATGCAGCTTACAAGAAATTCAGAGTGTATCAGATGGATGTGAAGTCAGCATTTTTTAATGGTGAATTGGAAGAAGAAGTCTACATTGAGCAGCATGAAGGTTTTCCTTTGACACAAGAAGGAGATATGGTATGTAAGTTAAAGAAAGCTTTATATGGATTAAAACAAGCACCTAGAACCTGGTATGCAAGATTGGATAAGTATTTATTGAAATTGGGATTTATAAAAAGAACATTAGATAGTAACTTATACACAAAAGAAATTGAGAATGGTTTGTTGGTTATAGTTATATTTGTTGATGATATTATCTTTGGAGGAGAAGATGAAGCTAGTGACAAATTTGCAGATGAAATGAAGACTGAATTTGAGATGAGCATGATTGGAGAAATGAAATATTTTTTGAGATTACAGATAACACAAAGCAAGGAAGGTATATTTGTAAGTCAGACTAAGTATTTGAATGACTTATTGAAAATATTTGGAATGGAAGATTCTAAACCTGTTGGAACACCTATGGTAACTAGACATAAGTTATCTAGCAAAGATGAGACACCAGCAGCTGAGTAGAAAAAGTATAGATATATGATTGGAGGATTGCAGTACTTGACACATACAAGACCTGATATAGGACATTCAGTTGGGATTGTAGAAAGATTTCAAGTAGAACCTAGAGAATCACATTATGCAGTAGTAAAGAGGATACTAAGATATCTGAAAGGAACAATAGATTATAGATTATGGATTATGGTATGAGAATTCTGATGATTTTACTTTATGTGCCTATACTGATGCAGATTGGGGAGGCAACGTTGATGAAAAGAAAAGCACCACTGGTGGAGCCTTTTTTCTTGGAGGAAAATTGGTCTCTTAGCTAAGTAAGAAGAAGAATTGTACTTCACAAAGTACAGCAGAAGTAGAATATGTTATAGCAGCAAATAATTGTAATTAGATTATTTGGATGAAGCAGATGTTGAAGGATATTGGAATAAAGTTTGATGAGCTTGTTGTTATACATTGTGATAACACTAGTACAGTGAGTATGTCAAAAAATCCTATTTTACATTCTAAGACTAAACATATTGAGATCAAGTATCATGTTGTAAGAGAGAAAGTTGTAGAAAAAGAAGTAAGATTGGAGTACATAAGTACAAAGGAGCAGATAGCAGATATATTTACAAAGCCTTTACCTAAGGATACATTTGTGTATCTGAGAGGTATGCTTGGGGTTATGCCCCAACCTATTTTTGAGAATTGATGTAGATGATTGCATCCGTCCAGTGGTATATGAGCCCTATCTTTCTTCTGGATTGGATGTTGGAACTTCCTCTATGGGGGAGTTTATGAGCTAAGTCATGAGGACTCTTGTTATTGTATTTTTCTGAAAAGTGTCTTTAGACATTAAGTTGTTGTTGACTTAGTGATGGAATTTCTATCATTGATGTCAATGGGGGAGAGATATACATGAAAAACATTGTGGATTGTATGAGAGAGCTGAATAGGAAAATGAAGCAAGATTTAATTTGATATTTTGCAGTGATGTTGCAGTATTGGATTTTTTGGAACATTGGATATTTTTCATCTATGTTGCCATCAATGCCAATGGGGGAGATTGTTAGGAATGAATGAAAAGTATTTTGGCAGTCATTCTATAGCAGTTGTTGTTGCATTCATGACTTGGATTGTCATTGATGTCAACACAGTGATATTCTGGATATTAGCAGGAAAGTAGGTACAGTTTTGTTTTGTGCACATGTTTTATTATAGATTGGCTTTTGCGCAATTGATGGTATGTTCTTTGGTGTGTTATTAACCTATGGCTAATAGTGCAAAAAGAAATTCATTCATTTGTGAGAGTTATGAGCATTTTGGTGAAAGTAGTGTTTAGACAGTGTTTTTGTGAAGCAATTTTTGGAAAACGGAGGATATCTCTTAGCTGGGATGGAATCTGATTTTGTGTAGTTAAAGGGATGTTGGAGACTCATTAATGATAACATGATTCATAGCACAAACTTTGAAGATATGTTTGGAGAAAGTTACAGTATCTAGAAGCTGACAGTTTTATGTGAATTCTGTGTGTAGCGTGTAGAATTTATTATTTTGTAATTGAGGACTGACTCATTTGTAATTATTTGAGTTTGGTATATAAGAAGGAATTTTTTCCTTGTTGTAATGTGTACTATGAAGATTGAGATGTGAATATATGCATGAAGTGAAGAAAAGAGCTAATTCAATGATGAAGGAAGACTTGTGAGTACAGAGATCTGGAATTGTGATCTTGTGTAGTAGAGAGTGCGGTTTTGGCACAGTGTGAAGGAGGTAATATATTTCATATTATTCTATTGAATAATTCTAAGATCTTTTGGACAGTGGGTTCAGAGATCTTGCCTTCAAGCTATTTCGGCAGTGGGTCCTTCTGTCTTCCATAAACTCTTAACCGGGTTAGAATCTTTTAATAGGGATTCAAAATCTCCTAATAGGGATTTATATGTACTGAATGTATTTCATAAGACTCCTAATAGGGTCCATCCTCTAACAAGGAACTTTCATATTAGTGCATTATTTTGTGGGCATCATTCCCACCGGGGTTTACTCTTTTCAAGAGGTTCCCTAGTCAACATATCTTGTGTTATTGTGCAATTGTGTATGGTTATCTTTCTATGGTTGATCAGTACATTGATTATATTGTTTAAAGTAGTTGAATGGTTAAATTATCTGATAACTGATTCAGGACCCCCCCTCTTAGTTATCTTGGGGATCTTTACTTTCTTATATATATATATATATATATATATATATATATATATATATATACACACACACACACACACATATATATATATACACACATACATACATACATATATACATACATACATACATATATATATACATACATATCCATATATATATATATATATATATATGTATGTATGTATGTATGTATGTATGTATGTATGTATGTATGTATGTATGTATGTATGTATGTATGTATATATATATATATATATATATATATATATATATATATATATATATATATATATATATATATATATATATATATATATATATATTATAAAACTTAGTTGGGAGGTGGACACCACTCCCCGCCACTCTCCTATAGCACACTATTATTGTAGACTATAGTACTATGGTACCCACAAGTACTGTCGAGACATCAAGCACTATGGAGACCATAGTCTATTGTGCCATAGGGTGTGGTACATGTAGCCCGTGGAGAGGGTAGGTCCCCCATATGGGGTTATTTTATTTTAAAATATTTTTATACATTGTTTTTTTTAATATACTAAATGATATAGTTGTCTAATTCCTTATGCACCAAAAGATTCAAATTGAGAACCTATGTTGGCATATCTAAGAATAAGACTCATAACATTGATTTTTCATTAAGAAATCACTAAAAGATCGTTAAAATATATAAGAATATATTTTAGACGCTATATAGAAGAACCATTCTTGAATTACATAGTTTCTTTGTGATTGGTTAGATCTAAAGTTTCAGGTGATTAGGGTAAGATGGTGATTTCAAAGATCTTGATGATGATCCAACTTTCATTTCAAGGGATTTTTCATGGTGGAGTTATGGATCTAGTGTCACAAAAGTTTCTTTGGTAGGGGTGGAGTTGGTGCTTTTGTGCAATGAGGTGTCTATATCCATTTGGTGTAGTTTGAAAGGGATCATATGGGATTATTTTCATGGTCTTTTCTACCCTAAATTCCTTGTGTAATTAGTCCATTTTAAGCAGTCTACACTTTAATGGTGTTTGGTGATGTAGGACCATCATAGGGTGTCATTTGGGCATTTTGTCATTTCTTGGTTTTTATTTTTTTAAAATTTTTTTTAGTCTAATAAGGTCCTTTGACACCATTTGGGATCATTTTTATTCATTGTGTAAAGCTTGAGTTCAACTTGTTACAAATTGTAAAAGCTGCACAAAAGTTGCCATGCTACAACAAAAGTTGTCAGGCAACTTTGTCAGAGTTGTTAAATTTGTTATAATAATTAGCAAAATTGTTAGTTTGTTGGTTATATTTGGAATTGGTTCTAAAGGCACAAATATGGCCTCCCAATTTAAATTCATGGTCTAGAGAAGTTGGGAATGAATGAAAACTTGTTTTGAAGCCATTACACACTAGTTTTCTATGTTGTTTTTCCTATAAATAGTCTATTATTTTGAATGGTACAACACAATAGACATCCAAAACTAATTGGAGATGAAAGTAGAGACTTATCTTTCTAAATCTTTTTTTGTGTGATTTCATTAATATTTGAGTGAGATATGTCATTTTTGGTGAGAGCAGGTCTGGTTGAGACCTAGGTTTACAAGTTTTGGGGAATACTCCATAACTTTCTTTTCCACCATTGGATCTTGCTAAAACATGGAAGAAATGTCTATATCTAGGTTTCCTTTAGTCTCACTGAATAAATTGTCTTAATTATTTATTTTTCAAAATTTATTAATGACTATTCTCAAGTTGCAGGTTGTTGTCCAAAAGAAACAAAAAAACCAAATTAAGGAGGACAGTCAATTTTCAAGCCATACTTTCCAAAGGAACCCCTACCCATTTCAAGATATGTTACAATAGGACCAAATGGGTATCTAAAAATGGTTTTATTTTTTTTAAGATGAATCATATATTGGAAGCTATGCCCTGATAGACCCATTTGGAGGGCTACTAGGGAAGAGGCCTAATTATGAGCAAACCATCAATTTATCCATGCTCAAGGTTAATTATTTTGAAATTTTTTGAATTAGTTTAGGGATTCTAAGCCCCTCCTCTACATAATTTGGTATGTGGATATCCTCTTCTTGTGTTCAATTTACTTTTGCACTCATTTGGTAAGGTTCTTGTAAGAATTTTCCCAAGGCAAAGAACTAAAAGACAAAGAATTAAAATGCCAAGCTCTAAAATCTCAATTGATATCATAAGAGAGATAGGAAAAATGATGATCAAATGATTGATTCAATATTGGTCAACAATGAAATACAATGAAATTAAGTACAAACTAGATGTACTTGAATATATAGGCAATGCATGATAACTAGGAGATATGCAAGTGATAACCTATCAATCACACTAGGTGTAATCACATGTCCACCAAAAGGGGATCATCCTTCACTATACAACAAAGTATGTGCAAGAATGAGAGGAATATAATGTGATAATATCACTAAAGGTGGATCTCACACCTAAAGTGTAAATTCTCCTACACCATGTGCTAAAATAAAATGCAAACTCCTAGGTGTCTCAATGACAAACTACTATGTAATGCATTATCCTGAGTAAAATTAAGTAAAGCATAATTAGGAATATTTAATTACACCAACAACCCCCCTAAGTTCAACTTAGGGGAAGGCACTTAAGCTCACAAAGCTAGATGAAAATGCATGATGGGTCCCCACTACTAGGCCATGTTAGGTACCCATGTACAATATGCAAATGCAATCTCTCATAAAGTAGAGAAAGAGGTAAAACCTCATGGGAAACCCCACCTCCCCTCCCACAAAGAAAAAAAAAAAGAGAGATGAAAGAAAAACAAGATGCATGAATAGATGGAGCAATCAAGACTATCCCATTATGACATACATCATGTATATACAATCAAGAATTCCCATATAGGAGATAATAAGTGGAAGAGAGACCAATTTCCCCCCTTGCTCCCTAATGTATAATGTACACATGTGGTAGATTCTCTAGGCTTGATGTATAAACTTCTCCATGAGTGTAGAACAACGTTCCTCCCCTTAGGAAAAAACAAAACCAAAGGTGCATGTATGAAGCCTCTCCAATCTATAGGAAGAAACCTTAAAATGTATGGAATCTCTGAAACCTACTCAAGTGTCCCCATGTCAATACTAAAAGGTGCCTCCTCCAAATCATGTGCACTAGACCACTCTGATGCAGAGAGCACAACAAGAAGACTAGGGTAGTGGTCTACCTCCTACATAACTCCTCCAATTTGATCTTGGAACTAACTAATCCCATTAACCTTTGGATATGGAGTATATCAACCAAGTAGGGATATCTAGACCTCTTTACAGCCTTGTCTCAACTCCCTAAGGTCTTTCACCAACTTCACCAATTTGAAGACTTAGTGACACTTTCCCTACTTTGGGAAATTTTTGGAAAACTTCACTAGTGATGTCCGCTACCCAACTTAATGGTTGTAAAACATTATTTGGTTTATATTAAGAGAGAATCAGCTCCTAAATTGATCCCCCACCACCCACAATAATCTAGACACAACTTCACCTACAAATCCTAGTAGGTCTTCCCAACTGATTTTCGATGTGAAAACTTTGACTCTAGATGATACAAATCAAATAAAGGATAGATTTGGATACCTTTTTTAATATTTCAAATATCCCCAAGACCACAAGCCTTGACTCTACTCCTGGAGCACTTAACTCACACAAGGTACATAGACCTAATTGGCTAGATTAGGCTTGGTTTACTCTATGAGTGGTTAAGGATGGGTATATAGGATCAGTGTAGGGTTATAGAAACCTTCAATCACCTCCAATAACTTTAAATCTACTTCCAAACTAATTGCATCAAATATATCCATTGACAACACACCCTTTCATTCAACTGACTGGCTGAATACATTGAGATATTCAGCCTAGGGCTTGGTGAAAAACCCTTCAAACCACTAGTACCTATCTAAATTTTTAGGGATCATGTATAATTTCACAAGTGGTTAAGGAATTCCACCAGTGAAATTGCAAGTTAGGCCTCCATTTGTGTGACAGGCCTGGATTAGACCTCTTTCCTAACTGCTTGCACAAACTTGCTTGTAACTTTGTCCTCACAAATCCAAATAATATCAATCCAATTGCATTAGTTTATATTCACAAGGGTTTACAATAATATCATATATTGTTTGATAACCCTTCATACATGACCATACCAGATAGATATATCACAGGAAAATGGTGGTTCCTCATTCAAATTGCCTCCAAATGTTGAATTACAATTTCTAACCTCTTGGAGAGGTCTTAGCATGGTTAAATAAGTTCAAAAATGGGTTCCAAATGGTCCATGAATAGTTGTGACTATTGGAAAGTTAATTTTGAACTTCTCGAGCAACTTTTGAAAAGTTTCTCAAGAAAGTATTACAACTTTTTTGCAAGTTTGGCATATTTTGAAATCTTGCACACTTAACAACTTAAAACATGACCTAAGACTATGAACCACATCAAATATTCTCTAAATGATTGAAAATAATTTAAATCATATCTATAACATCTAAACCACTCAAATTACCTATCTCACCTATCACCTAGGAGCCTATAATCCAAGTGGACTAAGGTATCCCAAGGCTTATAGGTGTGCCTTAGATATCCTTGTCCACACAAATAGGATCCACACAAAAGAGGGATGATCTCTAGGATCCATCAAACTTATTACGAAGACAAACAAAAGAAAAACATAAGGATCATCAAGGATGTTGCCTTGGGTGCCCTACACCATACTCCTCAAGACAAAAGAACTCAAGTCTCTTGAGTTGAGAGGTCTTCCAGATTAAATCTAGCCTTCTTAATGGCTTGAGGTGTCATCCATGTAGCATCTTCCAAGGTTTTTTGTTTCCACTTGAGAAAGTATTCATAGAATGTCATCCTTCTTGTTTTCTTTCTTATCCTCTTGTCTAGGATACATTCAATCTTTGGGGTGGATGGTGTGAGAAATTCCTTTATCTTCATGCCCTATTGAGAATCTTCTTCACCTACAACACAAATGTCATTAACAGGACTTTTAATAAGTCAGCCACATTAAAGATAGGGGACAATCCAATGTGAGGAGGTAATTCTATTTTTTAGGCATTATTTCCACACTTCTTAAGAATCTTGATTGGACCAAGTTTCTTCATCACGATTTTGGTGTACTTCTCCTTGGGAAACCTCTCCTTTTTAAGCTGAATCATCACCATATCTCCCACCTTGAACTGCAAGTCTCTCCTCTTTTTTTTTTCATATTGTTTGTACTTGATAGAGGTATGCTTCAACTTGGATTGGACCTATTTATGAATGTCTTTCATTACTTCAACAAAACCTTCTACTAGTGCACTCCTTTTGGCTATATCATTCACATCTCTTAGTTCCAACACACCCCTAAGATGATTACCATACACAAAATGGAAAGGAGTTAGACCATTGCTTCTATTAACTGAATCATTATAAGAGTATTCTTCTTGATCCAATATAGTATCCCATGTAGCACCATGTTCTTGTGTGAGACATCTTAGCAAGTTCCCAAGGGACCTATTGATTACTTCTATTTGACCATATGATTGAGGATAGTAGGCAGATGAGAGTGAAAATTTTGTACCAAGATTTTTCCACAATGTCCTCCAAAAGTGTCCAAGGAACTTAGGATCTCTATCTGAGATAATAGACAAGGGAAAACCATGAAGTCTGACAAATTTCTTGAAAACCAATCCTACAATGTGAGAATCATCATGAGTGGTCTTACAAGGGATAAAGTGAGCCATCTTTAAGACTATATCAACACCTACATACACACTATCAAAACTAGTCTTGTTTCTTAAAAATCCTAAAATAAAATCCATGGACCGACAAAATTCCAAGGCTTGGAAGGGATGGTGAGTGGTGTATATAAACCCTGCATTTGAGGTATGTCCTTTGGCCCTTTGATAGATCAAACAAATCTTAATAAATCTCGTTACATCTGACTACATTTTAGGCTAGAAATAGAATCTTTTCACTGACTCAAGTGTCTTGTCTATCCTAACATGCCCTAAAAAACTGCCATAGTGTTTTTCTTTAATAATTTATTCTCCCTCATTGAGAACATAGGTATGCAAAGATTAATTCCTTTGAATAGTAACCCTTCTTGAATCATAAATTCTACAAACTCAGTGTGATACTTGTCCCCTAACTCCTTAAAAACATGATAGGCTTCTTTGAAGTCTTCATCTACCAAATACATGTCCTTTAAGGAAGAGATACCTGCACTTTCTAACTGGATTTCTTAAATGGTCAAACTTCTCCTAGTGAGGGCATCAAAAACCTTGTTAGCAACTCATTTCTTATGCTTGATGGTGATGTTACCATAATTTCCCTGTGCATGAAAATTTGGCCAAATCTATTTCAAGGTCTCTATTTTACCCCTGCTAAGCATCCCTAAAATTTTCATGGCCTCACATTTTGTTTCTTGGCCTCTACAATTATTTCAAGCCCCTAGTCTGCAGGTTTAAAAATTCATAAACTCACCGTTATAGGCCAAAACCCTTGAAAACCCTAAGCCTTTGTTCTAATTTGTAGTTACTTTATCTCAGCCACTTAAGTCCTCTTTTCAACATGTGCGCTTTAATCTTTTGGCCCAATCACCAGTTCTCCTTTTCTTTCTGGTGGTTGTCTTTTCTTCCCGCGACTTAGCGAATACATCGATTCTCATAATCACTAATTGTTTCTTGGTCACCGCAAAATATCTTGCGACCTGATGAGTGTTAATATCTCTTTAGTCGTGTGACCGCTAAGTTCTCCAGTGGTGCTATCTTTTAGTCAGCGATTCCATGAATGCCTTGTTCACGTAATAGCCCAGAGTTTGGTGGTTAAGTCCATAGTAGTCAGCAATTCAGTAGGCGGTTAGCTTCCCTTTAGTCACGTGGTCGTTTAGATATTTTGGCAGTCTCAGATAACTGAGGCTCCTAGTTAGCAAGATCTATGACCGTCATGTGTTCTCAAAGGTTTGTGTCAGAGCATCAGATCATGCACTGAATGTTGATCTTGATTTGTCGTCAGAGCTTCGTTCGGTGGGTCCTTTCTTTCTGGCATGCTCACATCCGATTGGTCCACATAGCAATGACTTGGATGTCGCAGTGAGACCATGTCAGAGGACCTGCAAAGATGTTAGAAAGATGAAGATTGATGGTTGGCATATCTTTGCAAAGGTTTGTTTCATAGTATGAGATCTTGCACCAGCCGTCAGATTTTCCAAAGTGTTCAGACTTGTCAGTGGGTCCGGTGCCAGGTAAGGATGAGTTGCCGAGTCCTTATTGGTCAGAATAAAGAGATATGTCAGGTGGTCCCAGTGCTGCATATTGCTGACATGTATGCTTTTGATTGGCCGCCGAATGATGATGAGAATTTATAGGTGGACTGATGTGTCAGTGGGGCCCCAGCTTAGAAAGGATCTAACGGCTGGCGTATAAGCATAAAGAATATTTTGGGGCTATAAGATCATGCACCCGCTGTTAGATCGGTATCTCAAGTAGTAGGTCTGATGTCAGAAGGTTGCAATGTGTATCCAAAATGGTGTAGTTTGATTGGTTGTTTGATGTGTAATGTGGCAATTTTCAGTGGGCCCGTGGGGTCAAGGCTTTCTAAAGAAGATAAAGCATGATCAGATCTCATGGCTGTCATTATACCAGAGGCTCAAGATGCTTGATCATTATCATAGTGGTATAGTGCAGCCATCCGATGGTGTTCTTAGGGACATGGGCCCCGTGACTTGTCAGAGATGCTGATTTGCTCATTTTTTATTGGCTGTTGACTGTTGCGGTGGTGGTTGACTTGTCAGAAAGGGTTTTAGACTATTTTAAAAGGCACATCTATGTCATTCATCTGTCGGGAAGGTTATTCATCAACAGTCACATTTTAAAATATATCAGCTAGCCATTATATTTCAAAATTTGAATGCTTTCTGCTGGTTTTGCTAGGGTTTTGTGTTCTTTTGCCATGCACAACATCAGTTAGCTCAAGAATTTAATTCTTAGGATGGTTTTGGGTGAGAGTGTGATGGAGGTGACCATTGGTTAGCATTGCAAGGTACTATTCCATGTTCCCACAGTGAGAAGTAATGAAAGGAGTTGGCACCACCTTTGCAAGCAGTACCTCTTCCAGGGAAATAAGATCAAATTTGAAGCCTTCATGGCTTAGTGGAGTTGTAGGTGGGTAGATGGGTTGAAGTTGTTGTGTCTGCAGGTGGACTCAGTCCAGGATCAACATGCAAAGAGAAAGATCTAATCTGATGACTAGTTCTCAGTGATTTTCATGATGGGTCAGCAGTGTACCTTTAGGGTTTAATATTTTTGTGGATCTATAACCCTAGTTAGGTTAGTTTTGATTCCTACCTGTGGGTAGTTGAGATGTATATATTATATTTTTGGAGCTTTTGAGCTCAAGAATTGACTTTTTTTGTAAAAAGAGAGGTTCACAATTGTAGAAGAAAATCATCTTTTCTTAAGGGTCATCTATGGTATCAACTCTACCCTTTGGCTTATACAATTGTAAAATTCCCATTGATAATACAAATATTGAAGAGGTATTTTGTGACAATCCTTCATGTCCCTATGCTTCCTTGTTTGGATTATCTCTTATTGGATGAAAGTATGTGCATGTTTTCAATGATATTTTAGGGTTCCTGATCCCTCTTGCTTTTTGCAATCTTGTGTGTTATTGTGTTTGATCTGATTTGGATGTTCTTGTGGGTATACCTCAGCCACCTTAATAGTCTTGTCTCAATCCTACACTGAGTTGTAGAAGTGAATGTCTATTTGTAGGTCATAAGTTGTGTCTTATTCTCAGGCCCTCTTATGAAATATTTATGCAAGCCTATTGAGTAAGTTGTGACCTACTAGACCTAAACTTTTCATTGATTTCATTCCTACATACTGAGATCCAAACCCTAGTTTTGGTGCATCACCTAGTAGGTAGTTTGCTTTCAAGTCATTTCCCTTACAAGCATTCCTTCTATCCCTTTCCCTCCAAAAGTTTTACTTTCATGTCAAGAAGCAAATTAAGGTGATTATCCAAGAGGAACTAGCCTAGAACCTAGAGGTATCATCTTAGTTAGCATAGGTCCCACAACCTGGAGATGATTCCCATGTTATACTAGGTTATCAAGACTACGAGAGCTTGAGACAAGGGTGTAAACTTAGTGTATAACAATTCTGGCACGCTAGGTGGGACAAAACAAGAAGTTTATTGTTTGAAAGATATGTTATCTCTGATATAGAGACTGCATAAAATAGGCTTTTAGAAGTCATTTTACCAAGTATATCTAGCGACTCCACTGATTTCAAAGATCAGGGCTAATTTGTTTAAAGTTTTATGAGAAAGATTGAGACTAGGAGCTCAAAGCCTACCCAATTTTTAGAGTTGCCCTCAAGAAGAAGTCATAAAGGGAGGTCAACTCAAAGAACATCTCTTGCAAGAAGAGTTCAATCAACACCTCCAAATACTTTAGAAAGGAGACCTTTTCCCTTTCATTCCAAAAGAAGAGGCAGATCTCTAACTAGAGATCTAGAGGAAGATTCCAATCAAGTAGCAAATATAGCTCATATAGTTGTCAATCTTCAGATTCCAACTCCTACAATGGCAAGATAGTTTTCTTTTGCACCATTCAACCAAGGCAGCCCATTGGCCTTCACTCAAAATCATGATGTGCCTTGGGTGACACTTAAGAGTATACCTGATTTCACAGGTGAAGGGCAAACAACTACTTTTGAACACATAAGGGATGTGACGACGATCTGCATCATACACAACATTACTCAAGAGGATGTGGCCACAAAGTTATTAGTAGCCTCTCTAAAAAGTAAGGCTCTAGAATGGTTTAGAACTCTAACTATTGGTTCTATTACTTCTTGGGATGAGTTAGGGGATGCATTAAGTAAGTATTTTGAGGATAAATTAGATAATTTGTCTCCAGTTAAACAGTTAACAACTATTAAGAGAGACCCTCAAGAACAAATGACAGATTACAATAGTAGATTCCTTAAAACATGGAATAGAATCCCAATCTCAGTGAGACCATCAGCTGACCATGCCTTCCTATACTATTTACAAAGTCTAAATGGTCAAATTTCTATCATGATCCAGTCTATGGGTGGTACTTCTCTACCCCAAGCTTTTGACATAGCTATCAGGGCTGAAAATTATTTAATCCAAGCAGGCATGATTGCTAGAAGGCCTCCAATGCCCATTTTTCCTACCCTTCAACCCATTGCACCTGCCCAAGTACCCCCATTTACCCCTATTCCCACCATATTGGCACCTCAAGCTAGTACTAGTGGCCAAGAGTTAACAACTAGCTTCTCTCAAGAGCTGCAAGAGATAAAGAATAGTCAGCAAGAGATGACTAACTTGTTGCAGACCTTGACTAAAGAGGTCACAAATTTGAAGAAACAAGGTCAAGGAATCAGACCACCATTTCAGTCACAAGGCCAAGGTCCTAATCAGGAGTATCAAAATCAAGTACAGGCTTATCACCAAAATAGGCCACCATACCAAGGAGGTTATCAAGGAGAAAGATAAAGTTTCAACCAAAGACCATTCCAACCATATAACCCTGCACCCCTAAACTCTGCAAATCTAGTGAGAGATGTGGTTCCTAGCCAAAACAATGTGGCTATGGATAATGAATGGTTTTTTCCTTGTAATTAGCCTCATAATCAGGTTACATGTTCAAATGGATGGATGAACGAAGCTCTAATGGTTCAAAATGCCTCCCAAGCCCAATCAGAGGCTTCACCCAGTGGGTCAGTCCCTCAACAAGAATCACAAGAGAATGAGACTGCTCTCTTTAATTGGGAGCAACCAAGCTTCAATGGAGTTAATGATGAGGTTTCTTTTGTTGCCTTTACAAGAGCAAAGAGAAGAGCTCAAGACATGGAGAGACTAGATTCTAATGCCAAAGCCACTACATCTACAGAGCCACTATAGCAAGCTGATCCCATCACACCTAAGAAGGTTCCTATCATTACAAGCAAGGAAGGCCAACATGCCAAAGAGGTAGAGCCCATCATGCAAAAGACACAACAAAGAGTACACACTATGACACCTTATAATATTGTAGACAACATGAAGAAGGTGAATGTCACCATGTCCATGTGGGACTCTTTGGCTCTTCTAGGACAACTTGAAATTTTGAAGAAGGCTATGTCAGAAGTAACAACTCCTCAACCTGCAAAAGAAGCTGCAAAGCCAGTGATGGTTAACACCAATCAAGAAAAGGAGGCTCCAAGTAGCAACTCAAAGGCCAATGCCACACAAGGTAGGAACTCAAAGCCACCTCCCTTTTATGTATCTCTAATTATTGGAAAATCTTTAGTACATAATTGTATGGTAGATAGTGGATCTACTAGCACTGTAATGCCCAAGAAAGTAGCTGACCAATTAGGACTAAAATATGAACTCTTCCAAAAGAAGGTTACCCAGCTTGATGGATCCTCAGTCAATACTATAGGTGTGGCCAAGGATACCAGTCTAAACCTTCATGTTAGTCCTAAATTTTCCATCCTCCTTGATATATATATCATAGATCTCCCTGCATTATTTTCTATATGTCTTTCAAGGGAGTTTACAACTAAGATAGGAGGTTATCTATCTTCTGATTGGTCTCACATGTTATTTTATACAAGGTATGGGACCAAGGTTACCATTAAGTTAGAACCATTAGCAGAACACCATATAGATCCATATGTATCCAATACCATCAATGTAAATTTCCCTATATTTGATAGCAGTGACCACCAAACTATTAGTGAAGAAAGCACAAAGATAGAGGGTATTTGTGATATTCTTTTAGATGAAAGAGCTTCAGAGGTCCAAGAAAATCTTGTTTGGGATTTTGGTTTGGGAAGTTATTTGATACAAGAGAGTGGAGTCATAGATCCAAGCCTTCTCAAAGAGGATATTGATTCAATGGATCAGAGCAGTCAGGTTTGGGAACTATTTTTTGATGGAGCTAGAAGTAGACATGATTTTGGTGGTGGTGCTATGTTAGTGTCCCAAAAAGGAGAAAGGTATTATACTACCTTTAGATTTAGTTTCTCTTGCACTAGCAATACTACAGAGTATGAAAGCCTAGTCAATGGACTAGAATGGGCTAGAAAAAGAGGGCTTAAGGCCTTAAAAGTTTATGGTGACAGTGAGTTAGTTGTCAGCCAATTAAGAGGGATAAGTGCAACCAAAAATGACACCATGAAAGTATACAAACATAGAGTTTGGGATGCAATTGAAAATTTCCATGCTTTCAATATTGTTTCTATCCCTAGAAAGTTAAATCAAAATGCAGATAGGTTAGCTGTTGTTGGATCCCAATATGATATCCCAAATAGCATTTCAAAAGAAATAGATCAACAACATATCAAAGTGATTGTCAGACCATCTATCCCTGATAATGATGTTAATTGGCAAGTGTTTGACAATGATGAACAAATTCTATAGTTCTTGTTTGAAGAAGATGTTATTTTAGAACACAATCAAGATGGGCTATCGGAAAACTATGGTGATCAAGTGATACAACTCAAATCCAATAAGCTACCTAGAGGTCTTGTTACTTTAGAGACTATCTTCAACAAGGATGATGAAGTTAAGAAAAGCAAAGCTAGCCTGGTAGTTCAATAAGAACATTATGTTGAATTAGAGTTGGAACCAGGTAGGAGCCTACAATTTGGAAAAGTGAACACTGAATTGGAAAAGAAAACTTACACTTAGTTATTCAAAGAATTCAGTGATGTTTTTGCATGGCAATATGAGGATCTCAAAGGTTTTGATCCTACCCTTGCTCAGCACACTATTGAATTAGAACCTAATGCCAAACTAGTGAGAAAAAAGTAAAGGCCTGTTAATCCTAAGCTTGAGCCACTTATGCATAAAGAAGTGCTCAAATTGATAGAAAGTGATATCATCTACCCCATTAAGCATACTAGTTGGGTTTCCAACCTTGTTCCTGTCAGGAAGAAGAATGGGGAGCTAAGGTTATGTGTTGACTTCAAGGATCTTAACAGGGCCTCATTAAAGGACTACCATCCATTACCCTCTATGGAAAAAATCTTGCAATGTGTCGCTGGATCTAAGAGATTTTCATTATTGGATGGCTATTCAGGATACAATCAGATCTTAGTGAATGAAGAGGATCCCTTACAGATCAGATATGCTCAATTGATGGAGTTAGAAGAACTCAGAGGAAGGTCAATGCAAGATATGGAGTTTCATTAGAATCAAACAAAGAAGAGCTTTGATAAAAGAGCCAGGGTCAGAGACTTCAATGTTGGGGATGTAGTCCTCAAGTGGGATGAGTTCAGGTCTAGGCCTGGCAGGGACACAAAATTTGACTCCTTTTGGAGTGGACCATTCATAATCATAGAATGCAGGGGCTCCAATGCTTTTCAACTATCAAATATGGAGGGAGTCCCCTTACCTATTTCAATGAATGGTTTCCACTTGAAGCCTTGTTTTGAGGTTAATCCCTCTCTGTAAACTTTTGTAAATACTTTCCTACTTTCTAGTTTAATTTCCCGCTTTTCAAGAGGTGCTCTGAGCATAGTTCCAATTTTGCCTCTCTGAGAGAATTTTGATTTTTGTGTTCCGAATGACCCCATGCCCAATAGATGTTCAAGGTCACCGGTTTTCCATGTCAAGCAGGCTGACATCCAGTAGAAATCACCAAAATGTTACCATAATTGCCCTGTGCATGAAAATTTGGCCAAATCCATTTCAAGGTTTCTATTTTACCCCTACCAAGCATCCCTAAAATTTTCATGGCCTCATGTTTTGTTTCCTGGCCTTTGCAATTATTTCAAGCCCCTAGTTTGTAGGTTTAAAAATTCATAAACTAGCTGTTATAGGCCAAAACCCTTGAAAACCCTAAGCCTTTGTTCTAATTTGCAGTTACTTTATCTCAGCCACTTAAGTCCTCTTTTTAGCACGTGCGCTTTAATCTTTTGGCCCAATCGCCAGTTCTCCTTTTCTTTCCAGCAGTTGTCTTTTCTTCCTGTGACTTAGCGAATACAACAATTCTCATAATTGCTGATTGTTTCCTGGTCACCACAAAATATCCTATGACCTGGTTAACATTAATATCACTTTAGTCACATGACCACTAAGTTCTCCGGTGGTGCTATCTTTTAGTCAATAATTTTGAGAATGCCTTGTTCACGTAATAGCCCAGAGTTTGGGGGTTAAGTCTATAGCAGTCAGTGATTCAATGGGCAGTTAGCTTCCCTTTAGTCAACTTAGATATTTTGGTGGTCTCATATAACTAAGGGTCCTAGTTAGCAAGATCTATGGCTGGTGTGTGTTCTCAAAAGTTTGTGTCAGAGCATCAGATCATGCACCGACTGTCAATCTTGGTTTGTCATCAGAGCTTTGTTCGGTGGGTTCTTTCTTTTTGACATGCTCACATCTGATTGGTCCACATAATAATGACTTGGATGCCACAGTGGGACCATGTTAGAGGACCTGCAAAGATGTCAGAAAGATGAAGATCGACGGTTGGCATATCTTTGCAAAGGTTTGTGTCAGAGTATGAGATCTTGTGGTAGCCATCAGATTTGCCAAAGTGTTTAGACTTGTTAGTGGGTCTGATGCTAGGTTAGGATGAGTCATCGAGTCCTTATTGGTTGGAATAAAGAGATATGTCAGGTGGTCCCAGTGTCACGTATTGTTGACATGCATGCTTTTGATGGGCCGCTGAATGATGATGAGGATTTCTAGGTGGACTGATGTGTCAGTGGGGTCCTGACATAGAAAGGATCTAATGGATGGCATATAAGTGTAAGGAACATTCTGGGGCTATAGGATCATGCACCCGCCGTTAGATCGGTATCTCAAGTAGTGATTCTGACGTGAGAAGGTTGCAATGTGTATCCAAAATGGCACAATTTGATTGGTTGTTTGATGTACGATGTGGTGGTTGTCAGTGGGCCTGTGGGGTCAAGGCTTTCTAAAGAAGATAAAGTGTGATCAGATCTCATAGCTATCATTATACAGGAGGCTCAAGATGCTCTATCATTATTATAGTGGTATAGCGCTAGCCATTTGATGGTGTTCTCAAGGATGTGGGTCTCGTGACTTGTCAAAGATGCTGATTTGCTCATTTTTTATTGGCTGCTGACTGCCCCAGTGGTGGTTGACTTGTTAGAAAGGGTTTTAGACTATTTTAAAAGGTGCATTTGGGTTGTTCATCTATTGGGAAGGTTATTCATCGATGGTCACATTTTAAAATATATCCGCTAGCTGTTATATTTCAAAATTTGAATTCTTTCTGCTGGTTTTGCTAGGGTTTCATGTTCTTTCAGCCATGCACGACATCGGTTAGCTTAGGAATTTAATTCTTAGGATGGTTGTGGGTGAGAGGGTGATGGAGGTGACCATTGGTCAGTGTTGCAAGGTATTGTGTCATGTTCCCATGCCGAGAAGTGATGAAAGGAGTTGGTACCACCTTTGCAAGCAGTACCTCTTCCAGAGAAATAAGATCAGATTTGAAGCCTTCATGGCTTAGTGGAGTTGTAGGTGGGTAGATGGGTTGAATTTATTATGTCTATAGGTGGACTCAGTCCAGGATCAACACACAAAGAGAAAGATCTGATCTGATGACTGATTCTCAGTGATTTTCATGATGGGTCAGCAGTGTACCTTTAGGGTTTGATATTTTTGTGGATCTGTAATCCTAGTTGGGTTAGTTTTGACTCCTACTTGTGGGTAGTTGAGATGTATCTATTGTATTTTTGGAGCTTTTGAACTCAAGAATTGACTTTTTCTATAAAAAGAGAGGTTCACAATTGTAGAAGAAAATCATCTTTTCTTAAGGGTCATCTGTGGTATCAACTCTACCATTTGGCTTATACAATTGTAAAATTCCCATTGATAATAAAAATATTGAAGAGGTATTTTGTGACAATCCTTCATGTCCATATGCTTCCTTGTTTAGATTATCTCTTATTGGATCAAAGTATGTGCATGTTTTCAATGATATTTTAGGGTTCTTGATCCCTCTTGCTTTTTGCAATCTTGTGTGTTACTATGTTTGATCTGATTTGGATGTTCTTGTGGGTATACCTCAGCCCCCTTAACAGTGTTGTCTCAATCCTACATTGAGTTGTAGAAGTGAATGTCTGTTTACAGGTCATAAGTTGTGTCTTATTCTCAGGCCCTCTTATGAAATATTTATGCAAGCCTATTCAGTAAGTTGTGACCTACTAGACCTAAACTTTTCATTGATTTTGTTCCTACATACTGAGATCCAAACCCTAGTTTTGGTGCATCACCTAGTAGGTAGTTTGCTTTCAAGTCATTTCCCTTACAAGCATTCCTTCTATCCCTTTCCCTCCAAAAGTTTTACTTTCATGTCAAGAAGCAAATTAAGGTGATTATCCAAGAGGAACTAGCCTAGAACCTGGAGGTCTCATCTCAGCTAGCATAGGTCCCACAACCTGGAGATGATTCCCATGTTATACTAGGTTATCATGACTATGAGAGCTTGAGACATGGGTACAAACTTAGTGTATAACAGGTGAAAGTGAAGTCTTGGAGATATTGCATCCATTTTGAATGCCTGTGATTCAATTTCTCTTGTCTATTCAAAAAACTCAAGGCATGGTTATTAGTTAAACAAAAAACTCTTGTGGCAACAGATAATGTCTCCATTTCTTGAAAGATTAGACGATAGCATACAATTGTAAATCATATATAGAATATTTTTTCTTTGCCTCATTTAATTTCTCACTAAAGAATGCCATAGACCTTCCTTCTTGGCTCAAGACACCACCAATGGCTCTCTTTCTTGCATACATTCTATGGTAAAAATCTTGTGAAAATCAAGGAGAACTAAGATAGGTTGATTTAAAACCCTTATTTTTGAGTAATCAAAAGATTTTTGTACATCATTATTCTAAAAAAAATTACATTTTCTACCCCCCTTTATGGTATTAATCAGTGATGCACTCACCCCACTAAAATTCTTAGTGAGATTCTTATATAAACTAGCAATCCCATGAAACCTCTTTACCTCACTAGCAGACTTTGGAGTTGGCCAATTCAAAATGGCTTCTACCTTGGAGGTATCCATCTTCAAGTCACCTTTGAAGATGACAAAGCCAAGTAACACAAGATCTTCTTCCAGGAACACACACTTTTTCAATTTTTTTCTCAACTGTTCTTCATGCAACCTTTGTAACACCATATCCAAATGCATTAGATGATCATGTTTATTCTTACTAAAAATTAAAATTTCATCTAAATAAACAACAAAAAAGTGGTTAATGAAAGGTTTGATAACTTCATTCATGAGTCTCATGAATGTACTTGATGCATTAGAAAGACCAAAAGGCATAAAAACCCATTCAAATAATCCCTCACTAGTCTTGAAAGTTATCTTCTACTCATCCCCCTCTCTGATTTGGATATGGTGGTAGCCACTTTTCAAGTCAATTTTGGAATAACACCTTGGCTCCCCCAAACAATCCATTAAATCTTCCATCCTTTGTATTGGGAACCTATATCGAATAGTAGTCCTATTGATGGATCTAGAGTCTATGCACAATATCCATGTGCCTTCTTTCTTAGGGGCTAGGACTACTGGAACTACATAAGGACTGATACTCTTTCTAATGAATCCCTTCTCCAAAAATCCTTGGATCTGTCTTGCTACCTCTCCATTTTGTTTAGGGGTTAACTTATAAGAAGCCTTATTAGGTAGTGTAGCACCAGGGATGAGTTCAATACAATGACTAATCTCCCTCCTTGGTGGAAAATATTTTGTACTACTGTCTGCAACTATCCCATTGTACTTATGCAACAACTCTTGTACTTCCCTAGGACCAACACTACTGCTTAGCTCCTCACCTTTTGGCTTCTTTTTGGGTTCCTATTTAGGCTTCATAATAATGGAAAAACATGGTGTTTCTTTCTCCCTAAGAACTTTCATAAACTCTTTTTCACTCACCAACATCACACTACTAGTCAAAGCCCTATCTTTTCTATCATTTGGTAAAGGTGTCATGTCAAAACTTATGCCATTCTTAACTAGGGTATACACATTTCTGCTTCCATCATGTTGAGTATTGGTGTTATATTTCCAAGGTCTCCCTAATAGGAGATGAGATGAATCCATGACCACAACTTCACACAAAACCTTATCCTTATATTCCCCAATCTGAAAATCTACCCAACATTTCTCATCAACTAGCGTCTGCTAGTCTTTACTTATCCATGATACCTTATAAGGGTTTGGATGTGGAAATCTCTTAAACCCAAGCTTTTCTATCATCTCTATGGAAACCCAATTCTTAGTGGAACAAAAATCAACAATAACTTTACACACCTTTCCATTTACCTTAAAAGAAGTTTTGAAGAGGTACTTCCTTTTTGGTGGCTCATTGTTGATAGGCATATTCAAGAGGGTTATCTTGAACATGATACATTATCCTTGTTTAGGTGTTTCAAGCCTTGAAGAGGTAGTGTGGTTTTAAGGCCTTGCAAGTTTTTGTTTTTCATTCTCAGGGACTTTGGCTTTTAGGGTCATCCTATGAAATTATTTAGTGTAGCTACTCACATCAAGGTATTTTTGTTTCAAATTTTGTAACTTTTTGTGGAGTGTGACTTCATAGTCCTCTGGCACAAATTACTTCTTTATATCCATCATCATCATCTTTCAAGTGTTGATTGGATTCTTCCCTTCTTCTACTCTCTCATTCTATAAGAAGTTCCACCAAATAAGGGTTGGACCCTTCATCTTAGATTTAGCCAACCTCACTCTTTGGATTTCATACACTTCCTCACATTCAAAGTAGTTTTCTACTGCTTCAATCCAGTCCATAAAATCCTCTGGATTCAATTTCCCAAGAAACATGGGAATGTCACATTTATCCTTCCTTCCTATCCTTTCTAGGGATTCTAGGAGATGTCTTTGATTTTCAAGAACCTCTCCTCTTTATTATATGGGAGTATCTTCTTCTTCATCAGAATCCTCAGCAACACTTATCTCATGGTTTCTTTTTAACCTTTCCAATTCTACTTCAAGCATTCTACTCCTAGTGGGTTTCTCCCTCAAAATCTTGGCCAATTCCACATTGATCACTCTTGATGTGATTTCATCATCACCCTAATCCTCCATGGTTCAAGTGCCTTCCAAAAAATAGTACTAGTGCTTTGATACCACCTGATGTAGAGAGCACAACAAGAAGACTAGGGTAGTGGTCTACCTCCTACATAACTCCTCCAATTTGATGTTGGCACTAATCAGTACCACTAACCTTGGGATATGGAGTATATAAACCAAGTAGGGATGTTTAGACCACTTTACAACCTTATCTCAACTCCCTAAGGTCTTTCATCAACTTCACCGATTTGAAGACTTAGGGACACTTTCTTGATTTTGGGCAAATTTCAGAAAACTTCACTAATGATGTCCTCTATCCAACTTAAATACTCCTATAAATTGATCCCCCAACACCCATAATACTCCAGACACAACTTCATCTACAAATCCTAATAGGTCTTCCCAACTAATTTTTGGCATGCAACCTTTGACTCTAGATGATCCAAAAAAAACAAAGGATAGATTTGGATACCATTTTTGATGTTTCAAAGATCCCAAAGACCCCAAACCCTAAATCTATTCCTATATCACTTAACCCACACAAGGTACACAGACCTAATTGGCTAGATTAGGCTTGGTTTACTCTATGAGTGCTTAAGGATGGGTACATAGGATCAGTGTAGGGTTCTAAAAACCTTCAATCACCTTCAACCACTTCAAATCCACTTCCAAACTGATCACATCAAATAGATCCAATGACTGCACACCTTTTCATTCAATCGACTAGCTGAATACATTGAGATGTTTAGCCTAGGGCTTGGTGAAAAACCCTTCAAACCGCCACTTTCTATCTAAAGCTTTAGGAATCATGTATATTATATATATAACTTGCATTTACCAAGTGGTTAATGAATTGTACTAGTGACATTGCGAGTTAGGCCTCCATTTGTGTGATAGCTTGGATTAGACCTCTTTCCTGACTACTTGCACAAACTTTCTTGTAACTTTTTCCTTAAAAGTACAAATAAGATCAATCCAATTGCATTACAATTTAGATTCACAAGGATTTACAAGCATATCATTTATTGTTTTAGAACCTTCTATACACAACTGTACCAGACACACACACACACACACACACACACACACACACACAGATATATATATATATATATATATAGGAAAATGGTGGTTCCTCATTCAAATTGCCTCCAAATGTTAAATTACAATTTATAACCTCTTGGAGGGGTCTTAGCATGGTTAAATAAGTTCAAAAGTGGGTTCCAACTGGTCCATGGACAGTTGTGACCATTGGCAATTTAATTTTGAACTTCTCGAGCAACTTTTGAAAAGTTGCTTAAGCAAGTTTTACAATGTTTTTGCAAGTTTTACAATCTTGCACACTTAATGACTTAAAACATGACCTAAGCCTATAAACCAAATAAAATGTGATCTAAATGATTGAAAATCATTTAAATCATGTCTATAACATCTAAATTACTCAAATTACCTATCTCACCTATCACCTAGGAACCTATAATCCAAGTGGACTAAGGCATCCCAAGGCTTATAGGTGTGCCTTAGAGATCCTTGTCCACACAAATTGGATCCAAAAAAAGAGGGATGAGGTCTAGGATCCATCCAACTTATTACAAATCCAAACAAAACAAAAACATAAGGAACATCAAGGATGTTGCCTTGGGTGCCCTGCACCACACTCTACTGAAAAAGACAAGTCAAGATCAACTAAGGATGAATGTAGAACATGTCTCAAAGACTCAAGTGTCTATTTTGAATATAAAGTGACCTCCTCCAACTATTGTATCAAAGTATCCATGATCACGTCAACCTCGAAAGAATGATCAAGTGGAGAATGAAAATGAGGGTCATCATGTTCCTTTGCAAAAACTGAAGATGGATCATCTTCGCAAAAGAGAAGATGAATTTCATCAATAATATCTCCAAAATATGTAATTTAGGACTCCACAAATAGATCTTCAATGTCTGTCAAGTTTTCATTCCAAGGAACTATAACTAGAAGACAAGGAACTACACTAAATCACCTGAACACATGGCTATATGAATGCAAACATCATCAAGAAAAATAATAGATGTGGTATCAATAGGAGAAGGAATGGATGGCTCAAGAACTTGATAACATGTGAGAATACCCAAGTTCAAGTAACCAAAGTTCTCCTCAAAATCTGAATCAAAACTAGAAGTGTGCTCAAAATATATTGAAGATTCACTATCATCAAGAGGAACAAAATATGCAAAGGAGTACAACCAAGATGCATGATCAAACACCCATGTAGAAATTATATCTCTACCCTCCAAGTCTCTAATAATAATTGAATCAGGTGTAAATTCCACATTCTTCTTTGTAGCACCATTTGTTATTCAATAAATAGAAAGAATATTATTGGTCAAGTGTGGAATACACAACACATCATTTAAGTATCCCTCCCCAACATAAATAATTCATTTTCCAATCACTTTCATGTAAGTATGATTTATCATCAAAATAGGTGGTGCATGACAAGGCTCAAATGAATAATACATAGATTGTGAAGATGCCATATGATGAGAATCCCCTTAATCTAGAAGTCATCTCCCTGAATCATGACTTGATGTAGCAATTAAGGCATGAACTTTTCCCTTATCCTTTTTGTGATCCTTTCCTTTATAAAAATATGAATGTGAAGAAGAGGATGAAGTGGTCATTCTTGAAGATAAATTTATTTGATTCTTTCTAATAATATGCTTGATTTCATCTATTTCCTTCTTGTAGTAATGATGTTCTTCATGTCCATTCTTCTTGCAATATGCACAAGTGCAAAAATCCTTCTTGTTTCCTTGGCGTGAAGAGTTGGATTGATCTTTCTCTCGTTATGTATTGTTTTTCCACTGGTTCTTATTCTTGTATGAACATTTTCCTCCTTCATTCCCATGATTAGCCACCAATGCCTTACAATTTGAAGACTTGTGAATCCCCATAATTATCATTTTGGACTATTCCAACATCAACATTTCTCCAAATGACTCAAATGAAGGTGTAGTGATGGCACTTCCCATGGTCAGCTTATGAGTATTGTAAATTGAAACAAAGGTTTCATATTCTAAAGGAATATTGTTTATTATATGATGAATCAATTGTGAATCCTTAATGGTGATACCACAATCCTTAAGTTGTGCTCTCAACTCATTGGCTTTGTTGATGAAATCTTGAATTGTATCAAATTTTTTAAGATCTAATTTGAGAAGATTTTCTTGAATTGTGAACCCCTTATCCTCATCCACTCTACCATACAAATCTTCAAGTTTATCCCAAGCTTCCTTGGCATTTCCCAAGGAGGAAATGTGACACATGAGATCTTGAGTAACACGTGTTCTTATAATTACTGAACCCTTAGAGTCCTTAGTTCTCTAATTATTTAATTCCTTATCATCCACATTAGGACTAGTAGGTTTTTTAATTGTTCTATCCACATGATGATTTGAATCTTTCACCATTATCTTTCTTTGTACATTTATTTCTATGTAGCATAGTTATGTGGAGTCAATGGTGGAAATCCATAAGAACCCATAATGCAAAAAATAAAAGAGAACTAAAGAGAAAGAGACACAACCACACAAGACACCACTTCAAATTCACTCAATCAAAGAGGCCCTCCCCCCCCCACAAAAAAGAAGATGATTTTGGCACTTTATATAGTGTTTGTACAATTGCCACTTGCCAAAATGGACCAAAGTGGACTTTTGATTTTCATGATTACAACAGAGAATATGAAGCCATAGTAGACTACAAAATAAGATAGAAGACCTCTCAAGGATCTGATCAATTACAACTACCAAAATAGGCCAAATTAGACCAAATGCTGGAAGTGATATTTTTTCTCGAATAAGCCTATGATATGATAGAAAATATGGAATGTTCTTGATAAATTATGCACTTTCAAAAAAAAATTGCACCTGAAACTATGTATGTATGAGCCTGAAAAAATCCTCTAAAGTTGCAAAATCAGGGATCAGATAGGTATATTCACCAAAAAATGCAATTTTTGCAAAATCCATCAACCAAAACCAGAAAATAACATCACCACTAAATATTTTAGGAAATTATAGCCAAAATAAAAAAATTGCACTCAATTTGGAGCCCCAATCACCAAGTTATGGCCTCTCAAAGTTAGACTGTTGATTCGAAACATCACATGGTGAGGGGTCCAATTTTTCCAACTCCACTGACGTCAACAAATTTGCTAGGTTAAATTTGATGTCTAAATGGTCATCAAAGAAAAACTAAAATGCCTACATCTAACGGTCATACGACTACCAAATTTGACATACCAAAATAATGATGTAGTCACCTGATTAAAATTGATGGTCCAGTGTTTGTCAAATAAAAAAATAAAAAAATGCCCCTGTGTCGGCTAGACACTCGTCAAATTTAACATAGTGAAAAAGGGGAAAAAATGTATTTTTTTCAAAATATACCAAATTGGGAAACATTTGTTGATGTGGCAATCAAAGATTGGTTATTTTTGACGTGACAGTTGCCATGTGTCACATCAACATTGGATTGGAAAGCGGACACAGTCTTATGATGTAGATGGGCTCGGTATGAATGATGTGGCATTGATTGGAAATCTGCATGGCGCTTATGAAAAGACCGCCAAAAGGGGATGTTGACAGTAGTAGTAGTGTTCCCCATCGGTAATGGAAAATTTAGTAGGGGGCTATGGGACTTTTAGTCCCACATACACCTTGTATGGGGAAATCAGTTTGTTAAAAATGAATGCCTCCCTTTTAAAGTATAAAAGAAAGCCTTACCGCTTCTTGGTTGTTGATTGTTGGGGTGGGTTACTAGTTTTTTGCTTAGGGTGGGGTGGGGTCGATGTCAGGTTTGATAATTTAATGTCTGTCAGACTGGTACGTACAGACCTGTACCCTTGTTCACTCCTGCAGTCTGTAATACTGACAAACAGAGGCCTAAAAGGCCAAATTTTTGCATCAAACTTTTGACAAAAAATAATGATAAATTGCAGATCCAAAAAATAAATTTTTAGAAATAGAAATAATCTCAGATTTGAAATAAAAAATTTCCAAAAACCATTACCCAATCACAGATCAGGGCTTAGGGGTCCAATGTGCAAAAATATTTTTTCCTCAAATTTGAGTTTTGCCCAAGGTAGGCAAATTTATTGTCAAAATTCATTGGAATGGCCATGGGGATGCAATGGCAAGTTTAGATCTTTCTCTAAACACTCCTAATAAATGCTATACCTCTAGATCTGAATTGTGGCCCTCCAACATTGAAACAAATATCTCTCTAATGGATATCTAATGAAACTCCAATGACTCTGATACCATGTAAGAATTTTCCTAAGAGAATGAAAATGCCAAGATCTAGAAGCTTAATTGATAGCACAAGCGAGAGAGGCAAAATGATGATCAAATAATTGATTCGATATTTATCAAGAATGAAATACAATGAAATTAGGTACAAAGTATATGTGCCTTAATATATATGAAATGTATGATAACTAGGAGATATGCAAGTGATAACCTATTAATCACACTAGGTGTAATCACATGTCCACCAAAGGTGGGTCATCCTCCATTGTGCAACAAAGTATGTGCAAAATGTGCAACAATGAGAGGATGATAATGTGATAAGATCACTAAAGGTGGATCTCGCACCTAAAGTAGAAATTCTCCTACACCATGTACTAAAATGAAATACAAACTACTATGTAATGTGTTATCCTAAATAAACTTAAGTAAAGTGTTATTAGGAATATTTAATTACGCCAACATGTTCTATACATTCTTGGAGTTTTTGGCTTTTGCGGTTAGAGATACATTTTACCCTATTTTCTTCCACTTACATATGAAATCTTGGTTGAGGTTTGTGTAGAGCATTGAGGGTATTGGAGGAAGACTTTCGACACTAGTTGGTTGTACACACACACACACACACACACACACACACACAGATATATATATATATATATATATATATATATATATATATATATATATATATATATATATATATATATATATATATATATATATATATATATGTATGTATGTATGTATGTATGTATGTATGTATGTATGTATGTATGTATGTATGTATGTATATATATATGTATATATATAGATATATACATATATATACATATATATAGATATATATATATACATGTGTCAAATATATATATATACATGTGTCCAGTTAATAAAAAAATAGTATGAGGATGGGTAGTGTCAAATGTGGGTTGCCCAACTTCTTCTACCAGGAATTCATATATGGTTCTTTGATTTGGTATTTGGAGAAGTGATGCCAAAGTAGCCATTGCGTCTACTTCTTTATTCTTATCCCTCGATACTTGCTCAAATGTAATTAGAGTAAAGTATTTCTTAAGGTCCTCAATCATATTTTTTTATGGTATCAACATATCATCTTTATTTTGATACTCATCACTAATCTGATTAATAACCAGTTGGGAATCTCCATAGATTTGTAGCTCTGTTACTTTCCATTCTAATGCCAACTTTATACCAATGACCAATGCTTCATACCTAGCTATGTTATTTGTGCATGGGAATAGCAATTTGTATGATTTCAAAATTGTAGATCCTTGAGGAGTAATTAAAATTATGCCTGCTTCTGATCCATGTTGTGTATAGGAACCATCAAAATATAGTTGCCATGGTTTTGCTTTGACATTAACAATTTCAGAATCTGGAAATTCCACTTGAATTGGATGTTCATCTTATAATGGTGACTTTGATAATTGATCCGCTATGGCTTGGCCCTTGATAGATTTTTGGTCCACATATTCTATATCAAATTCACTTAGAACCATGACCCATTTGGTTAGTCTCCCATGTTAGAAATAGGGAATACTAAGAGGGGGGCTGTGAATCGGTATTCTAAAAACTTTATCTTTCACCCAATTATGGATATAATAGATTATCTTTATACATGCATAACAAAAGAAACTAAACAATATGCATAACAATAAAGAACTCATAACACATGATATGTTCTCAAGGAAACCTTGGCCAAGGGAAAACCCCGGTGGGGATGGAACCCACAAATATCCACTAATCAAAAGTATCCTGTTAAGGATGTTAACCTTGTTAGGATTCTATTACATATGTATAGTGTATCAATCCTGATTAAGGGACTATAGGCCTTGTTAGAAGCCTCAACCCTGTTAGGAGTTGTAGATACAAAATCTGATTACATGATGAGCCCACTACCCAAACAAGTAATATACAATGTATACTAATTACAAAAATGGATTAAGGTACATAACCTTATACTACTTGCATCAATGTCTTCTTCACTTCTCTTACATTCACATCATATCATATCATCACCATATTACACTTTTCATTCATACACTTACAATTACATATATACAAGTTATTAAGGCTAATAAATTTACATGGTCGGCTTCCATATATCTTTAACCAAGATTAAACATCTAGGATTTCATCCATTTATATTGTTAAGTCATTATTTTGGTAAACAAAATAATCCCTTAACTCTTTACCAATTCTGTCTTAATATTCTATCCCGTCGGCTTCACACTGTCTTCGATAAAAATACCATAACTAATTTTGTACATTCCGTACTAACTTTCACTCTGAGATGGGTCATTAGTAGCCATTATAGAATCTATGTTCAAGTGCGCAAGCATTGAACTTGCTCCAGTCAATGTCGCAAACCAAAACTGTATCCTGGTACACTGTGAAAACACTATCTCACACTTAGACAAATTTGCATTGTGATTTGCCATATTTTCTCTTTGACCTGTGTGCTCTTAATGTGGATTATATGTTTCCATAATGACAAAATCTATGTACTCACTTCAACCAAATTGCCAACAATCTCCCCCTTTGTCATTGGTGGCAACATATGAGAAAATTGGCTAAGTGTACAAGTCACAATCTCAAAATGTATAACAAAATTTTGGCCATAGTATAGAATGTGTATACTATCCTTATAACTCCTCAAAATATACTTTCTGATACAAAACTTCATACAATACTCCCCCTAAGAGTATCAATCCTCATATACATAACAATTTTTTGCTCTACTACAATCACTCCCCCTTTGACAACAATTACAAAATAAAGTAGGGAGGATTACAAAATTGTAACCCAAAAAGAGATTATACCTCCATTTACTTATTGCAAAGCTGGTGGGCTTGCAACACAATCTACAAAATTTACTTTCATGGCTTCAAAATCTTTGTCCCATGACTTTCTGATAGAATCTACCACATTCAGAAGTGTGCTTAATCCATAAGCTATTATCTGACAAGCTTGAAGGTTCTCAAAATTAAATTTCTGAAATGATGTCTTAGCAGTAAGACATTCTTCTAATTGTTCCTCAATAATGCTCAACTTCATAGATGTGTGCTCTCTCAAAAGTTCAAATCTTCTCAATTTTCTATTCTTTTCATCATGCAATGATCTTATTTCATCATAACATTTCCTAACTTTCTTCTCAACATCATTTACTTTTACATTGGGTCCAGAAAGAAGATTAGGTTCATTCTGAATCTCAGCTTCCTTCACCTTGATTTTTTGCTCCTTTGCTACTGTCAAAACCTTAGGTTTTGTACACTATATGTACAAAGATTTTCCAGTCTCCAAATGTTTCCTCAAGTTCTTGATACAAACATCAAGACTAATAATATCATTTCTGATATTCTGACTCATACTTAAAAGCATTTCAGCTTCATAAGCTGCTTGAGCTCTTACTTTAGCAATGTCTGATAAGTTGGTAAAATCATCATCAAAAGTACTTAGTACCTTTTTGGCTCTCTCCAAAGGTTCTGCTTTTGAAATATGTGTAGTTACAATACTTTGCAACTTCTCTGTTAGTTCCTTCAGATTTCCTTCTAGATTCTTTACTTTCTTATTCTTTCCAATGATCTTATTCAAAGAACTAATCAGCTCTAGCTGATCATCATCATCAACTTCTTTACCTAAGTCTTCAAACAAAGTTCTAATTTCTTTCTTCTTTGCCTCAGGAGTGGGTGCATGAATTTCTGTCTCTTTAGGTTCATCACTCACCAATTTAGTCTGCACTGTTTCTTCAGTCCTATCCGGTTCATCAAGAGCTGAATTGTCAACAATGTTATCTAAATTCTTAAATACATTATCTTCAATGTCCAAGGTCACCTTAGTACCTTCAATGTCCATTGTATCATCTTCAATATTAACAACTAAAAGAGAGGGAATATCCTTTTGTTCAGCATCAACTACATGTCCTGCTGCAACTGAAGTTTCTCCAACAATTTTTGTCATTACTTTAATTATTGCTTGCTCTGTTTCTGTTCTCACTTGCTCATACTATCCTGCCATGATCTGAATGGCTCTTCTCTTAGTCCTCAAAAGAGTTTCAAGGGGCTTCAAAATCTGCTTCAAATGATCATCATCTTTCACTTCGCAAAGCTTTCTCACAAGATTCTCTCTTATAGTTTTGTCTTCCTCAAATGCTCTCTATTTTCTATTAATAAGTTTAGTAAACAATTCATCAAGTATTTGACCTTGAATAGAGTCAAATTTCTTATCTGCCAAAATCATATGCTTCACAATAGCATTCTGCAAATTAAGTCTATCAGTATAATCATAAAAATCATAATATTTATTCATTCTCGCAAAATTTCCATTCTCAATAATTTGCTCATTTAGCTTTTCAACTTTTGGTTTCCAAGCTTTCTTCTTAGTATCATCTTTAACTTCTACAATATTTCTTTGTACTGGTTGAACTATAGTCTTCTATCTCTTTCCTGGTCCAGTAGCAATTTCTTTCTTTCTCTTGCTCAGTGTTACTTGTTCCTTTTCTGGTTCTTCTACTTTCACTTTAACTGGTGTAGGCTCTCTTTGTACTGCACTCGATAAAGGTGGTGCAATCAAGGCTTCTCCTTGTCCAACATCTCTCCATGCTGCTATTGTCTATTTAGCTATCAAAAATTCTCTTTCTATCATCCTTGTGTCTATCAATATTCTCTTTATGGTACTGTCAGCTCTTTTCTTAGACTATTTCTCTTCAATTTTAGCTTTAACAAAATTAAGGTTGTCTTCATAAGTTCCAAACCTCCTGCATTGGGTGTCCAATTTACTTTTCAACAATCTTCCAACATACTCTTCTGTCTCAATCTCAGAAATCTCATAGCCAAGAGGGTCTATGAATTCTACTGCTTCAATGTAAGTAAAGTCAGTGTCAATCATGAAACAAATATCATTCTTATATTTCTCCACAAGTGTCTGTGGAATCCTTGATCTACTAGATACCAAATTCTGAAATGTCTTCAAAACTAACACAGTACTCTCATTAACTTGATCAATAACATGATTTCTATAAACTTTGTTTATTCTTTCCATCGTAGACTGTCCATCATTCCAATTATTTCCAATTGTGTAAGGAAATATTCTTAAAAGGTGGAAAAACATATATGTAATCAAAGATGAGAATCTAAATTGTGCATATTTAGACTTCTTAATCTTCTCCAAATTCTCAAACAATTGAATTCTCAAAATCTCACACATATCAACAAAAACTTTGTTTACACACATCAAATAGGCAATGTGAACCATGCTAGCTGCCATGTCATCTTTTGGAATTAGCACAAAACTTTGTAGTCAAAATCTTACATAGATATCTTACATCATGTTGTCTAATCTTGCTGATAACAATACCTCTACCATTATAGGATGATCCAGTGTTGTCAATGACAATCTTCCTCATGTTTTTCTCATTTAATGGGATAGCACCAAGTTTGGATAAATCGGTGACTTCATGAATTAGGTCAGCTATGATGTCAATCACTCTATCTTCTAACCAAAATTTCCAATTGTGAATTATACTTAAAATGATCTTTGTGCACTCTTCATTATCGAATTCATACTGCAAACCATACATGACAATTTCATTATTTTTCAAATGTTCATAACCTTTCTTCAATGAAATATCTTGGTTATATATATTCTGATACTCACTTGAAAAATCACTGTCATTTACTGTTTCCAGTTTACATCCAAGATAATTCTTTACATTTTCCAAATGCAAAACTTCATTTGGTACAGATGATAAAGCAAACTCAGGGTCTACTTCTAAAGCTTCTACTGGTTCTTTCTTCAATTTAGGTCTATTCTTGTCTCTAATGTTGTGAATCAAAGATGTATCCATGTTTCCTTCCAATTCTTTATACTAATTCAAAGATTTGTCAAGATAAATACCTCAAATTCATGATTCTAGGGTTTGCAAAGATTCGACGCTTATATCCTTCACAAAATCTCTGCAAAACACTTCCAATCTTTGCTTTTGATCTCCTTGATACTTTAATTCACTTTGACAATCAAATAACATCGATCATAACCTTTTATGACTTCAATCATACTTAATTCTAACATCGTATTCAATTCTTTTGTCGCTTCTTTTCAAAAGTTATTCCTGTTAACCTACAAAACTCAAAACTTCTTGTGATCTCGCTAAACACAATATTTTCTTTTGTGCTCTTAACCATAGCATTATTACATCATAAACTATCTTCTATTAACTATGCAAAACTTAGTTCATCATAAATCTACTTCTACACTAACTCTAAGTTCCAAATCTACTGGAATTTACATAAATTAAGTGCTTAAAGATAGGTTAGGTAAGGATTCATTCTTACCACCAAATACTTCACTTGTCTGATTACCTTCCATGCTGATCATGCCTTCTTGATCTATTCCTTTAACATACTTCACTTCATCTATATTGCTACAAAATTCTTTCTGTCTGTTACTTGTATCTTCATTCCTTCTTGCATTGTTTCTAGGGTTAGGGTTTGGATGATAAGTTCCATTGTTCATTCTGCAAAAATTTGATGTATGTCCAATCCTATTGCATATCTGACAAACAATTCCATTATTCCCATATCTCTGTCCTTGCTGATTAATCTATGACCTACAATTTCTAGCAATGTGTCCAACTTTGTTGCATCTATAACACACTACTTCATTTCTTTTGTTCATGTCTTTAGTAGGTCTCTTATCTGCATTGTTAGTATTCCTAAACATTCTATTACCATAATTATTCTCAATAACTTTAGGTCTTCTAGATTCAATAGCTCTATGTCCAAAACCATGACAATTATAACAATAACCATTAAGAGGTTTAAACTGTTTACCTCTGCAATCCCTTTTCATATGACCACTAGTATTACAAGCAAAACATCTACCTTTGAATTCTCTTTGCATACCTTTGGGTGATTGCTCTTGCTTTGATGATTCTCCTTCTTCTTTAGGTGCATCTTCAGATTTTTTGATCTCATCAGGATTCTTCTAATTTATGCTTTCAGATGTCTTCAGATCTGGTTTCTTGCTTTGATCATTTGTTCTGAATATATTAAATCCAAGTCCAGTCTTATCATAGGATGGTTTCCCATAAGAAACTTGTTCATCGATCTTCTCACTATTTGAATATAGCCTTTCAAGTTATTGTTTGGATTGAGTCAATTCACCTTTCACAATCTTATTGTACTTCTCAAGTTCTGCATACTACACATTTAGTTTCTTAAATTCAGATGTCACTTTTTCAAGTTTAGATTTCAGTTCTTCATTTTCAGTCTTTAGACTTTCATTCTCAAATTTCAGATTTACTTCATTTTTGCTATTTCAAACTAAGCTTCAAATTCACTATCTTCAATTCATGCTTAAGGATCTCATTTTCTTTTTCCAAGTTGGTATCACAATCTTCAATAAGAATTTTGGATTCCTTTTCAGATCTCAACTCTTCTAATTTGTTCTTCAATTTCTCAATAAGGTCTTTTGCATCATCATACTTTCTTTTCAAAGTATCTTTTTCAATAGTAAGAAAATCAATCTGTTCAAGAGCTTCTTCAAGATTCTTCTGTAGTTGATCCATATCCATAGAGATCTTACTCAAGTTGCTAGGCTTTCCTTGAATGATTCCTTTCCAAGTAACTAGGCTCTGATACCAATTGTTAGAAATAGGGAATACTGAGAGGGGGGGGTGAATCAGTATTCTACAAACTTTATCTTTTTCCCAATTATGGATATAATAGATTATCTTTATACATGCATAACAAAAGAAACTAAACAATATGCATAACAATAAAGAACTCATAACACATGATATGTTCTCGAGGAAACTCTGGCCAAGGGAAAACCCTGGTGGGGATGGAACCCACAAAGATCCACTAATCAAAAGTATCTTGTTAAGGATGTTGACCCTGTTAGGAGTCTATTACATATGTACAGTGTATCAGTCCTAATTAAGGGACTATAGGCCTTGTTAGAAGCCTCAACCCTGTTAGGAGTTGTAAATACAACATCTAATTACAGGATGAGCCCACTGCCCAAACAAGTAATATACAATGTATACCGATTACAAAAATGGATTAAGGTACATAACCTTGTACTGCTTGCATTAATGTCTTCTTCGCTACTCTTACATTCACATCACATCATATCATCACCATATTACACTTTTCATTCATACAATTACAATTACATATATACAAGTTATTAAGGCTAATAACTTTACATGGTCGACTTCCATATATCTTTAACCAAGAGTAAACATCTAGGATGTCATCCCTTTATATTGTTAAGTCATTATTTTGGTAAACAAAATAATCCCTTAACTCTTTACCAATTCTATCTTAATATTCTGTCCTGTCGGCTTCACACTGTCTTTGGTAAAACTGCCATAACTAATTCCGTACATTCCATACTGACTTGCACTCTGATATGGGTCATTAGTAGCCATCATAGCATCTATGTTCAAGTGTGAAAGCATTGAAATTGCTCCAGTCAATGTCAGAAACCAAAACTGTATCCTGGTACACTGTGAAAACACTGTCTCACACTTAGACAAATTTGCATTATGATCTTCCATATTTGCTCTTTGACCTGTGCACTCTTAATGTGGATCATATGTTTCCATAATGACAACATCTATGTACTCACTTTAGCCAAATTTCCAACATCCCATTCAATGCTTCTTTACTAAAAAGATATTTCAAGGGATCAATCTTTGCAATGAGTCAGATCTTGTGGGATAACATATAGTGGTGTAATTTTTGGGAAGCAAAAACTATGACCAAACATACTCTTTCAATGAAGTTGTGAGTTTTTCTTATGTCTAGTATATGGCCTTTTCCTTTCTTGATTCATCCTCTTGATCCAAGAGTACCCCTAATGAATGTTTTGTAGCTGAGATGTATAGAATTAAGGGCTTTCCTCTTATTGGTGGCATCAAAGTTGGAGGGTTCATTAGATATTTTTTCAACAAAGTGAAGGTTTCTTCACATTTCTCATCACATTTGAAAATTGTGTCCTTGTGAAGGATTTGAGTGAAATTGTGGCACTTTTCTGCTAAATAAGAGATGAACCTTTGAATGGATTGGATCCTGCCTTGAAGAGATCTCATTTGACTTATGTTTCTAGGTGCCCCCATTTCCATGATGGCTTTGACTTGGCTGGGTCTACCTCTATTCCTTTTTCTAAAATAATGTACCCTATTAGCTTTCCTGATTGAACAACAAATGTGCTTTTCTTTGGATTTAACCTTACTTTGAATTGCTCCAATCTTACAAATATTTTCTCTAAGATGGGTAGATTTTATTCCCTTGAGTGGGATTTAGCAATTATATCATCTACATAATCCTCCATGAACTTGTGCATCATGTCATGAAATATGGTCATCATGGCCCTTTGATAGGTTGCTCCAGCATTATTTAGACAAAAAGGCATAACATTCCAACAGAATGTCCCCCACGCGCATGTAAATGCTATTTTTTCCTAATCCTTTGGTGCTATCTTTATTTGATTATAACCACTAAACCCATCGATAAGTGAGAACATTGAATGTCCTTTTGTTAGATCTATGATGACGTCTATGCTCGGTAATGAAAAGTCATCTTTAGGACATGCAAGATTAAGATCCCTAAAGTCTATGCAAATTCTGATAGATTTATCTTCTTTGGAAACAAGCACAATGTTTGAAATCCACTCGGCATAATCAATGGCTCTTATGAACCCTACTTTCAGCAATTTTTCCAACTCTACTTTTACAAGAAAAGATATGTGTGGATGCATCTTTCTTATTTTCTACTTCACTGGTCTTACTCCTTTTATATTCAAATGATGCATGATCAAATTTGGATCTAATCTAGGCATATCATCATATGACCATGCAAAATTGATTTTTTTTTCTTTGAAAATTTTGACGAAATCCTTTCTTTCTTCACTAGATAAAGATGTTGCTAGGTGTATGATTCTTGGCTCTGATTCTGACCCAATATTCACTTTCTCTGTTGGTTCAATTTATATAGGTGGTCTTTCTTCATATTTCTTGGGCAGAGTATCCAACCCTTCTTTCTTAGGTGCCTCTATTGGGTTTTCACCTTTGGAAATGTTCTTTATTTATTTTTCTTTTTTATTTAATGTTGCCACAATGTGGTTTTCAACATTAAATTCTTTCCTTTTTTTTTTTTACTTTTTCATTTTTTTCGAACTGAAAGGTTGAATACTCCCCTTTGTCCCTTCTTCCTGATATTTCATGGTAGAATAAGGCTCAACCGCATTAAGGTATTGGGACACCAATTTATCATTCAAGAATGTAGGGAGGATGGTAGGTTCAATGGAATCCCATTCGATTAATTCAGGATAGATAAGGGTCAAAGGATCAATGCTTTGGTTTAGTCCAATGCGATTTAGGGACATGACTTCATTTGAAGGTTCAAACATTGTATCACTTAAGTCTGTAATATGTGCTTCTTCAAGATGTTCTAGAGAACTAGGGTCAAAATCTTCCTCACTAGAATCCTCTAAGGTTTCCGTTGGGTAAAAATCTTGCAGGTTAAACCTAGGGTTAGCTTCCTCTATAATAGGTCTCCATGATGGTACGTAAGGTTGTCCTATCCATTGATTTATTTCAATCTCTTGAGTTGGTACATTATCTTAGATCACTTAACTAGAACTTAAAGCTTGATTCTAATTTGATTCTGAGACTTGTTATTTTCCCTTGCTAGGAGTATAGGTGTGGATGACATCCACTTCTTTATCTTGGCATGACTCACTTGACAATGAGTCCCATTTTGAATTGTTGGAATCTTCATCACTTTGAGAACCTAGTTGTAAGATTTGGTCATAAACCAAGGGATACTTCTTTTGAGTGTACCCTTGTTCTAGGTACCCTAATCCAGTATTTTCTTTTCTATCTCTCCATTTCATTTCAATAGGTTTGATTAATCCTTCATTTCTCATATCTAAAGGCCCTTGTCCTTTATATCCCATTTTCTACATTATTTGAAATCCTTTCCCATATTGATGTGTGGGAATGCTCATATTTTGAGTGTGCTTTTGATGGGTACTTGATTCCTCATCCTTATATAGCCAATTTAGGATTTCATTATCTTCTTCATCCATGGATGAAGAGGTGTTTTCCCTCACAAACTGATCATTATACTTATGAGGTAGATTAGATGGTCTTCCATATGATTTTAGAGATAAGGGTAGATTCATCATGGAAAAGGAGTATTCACCTACACCTTTTTGTTTGATTTGACATTGTTTCTCAAAATTATTCATCATGTGGTCCATCTTTTGATAATGGGCCTCCTTGGTGTAAACTTGGATAGATCTTGCTTGGTCTTCTTTTGGTTCCTCATGAGCAATTTTCTCACTAACCTTCTCTTTTCTCTTAGTCGATGTAGTTAGGTTAGTGGGAACTTGGTAATTTTCAGCAACAACATTTTCTTTTTCTTACTTTTCTTTTCCTTTCAAAGATGGAAGATCTTTTGAACCTTATCCTTGCTTTATTCTTTGGGAAATAGAACCTTTTGCATTATGTGGGACTAAGGATTCATTAATAGGCTTCACATTATTATAATATTGGAAGGGGTTTGAATCCCCACTTACCATGACCTCTTGTCCTAGGTAGTGAAATTTGAGAAATTGATGGTAGGTTGAAGGTACAACCTGCATTTCATGGATCTGTGGCCTTCCTAATAGGATATTGTAAGTCAATTTTAGGTCAAGGACTTGGAAAATGGTCTCCTTTAGCATTGGACCAACTAAGATGGGAAGTACTATGACACCTTTGGAAGCTCTTTCTTCATCATCTTAGGCTTTGATGGTTATCTTTTTCTTTGGGTCAATAGCCTCCTCAGAGAATCCTAAGGCTTTTACCAAGTTGAGGGTACAAATATTGAAGCCAGCTCCTCCATCAATGATGACTCTTTTCACTCTATGCTTGTGGATTAGGACCTCTATATGCAAGGGAAATTTTTATAGGTGGTTTAATGACATGTTAGCTTGTTCTAAAAAGGATAGGCAATGGGGTACAACAAGATTTCCTACCATGTTTTGAAATTTATCTGCATCTAAATTTAGAGGTACATTAGTTTCTACCAAGGCTTTCTCTAGAATCTCCTTATGAGTTGGTGAAAGCTTGAGTAATTCTAGAATAGATATCTGAGTAGGAGTTCTTTGCAATTGGTCTACCAAATTATATTGTTTTTAAAATGAAGATGAAGTTTGATTTGGTAGGACAATCCTTGGGGCATTTCCTGGTAGAGTAATGTTTTATGCTTTTCCCCTAGCTACAACATTAGATGTTGCTTCCCTTGGCTTCTCCTTCACCATGATAACATTTATGGTGTTTTCATCACCACTTAAAGTATTAATAGTGTTATCCATGGTTCACCTAGAAAGGTGAATTTTATCTTTTGATATGTGGAAAAGAAAGGGGCTTATTGATGTTAGAATTGTTGAAAGGATTATTGTTGTTGCTAGCATTATTGTTGTTTTTGTTGGAATTATTATTATTGAAAGGGGCTTTGTTTATTTGATTTATGTTATATGTTGAATTTTCCCCACTTGATAAATTAAAGGGGTTAGCCTTTAAGTTGTGTGCTTCCACAACTCCATCATTCACAAGATTTTTGTTATTGTTCTTCAACCATAGTCTAAGTTTATCATTGTGACTGTTAGCCCCTCTACTATTTTTATAAGTAGATAAATTATGATTGTTATTAGTGTTGGTATAGGGTTTATTATCTTTGAACAATTTGATTTCTCCCCTCTTAACCATCACATCTTCAATTTTGATCCCATTCTCAATAAGTTTTTCAAAGATAAGGGGAAATTGAAGTTGGAGCCTATAGTTCATCTCCACATTTAATTTATTCATAAATATTTCTATTTTCTCCTTCTCGGGGATACTTCATGGATATCTTGCAAAAACTATTCTCCACCTTTGAAGGAACCCTAGGAAAGATTCACCATCTTTTTGTTTAGTGTCACATAGGTTGAGCATGGTAATATTGTGTTTGATGTTGTAAGAATAATGGGTTACAAGTTTGGAGGCTAATTCCTTGAATGTCTTTATCCCTTGCAGAAGTTTTGAGAACCATTCCATGGCTTGGCCTCCTAACTTCTTGGAAAAAGTCTCATTAGATAAGTTGTATCATGCATAAATTCGATGCTTAGAGCACAAAAATATCTAAGGTGATCATGTTGGTCTGATTGACCCATGTATTTGTCGTACTTAGGAAGGACTACATTTATCAAAAAAGGTGCCATAACCACATTCTTATCAAAAGGAAATAGACACAAGGACTTGATAGAGAATGGCTTAGGTCCAACTACCTTTTTCATTAGGTCAATTTGTGTTTGGAACATCTTCAATTTTTTAGTCATCACACCTATCAGATTATCATCTTCCTTGTCTTTCTTAAGTTGGTCCATGTCATAATCATGTGGAAGTTTTACCCCTGCTTGGCCTAGGTTTAGGAAAAACTTCTCCCTATCTCTATCTATTAGTTTATCCTTGACTTCAAGAAATTTAGTGTCTTTAGTCACCCTATTAGTTTTATCTTCAAGTGTTTCCTTAGGCCCTTGGTTGGCATTATTAATATTGTCATTGCTTCTTGGATGGAGATAATCATGAAATGTGGAGTTCCTATCCATTGGATCAATTCTCTTTTTGAAAAGATTTGGGAGACTATCCCCTTGGTTGTGATTTATGAAAGAGCTTTGAGATTCAAATTTCGGGACCTCTTTGGCAAGGAAAGTATTATCTTCTTGTAAAGAAAATTTGAGTTTATGCAATCATGTAGAAACTGACATCCAACAAGGTTTTATTTCAAATCGTTTTCCCCAATTTGGTAATTGTTTGCTTTTATGAAGAGATTTAAAAATATAAGATGAATTTTCAAATGGATATCTCTTACTTGTTGTATGTATTTTTCAAACAAAGCAATAAAAAATACACTTGTTCTTTTTAACCCTCTACACAAAAGTGTTTGAATTTGTAAGTACATTATTACGGGTTTTTGCACCAAAAGATATTTCAAGAAATCTACCTAGTTCACAATTTGGTTCATAAACATGGCTCTATAAGGTAGGATTTTCTATTTTAACAAGGTATTTAATCAAGATTCTATTCAAAATGGATATTAAGTCTTCATCCTCCAAAAATTAGGAGGCTTCCCACCACCGGTATGTCGGAGTTTTGCGCAATCCCCAAGGACTACTTGAGAAAGTTTGAAAGCTTAACACCCTTTTGTCACACACCCCATTAAGGATGCATGCATTTTATTTTATGGTGGGTCAGAATATTGTGGAAAAATAAATTGTATCCCACTTTGGGTTGTCCCTCTCACCAGCCTCCATAAGGCAAATCTTGGGAGGCGAGCCCACTATGGATCTAGCATGTTCATATTGAAAGAAATAAAGTGGAATGAAGAGATAGGTTTTGGGAGCTTGATTCACGAAAAGGTGAAGAGAATATCCCTATCTATTTCTCAATTCCAAAACACTTTTAACAAGATTGAATTACCAAACCCACTAACTAATGGGAATTGAGTATTTCTACTCTTTTCCACAAACAAGGGGTTGTTCAAATTTAGTGTTTGATTTACTTAGCCTTTCTTTTAATCAAGGAATTTGATATTTTTGGCATTTTTATTCACTTAGAAAGTGAAGAGCATAGGCCTAGTATCAAATCCCTTAAACAATAATAGGCTTCTTTAATTACTAGATTTTAAAATTGACACGGTCGGGTAAAAGTACAAAGCTGTGTCACACTTTTATAAAGGAAAAGGTCAACAACACACAAAAATTTTAACTTTAATGACATAAAAATGGCATTTATGTTTACAATTTGGAGATGATGTAAACTAATGAAATGTGTAAAAGTGGATGAAGTTTATGGCTATAATTTTTTTAATTTTTTTTTAACAAGAATTCACATAGTTTTAAAAAATTTTAAGTCCATTTTTTACTTGCTGAAAAATGCTGAAAAATGAGGGTCTTGTCCGCACCAAAAAAGTATATGCAAATAATCTCTTTTTCCTTTGATTTCAAAATATGTCATAGATAAAATGTATAGCTAGTGCAAAAAAGAAGAAAAATTAGTTTTCAATGTATATTTTCTCTGTTATAACTACTCAAAGTCGAACATACCTGAAATCGACAGTTTTCATCTCACCTCAAATTTCCCCTATCAAATCTACACCATTCAGAAAATAAATTACACACTCTTGAAGATAACTGTCTCCTCTAGTGTTAAATATAAATTTTCAATTTTTTTGATAAGCTTTACTATTTTTTTCTATTTTTGAAGCATCTTGTTCTCGAATGTTAAAATACCTACTTGTAGTATTTTGAAATTATAATATATTAGATCTAATTAAAATACTATAAAAATTATATGATGATAATCTTGACTGTGTGCTCTAAAAAAGGGTATTTTTATATTTGTAAAAAAATATCATTAAAAAGAGTAAGAGTTATTGAAACGTCACTTTTTTGAAATAATTTTATTTCTTTAGTAATTGTTATAAAACATGCATTTAATAGATATTTCCAATTGGAAAAGGTGAAGAACTTATCTAACTTAGCTAGAATGAATCTAGCTAGACCACATGTTTGACAAAAAATAATTTTAGTTAGAAATACTCAAATTCAGCTGTGCTGATAAGTTGTCCTGAAAGTGAAGAGCATAGGCCTAGTATCAAATCCCTTAAACAATAATAGGCTTCTTTAATTACTAGATTTTAAAATTGACACGGCCACAATTTAAGCAAAAAATGACCAAGTTTTAGGCTTACCTTGTTTCGAAGCTAGCTAAGGCTAGGGGCATTTTTGAGGAATTTTTAATTTTATACTCACCTAGTGGCAATCATTCCTTCCCATTTGTTTCTCCTCCAACAACTTAGTCAACACAACCAAAAAAAGTGAAGAAAATCAAGAATAACTTTGAATCTAAGCCTTATTTATCAAATTTGACAAAAATTGATTAAGGCAAGTAAATCCAATTTAATGAGATGAACTTTGATTTATATGCTTCTACAACTCTTAAGTACTATTCATATACCTCATTTTATTATTGTGAATCCTCCAAAATGAGCTTGATGTGTGCAATGTTCTTCTCTTTTATCCTTTTAGCCAAGGCCTTCCCTCATTATTAAATCTGGTCTTTGGTTTTTTTATTTTTCTATGACTAGTCATCCTCCAGACATAGAGAAACCATTTTCTGCATATTAGATTCTGTAAATTTTCAATTTAATCAAATGCGTAGTAGAATCTATTGAATGCTCTATTAAAATAATTAAAAGCGATGTTAAACAAATCAAATGCACTACAAAAAATTATTAAATGTGCAGGAACATAAATTGAATGCTCCAATAAAGTAAACAAATGCATTAAAAGAAAGTATTGAACATGTTGGAGAGTCAGGGTATACATGTTGAAAGAAAGGAGATATGGAAATAGAAGGATCAAATGCACTGAAATGCTACGTAAAGGTACAAATTTTTTTTGTAGAATTGTCATTTCAGGCCTTAAACGCATTGGAGAATCTATCAAATACACTAAAAAACCTACAAAAAAATTGAAAAATAAAAAATCTACCATTGATGAAAACCTGGTAAACAAGCGTCATGGTAGAAAAAGAAATAAAATCCCTACCAAGGAGGTGAAAACTTGGTAAACGGGCACCTCTTGTTCCAAAATGCTATACCTATCGCAGCACCGCTTGGCCCTGTACAGTTGCTTTCCTATTTTCCTGCTTTAGGTTTCTAGCTCATGCACTTGCTCTCAGTTATCTTCAAGATTATGCTCGACTCTACATGGATTGAAACTGGTCACACTTGGGGACACCCTTCCTCATCTAGGGGGCATTGTCCTATCTTTTCAGAGGATCTTCCTCACATAAGTCACTAGTGGTTCTCACTACGTATGCCTACTGATGCCTAGCTTTAGGATCTTCCTCTCATCAGTCACCAATGGTTCTCACTACATTTGCCTACTGATGCCTAGCTTTCAGATCTTCATCACATCAGTCCCCAATGGTTCTCACTGTGTCTTCCTATTGATGCCTAGATTTCAGATCTTCCTTGCATTAGTCACCAGTGTTTCCCACTACATCTGCCTACCGATGCCTAGCTTTAGGATCTTCCTTGCATCAGTCACTGGTGTTTCCCACTACGTCTGTCTATTGGTGCTTAGCTATAGGATCTTCCTTGTATCAGTCCCCAATGATTCTCATTGTGTCTGTCTACTAATACCTAGTTCTCACTATGATCTCTCCTTGACATTTTCTCTTACGTCAGTCACCAGTGGTTCTCACCATGTTTGTCTACTATCGCCGTCCTAATGAGAGTTCTCACGAAAACAATATACTTATGATCCGACATCAATCCACTAAAATTGAAACTAAAAACTAAATTTGTGAACTCTCTGACACATGCTGAGCTTTTCTTTTTGTGTATTTGTCTTTTTCTCTTTATCATTCCTCCTCGAGAAACTCAAAGACATCCATCTTGATTGAGAGCTGCAAGGACTGGGGGCTTGATATTTTCTTTTCTTTCTATTTTCTGGTTTAGTTCTAATGATCCAAGGAATTCATATAAGAGGGGTGTCCACTATGAGAGACTTCATCTCATTTTGGATGGCCATGTGTACCTTGACTCCTTTTATATGGACTCTATGGTGAGCTTGGTTCTTCTCCTTGTCTGATTGAGTGACTTCTTTTGCTACAAGTGAACTTTCAAACACTCATCTTGTGAAGTGAATGTAAGGGTCATTGTGAGCATTCTTATTATACTTAGCAAAAGAAGGTACTCTCACATGTCTAGTGTGTTTGTAAGCAAGCAACATTCTGGTCATCCTAGCAGATGTGCTTTGATGCTTATGTTAACTTGCAAAATCAAAAGGAATAGGTGTTCGGGTCATTATGGCTTCTTGTGCCTTAATGCTTACACCTCATTTCAACAAATCTAAAGACTGATGTCATATTCACATTCTCATGACTTTCATATCATTGAGAGTTGTATGATACCTTGCAATCATCTGATACCAAATGCTCTATGATGATGATTATCTAATGGGTCTAGCAACCAAGTCCTAGGAGTTGAGTCTAGTTTAGGCTTGCATTTTCATTCAAGGCATGCATTGCGATAGTACTTTGTGGTTCTCTTTGTTGTATTCTTCTAGGTTTGTACAAGGGTTCTCATCTTACATCTTGGGTTCACCTTGACTACATAAGTGTCTGATCCTCACTCTCGATCTTCAAGAACATTCTTTTGGTTAGTACCTGTCATGTATTGTGACATCCTGTATGAGATTATTAGTCCCATATGCATTGGATTACATCCATCACAGTGCATTCTCATAATCTATATACATGCATGTCCATCTACATATCCATATGCATGTGCATTCATAAATCAAATCATACATTGCATTTATCCATCATTATCTTTATCCATCATTGCATTTCACATTGCACACATACATAACAATCAAAAAATAAAAACATGTGCATATTCATATCTATACATGCCATATATCTCATATCTACTCATCTAATCATTTAGGATACATCTCATAAAGAATAAAAATCTAAAGAAATATACACAAGTACAATGATACCAAAAGATGAGCTCATATATATACATCAAGAGTGTCAGTACAAAAATCATGCTACTCGAACACAGTCTATCAAAAATGGGGCTACAATACATCATGATCTCTCAATCCTAATCTAGCCTTGGGCATCACCACCTAGAGGAGGTGGAGGAGGTGGCATGTCTTCTTGTGGTGGTGCCTATGGGGGAGGTCCCTATGGTACTGCTGGTGCCCCAACATACTCTAAAAATTAAAAAACTTGGTTTGCTACCTCTAGCACTGCACCTATATATGCGGCATAATAATAGGCTGACTGGGCAGCCTCATATCAGGTCTCTATCTAAGCCCTCACCAATGCCTCCCATAGCTCTCTAATCTCTCAATCTCTCTCCACCACTTGGGTATCCCAAATTACAACCTATATATGGAGATCACTCACCTCCCTCTGCTACTGCCACACCCTCTCTTGGCTCCTCCGCAGTGCCTCCTACAGCTATGCAACCTGATCTCCAGGAGGTGGTCCCTATGCAGCCTGATCCTGCATGAACGTGTCCTAAACCTGTGCCTCCTTGTCAAGAGACTTTTGTTGTGATGTATCCCCTATCCTCTACCTCATGGATCTCTCCTGACCCCCACTACTACCTGCACCAAGATCTGTCCCCATCGGTCTTAGAGGAATGGAAGTCTATTGGGTCCTTTGTCATGGTATCTAGTATTGGGCCACCTATTGTTAGGCCACCTACTACTATGGTGGCGGCTATGCCATCTACTAACCCATACCACTAGATCTGTGAACTGGGAGAATGGATGCACCAATAAATGATCCCTATATGCTGGTACCATCCCCCATCAGTCACCACCACCATGTAATCCCACCAGGCTGGAAATACTTGTGCCTCTATCATACACCACCCTTGATCAAGCCTCACGATCCAGCCCTTCTTCACCTCATCAGCAAAGAGAGCATATGCACAGTACTCCTAAGATATGTCTTGTGGCCTACCAAACTGCCTCAGGACCCGTGATAGTGGGAGCCACTCAATGATACTAATCACACAGACAATCAAAGGACGTGAACAAAACATGTGTGTTAGATCATGTCTAGCATCATCCCAGACCTCTATTACTACCCATGGTCTCCATATCACTGCTACCATGTCATCCAATTGAGCTCGCCACTGCTCAGTCTTACCCAGAGCTGGCTGAGTCATCGGACCTCCGTGCCTGTATATATATGGCTCTAATGGTTGTCTAGTATCATGAAAAACTGGCCTACACATAGGAAGATGCTCCTAAGCCCATATCTGTAGTATCACCACTCCTGTTGCCATGCTTTGAGAACCCCGATACACTATCTCGTGCATCTCGTGATACATCTATGCTAAGATGCACTGACCCCATCAAAATCTCACAGGTGGCTGCTGTAACATCCTCTATAGCATCTTTCCCTAGCCACACTCCAATCCATGTTGTCCCCTATCTGGCATCAAGTAGCAACCCAAGAATGCTGCTAAAACCACCGCTAATCTATACCTTGCACCATATTGGCTGATCAAGTTATCCCATGGGATCGCCCGTCTAATAACTAAATCATCCTAGAAGATCTCTCTGAGTGCTAATGTGTCCACTCTAGGCTGTGTGTCGTACTCCACATGTGGGTCATGGAAAGGTACTCTCAAGATCCTATATATGTCCTCCGGGGTCACTATCATCTCCCCCTATGGAAAATGAAAAATGTTCATCTCCAAATGGAAACACTCGACTAGTACACCTAACAGTCTGTGATTTACCTGGATATCAAGTACATCACATAGATATGACAATCCTAGTCCATCAATATGTACTGACTCTTCATCATCCAACTCCTGCACTATCGCCCTAATCACAGACTGGTGAGAATGAAACACAATGTCCAGGAAGTCAACCTACAATGCAAGTGACAACACATGATCAATATCCTCAATCACGATGGTTTTTAAAGCAAAACTAAAATTGAAGCTATGAACCTATCCTAAGATTGACTCTCTGATACTTGGCTATATCTACATAGATTTGGGCATATATTTTGATTCTCTACAGAAATTTTCCTATGCGAGGAAGTACTAGCCTCACGCGAGATTTGGCTATCGCACAAGCCTTTATTTCAGCTCACGTGAGAGATCTTCCCTGAGGAGGATTTCTCACGTGGCATCGTCGGCCACCTCACACGAGATTACAGAGGAAGCCCTCTTTGGGTCTTTCCTCATGCGAGACGCCTTCCTAGCTCCTGTGAGGAAACCATTTCCTTATTCAAATTTTGGTGAGAAAGTTCCTAAAACTGCCCTAACTCAACCTAAATCTATCAAAATGCGTTAAAAATTTGAAATGCAAGCTAAGTTATTGACTACTCATAAGTGGGTCATAGTCTGCTAGCCAACTGTGACATCAGGAGCACTTGAATCAGTGCAATCTCACTAGTATACTCTCCATTTCTCTCTGAGCTCTCTAAATCACCGAAAGTCAAAGGTTACAAATGCATTGAAAATGACCCTTTTGGGCCTTATATAGGTTTTAACCTGATTTTCAAAAGTGCTCCATTTTGCATGAAAACTTCACCCTTGGCTAAATTGACTGCTCTGGATCCATTTTCAGGATCGAAATTGAAACCTGACACTCCTACATAGCTCAAAATCATGTTTTAAAATTTTTGTGTCTGACGTGATCGGATGCTTGTGCAATCGACCTTCTGACGTCATATTCTTGCCAGAAACACATCTCATCATTATTTTCTCCACTTCTTCATCTTTTTCATCAAAAGTCAACTCTAGTCAATTTTGGTCAACCATGGTCAAACTTGGTCAACCAAACCTCCAGATTGCTTCCACATCTTCTTGATTCTTCCGTAAATTGTTCTGAGTTCTTCTAGATCTCCGATTTAATCTCTATCTACAATTTCTTTACTTCCAAATTACATGTCATGATGTGTCATCTTTCTATTTCTCTCCCGAAGGGGGCAGGATGATTGCATCATTGAATCTTGAATCAATTCTCAAATCAATCTGATATAAATCAAAAGGCCTCATCACTAGGGGCATCTCATCACTTGGGGCATTTTAGTGCCTTGCATCTTGTCATCATACTGCTAGGTATCTGAGCAATCTAACTTAGATCCCTAAGAATCAAGCTTCATTCTGAAGATGGTTCTCAAAATATCTTTAGGTATTTGAGCGATCTAACTTAGATCCCTGGGAAATCTAACCCTAATTCCTGAAAGTCAAAATATCATTCTGAAGATGATTCTCAAAATCTCTATTAGGTACTAGGGAAATCTAACCCTAATTCCTGAAAGTCAAGCTTCATTCTGGAGATGGCTCTCGAAAGATCTCTTTTTTAACCGGTATTGGGGCAATCTAACCTGGGTCTTCAAGGACTAAGCTTCATTTTGGAGATAGTCCTGAAAATTTACATCATGTTTCATTTAATCAATGGGTATTGGGGTAATCTAACCCTGACTCCTGAAGATTGAGCCTCGTTCTAGGGACAGTCTTACTAAAATGGAAATCTTCCCGATGTCTTCGCAATCTAACTTAGACTTGGGAGAATCAAGCTTCATTCTAGAGATGATTCTACAACTTGATTTGATCGGTGTCTTGATAATCTAACCTCGACTTCCGAGGATTAAGCTTCATTCTAGAGATAATCCTGAAAATCTCATCAATTGTCACATTCAAACTATTCTTTGAATATATGTTGCTCACACATCGATTCAAAGAGGGGAAAAATGTAATACCCCAAAATTGGCATCTCGATATCCTAACCATTTTTGTTTCATTTTAGTCTCATTCTATCAATTTTTTAATCATCAAAGTCCTATTGTACTAGGCAATTATGTCTCTGATTGACTCTACTTGACTTAGTGTCAAATGTAGAAAATCTTAAATTTGCATTAATCACATGCTATATTTAATTCCTAAATATCAACATTTATTGGCTAAATAAACCCTATGATTGATTAATTTAATTACAAAGTCCTAGCACTTTAATTAAATTAAATCCACCCTCTTTAGCTAAAAACACATGAAAAAGGAATTAAATAAATATTTAGTTTTAAATAAATATCCTCATCTCAATAAATGAATTTAATTATTCAAATAATTGAGAAAACACACTTATGAGGCAATATTGTATTTATTTGAATTAAATATTCTCTCCAAATCTTCTCTTCAGTTCAGAAAAGGAAACTTTGATTTAATTGAAAATAAAAAAGAGGAATAAAACAATTAACAACTTTAAAACATACTAAAATAGGCAGTTGATTGCCTCTCTGTTGAGAACTTTCTATTCTGAACTGATCTCTCATTCAATCTCCATCGTTCATCTAATTCAATCTCGACTGTTGATTGAACTTAGGATTCTATAAAAGAACCCTCTTTTCTCATTCAAAGGATCCCAACTTTTCGAGCAACAAAGTGCTGTCGCATTGTCGCCAGAACTCCTTTTGCATTGATGCTTTCAATTCTTAGCATAATCTTCATTTCTAGATTAGCATATCATGTCTAGTTTAATCATGCACTTCATTTCTTAGTCTAGCTTGCTTTCATTATTATTAGTTTAATCTCATTTCTAGATTAATTGCACATTCATTTCTAGATTAAAACTACACAAATCCTTCATTCTAGTGTTAGTCTATGGTTGCAAGACTCTTGATTCTGAGAGAAAATTTTAAACCCTACCTAGATAGAAGGCAACAGGTCAAAGCATCTAGACAGGTGAGATGAGTAATCTGATATTCTTTCTTGGATGCAACTGGTGAATAATGACTATGTTGAAGTGTGGAGCTAAATCAGAGGCCCATATTTAGTTCATACGCCTACAAGATTGTAAAGAAAGGTTTCCAATTTGACCTAGCTAAGCTGCTACTGAAATATTTGGAAGAGAATATGAGAACCATAAGGATAGAAAAGACATACTTGTAAGTTTGGTTCCCTACTGATTTGTATATTTTTATATGTGAAAAACTTATTTCCCTCAGTCGGTAATGTTGACTAGGATGTCGACTGATTGGTTATTATGCAAATTGGTGAATTTATTCAAAGTTTGGTCCAAAATTTTGTGAGTGTTATGGATGTTTATTTTGAGAAATTCAAGGAAAGAATGCATCAAAGGAGCAGGATACCAGGTCAGCTGATAGAAAAAAACAAACATGATATCTCCTTCCTAGTGGACACCGACACCACATTAATCAAGGAAATTGAACCAAGGACTACTTGGTTACCCCCAATGGGCTATGACTTAGATATTGACTGAGATTCTAAGTAAATATAGGCATTAATGGCTGAGCCTAAAGATCCAAAGGCAACCAGGTTCGTACCTTTGAAGAGGCCAAATTAAGAATAAAGATGGATCTAGTCAGAGTAAAAGTTAGCAAGAAATCCAAGAAGATGATGGATACCTTGGTAAAACAATTTAGAGATGAAGTAGAAGAAGATGAGGCATCAACAACTAATCTGGTTGAAGAGGCAACCGAGGAACAGTTACTAACTGGCAACAATGAACATGATGACGAGGAGACCGAGTTGGATAAAGATATCCAAGTTGCATCGGTCAAGGCCACAAGGAAGAGAAAACAAGTAGAAGCACCAATAAGAGCAAGTATAAGGTCCTCAACATCTACTTCTCTGCCCCTAAAGAAAGGAATAGTAAAAATATCAAGGCCAACTCCCACCAAAACATATCAAAAGAAAAAGAGAGGTGCCCAAGTCATCTCCAAGCAACCTAAAAAGAGGAGAAGATTAATTAGAGCTAAAGATGATACTGATGAAGAAGATGATGAAGAAGAGGATCAAGGTAAATTTAAAGTTGTTGTAAATAAAATTCAATGGTAGATTATTTTGCAAATAGTATAAAGGAGATAGGGTGTCTAGCACACCCTAAAATGAGTTGGTATGCACATATGACTACCAAGGATCGGGTGAAAATTGAGGAAGCAATTATTGAAATGATAATTAAGTTTGAAAGAGTGCCTATTGAATTTTATAGATATGTTCCTAAAGAGCTATATCAGAAAGTGTCATCTAGGTGGACATTTTCCCTGCACACTGAGAAGAAAATGTGTGAACATTAATTAATTCTATCCATGTCAGTTCTCGAGATAGATGAATTAATGAAATAATACTTTAAATAGTTTCTAGTGAAGGGAAGAGCCCTTAACATATTGGAAGGCAACCTTGAAGAAGTTGATGAAAATAGCAAGCTTCTATGGACCACAATTTTGAAAGCCTGAGTAGAAGTTGATCAACTTGCATTGGCTATCATTCTCAAGAAGAAGAACACAAATAAAGGTAAAGTAGTTCACTTGCATGATGCAAACTTAGCCACCAAGGAGACAATCGACTTATTTGATACCGAGGTAGAAGATGACACCATTGCTATTGATTTTTACCCGGTCAGATATAGTGAATAATATAGATAGGATGCTCATGAACAGTTAGTAAGACCAGGGACATATGATGCTTTGATTGAGGACATCACCAATGGAGATCTCGGTGAGATAAATAATGATGAGGATATTAACACTGCAAAAGACACCACCCAAGAGAATGTACCTAGTGAGGCAGCAACATGTGAAATATCAGGTGACATACCTATATTGGTACAAGAAGTTGACATTGTCACACAGAAGGAACCCAAAGTCTCAATCCCTGAGAAACCAAAGGATATACCCGAGGGATAGGGTACAAAAGAGAAGAAAGCTTCCAATGAGAATTAGAACACAAAGACAGAAACAAAAGTACCAGAAGAGAATACACCTGTAGAATCAGCTACAGTAGACACGACAACAGATGCCCAAGGACAAGCTACCAAGACACCAGCCACCAGGAAAGTAAAGGAAGAGAGTGTGTCTACTGAGTCAGAAAAGCTAAATCTGGAGACTAAAGCTCTAGTTCCTTACACCAAAGAAGAAGAAGAAGAAGAAAAAGAAACACGGTAAGGGTCTTGTCACACTTGATGAAGTTATTTAAATTCTTGAATGTGACCCTAAGAAATTAGACCCCGAAGCACTGAGAAGATATGGGGAATTGTGCACAAGGATGCACAGGAGAAAATAAAAAAGGAGAGTAAGAGAAAACAAATTTTGGAAGAAGTTAGAGATATTCTAATGCAAGTAGTCCTCGATATCAATGTTGATGAGGTAACTCCCATCATTGATCAACTTACAACTCTTTAACCAGACATATAAATGCCCCTAGTGTAGATGCTAAGAAAATAATCAAAGAGAGGGAAAAAGCAAAGATTCAATCCAAATTAGCAGAGAAAATAAGCCAGGAAGTGGCAATAAATAAGGTCAAGATCACAGAGGTTATTACCGAGCATGAAACTATTATATAACACATAACTCAAATTTTGTACAACTTATACATTGTGCACCAATTCACTACCAAGATTAGTGAAAAGCTCAAGAAACTTGATGAAGAAATAAAGGTGAGTGCAAATAATTCTTTGACCGAGCCAAATGCTTTTCATAAGAATATTTCAAAGGTTCAACAACTTCAGCGGTTGAGAATTGATTTGAGGATGCAAGAAGATACAATGAGTGATCAAATCACTAAGCTTCAGGCTGAGTTTCTTCCCCATTTGAAGATCATGGAGCGTCATGTAAATAAGGCAAAATATCTCGTTGCCACCCTAGAAATTTATGTACTGTAAAATATTTTTGACATGCATGCACTAGTCGGTTTAGAGCATGCATTGCTCTTGAAAACCTGAAAGAGGAATGGGAAAACCTCTTGGATTCACTCAAGAAAACCCATCAACATATTTTTGATAAGTTGTAATTACATTATTTTGTTTGGCATTAATTTCAAAAAGGGGGAAAGTCTATGTATAGACATGCCAATATGTACTTCACACCGAGAGCATGCACAAAGGGGGAGTTCGTATATTTTTTTTTAGAGTTTGTATATATTTTGTTTTGGCAATCGGTACATATACATAAGGTTTTGATACTAATGCCAAAAGGGGAGAGTGTTACTTCTATTTGAGCATGAATGGTTGTCATTAGTATCAATCAGTTATTTAGATGGTAAAGGAGACAAACAGGATAGTCAGTCAACCACATAACGCTTACACACCGAGCAAGACACAAGGCAGATCTCTAAGTTAACCAAACAAGGGTTTGATAGAGTACACTCACCATGTGATAGAAAATTACTGAGTATCAAGCATAGTGATCACCAAGCATTCATATGAACAGACCACCAATTAATTACCGAATGGAGAATGCAGTGAACATCAAGTAAAACAAGAAATGACATAGTAATCTAAAATGGCATGTAAACAACAATGCAAATGGTTCACACCGATTAGAAAATGGTTTATCAAGATTGAGACAGAATTAAATATGGATGCAATCATTAATTTGTTGATGATTCCTATGTAATGTTAGATTTAGGTTATTTTGTTAAACCGTTGATCTTAGGTTTTCTAAGATATTGTAAACCCTAATTAGGTCAATTTAGTTCGATATAAAAGTTGTAAAGATATCATTATGATTATGTATCATGAAGGAGTAGCCACACTAAGGACATCAGGAGATTAGACAAAGGGTTTTTGACAGAAGGTTTGAAAGAAGCATTCAGTTTTTCAGAACATACACGAGGCTACCAAGAAAAATAGGACACATACATCACTAGAAGGTGATATCTATTTGATATATTACAGATCTGAATCAGGCAAGATTAAGTTGCTAATTACAAATACATTTTACTATTACCTTTTAACTATTGTAGCAGAACCAAAATCTCTTAACAGAGTGGACTTAACCGTTCTTAGCTAAATTTCTTAACTGACTACACACATGTATTGTGTTGTTAAAATCCTTTAACCAGGTAGATCTAGTCGATCTAATTGTTACTCCTAATAGGGTAAGATCATCAGAAGTGATCACAAATTTGTAGCCTTAACCAACATACTTTGTTACTGCAGTAGTGAAGATTTGTGGGTGTCATCCCCACCACAGTTTTTACCTTCTTACAAGGGTTTTTGCGATACCAAAATATTTTTGTTATGAGTATGAATTTTCATGAATGATTTACTGATTAGATTACATGCAAATTACATTTTTAGTTATATTTTAATGTATGTTTCATACAATCAATTCAGTCGATTAAATGTTATCTACACTTGCAAAGTTTTTAGTCTTGAAAAGTTTTGAAGGTACTGATTCACTCCTCCCCTCTCAGTACTTATCTTTCCATAATCCCAACATATACAAGTTAACAATATCTATATACAAAATATAGTATAGAAGTGTGAATGAGTTCACCAAAAATATGGCCTCAACTAGAAAAGCCTCATGGAACAAAAATAAAACACCTATATCACTAGTTAGAGGTGACACTTGTAGCTAAGATAGAACTTATGTTGAATTTTTAGATGACAATTGTAACAATAAAATGGACCATATAGAATCAAGTTCTCCATGCCACACCTTTAGATCATTTATTCAATGGTAGTGAACCAATGTTGAGAATAACAAACAAGTATGCAAAATGTTCTTAGGATGAAGAAGCACTATTAATGTAATTCATTTTATCCACAAGCAACCAAATCCATAAATATGAGTTCAAAAGATTACTTTTTATATCCTAGATGATTCATTAAAAAATACTGTTAAATCTTTGAAACCACCACCCTAGTGTGTAGCTTAAAAAAATTACAATTTAATTAGCTAATAACAACCAAATGAAAATGGCACTAGTAAATTTGGCTTCAAATTTTGACCAAGAATTGGTCAAAATTTTGACCGAAATTAGTCGAATTTATGACTAACATTGTCGTCGGTCTTTTTTTGTCGAATTTTTGACGTATTTATAATCAGTCAAAATTCCAATAAAATAGAGGCCGAAAATTTGACTGAGTCCATGATTCAAAACTGTCGTCATTTTTTTATAATGGTCAAAATTTCAACCAATTGTCTAACAAATATCCACCTGATATTAATCAAAATTTTGACCGGTGGCAGCAAAAATTTCCACCAAATGTTGGTCGAAATTTTTGACGAAAACATCAAATGTTCGACCGAGATGCTATACGTTCGACGATAAGATGGTTGAAATTTTGTAGTTTTGGTCAAAATTTTGTTGGTCAAAATTTTCTTATTGTGGTCGAAATTTTGACCATCCTTTGGTGGAGTTTTTTGGTGGCATTGGTCGAAATTTCGACCAATGTTATTTTTATTTTTTTAAAAAACAATGTTACCTACGTAAGGTGAATTTAGAGTTCTTTTCATTAACCTGTGATTCATGAGTAGCAGTTTACATAAACCCATCTCTCATGAGAATGAATGGAATAGTTACCACTCATTGGCTCTACGTGATGCTTACGGAGGTGAAGCACCGAGACTTCCCGAGAGGTCATCCATCCCAGTACCACTCCAGCTCGAGCACGCTTAACTACGGAGTTTCCTCCATGGTTAAACCCACTCTGCTTGCATCCTCATTTGCAAAACCTTCACCAAGTGTTATGCCTTATGAACCATTCATTAGAAAGCCGCTTAAGCTCGTCAATTAATAAGTAGGAGATATTTTCCACAGCAAGTCAAATTGTGATATTGCTATCAACATTCAACTGTGTAGTTTTTTGAGTCAAACTCATTGACCCGTGATTCATGAGTAGTGGTTCACACGAACCCATCTCTCATGAGAATGAATGCAACAGTTAGCACTCATTGGCTCTAGCTGATGCTCACAGAGGTGAAGCACCGGGACTTCTCGAGAGGTCACCCATCCCAGTACTACTCCAACTCGAGCGCACTTAACTACGAAGTTTCCTCCATGGTTAAACACACTCTGCTTGCATTCTCATTTGCAAAACCTTCACCAAGTGTTGTGCCTTATGAACCATCAATTAGAAAGACCCTTAAGCTCATCAACTGGTTCGTAAGGTGCAACACTTGGTGAAGGTTTTGCAAATGAGAATGCAAGCAGAGTGGGTTTAACCAGGGAGGAAACTCCGTAGTTAAGTGTGCTCGAGTTGGTGTAGTACCGGAATGGGTGACCTCTCGGGAAGTCCCGGTGCTTCACCTCTGTGAGCATCAGCTAGAGCCAATGAGTGCTAACTGTTCCATTCATTCTCATGAGAGATGGGTTCGTGTGAACCACTACTCATGAATCATGGGTCAATGAGTTTGACTCAAAAAACTACACAGTTGAATCTTGATAGCAATATCACAATTTGACTTGCTGTGGAAAATATATCCTACTTATTAATTGACGAGCTTAAGGGGCTTTCTAATGAATGGTTCATAAGGCATAACACTTGGTGAAGGTTTTGCAAATGAGGATGCAAGCAGAGTGGGTTTAACCATGGAGGAAACTCTGTAGTTAAGCGTGCTCAAGCTGGAGTGGTACTGGGATGGATGACCTCCTAGGAAGTCTCAGTGCTTCACCTCCATAAGCATCACCTAGAGCCAATGAGTGGTAACTGTTCCATTCATTCTCATGAGAGATCCATTTGATAAAGCTTGGTGAAAGAACTTCAAACATTTTGAAGCATCTATTGGATTCTGTCACCCAAATGGAAGATGGATTTCCCAATTTAGAAATTCAAAGTTCTTTTCATTAACCTGTGATTCATGAGTAGTAGTTTACATGAACCCATCTCTCATGAGAATGAATGGAACAGTTACCACTCATTGGCTCTACGTGATGCTTATGGAGGTGAAGCACCGGGACTTCTCAGGAGGTCATCCATCCCAGTACCACTCCAGCTCGAGCACGCTTAACTATAGAGTTTCCTCCATGGTTAAACCCACTCTGCTTGCATCCTCATTTGCAAAACCTTCACCAAGTGTTATGCCTTATGAACCATTCATTAGAAAGCCCCTTAAGCTTGTCAATTAATAAGTAGGAGATATTTTCCACAGCAAGTCAAATTGTGATATTGCTATCAACATTCAACTGTGTAGTTTTTTGAGTCAAACTCATTGACTCATGATTAATGAGTAGTGGTTCACACGAACCCATCTCTCATGAGAATGAATGGAACACTTAGCACTCATTGGTTCTAGCTGATGATCACAGAGGTGAAGCACCACGACTTCCCGAGAGGTCACCCATCCCAGTACTACTCCAACTCGAGTGCACTTAACTAGGGAGTTTCCTCCGTGGTTAAACCCACTCTGCTTGCATTCTCATTTGAAAAACCTTCACCAAGTGTTGTGCCTTATGAACCATCGATTAGAAAGCCCCTTAAGCTCATCAACTGGTTCGTAAGGTGCAACACTTGGTGAAGGTTTTGCAAATGAGAATGCAAGCAGAGTGGGTTTAACTAGGGAGGAAACTCCGTAGTTAAGTGTGCTTGAGTTGGTGTAGTACCGGAATGGGTGACCTCTTGGGAAGTCCTGGTGCTTCACCTCTGTGAGCATCAGCTAGAACCAATGAGTGCTAACTGTTCCATTCATTCTCATGAGAGATGGGTTCATGTGAACCACTACTCATGAATCACGGGTCAATGAGTTTGACTCAAAAAACTACACAGTTGAATCTTGATAGCAATATCACAATTTGACTTGCTGTGGAAAATATCTCCTACTTATTAATTGATGAGCTTAAGGGGCTTTCTAATGAATGGTTCATAAGGCATAACACTTGGTGAAGGTTTTGCAAATGAGGATGCAAGAAGAGTGGGTTTAACCATGGAGGAAACTTCGTAGTTAAGCGTGCTCGAGCTGGAGTGGTACTGGGATGGATGACCTCCTGGGAAGTCTCGGTGCTTCACCTCCGTAAGCATCACCTCAAGCCAATGAGTGCTAACTGTTCCATTCATTCTCCTGAGAGATCCATTTGATAAAGCTTGGTGAAATAACTTCAAACATTTTGAAGCATCTATTGGATTCTGTCACCCAAAAGGAAGATGGATTTCCCAATTCAGAAATTCCCAGCCACCATCTTTAATAAATTTATCTGGATCATCTGAAATGGTCTTCAAAATTGGCCACCAGTTCAAGTTCATTCTGCTTTCATAATACTTTATATCCATTGAGTTTAGCCATTCTTTGATGCCATCAAGAGAAGATTGAGGAATAACATCAATGCAGAGTACATCCCGCTTGAAGTCTTTGAAAACAATAGCCATATCAAATGCCTTTTGCCCAAGTCCTACTCTCTCAAGGTTAACTATCTCAATCTCACTAATGGTTATTACTAAGAAAGGAAATTCCACCAACTCTACCAAATAGTTTACGGTAGGAACAATAAAAGCAGAGGCTTTGAAAGGAACTCCATGAAAACCTAGCTCTCCAAATGGTATATCAAACTCCAGTTCAAAATATTTTAGATGAGGCTGCTCCCATAGCTCTATTACTCGTTTAACAAACCCTTCAAACTCTCCATTGATTTGATTTTTCCTATCCCTCTCTTGCTGCTCTTCCTCAATTTCATCGGGATCATACATGGACCTTCTTGCCCCTCCTAAAGTTTGGACCACATCCATTACTTCCACATAAAATTGGACATCCTTAGTCTTCTTAGTTCCCACCATAATATGGTTATGCAAATGAAAATGAAGAAAAGTAATCATCTCCTTCTCTACTGGCTGGAAGAATGCGTGTTTAATATTTTGATACATGATATCAGCTCTCTCTTCTGCTCTCATGGTTGAATACAGAAATCCATTATAGTGGGACTCTAGAGTTCTAGTCATCTTTCTTCCTCTTCCACCAAATGCCGGCCTGATCTACAAGTCTGCCAACCTAATTGGCTTTGTTTTTGAAAGCTGAAGTTTCTTCTGAGTCACCAGTGTAGGTCTCTCTGCCTTTTCAAACTCTGTCATAGCTACAGACCGTTTGTGGGATTTGATCATTTGTACCACTTGGTTGATGATGCTGGGGCATCCAGCAGGGCACCTGAGCCCAGGAGTGGAATGGCATTCAGAGATGTTCAATTGCAATGTTAGACTCAATATTCAAAGCAAAATTCATAATCAAGTCTAAAGGTCATTGTAATGTAATAAGGAATAATTTAGTATGTAAACAAGATATGGACGTACAAAAAAAACCAGTGAGCTATTTAACAAATCCCCAAAAGAAATCGATATCAAGAATGTAGCGAAAAAGATGTGAGTAGAATGGAAAAAGATGTGAGATGCATGAACATCAAAGATTAATATGGCTAGAAGATAGAAGCAATGAACTGTTCATGGGTTCCAAGCACTTAAAAAATGTGGAGTTCAGTCAGCCTGTAGTAGCAAGCTAAAAAAATTCTTTCAAGTCATTGATTCAGTTTGCCATGTTTATTGACCTCAAATTTGGTCTTTTCATTAACCTGTGATTCATGAGTAGTGGTTTACATGAACCCATCTCTCATGAGAATGAATGGAACAGTTAGCACTCATTGGCTCTAGGTGATGCTTACGGAGGTGAAGCACCGAGACTTCCTGAGAGGTCATCCATCCCAGTACCACTCCATCTTGGTCACGCTTAACTACGGAGTTTCCTCCATGGTTAAACCCACTCTGCTTGCATCCTCATTTGCAAAACCTTCACCAAGTGTTATGCCTTATGAACCATTCATTAGAAAGCCCCTTAAGCTCGTCAATTAATAAGTAGGAGATATTTTCCACAGCAAGTCAAATTGTGATATTGCTATCAAGATTCAACTGTGTATTTTTTTGAGTCAAACTCATTGACCCGTGATTCATGAGTAGTGGTTCACACGAACCCATCTCTCATGAGAATGAATGGAACACTTAGCACTCATTGGTTCTAGTTGATGCTCACAAAGGTGAAGCACCGGGACTTCCTGAGAGGTCACCCATCCCAGTACTACTCCAACTCAAGCGCACTTAACTATGGAGTTTCCTCCGTGGTTAAACCCACTCTGCTTGCATTCTCATTTGCAAAACCTTCAGCAAGTGTTGTGCCTTATGAACCATCGATTAGAAAGCCCCTTAAGCTCATCAACTGGTTTGTAAGGTGCAACACTTGGTGAAGGTTTTGCAAATGAGAATGCAAGCAGAGTGGGTTTAACCAGGGAGGAAACTCCGTAGTTAAGTGTGCTCGAGTTGGAGTAGTACTGGAATGGGTGACCTCTTGAGAAGTCCCCATGCTTCACCTCTGTGAGCATCAGCTAGAGCCAATGAGTGCTAAGTGTTCCATTCATTCTCATGAGAGATGGGTTCGTGTGAACCAGAGTATCAAAACCCGCAGCGAGTCAGGCGAGTTATCCTGACTCGCAGGTCGAGGCATGGATCCCAGGTTTTGGTGACCCGGCCGAGTCATGGGCTGAGTTATGGGGCATGACCCGCGTGACTCACCGAGTCAGTGGGTCATGGCCATAACTCGTGGGTCCGTGCCTCATGACCCGCGCCACGGCAGGCCCGAGCCATAGACTTGTCAACAATAGTGATATACATGTTGTTGAAGGATGAGAAAAATTGTGACAATCACTTAGAACAAGACAATAATCTGTTGTTTCAAGAAGGAAGACTGTGCCAATGATGCAGTCATAATAACAATGATATGAGCAATAATCCACGAATGAGAGCAGCAAACAAAAGGATGTAGAAGACATTATGCTGGAGGACAGTGGCTTTCATTTTTATGACAGTGATCAGAAATGGAGAAATGCAGAAGAATATCGGTGAAAATCATGACTGTTATGAGAGGACATGATAATTAACAAACAGTCACATCAATGTCTAAGGACATTGATCATCTTCATGAATCTCTAATGACAGTAGGCTTCATGAATTTCTAATGACAGTAGTCTTTAGTGAGTGTTCAAGGACAGTGTTCAAAGAAAGAAGACAGCAAATAGAAGAATGAATCCTAAAGCAGTCATTAGTCATGAAAAGTCACTGATAAAAGATGATTAAAAGCAGTGTTTTGCAATGTGATAGCAGTGAAAAGAAAATTGATCAGAGCAGTGATGTATAGCAGTGATTACATGATGAAACAATGACATATACTGTTAGAAACAGTGACATTCACTGTTAGAGCAGTCACAATAAGGATCAGAACAGTAAGTAAATGATAGGTCATGAAGAGCAGTCCAAGGAATGTCAAAAAAGTTAGCCAATGAATAAATAAGAAGAATCATAAAGAAATGAGAACAGATGATGATGTATCACAAGAATATCAGTTAGAACAGCCATGATTCATCAATGAGCATTCATGAGTTGTTAAAGGGAACAGTAGGACAAACGCCTTGGGACAATGAAGATTGAAATGCTAAGAATCAATGATCCACAAGATTCAAATTGGAGAGATGGAATGAAGATAGTGAATGTAATGGAAAAAATAGTGATCAAATTGCCTTGGTTATTGATTGAATCTACACATTTGAATATCTATATATATTGAACTAGCAAATAAGAAAAGACGTGACTGTTCACATTAGAAATGACATGTTAGTTCATAATGAAGTGACGTGACTGTTCATAACAATTACCATTCGTTCCCTTCATTATCAATTATACTTTTTTCTCTTAACCATATCCTTTAGATGTTATTTGACCTTTAGATGTGATGTGATGTGTTTTTAAGCTTTATTCAATAATGGGTGCCTGAAACAAGTTTTAAATTTTAAGAAATCTCTATTTATTTTTTTGCCGAGTCATAGCCGAGTCGTTGCCAAGTAATCGGTGAGTCACGGGTCGAGTCGGCCTTGCCGAGTCCAAGTTTTGATTCTTTGGTGTGAACCACTACTCATGAATCACGGGTCAATGAGTTTGACTCAAAAAACTACACAGTTGAATCTTGATAGCAATATCACAATTTGACTTGCTGTGGAAAATATCTCCTACTTATTAATTGATGAGCTTAAGGGGCTTTCTAATGAATGGTTCATAAGGCATAACACTTGGTGAAGGTTTTGCAAATGAGGATGCAAGCAGAGTGGGTTTAACCATGGAGGAAACTCTGTAGTTAAGCGTGCTCGAGCTGGAGTGGTACTGGGATGGATGACCTTCCAGGAAGTCTCGATGCTTCACCTCCGTAAGCATCACCTAGAGCCAATGAGTGGTAACTGTTCCATTCATTCTCATGAGAGATGGGTTCATGTAAACCACTACTCATGAATCACAGGTTAATGAAAAGAACTCTGAATTTCTAAATTGGGAAATCCATCTTCCATTTGGGTGACAGAATCCAATAGATGCTTCAAAATGTTTGAAGTTCTTTCACCAAGCTTTATCAAATGGATCTCTCATGAGAATGAATGGAACAGTTACCACTCATTGGCTCTAGGTGATGCTTACGGAGGTGAAGCACCGGGACTTCCCGGGAGGTCATCCATCCCAGTACCACTCCAGCTCGAGCACGCTTAACTACGGAGTTTCCTCCATGGTTAAACCCACTCTGCTTGCACCCTCATTTGCAAAACCTTCACCAAGTGTTATGCCTTATGAACCATTCATTAGAAAGCCCCTTAAGCTCGTTAATTAATAAGTAGGAGATATTTTCCACAGCAAGTCAAATTGTGATATTGCTATCAAGATTCAACTGTGTAGTTTTTTGAGTCAAACTCATTGACCCGTGATTCATGAGTAGTGGTTCACATGAACCCATCTCTCATGAGAATGAATGGAACAGTTAGCACTCATTGGTTCTAGCTGATGCTCACAGAGGTGAAGCACCGGGACTTTCCGAGAGGTCACCCATTCCCGTACTACACCAACTCGAGCGCACTTAACTACGGAGTTTCCTCCCTAGTTAAACACACTCTGCTTACATTCTCATTTGCAAAACCTTCACCAAGTGTTGTGCCTTATGAACCATCGATTAGAAAGCCCCTTAAGCTCATCAACTGGTTCATAAGGCACAACACTTAGTGAAGGTTTTGCAAATGAGGATGCAAGCAGAGTGGGTTTAACCAGGGAGGAAAATCCATAGTTAAGTGCGCTCGAGTTGGAGTAGTACAGGGATGGATGACCTCCCAGGAAGTCCCGGTGCTTCACCTCCGTAAGAATCACCTAGAGCCAATGAGTGCTAACTGTTCCATTCATTCTCGTGAGAGATCCATTTGATAAAGCTTGGTGAAAGAACTTCAAACATTTTGAAGCATCTATTGGATTCTGTCACCCAAATGGAAGATGGATTTCCCAATTCAGAAATTCCCAGCCACCATCTTCAATAAATTTATCTGGATCATCTGTAATGGTCTTCAAAATTGGCCGCCAGTTCAAGTTCATTCTGCTTTCATAATACTTTATATCCATTGAGTTTAGCCATTCTTTGATGCCATCAAGAGAAGATTGAGGAATAACATCAATGTGGAGTACAGCCCGCTTGAAGTCTTTGAAAACAATAGCCATATCAAATGCCTTTTTCCCAAGTCCTACTCTCTCAAGGTTAACTATCTCAATCTCACTAATGGTTATTACTAAGAAAGGCAATTCCACCAACTCTACCAAACAATTTACGGTAGGAACAATAAAAGCAGAGGCTTTGAAAGGAACTCCATGAAAACCTAGCTCTCTAAATGGTATATCAAACTCCAGTTCAAAATCTTTTAGATGAGGCTGCTCCCATAGCTCTGTTACTCGTTTAACAAACCCTTCAAACTCTCCATTGATTTTATTTTTCATGTGCCTCTCTTGCTGCTCTTCCTCAATTTCATCGGGATCATACATGGACCTTCTTGCCCCTCCTAAAGTTTGGACCACATCCATTACTTCCACATAAAACTGGACATCCTTAGTCTTCTTAGTTCCCACCATAATATGGTTATGCAAATGAAAATGAAGCAAAGTAATCATCTCCTTTTCTACTGGCTGGAAGAATGCGTGTTTAATATTTTGATACATGATATCAGCTCTCTCTTCTACTCTCATAGTTGAATACATAAATCCATTATAGTGGGCCTCCAGAGTTCTAGTCATCTTTCTTCCTCTTCCACCAAATGCCGGCCCGATCCACAAGTCTGCCAACCTAATTGGCTTTGTTTTTGAAAGCTGAAGTTTCTTCTGAGTCACCAGTGTAGGTCTCTCTACCTTTTCAGACTCTGTCATAGCTACAGACCGTCTGTGGGATTTGATCATTTGTACCACTTGGTTGATGATGCAGGGGCATCCAGCAGGGCACCTGAGCCTAGGAGTGGAATGGCATTCAGAGATGTTCAATTGCAATGTTAGACTCAATATTCAAAGCAAAATTCATAATCAAGTCTAAAGGTCATTGTAATGTAATAAGGAATAATGCTATAAAAGCAATGTAATAAGTGAAAATCCCATGTAATGAGTCAAAATGTCATGTAATGGTCATATAGGGTTAAGGTCTAAGTGGTTTTAGGTTTATAGGCATTAAATGGGTCCTTAACAAAGAATAGTCTCAATGACAGAGACAAAGGATCAGTCTTCAAAAAAGGAGCATTGATTGAGGATACATTACCTTGAGACTGAGATCTTCAAAAGGTTGCAGTCAAATGGAAGATTACAGTCTCAAAGGAATATAGGAGAAATGTTTGGAGACAAAACAGTGAGAGAGGCTTTACTCAAAAAATGCATCCAAGAAGGTGAGTACCTGGAAGATGGTTTGCTTCAAGGAAGTTAGAATTCTATTTCCTCAGTTTGATTGTTATAGTAGAGGATAGAGAGCAGCTGTTACAGGGTTCTTTGCTCTTGAGTAATTTGAACCTCAAAGGCAGAGCTCTTCTCATCTCTTTAACATTACAAGTGGCTGTTTAAAGAAGATTTCTAGGTTTGGATGGTCCATAGTAAAATTTCCCAAAGAGTGTATCGAGTCTTCCCACATAACGTTTTAAGCTTGATGGGAACATAGGAAAAAAAAAAGTTTCTAATTAGATTTTAACAAAATTTTAGCCCTTCCATTAGATTCATATTATTTAACATCTTCATAATCACCATTGTAGCTTGCAAGGTGATTCATCAAATTAAAAACAAATCCTCCATGGCTTCTTACAACCTTTGAGTATTGTAAACTATAAGTAATATTCAGTAGAGAAATATAGCGAGGTAAGTGAGGACATTCTTCATTATAAGAATGAAATGATAGACAAGGGTAACTCTCAGGTTTAGTCTTTAACCATGCAAATTGTTATTGTAGAGACCGGCCTGGTTATTACCGTTGACATTCAATTATCTATTGAGCTTATGAGCTTGGAGAAGAGAACTGCAAACTACAACACCCTCACCAACTGTAAGAAACAGCCAATTTGGTCACAGAATTTCAGTGAACTTTTCATTTTGAAGATTCTCCATGAGATCTGACCCAGGGTTGCTCAATGCAAGCTAAAGATCATGTATACTCCTTGTTAGTATAATTCACATTGTTTACAATACAAAATAGATTTTTGTTAAATTTTGTTATAACATAAAGATAGTCACACTTATTTAAAACTTGTAAGCTTGGTGAGCACTTGGATTTTTATTGATTTATATGTAGGTTCTAGGCCAGTAATGAAACAGTATGCAATTTAAAAAGGTCAAAGTTTAGAGTTTACTGTTTAAACCAAAATTCTATGAAGTGTTGATATAGTTGACATGTTTTATACAGAGTACATATTGCTGAACATGTTTAAACAACACATTCTAAGCTTTCATTTCTTTGGTTGATTTATTAGGAATGCTTTTACTTAATTCAATAAGACCCACTTATTAAATTTATTAGGAATGCTATTACTTAATTCAATAATACCCACTTATTAAATGATTTTAGATGAATGACATAAACAAATCAAAACTTAAAATAAATTGTTTAAACCAAAATAATATTTTGTTCAAACCAAAATTATGATAATAGTTACCTGAAGGCCTTTCAATTCAATTATTCTCTTGAGCTCTTTGAGCATTTTGATTCCACTGGTGTCAACAGTGGTTACAGCTGCATAAGCGAAAAAAGAGAATGAAAAGCAGCACCAAAGTACAATACAAACCAAACCTGCTGGAGTTTGACCATATACAGCTGTATATCTAAATCCTAGAATAAAGGAAACAAGAATGGTTGTATATGATAAAATTAGGGTGCATTTATTCCATTTTATTCTGCTCCATAGTTTTGTTACTAGAAAACCGATTACAAGTGAAGGGAAATCCTTTTACAAAAAAGAAATGATGCATCAAATATGTAAGCTTTCAAAACTTATGGCCCATATCTATAATAACATACTACAAAGTGTCTTCCTTCAGCTTGGCAAGATGCTCCTCTTCATCCATTATCCATCTCATTATCCTGCGTACATTGTAAACTTTATTAAGGTCCCCAATAAACAATCCATGTAATGAAGACTGTGGATTAGAGATGTGTCAAAGCAGAAGAGCTCAGAAGAGAAGGGTTATGGTGAATGGGTGCTCATGACATTGCTATTGCTTGGATTACTCAAAACATCAAATAACAAATAATATATAAAGTTATAAACTGTTAAGGGGAGGGAGAACAGTAGTCGTATGGACTATCTTCTTCAATATCAAATACCATCATGCAATTCATTAAAATATTATGCTTAACATAATATATTCTAAAAATGACATTTTTGAAATTCTACCAAAACTTAATCTAAAAATGACTACTATTCAAAAGATGAGTTATTCGAAAGATGGGTTATTTGAAAGACGGGTTATAAATAATTGAATCAAGCATGACTACATTCAGGAAGCTGCATGACTGAATTCAGGAAGCTGACCCTACACATAGGACATTCATTATGTCTATTGAAAAATAAGCTTTTAAAATAAACATAGACAAATCACCTTTCTCTTAAGTAGCTTGAATTGGAAAAATAGATTCAAGCTACAATGCTTTGAATTCAATAAAAACTTAGAATTAAATAATATTTTGTAGCTTAGCAATTTAGGAGTGCTGGAGTGATTACCAGTTGTGATGTAGCAAGATGTGCATGAACCTTGAATGTTCATCGTGTCAATGGCAATCATCTCTTTATTGCCATCAATATTGTAGTTCTTGAATAGTGCAAAAGTTTTGCCAACTGCTATTCCTTCCTGTACGGGAATAATTCAAATCAACTAGAGGTTTCGAGAATAGTTTAATATTCTCTACTAAACAAGGCCAACCATGTGAAGGTGGAAGCTCATTTGGCCCCTCCCCCCCCCCCTAACATCACTCTAAATTCCCCATTAACATTTAATAACATTCATTCATTCATTCATTCATCCGGCATTTTTGAAATATAACATTCAATCATTATAATCACATGATAACATTCATTAACACATAAAATTCATTAACACACAACATTCATAAATAATTCATTAACACACAACATTTACGAATAATTCATTAACACATATTAACACACATCATTCATCAACATTACTAGTACAAAATTACATCCATTAAGACAAAGTTCTTTCATTAGCAATAAATGTTAATTACAATCATTTCTTTTTGGGTTTCTTGCTATTTTTTTTAATCATATAATTTCTAAGAGGAAGATCAATGTCCTCATCATTCCCCTCCTCTATTGAGTCTAATCCCAACAATCCCAACGTGTGTCTCCTCCTCATCTGTTCAGGAATAGGAGGCCGCTGCGCTGAAGGGGGGTCTGTTGCAATAACTACTTCATGAGTTAAATTCACACTTTTATATTATTGAATTACAAGTATTTATGTAAGTAAAAGAACTATAAATCAAAAAATTAATTTAAAAGAACAAAACATAGATTTTCTTTACCTGAATGTGCCACATGATCTACATGGTGATCAGTCTGGACATCTTCCGGCACTCGTTCAGCATGACCTGATTATGTATCCTCTAAAATATACACAAAAATGTTACACCAAGTTCAATTTAAGATGTTAAATTATATTAATAATTACATAATTAGTTTTAAATAGCAAATGAGCACCTCCTTGGACAGTATGATCCACATCAGCGGCTTCATGATGCGGCGTTGTAGGCTGCATTGCAATGTAATGGACATTATTATCAAATTGATTGTTGCTCAAGTATTCAATTTCTAATATATTTTTTGGCATATTTACCTATGCACATGATGCAGGAGACTCTTCGGTTGGGCCAGTGGAAGCTTGCCGTAGGCATTCAGCCACGCCTTGATAGCCTTCCTTGAAGGCAATTTTTCTGTGTTCTTCTGTGGCCTCTAAATTAAAATCAGAGCCCTACATTTTTTGATTAAACAAAATTATTTGCATTTTATAAATAATTTTTCTCTGCAATTCATTTACTGCTACTTACAATGCGAGCTTTAATTTTTGAATATCCGCCAGCGCCAAGTCTGTGTTGCCCAATCTTTTCCAGCCTGGCCTTTGTTGCCTTTGAAGTGTCCTGCAACCTATGAAAAGTTTGAAAAAATGGTTATAAAAACATGTATATGAAATAACAAATGAAACTTTGAAATGCTGAACACATTGCCTTCAATGGTGAAAATGTCTAAAACATCATACCAAGATATTATATTGAAAAATGATGATTGCATTCAAAATTTAATTATCATCTCAAAAGTCCATGCCAAACACCTTATCACTAGTAGTTAATACTATTGCATACCTTCTCGCATTTGTTGGTGAAACTCCTTTTTGAGCGTCCGCTTTCTCCTTTGCATCTAAAATAAATTCACTCCAATCCCTCGCTGAAATAAAGGGAGGACGCTCATACTTTGGGTTCTGGACGAGACTCTTTCTATATTGGTCCCTCACAGTCTTAAGATGTTTGCAAGCTCTTTCCAAAATTTTCTTCTCATCAAAAATATTATTGCCAAACTCATGATGTAAATCTTTGATGAGCTGATCTTTTAAACTTTTTTCTTGCAAATTCCACCTTTTAAGGAAAAACACAAAATTGTTAGATATAGCCACTAAAAGAAAAGACCGGAATGAAAGGAAAAATACTGTACCAATTAATGATATGAAAAAAAAATAGTGGGATAAACTTAGTTCACTTATGATGTTCCACCTTTTACGTATGGTGGGCCCGAATATATGTAATGTCAGGTCATAAAGTTTCTTATAAAACATATCATTTCCTGCAAAAAATGTCATGGGATAATCAATCCAAAACTTGTTATGAATAGGTAAATGCATATTACAATATAAAAAATAATTATTTAAAGTACCTAGAATCTGAGGATATTTTATAAGCATTGATTCATTATTGTCAATCAATAATGACGTCTATGTCACACCCATGCTAGTAACATGGGTAGATCCAGGAAATGGTGGTGAATTTTCACCAATACATGCAGATTGATCGGTAGCAGGTGTACCAAGTGGTGCCACCGGGGTATCTCCTGCTCCAAAAAAATAATCCACTATGTGATGCACCCAAGATTAAAGTACAAATTATGAAATCATAATTAGCACAAAACCAAATATAGTAAAACAATGATTTACCAGATGCCATAGCCCTTGAAGGCGTTGATGTTTGCATGGCCCTTGTGGCCGACATTGCACTCGACAATCTTCTATGGGCAACCTGGCTAGTAGGAGTCTCCTGCAATTGAGGACCTGAACAATACATTGTTAGCAAAGACATTTTCAAATATTAAAAGTAAGAGTTAACTTGAGAAGTTTTTGAATATTCCAAAGAAAAAATTCCTTGTAACTTGTCAACTAAAGGATTATTTTACCTGAGGCAGCCGGAGGTCTACTAGTACCGGCCTCATCTGCACATTGTCCTTGACCAGGTACTAGAGATTCCATAAAATCCTACAACAAGAACACATATTACATATATTTTACTTCACAACATAAAAGAGTATAAAATATTAACCTTTATTGAAATTTTGTTATAACTAAAGATTCATTACTGCTTACTTGATACCGATGTTCGAGTGCTTTCAATTCAGTTAGCCTCCTGAGCATCTCCTCACTTGGATTTCTTTCATACAAAATGTTAATTATATCTTTATTGATTTGTTTCATTTTTTTCTTTACCATGATTATAACATTAGGCGAATCTACAAAAAGATCATCATCATCAGGGGTAGCTATTGCCTCTACTGTCGAGGGTGCTTTTCCCTTATCCTGAACATCAAATTGTGATAGGAATATCAGTAAAACTATCATAAAAACTCTAAAACCATAAATAAAATAACGTAATAATATAACATTTTTCAACTATCTAATTTGTACAATTTTAATAAGGTTTACCTTTGCTGAAGAACAAGTGGGAGGAGCATCCTCGTGGCCTCTATCATGTGCGGGATCCATATCATCCTGTGACAAAGATTAAATATAAAAACTTTAGCAAACTAAAAGCAATAGACTTAGCAAAAAAAAACTTATTAATAAAATAGTATATAGTACTTACCACCCTCATGATAGTAACTTTGTTTGTATCTATGCGATTTAAATGATAATCTATTAGCAGTTCTTCCCCTGCACTTATTGATTTTATTGCACATACAAAAACTTGACTCCCCTCGCGCGCCTCAAATATGCAATTGGGTTGCTTATTAGTTGATGAAGGTCGCGTACTATTTATAAAACCTGCAATATTACCTATTGCTTTTGGTCTCCCATCAATGTACATTGCAAATCTTTTACTTTGATCATTTTCTTTCCTTTGTATATAATTAGCTGATAGTGCATACCTACGCATACTTTTTTTATATTGAACAATCCGCATCCAATCATTGTAATTGTAACACGGACTGACATACTCGAACAATTCAACAACTCTATTGTAATATACCTTTATCCCATCCATGGAAAATAGGCCCAAACCATGTAATGAGGATGGAGCAATGCGATATATCCTCTCATTAACACAAAAATAAGTATTAATTAGAGGTAGCTCATTGGGTACCCATTCTTTCTCAATGTGTGTGTACCGAAAGGGCACCTTGATGTCGCCTTTGGTCTCATCATCATAAGAACATGACCCCCCATTAGCAAGGAAATATTGCATGCGTTTGTCAAATTTTTTTCTAATCTTTTGACCTCTAGTTGATCTCCCTGTTTTAGCCATACTACATGTAGAACTTTCATCTAGCATTCCCTCATTTCCCTCATTCGATGTAGATAGATCTGACAAGTACCTATTTGGTGGGTGCTGCAATCCATCAAATGAGATATTTGCACGTCAATATATATAGAATAATCAAGTCATGACCCATACGTACAGTTCTTCTTTGTCTATACATGAGAGATATAAAATGTACTAGGTTGAAAGTGATTATATATTATATTTCTATACGGTTCTTTGTCTATATATACATTATATGATTATATAATATGTCTATTTATAACATACGTGCTCAATGATAAACAAGAAGAATATAAGAAAATTATGTCTATTTATTGACTTATACCTGCCGATCCATGTCACTGTGCACGATCCACGCCAAAGGGGTCAAATTTACTGCATATGTTAATCATTTATCTTAAGTTAGCTAAATATTACATGATACGTATGCTACAAATAACTTAGAAGATAACATGAATAATATGCAACATCGTAAACATGAACAAATTTACCTTATGTGTGGAATGCAAGATCATCAACAGAAGGCCGGGGTGACAATGTCTATAGTCAATTGCCTGTTTGCAAAAAGGGTGATAATCAAACACAAATATACATGTATCAACAACAATTAATTGAGCATCGTAAACAAAAAATTGGTAATTATAAATCACATATGTCGTAATCATTAGAATTGAACAGAATAAATATGTAACCATTACAATTTAAAGCAAAACATAAATATGTAATCATTAGAATTGAACACAATAAATATGTAACCATTTCAATTATGTCATTGATCATCATCATCATCATCATCATCATCATCATCGCCATCACCATCGCCATCATCGCCATCATCAACAGCATCACCGCAATCATCATCGCCATGATCACCATCACCATCGTCATCACCATCATCATCATCATCATCATCATCATCATCATCATCATCATCATCATCATCATCATCATCATCACCACCATCAACATCATCATCATCATCATCATCATCATCATCATCATCATCATCATCATCATCTGCTTCTTCATCATCTTCAGTATCTTCTTCTTCCATAACATTATACTTTATCGGCCTTCCTCTTGGATCATGTCTAACAACAAATGACCAACCCTGTTTATGTGGAACCTCTGAGTAAAACACTTGCTCACACTAGCTTGGAAGAACATAGGGCTCATCTCCAACTGGCTCAAACAACCTTGTATTAATCATTGTAAATCCATTATCATGTTGAATAACAGTTCTATCTGGATCATTTTGATTCAGTCGTAGCTTGTACCATTTGATGACAAATAGAACTACTTTGAAGGAGTTAAAGTCGCACTCAATTATATCATCTAAGATTCCATAGTATTTATTTTGAGATTGTTGAGGATGTAGGTCATTTCTAGATGATATATTGGTGACCTCGAAAACTGCACTTATCCCAGAATCACAAGTTTTCTTTGTATCATCCAACTTTTTTATACAAAATTTGTGGCCATGATAGTACATAGCTTTGTGGTGCTTGACCTGCAATTTTTAAAGTGTGTAAATTATTTTTATTATGAGTTGATATGAAACATATGAGTCATGATCATTAATAAATTTGTACATACCTGTCCACCTCTTAAACCATGTGCTAGATCAATTACCATTGGAGTAACATTGGGATCTCCATTACGATGAGCTTCTCTAACCAATGAAGCAACACCTTCCCATGTTAATGAACAACCATTTTGTTGACATCGTTCAATCCATACCGTCATCCAATCAAGATTGTTTGCAATATACAAATGTATTACATCCCATTCTCGACCAGCTGTATCAAAAGCATCTTAGATTTATTGTATCCGACTCTCGACCAGATTTATAAGAATTAATTAACTACAATAACATCTTAGATTTACCTCTCACTTTCCTCAATCTACCTTTGCCCATCAAGTGCTCCCCTTCAAATTTGTTAATGGAGTTGGGATCCCAAATACGATCTACATGGATCTTTGCTGCAAACTTAGGAAGATATTCACTAATGTACACCATGGTCTGGTATACCATATATCCCTCTACCATAGAACCCTCAGGATGTGCTCTCTGTCGAACCAAGTCTTTCAAAAATTTCAAGTGCCTCTCAACCATCCACATTGACCTAGTTGGTATAGGTCCGCACAATTCAATCTCCTCAACTTGATGTAAGAGGAAATGTTCTTGTGCATTGAAAAAAGTTGAAGGTAGACACTTTTGCATTTCACACATAAGAAGAGGAATTTTTCTCTTCCAGTATTTTATATCTTCTTTATTGATTTCTTTAGATGACAACCACCTCATGTATTTTCCAAGATCATATATAACTTGTTTGACACCGTTGGCAAAGTGGTGTGGGAGAGATAGAGGTAGAACATACTGCAATATTTGTAAAATGATCTCGTCAATATTTTATAAAAGAATGCAATGAAAACCACATGCAGTATACAAATATATAGTGAATACAAAGTAATATGAATTACCTTAATAAATATATGCCAATCGTGTGTTTTCATCCCTAGCCCAAATTCACTTTTCTTTGATATGAGATCATTTATGTTCGCAGCAAATCCTGTAGGAAATCATATTTTCTTTATAATTTCTTTTATAGCATTGCTCTGTTGCTCCGACAATAACCATGGAAGAGCACTTGTATCAATCTGGTCTCCATTTTGATTGGATTGAATAAAATTTTTCATTGCATGGTTGGATTCTTCAATGTCACTACAAATTTTGATGATTTGGTCTTTGTCACGCCTTCCATCCAATATTTTCCATAATGTCTCTGTTACATTCTTTCCAATATGCATAGGATCAAACAAATGCACGATTGGGAGTTGCTCGTAGTACGACAACCTAGTAAATTGCGTAGGATAACTTTTGAGTCCTTTTGGAAGTTGGTCATTGATGCCTTTACGACCTTCACAAGCATCAATTACATCATCAGTAAACAAAACACAATATCAAAAGATAAATTTGAAACAAAACCCATAAGATGGAATGACATTACCTCGACGATTTATTTTATTGTATGCCAACTTCCATAGGTGAGGTGTCATTCTCCATGGCTTTGATGTAGTCTCTTCTTTCCCATTGAAAAGATGTTTTTCAGTAATTCGGTACTTATGATTTCTGTGGAGAAAGTGTCTATTCTCATTGAACACCTGCTTTCTCAAACTTTTTGAATGACGAGATTTTGTCTTTGGACCACAAACTGGACATGCAAATTTTCCCTTTGTCTGAAGACCTACAAGATCATGTCTAATTGGATTAAATGTGTTAACTTTGTGTTAGCACTATAACATACCAAAAAAGAGGCGTTATGAAGAGAACATACCACAAAAATGTGTTAGCCCAGGGGCATCATGTATTGTCCATACAAGCATTGCATGAAATTAAAATTGTCTTTGTCCTATTGGCCTAGAGATGTCATACATAGTGACCCCATTCCATAACACCATCAACTCGTCGATAAGGGGCTCAATATATACATTGATATCTTTAACTTGGTACTTACCTAGTTGAATGAACAAAAACATTACATAATTATTATGACCATTTTGATGGATTATTAATAATAAATTAATTTAGATGACCATTAAATCAAAATATACCTGGAACAATCAGTGACAACATTATGTGCTCCCTCTTTATGGACAACTAAGGAGGAATGTTATTGTTGATAACAAAAATAGGCCACACCGAGTAAGTAGATCTCATCTCTCCAAATGGATTGACACCGTCCGCTGCCAATGAAAGCTTGAGATTACAAGGTTCTTCTTTAAAGTGTGGCCATTTTTCTTCTATTTCCTTAAATGCCGAGCCATCTACAGACATTCACATAATTCCATCTTGACTTCTATTGCGTGCATGGTAATCCATAAATTGTGCCAAGCTATTGCACTTGAATAATCGTTGCAGACGTGGAATAATGGGAATATGTCGAAGAACCTTGCGAGGCACCTTTTTTGTCATTCGATCTGATTGATATCTACTAATATGACAAATAGGGCATTCTATTGCAAATTCATGCTATTTATAATATATAATATGATCGTTCGGACATGCATGTATTGTTTGATATTCCATTCCAATATCTTTCATAACGGCAGATAATTCTCGGTACGAGCGAGGTAGGATGTTTGATGGTGGTAACAAACACTCACCTACCAACCTATGACCAAAAATATAATTTGTTAATTTAAAGAATATTAATTGCTACACGATTCATCCAATATTAATTGCAAGGGAATTACGACTAAAATAATGAAAAAAGATGACATACCTTAACATACGTGTCATTGCTACATTGGATAAACCATTCATAACCTTCAGGTTCACCAATAACAATACAGCGGCAAGAAGAGTTGTTTCGAAGCCTTCATATAGGGGCTCGTGTGCCTTCTCAAGTAAAGGTACATCAAGCTCTGCATCAACATCATCATCTTCTTGATCATCGTGATCATATTGATCTTCTTCATCATCGTGGTCTTCTTCCATGATATCATTACCTTCTACTTCTATGTTCACACCTCCATGTTCCCTCGTTTGGAAATCCACATTCTCCAAATTGTCATGGTCCATAACATGAAATTGAGGGATGTTGACCTATATGAAAATGATGACCTTATATTAACCATGATCATGTTGTCATCATCAAATCATGTCTTATGTATTTTATAAAATATTAAAATACATACCAATGGACGAAATTCGTTTCCCCCTTCAATGTGACCATGTTGCCTACAATGTTCCTCAGCTGTTTTGATTAGATATCTTCGAGTCTTTAAGCCCTTACAAAGTTTGCAAGGACAATAACATTTTCCATCACCCTTTCTTTTTAAGTTAGACCATAGTCTAGCAATTGTCTCCCTATTTGTTTGTGCGTTGATATCGTCAGACATGGTCTTTCTTGAATGGAATGACTCGTTGGTGGAAGAAGGATGATTTGTTTGCAACCTGCTGATAAAAATCGTTAGTGAAGAACCATTTTCTCAACCATTTTAATATCGAAAACATCATATGAAATATCTTTATCATTTAGATTTTAATGCTATATTTTAACTTTTAATCAAAATTATGTGTAATATAAGGACCCTATATCACCATTTTACTGAGAGTCAAGCATCAAGTCATCAGTAAGTTAACACAACTTGATATGAAGATCTGAAGATATTTGATACTTCCATCATCACCCATGACATAACTCTCAAGCCTAACATAAAGTCATTCATACAAAAGTAGCAACCTGTTAATTTGTTGATAGAACCCTTAATCTTCAAGGAAGTTCAAAAGTTACTTGCTGCAACGATAATTTTTCCTATCCGCCACTCCACTTGGGTGGAAAATTTGGTGCATGTACAGAAGAAGCAAGAGGAGATCTGTGTTAATTTTTGTAAGCTTAAAAAGGTGTTAGATTGGACACCCTAAGCCTCTGCATCAATTTTATGAGTTCACCTTTCAATAATGTTGAAGTGAGGTATTGGGCCCTCGAGAAATAAGCTTTCAGCTTGGTTAGATAATTCAAGAAGTTTAGACAATATATCTTGAGAAGCAATATATATGCCATTATGCCTAACCAACTGGTCAAGAGATTGGTTATGTAGTCAGATTTGGGAGAGCGTCACGAGAAATAGATGGCTATTTTGCAAGAGTTTGATTTAGAGATGCATCCTATGGGATTGGTTTAGAGATGCATCCTATTTGATTTTTGAATTTAGCCACTAGCAGTTCAAAATTTGAAATGTATGGGTCTTTGACCACTTGCATTCTTCAAAGGTGGCCACGACCTTCCGAATGTAACAAACTAATCAAATAGCGTTAAGGTTTTCTTTTAAACCTTTGTATATAAAGTGACGATGTCAAGTTTTCTTCCTGGTTCTTTCCTGATTGAGCTCTTTTTGAATCAGTTTTTATAAATATAAATATATATAGTGGTTCTTCCACTTTTGTCTAAACAAAATAAAATAAAACAAGATACCCTATAAGAAAAGATAATCATCTCCATCTTATCTACATTGATTCTTAGAAAATAACATACTACACAATAAAAAATAACCAATAAATGATAATCATCTCCTTCTTATCTATGTTGATTCTTATCTCTTTTATATATAATCAATTTTAGAGAATGAAATAGTATGCAATAAACGATAATCACCCCCCTTATGAAAAACAAGATAATCATCTAAGTTCAATATTCTAAAAAACAAGATGCCACTTGCAATAAAGTGACCATCTCCCTTGTATGTACGATGATTCTATAATTGAGTAAACTCTAATTCACAAGTAAAAAAATTCATACTATAATTTAGAAGGTCTAATTCACAAGTAAATAAATTCTTGGCAGCTCCTACATAACAAATTTTTAAAAATATATTGCACATTGAATCAATTTAAACCCAAGATGTATTTAAATTAAATTTAAAAATATATTCAAATTTAGATAAATCAACATGATAGATCATCAATATATCACTAAGTCTACAATAAGAAACATTTTGTTACTTAATTCTTCCTTTGTTAACCCCATCTTCTCTTCTGTGAAACATAATAAACAATCACTAACAAGCTTCTAACATCTTGTATGTTTCCATCTTCTGCAATGACTACAAAATATCTCCTACAAAAAATTCACACAAAAAACTCAAGTATAAAAATTAGAAGCACTTTGAACCTAGATATATATTAAATACTTTTGGAGGAGTTGTTTAAAGCTAACTACACATGTAAATGTGTGCATGATAAAAATGTGATATAAATAAACATACCTATTTTAGTGGATGTTGACATATAGTCATAATAATTAGAAATATTGAAAATGAATGTCTTCAAAGATTTTATCTTTGTCGTATACCTATGCAAAGATGGATGCAAAATATTGAAGCATATTGAGTATGCAATCTATTTGTCAAATGTTAAAAAAAAAATAGATCTTTTAATCTCAAATCTATAAAACATCACATATCCCAAATAATAACCAAATACAAATTATAATTTTTTTTCAAATATGGGACAATTTACTCTTAGCTTTTTTGGATAAGTATCTTGCTGATTTTTTGGTTCCTCATGCCTCTCTTCTTTTTAAATCCAAAGACCAAGAAGGTAAAAAAAAAGAGAAGAAAAACCTACATCATCTCCATTTTTATTTTCTCATTTAAATGAAAATGAGGACTTTAGCATTCTCACCCCACAATTTGGAAATTTCTAAGTAGGGAGTAAGTGACTACTCCACTAGACTAAGCAGGATAAATAGATGCAAACACATGAATCCTTCCATCAATTCATAGATACATTAATTGTTACAATATTTTCAACTTGAAACTAATTAAATAATTTAATATTTTATCTTTCATTTGTAATAGAGCTCTAGTCACCTCCATCAATATATTAATAATTAGAAATAAATTTTCACACATATAGTTTGTGCTAGCTCTTCAAATGAGGACATTGATATGCCTGCAAAGATCATAAATATAGTCATTGCACATATGCTAACAAATACTAAGCAAGGTTCTTATAAATATGTCTGTAATCAAAGATTCTTGCCTCTATTATTTGATAGGTATATCTGCCTTTCTCATCATGCCCAGTGAAATGAGGACAGTCTCTCTAAAGACAACATGATAATGTACACTCACTGTAAGGATAGTCACAAATGAGGACAGTCACTGTAAAGACAACACGATAATGTACACTCACTGTAAGGACAATCACAAATGAGGATAGTCACTCTAAAGACAACATGATAATGTACACTCACTGTAAGGACAGTCACAAATGAGGACAGTCACTCTAAAGACAACATGATAATGTACACTCACTGTAAGGACAGTCACAAATGAGGACAGTCACTCTAAAGACAACATGATAATGTACACTCACTTTAAGGACAGTCACAAATGAGGACATCTGGTGCAGGGGAACCTATCAAGTCAACTAGGAACACCTTGGAACAAGATGGAACCAGAAGATCAAAGGCATTCCTACATGTCAACTGGGATATTTTAAGGCCAATAATGACATATTGTAATGAACAATGTACTTTGCCAGTCAAGAGTCATAAAATTCTTGATAAAGCCTATGGGCAACTTGATGTAAAATGGCCTAATGAGCCATAAGGGTGTCCTAGAGGGTGCTTTTATATTTTTTCATATTCAATAAGGTCTTGAGATCATTTTGAGTCAATAACATAGGTTAGAATGTCATAAAAGTTATAGAATGCATAGTTTATAAATTTGAATTTGAATATAAACGGTCATGTAGGCATTTTGGAGGGAAACTTAGGATTTAGTATTTGTTTGTTAAATAAAACATTTCTAACCAACTTGATCAGTTAGATAGGTGTATGTACACCTATATAAGTTGTGTTAACCTGATGAAAGGGGAGAAGGCATTGTTATGTATGGCAAAGTATAGGATTTGTACGGACAGGGCATAATTTAATGAAAATCTGAGATTTTCTTGCAAGATTTAAGTGTATTGGATGTGATAATCATTCATTTATGTTGGTAAGATACATTTAAGGGTTATTGAGTCACTTTCATATTATTTTGAGTGTTTATTGCAAGTTTATTTGCTGTTGTAACGCTGAAACTGAAAGTTTGCTTTGATTCTTCAATGGTAAATGGGGGTACCATCCTATCTTTGTACATCTGATCCTTAGGATGGACCCTAGAAGCAATAACAAGTCTATCTAACCATGAATAAACCAGAAAAGTGAAGTTTTGCAGGAGAATGTGAAAGAAATGCAAAGTTGATGGTTGTTTGGACAAGTTTGGGTACCCAAATACATGCCATATGTGTAGCAGCCAGACATATGGCTTAACAAGGTATAAATATTATTTGATATTATTCAATAATATGTTGAAATCATGGTGAACCATGAATTTTATGACCTGGAAGTGAGTGGAAGTGTTAGATTGGTGATACCCTAGGTTATAGAGGGTTTTAAGGGCAAATTTGGGGTTTTGGTAGCAAATGAAATCATAAAGTGAAATGGGTTGTTGAATCATCTAATTGGACACAAAATAGGAATGTCCTATGAATTTGGTGGCTTTTGGATATGTTTTTAGCACACTTGCTTTGTAAAACATCACTAATTCCTCTTGAAAAACAGTGACAGTCAAGGTTTTGGGGCACATTTTCCAAAGAAGTTGATACTGGTTTTTTAGTATGTTATAGTTCTCCCAAAAGGGTATCTAGAATGCTAATTTGTTTGCAGGTTCATTTGGATAAATTTTGAGTTATTTGGGTTATAACGCTGCTGGAGGACTAGAAAAGGGGCAATTAGGCCTATTTGACAGTTTTGAGAAAATTGCTTGCTAAGAATTGTTTGAAGTGTTGAAACTTCTTGAAACCTGTTGAATCCTCTTTCTTAACACATCTAACACCATCTTTGAAAGTTTGGAATCCAGATCTAAGGTTTTGTGACTATTTTGTCTTTGAGTGGCTTTGAAGCCTAATAGGAGTTTGTGGGTTTAAACAAGCATTTGATTGAATTCCATCACCTTTTGTTGCCACTCTGCATCAACATTGATCTTATAGTGAGTGTACATTATCATGTTGTCTTCACAGTGACTGTCCTCATGTGTCATAATATTAGAAGTTCACAAAATTATTTTTGTGAACTGTAATATTATTTTTGTTTTGTAATTTTTGTGACCTTGTGTAATTTCACAAAATGAGAAGTTCTCACAGTGACTGTCCCTTGTGTAATTGCCACTTGAATGAGGACAGTCACTGTAAAGACAACATGATAATGTACACTTACAGTGAGTGTACATTATCATGTTGTCTTTAGAGTGACTATCCTCATTTGTTGAAGAAGAAAAGCATTAATGTGGCTGAATAGCAATACATTCAAGTGGCAATTACACAAGGGACAGTCACTGTGAGATGTCCTCATTTGTGACTGTCGTTACAGTGAGTGTACATTATCATGTTGTCTTTACAGTGACTGTCCTCATTTGTTGAAGGAAAAAAGCATTAATGTGGTTCAATAGAAATGCATTCAAGTGCAAATTACACAAGGGACAGTCACTGTGAGATGTCCTCATTTGTGACTATCCTTACAGTGAGTGTACATTATCATGCTGTCTTTACAGTGACTATCCTCATTTGTTGAAGGAAAAAAGCATTAATGTGGTTCAATAGCAATGCATTCAAGTGGCAATTACACAAGGGATAGTCACTGTGAGATGTCCTCATTTGTGACTGTCCTTATAGTGAGTGTACATTATCATGTTGTCTTTAGAGTGACTGTCATCATTTGTTGAAGAAGAAAAGCATTAATGTGGCTCAATAGCAATACATTTGATCAAGTGGCAATTACACAAGGGAGAATCACTGTGAGATGTCCTCATGTGTGATTGTCCTTGTCACAAATGAGGACATCTCACAGTGACTGTCCCTTGTGTAATTTCACAAAATGAGAAGTTCTCACAGTGACTATCCCTTGTGTAATTGCCACTTCAATGAGGACTGTCACTATAAAGACAACATGATAATGTACACTTATAGTGAGTGTACATTATCATGACAACATGATAATGTACACTTACAGTGAGTGTACATTATCATGTTGTCTTTAGAGTGACTATCCTCATTTGTTGAAGAAGAAAAGCATTAATGTGGCTGAATAGCAATACATTCAAGTGGCAATTACACAAGGGACAGTCACTGTGAGATGTCCTCATTTGTGACTGTCCTTACAGTGAGTGTACATTATCATGTTGTCTTTACAGTGACTATCCTCATTTGTTGAAGGAAAAAAGCATTAATGTGGTTCAATAGCAATGCATTCAAGTGGCAATTACACAAGGGATAGTCACTGTGAGATGTCCTCATTTGTGACTGTCCTCATTTGTGACTGTCCTTATAGTGAGTGTCACTTTTAATTTGTTGATTCTAATAAAAGAAAATAACACCAAATGTGTAACCTATTCTTGAAATCATAACAGTTTGATGCCAAGCTTTAGACAGCTAAAGTTTGAATAGATTCCCACATTCTATTATAGGTTCACACGATTAATGACTCCAAGCACAGTCACAAATTCAACTGATAATTCCAAATCCCTCAATTTGGTAACAGAAAATATTGAAATCGATGACTGTAATTTCTTTACACAATCTACCAAACTTAGCTTGTGATGTTTTCCGGTTCTGTTTCTTACCACAGGCAAATATAACTTCTGTGTTTACAATATATGTATATTCACTCTTTTGAACATAACTCTTTGTGTTACAGCTGATCACAACTTTAACTTGAAGATTTGTATTTGATTCTTCTTATTTTCTCTGTTTCTGCAATGTGAACAGAGCAGGTACAATGTGTTCTTCTACAGGTATTGATAAGGCTTGTGACTTTACCTCTTTAACCACTAACTATCAATGCAAACTTCTATAGGGAATCTTCGAGTCTATTTGATCAATTTAAACTCGGTTCCATCTGGAAGTTTTAGCAGTGGTTTGATGAGTGGTTGCAATCGGTAAAAGATTTTGTAAGCCTAGCTTGACTTTTGGCTATCGAACTTCCCCACTTTAAACATTCTTTCACAGCAGATGATTCTTCACAAATTCAGAGTATCCTCAATCTGGATTCGACAGATTGTCTTTACTGTTAATATCTAACATTCCTTTGAGACTGTGCAATCAAATTCGACTGGTATTAAACACCCGTTTACCACTGGGTTGTATTCACCCCTTTTACGGTCTAGGGTATCCAAAAATATGTTCATCTAATTGACTCACCGTTTGTTTTCTTGTTTATTGTTTATTTAGGGCACAATTTGCGAACTGTTCACATAATGTGTGCCAATTAGGCACCGATTTGATTACACCTTTTATGCACTAGTTCGGGCATCGGTTCTAGAAGCAGCCAATTGCTTCCCATTTAGTGTGCTTAATGTTTCATTGTTTACATCTATCCTTGGCTTGCTCTCCATCCAAAGGTATTGATAACCATTTGGGGAACCGCAAGTCAAGGATTTAACATATAATCGAACCCGATATACCGATTCTTGCAAGCTGTGAAGTCTAAAACGATTCTATGCAGTTATAACAGTTCAAAACCTCTTATAATACAAACTGAATAACATCACAGTTTTATTCAACGCAAATTCCACAGTTTCATAAAACCAATAAACTATGCCCTAACATATTTTATTGAAACTTCGATAATGCTTATTAAAGTTCTGTCACAGTCTAACAAATTTCATTACAAAGAAACTCGATAGCAACACAATGTTCCACACTGGTTACTGTCGCCAGAGCAACACAAAGATGTGAAGATTCATTGCATCTTTCTTAACACTTTGTGGGAACGGTAAAACCATATAACAATTTAGAAAAAAAATAGAATTAGAGACAAAAAATTCATACGCAGTTGTCCCCGCCTTCTCGCCCGCTCCCGCCCACTGTCGCCCGCGCCGAAAAAGAAAGGGGTAAAGTAAAAATGAAATGCATCTTCTTCTTTTTTTTTACATTTTATCCCCGTATTGGTCGAAATTTCGACCAACACGGGGATAAAAGGAAAAAAAAAAGAAAATTTTAAGACCATTTCCACTTTGGTCGATAAATTTGGTCGAAATTTGACCTCAAATCTACTAGTGTGGTGACAAGTTTGAATTCTAATTTTGATATTAGAAATTAAAGTGTAAAATTTACAAGTATGAAATTGATCTAAATTACTTTTACTATTACATATCTAACTCAAAAAAGAAAAAACTATAATTGAGAAACGAAGTAGAATTTGAAATGTCTCGTGATAAGATTTGAAAAAAAAATCATGTCATTTACCAACCTTCACATGAAATAAACACTTTTCACATTAATGAATACAATAAGACAACCTAATTATCATGAACCCAAAAATAAAAAAGACACACACACATATATATATATATATAAAATTTTCAACATTACATCCCTACTTTATTATAAAATAATATTATTTATTATTGCTTTAAAAAAATCGAAAAAAAAAAAAAACAATCTTCTTATTTCTAAGAAATGGAATCAACCGAATTATTTATTCTTCCATTCAGAAGAGAAAAAATCTTCTTTTAACTTGCAGCTAGTGGCAGAGAGCTTTTGTCTCCTCTGCCTTCCATCTTTGACTTTGACTTTCCTTATTTTGTCCGTATACAACTTTCGAGGGCTCTGGATACTTATGGTTTTTGAGAGGACACGTGGCAAGAGATTCGACGTTGTTGCTGCCCGTGCATGTAATGACATATTTATCAACGACTCGTGTTACGTAGCGACAAAGTGTATAAAATCTGAAATAGACTGAATACTAAACCTGCAGAATTGGTCCAAAGCCGCGCAAAAAGTGTGTCACATGTCCTTAAAATATGCTACTTAATTTTGGAATTATTACTAAAAACAAACTGTTATTTCATGTACACGTTTCACATGGAACATTAATTATTATTGTCAATGTTGTAATTTTCTAAGGTTTGATTGTGTAAAAAATTTTAACATCAGCATTTGGGATCATATCATCAAGATGATGTCACCGAACATAAAGAGAAAAATTACATAACCATATTTGTGAGTATAATCTAATGTTGATGTTAAATTTTTTTACAAAATTACTTAACACAAATATAAATTGTGGAAATCTAATAGCTTTGATCATTGTCATTGTTATGTTATTTACTTTAAATTGAAGTATGCTTATGTAAACAGTTGGCACATTTTGATGGTTGAAAGAAATTTGACGTTATTAATTTTTATATTTCAAGTATATGGACTTCAAAAAAATATCAAAATTACAACATGAAGAGTATTAAAAACTTCATATACTGTAGTGTTGAGAATATCATAGAAATATGAATGCTCATTAAATAACCAACTTTAGATTCTCATTTGCTAGCACCAATCTCATGAAGAACACATTCATCTATGTAAACATCAAAAAGTGCATTTAATGAAAAAATATATTGATAAAACAAAACTATGAGCTTTAAATCTAGTTATATAAATACTTTTAAGAGGCCTGTGTTAAAAAAATACATTGAAACCTCAAGAAAATATTTTCGTTGTTTTGATGTTCTTATTAAAGTGGTCTTAGAGGAGGTACCCAATTTAATAGAGATATTTTTTTAGATTTTATATTTAGATTTAGATTAAAAGTTTAATAAGATGTGATTTTTTTATATGTATTTTTGAAGATAGATATTGTTTAAATATGTAAGTAAAGTGAAAATAAAATTAATATGTAAAATTTTTTATTCAATGATGTATATAAATTGTACTTATATTTTAAAAATGTAATAAATGTATTAGAAAGAAATTTTACTAAACAGAATTCTTTAAATTGTTATTACCATTCATGACTATTTTTTAATAAGCTCTATTCATGAACCAGATCATAATTCAGAGTCATATAAGCTATCTTCCATCATTTCAATATTAGTAGTTGTGCTTAATGATAATCTTATATAGAAATATAAGATTTAGACTCAAAACAAATATATTCATCTTATATACTGTGTTTCAATTTCATCTTTTTAATTGAAATATTCTTAAAAACTCTCTTATACATATAAAAGTGCAAACCCTATTTTAAACTTACAAAGTACAAACTAAATAAGAGTATAATAGTATGAACATGAACATTCGCCATTCATTTTATTTTGAAATGGCATCTGCAAATGAAAAAATAATCTAATTAAGCTCTTGTAAAAGATAAGAGCTACAAGCACAAAAATAACAAAAGGAAGGAAATTTATATTACTGTTCTAGTTATTGGCTATAACAATGTCCCAAAAAAGAGATCATGGTAAACAAAAAGCTTATCTGTGCTCGGGCGATGGCGTCTGCGTACATTCAACCTGACTCCGTTCCCACAAACGTATTTCAGAGTTTGTCCGAGACTTTAATTCAGCAATCACAGACGATAAATTAACCTCGCACTCCTCAAAATCTTCAGAGAAAACGCCATATTCAATTTCATCCGTCTCATTTACTAAATCTTCTGTTTGTGGGTAAAAATTTGCAAGCTCTGGCGACTCGCGCCGAGACGCAAACCGTTTCATCTGCCCAAGCGAAGGACAATCATTTCCCGGGGGCAGTTTTTCCGTCTTCATCTTGCCCAGTAAAAGTCTACTCAGCTTCACCATGCTCCCTAATTCTTTGAGAGGCAAAGGGGGCCGAACCGTGGACCTGCCCTTATCTTTGCAGGCGCTGCCTTTTGCCTTGAGCTTAACCTGGCCAATACAGGACACTTTGGGGGAAGTGGGCTCCTGGGATTCGAACCCTGGACCTCCTTTCCTCCCTCTCAAGGCTTCCTTAGGGATAATAGAAATAATCGGTCCAGAATGGCCTCTGGAGCCGATCGATTTAACTCTGAGTGAATATTCAGGGCTGAAGGGCGTGATGGTATACGATCTCATCGATGCCGCCTTTGAAATGCAGGAAATCATGGAAATCGAAGCAGAGCACGAGGAAAACAACTTTGAAAACGGCGATGGCGGCTGTAAATCATCAGATTGCTTTTTCTGTTTATTTCCTCTGTGGGTTTCCTCCATTGTAGTCCAGCATACTACCTTATAAGAATCGCACCCTCTTTTCATTGTTGTCTAGCTTGAGCTTTTTGTTTATATATTGCCTAGCTGAATGCCTACGTAAAGATTTCTTTTTTCAGGCTAATTTATGACTGTTTCTTCCCTTTTTGAGCTTCGGACACTGAATTGGTCAGCCTTTCGTCTACTTTTATATTCCTGAAATTCAGACCAAGATAAACTTGGGATTTTAAAAGACCTTAGATAACGTAACGTAATTTCATTTGGGTTTTTAATGGAAGTTATCTTGCTCCTTGTTTATACCTTTGCTGCCGGCTTCTACAATTAGTCAAAGGATGATGTTCTTTGGAAGAGGCTAGAGCTGTAAGTCTTGGTTTTATATTATTTACTGAGGTTGAGTCTTTCTTCTTCTTTTTTTAATATTAACCGAGAAGAATCAAATTAGGCATGAAGCCATTTATAGGCGAGCCCCCATCATTTCTTGAGTAATATTGCATTGGAGATAAATAATAAATAAGGAGGTATAGGGTGAAACTTATTATTATCTCTTGAACAATGTGTAATAGATCTTTATCTACATTCGGGTAAATAAGGAGGTATAAGGTGAACCCCCTTATCATCTTTTGAACATGTGCAACAAACTTTCATTGCATTATAGGTAAATAAGTACAGGACAAGTCCCTTCCTATCACTTCTTGAACAATGTGCAACAGACCTTCATCCACACCGCAAGCAAATAAGGAATTTGTAGAGCGAGCCCACTATCACTTCTAATTAGACAATGTGCAACATGCCCTCAACTACATCACATACAAATACACAATTCTAGAGCAAGCCCCCCATCGCCTCTCAAGAAATGTGCAACGATCTGCATCCTCATGGACAAATAAGGAGTTGAACCCACCGCTCGGACAACCTAAAGCAGGTCAACCTAGTCTTCAAGTATTTTGTATGTCGATATCAATGTGACATGATGTTTTTAAAATTTATTTCATAAATTTATTTCATAGATTTATTAACATTTTTTTTTGGATTGTCTTAGATGTTAAATCACAATTTTTTTTTGTTTTGATATGAGGATTTTTTAATGGTAGAAGTAATTTCAAGGGTTAAATGATTCTAATCTTGTTTGTTTTTAAAGAGGAAATAATTTTTTGGAAATGTGTGAGAGAGAGTTTTTTGGATTTTTCAATTGTATAGTATGCACTTTTTGTTCAACCTTCTTTTTTCTATTATATAATTGAAAAACTCCAAACAACTCTCTTCTTATGAACTTCTAAAAATTGACTTTCCCCTTAAAGAAAACACAATTAAAAATTCAAAGTCTTTCAAAATTATATCTATCATTATATTTGTTGAAGGGTCACATCCATTATGGCATCACTTCTATTGACATCAAAATCATGGTATATTAGATTTTTTGTTACCATGAACCAAGTCCTCCAAACAATATGAGATTAATTTATAAATAAATGGTTATCCACACACTTGTATTTATTATAATCACTCATTTACATTAAAATAGTTTTAAAAAATAATGTGATGATCATCGTGACATATTACCAAGGTGTTCCTCTAGTTTCTCATAATACATTAGTTAGATATCTCATCGCATTAAAAAAATATGTTGAAGGCTATATAATGGTTTAAATTCTTTATAAGACAAATAAGTTGTTAGGGAAAATATATATTTTTAAAATAATTATAGTAATTAATATTATTTTTTATTTTTTATTATCTTTCTTGTAAACATTATATTTGTGAGGCGCCAAAAAATATTAAATATATAAAATGTATGAAATCACACTTTTCAAAGAAGATATAAATGAATTCCATTATTATAAATGCTGCATTTTATTTGTAAGGAGCTTAAAGATAGCAAATATATAAAATATATAAAAGGTCACATTTCTTGAAGAATGCATAAATTAATTATTTTATCAAATACATTCAATTGTTAAAAAATGTATGTTCTTATCCCTTTTAACATCAGATTGTTTTAATTATAGCATTTTTTATGCAATAACAAATCTATAAGTGAAATATTTTATATGAGTTTGGTTCATGACATTATTTTATCTTTCTTCAATCATTTTTATTTCTTAAGAACTAATGTTGGTCCTTAGACTTTCATTCATTTTTTTAGATCATATATGCAAGTAGAGAATGACCTAGGTCATTTTTATGTTTGCAAATTTGAAACTACAATATTTAAATTCAAAATTCAATGTCAAAGCTTTCTAAATCTCTCTTATCAATTTTGAATCAACCTAGCAACATCTATGTTGATTTGTGTGGTGTGTTATATTTATGAACACTCATTCATTCATTTTTAATGATTTTTTCACATGCTAGGAGATTAAAAATTATTAGATAGAATTTTCATACAACATGCATAGTAGTCCACCTAGACATCCCCACACACTTGCTTGGAATCTTGAACAATTATTCTATTAAAGTAGTTTGCTTAGGGGCTTGACTAATTTAAACATGACCCTCACTTTCAAGTTCATAAATGATACCTATAGACATCACTCATCTTTAGACACGTTTATGTCATGAGTTGAGTAGAACCTAAAATAGTTGCTCATTTCTTCTAGTTTACTTACAGAGATCCAAGATTAATTTACCACAAAATCATTTCTATATTCATAGAGATTAATTATGTAATCTTGGATCTAAATAACAAAAAAGGGGTATTCATTTTAAATTTTGATGAGTTCCTATGATGAACCCCTAAAATACCAACAACCTGGTAATTTAACTCTCAATAGTTTAAAGAAAATTTTACTCTCACTTGTATCTATCTAACTAATCCATCTTCCTAGAATTTATCTAGTATATATCTAACACATCATTCCTCCTAATCAATTTTTAGAGAAAGCATCAAGTGAGTAAAATTCTTTAGATATGAGAATTGAGGAGCATCAAATTACAACAATCTTCATAAAAATGAGCTTTTATGATTGATTGCATTTCGTGGTGTCATGTCCTTGCATTAATACTGGAGGGTCCTATCCAAAGAGCATTAACATTCATCAACATTATCAAGCTTGAGGTATAATCATGTGATATTCATCATTGTACTTCAAATTAAGTTTTATTCCTAATCATCGTCACTATAGGGAAGGTTGAATCCTCCCTAGATTTGACTAAAGAAAGCCTCTATAAATCCCAACACTAATTTCCCCTCTTATTATGTGTAGATATTCAAATATAGGGGAAAATAATTGTAGATCTCGAAAGAGTAGATTGAGACTGTAAAGAGAACTAGATTTCAAAGAATCAAAAAGATTTGGATAATGTAAATTATTGGTATAGTCAATTCTTATCAACATGTAGTCTAACAGTTTTTACACAAAAAATTAGGGAGATGATCAGAGTGATATTCTGAGTTAGAATCCATTTTTATATTTGTATTAGACGTTACTATGAGTAGATCACCTATTGACATAGTACCACATTTTCAAGTCTAGATTTTAGTGAAAAGTTTCTCTTTGGTTCATCTTTCCAAATTTGTACTCAAAGTTTGTAATACTCATCTATGATTTACTATTTATGTTCATCATTGTCAATTTTACATCATTTACCCTACTTCTCACCTCTAATCAATTCAATCAATAAGTCAAATAAAAGAGGAGAAGAATCATTTCCACCAATAGTGTCTAGCTCTTTCCAATAGGTTTCAAGTTGAGCTTTTGAATTATTCTTATCTATGAGATGATGGTATGTGCAGGATCATGGTATGCCAAAAAGTGGTGATGTGAAAAAAATCTCCTTTTCACTCATCCAAAAATGTACTAAAAAAGAGTGTTGACTTTTTAGTAGGCCTGGGTGCCAGTACACATGGTCAAAGCTAATTACTATGCACAAGCCTAATCTGGCATCCAATACAAAATCATATATCCATTTTAATTTCAAATACCTTAGCGTTTATCAGATTACATTGTAAAAATGAAGGTTTTGTATCGTTTATGCCATTTGTGGTCAGGTATACGATCATCTTCTTGAAAATTTCAATCAAAATTCATCAAGGTATGTATAAATTTTGATATTTTGTTGTTTTTTTAATGTTTTATAATGAAATCATTTATTTTTTGGGTTAAAAGTAGGGTTTTGTTTGAATTTGTTAATCATTTTTTAATTTTGATTGTAATTGAAAAAAAAAATTAATGTAACTAAGAATGGACTCAAACCAACCACAAAAGCCCCATCCAAATAATGAACTTGAAAATAATCTGCAACCACCACAAATCAATCCACCACCACTTGAAAACAATATGTCACCACCTATTGACGAACTAGTTCTCAACCCTTAACCTTTAGAGGAGCTCATTAGTGAAAATTTAAACCAACTAAGGGGATTCCAAAACACATATGCCAATATCCCCACATTTCAACCCACATTTTCCACGTTGAACTCCATTGTTGAAAACATGGAGAAACTTACAAAGCAAAATAATGTTGCACTGCTTTGGCGTGATTCCCTGCATGTCAAGTTTGATGATGGGCTTGAGTATGATGCGATTATGGGCCTAAATATAACTAAAAATGACATATGTAACTTTTTTTTGAATCCCAAAATGGGATTAAAAGTGGACCCTAAAAAGCCCAAGTTGTTAATTAAATGGTGCACAAATGATGTGACATGTGACCACTTTTGGGACCACTGGTGGATGGATTTTGATAGACTACCCTATAAAAAATTGGAGGTCCCATTGTACTTTATTAATAAATTGTATGTTGTATTTGTGCTTGGTCACAAAGTTAACTATTGCAGCATAAGACTGAACCAGGACATAAGCTTAGGGGCTCCTCAGGATAGGCCATAGGCACACCAAGTGAAATCCTACACATATGTCCCCCCCATGATATTTTTCCCCCTCTTACATTCCAAAATCCTAATGTTATTATTGAGGTCAGCTCACATACTATTAGAGTCATTCACACCTTGAGTGATCTACGAGCTAGGTAGAGTATGACATTGTTTCCTCCTTGTGTTGATGATTTTGTCCCTTCCACATCCTCCACAAGCTCACATGTTTGTGTGCCCCATACTTTCATTATGTACAATAATTTATGTTTGGGTCCCTTCAATGATACTAATGCATATGAATATGTGTTCGAGATGGATGATACAACACAAGTCGCTATAGGGACTGAAGCACCTCATGGAGAGGTGCATCACATGAGAGACGGAGGAAGACATGTCGAGCCATGAACTCCTATTATTACGGTAAGACTAAACATTTAACTCAAGTCACACTGTATTTAATTTATATGTTCTTATTTTTAGTAGAATTTACTTATAATGTCTACCCACTTATGTATATATATGTGGTCCATTTATGTTCATTTGACGACAGAAGAGGAGATGGCACAAGTGGAGGGGTCCACACATTTGGCCTTGACACTTCCATGGTATGTTAGGATTAAGTAATACTGAGAGGGGGGGTGAATCAGTATTACAACAATTTTAATTAAACTCCAACCAATTGAAAATAAACCTTATCAATGTTGAAATGAAAAGAACATAAACACATAACACATAACTCATAACACCATTATTATTTTTTGAGGAAACCCTTGCCAAGGGAAAACCCCGATGGGAAAGGTACCCACAACTATGCACTAGAATATTGAATCCTTGTTAGGAGATCTAGACTTGTTAGGAGCTGAGTATTACATAGTACATTTCCTTGTTAGAGGAATAGAAAACCCTATTAGGGTATACAAAAACCTTGTTAAAGGTGTGGTGAGCTTACAACTCTTACAATCAAACTTCTATTACAAAAGTGTTCTGCAATAAGTGAACTACACAAGCATTTTCTATGCTTTGATAGTTCCATTTATAGCTTTGTCAATCTTTGATCTCACATCCACTATCTTTCTATACCAATATCCCAAATTGGTATTCATCTCTATCACATAGTCTCACACTTATTGCTTCCACAAAACACTCTATACTTATATCAATTCTGATGTCCAGCCAGCTCTCAAATACAATAAAAAACATAACAATTACTTATACAAATGATAAATGTAGAGTCAGAAATATTGTATTACCAAAGTGTCAGAAATATACAACTTCATCTAACTTAGCACGTTACCATTCCATCTAACCTTCCCTCAATCATCATGACTGTTCATATACCCTCTTTCATTGTTTCTTTGTCTTCACATACCTTCATATCATTGTACCTTACTCATATCAACACCAAAACACATGTGACCTTAACTGAAGGTCCTACATATCCAAACATGTCTTCCTCTAAGTTCGCAAACCATAAAGCATCATATATTATCTTCTCTAACCAAAATTGAACTATAGTATACTATTATTTTGATTCTGTACTTAATAATTTTCATGACTGTGTCTCCAATACCTATACTTACTTCATGTGATCACTCCAACATAAGTGTTTCCATAAATGACAACCCTTAATTGATCCCTAGTATTTTGATGACAACACTTAGCGAAAATGACTAAGTGTCAAAATACTAACTTCCTTCTACTGTTCTATATACATATTCTCTTTTTTTTTATTTAGAATTTCTTTTTCTTTCTCTCTTTTTATTTTATTTTATTCTTTTTCCTCTTCTCATTTTTCTCTTCTTTTATTTAATTATTTTTCCTCTACTCATTTTTCTCTTCTCTTCCTCTCCCTTTGACATCAATGGCAAAGGTGCTTATAAAACTTCAAAATTTTAAGCACAAAAGACTTAGTGATTACTCACCAGATTCAGAATGTCTTGGAAGGAGTATTCCAAGGTCTTCACTTCATCATCCCATGACTTGATTAAAAGTTCACTAACATGGATCAGTCGATTCAGTGCATAAGATGCAGTCTTTTTTGCCTTCAACTCTGTGGGTACAGAGTTTGTCATTGATCCTTCTATCTTCTCCATCTATGTGAGATGAGCTTCAATAATTGAAAGCTTAGGAGAGATTAGACTCTTTAGCAAACCAAATCTTTCCACTACTCTCCCCTTCTCTATATTCAAAGCACTTATCTTATCCAAAATTTTGGATGTCTGCTTGTCCATTTCCAACACAGTTTGTGAAGAGGTTTCACAACTATTCATTATGCTATCTAATGTAGCCCTATCCTTGGCTATGATATCTTCAATATTCTTAACATGTCTGATAGGATTTATGCAATAGCTATATACCTTTCTTCCTTGTGCCACACAACTTTTAGTTTTGATTTTAGTTGTTTTCAGAATGCCCAAGTCCCATGAGATTGACTGGCAGACTTCCTTCAACTTCTTTTCTAAGTATTTCTTCTCAGCCTTATCCTATTTGATCTTCAACAGTGACTCAAAATGATTGTCAAAGTTGTCTAATGCCAAGTTCAAGTTCTCTACATCATCCTTTCCTTGAAATGTGAGAGGTGTAGGGAGTATTTTATTCATAGTTTCTACTACCCTAGCAATCACCTTTACCTTCTTATCCCCCTTTTGTTCTGACCTTTCCTTTGCCTTAGAAAATTCTATGAAGGATAACCTCATGAGTTCATGTTCATCCATACTTTCCACATCATTACTTACCGATGTGGCCATACTTTCCAACAATAGGGTGGAGGAGGTATCCGGTTCTTGTTTAAGCTCAATTCTTACCTCTTCTTCTTTTTCTGTTGATGTCTCTTCTTCCTTCTTTTCGTCTTGTTGTTTCTCTTTCTCTTGTTCTTTCTCTTCTTGTATTTCTTTTATATGTTCTTCCTCTATCTGTCCTTCCTCTTCTACTGTTATTGCACTATCCATATTTTCTTGAAATGGATCATTTACATCAAGTGAAGTGTCTAATGACCAGAAATGAAGAAGTATGGTTGCTTGTCAACTTCTTTTGCTTGCTCACTTTCTTCAGCTATCTTAGAGCTTTCTCCCATTCCTAAAGGTGTAGGCTTGGTAACCTTTGGGAGGTGAAGTCTTCTCAGGCATGTCACACATAATAATTTGATCCAATTCCTTTTTTGTGTCTTCTATAACCTCATCATACTTCTTTGCCATTATCTTCACAAGTCTGGCCTTTGTTCTTAGTAGAGGTTTCAATTCTTTAATGATTCTCTCCCTCTCTTGTATGGAGACTATAGACAACATGTCTTCAATAGCCTTATTTCTTATAGTCTCATCCTCTGAATGTGCTAACTATTTTCTTATTTCCAGCTTTCTATACAAGTCCTTATGAATACTACCTTCTATTTTTAGAAAATTCTTCTTGTAGACTAACAAGTGATCAATTACTATATCCTCAATTACTGTTTGATTGTCAGAATCATACCTTTCATAGTATCTATTTACTATCGTCATATTTTCATCTCTTATTATTCTCTTTTGTAACATCTTGATATCCAGTTTCCATAGATCTTGTGGCTTCTTCTGTACTTTTGTTTCCACTTTCTTCTCAGTCACCTTGTTCTCTTTCTTCTTTGTTTCTATTTCTACCTTTTGTTTCTTAGGGCTTCTTGGTTTGTTTGATCTTGTAGATCTCCTAGGTGTTCTCATAGGTGCATTTTCTTGTGCTATATTCTCATGTGTAATTGATAAATCAATTATATTAGTTGTAGGATTTACTGTCTGTTCTGCTTCAGAAGGAGGAGATACCTCAATTGCCAAGCTAGAGGATCCTTCTGCCATCTTTGTCCTTGCTTCTTTTAGTTGTTCCTTTTTAATTCCTAACTTCATAGAAATGTCATCAACCATTTTCTCAATTTCCTCTTCCTTGTCCCTTTATCATGTTCTTCTCTAACTTTTGCTAAATTTTCTGAGTAAGTTCCCCATCTCTCTTCAAATGTATCTATTTTAGCTACTAGTACATGTTCAACTTGCATTGTAATAACTTCAAAACTAACCTCATACTCCATGGGTAGCACTATTTCTTTATTGGTTCAACTGCTTCAAAGCACACACAATTAGTTTCAACTATGAAACAAATTGTGTCTTTATACTTCTCTACCAACTCCTCTGGTATTCTATATCTCTCCTTCATTTTCCTTTGAAGGATCTTAATCATTGTAAATAATTCACCATCTACCCAATCTTTGTCCTATATCCTAAAGCTCTCTGATATTTGTATGCCAGTGGGTATACTATCTTTCCATGCTATAGGGTGCATTCCAGGAAATTTGTGTATAATATGAATGTACATGTGTATCAGGAGTGAACCAAACCTGAAATATTTTGACTTGTCTTTCTTGGTAATCCTCACATTCTCCAAGAACTACTATTCTAGGATTTCACATAAGTTATATCTGGTGTTTTCCTTCACCATTCTATAGGCCATCATAATTACCCATACTGACACATAATTAGGTCTGTTGTTGTAGAATAACTTGTATCCTAGTAGCATTTCTACAAATCTCACATCTTGCTGAAAGATGTCATTCATAGTCATCACTCTCTTATCCCACTTAGAATGAGTTAGGGTTTCTACTTGTTTCTTGATATTCTTCTCAGGTATAGGGAGGGCTCCAGTATTGTCCAATCCAGTTATCTCATGAATCGACTGGCTAAATATCTTAACAAGTTGCTCTCCCATCCAAATGAATTGATCATGGATTCTACTTGGAATGATCTTGAACCATTCAGTTTCATAGAACTCATTAAGGTGGGTTAGCTTAATGATAGATTTATCTTCTAGATGTTTGAACTCTTCTTTCATTTTACCATCAGATTCTATCATTTCACCTAACTCCTTATAGATTTATGCATATCCTATGGTCTCATACTTACAGTGAATGTAAGTCCTAATATATTCAACGTGTAACCTGTCGTAAGGGGTTTGCAAAAATACTCCTACCAGTTCATCCTCACAAGACTTAAACAGGTGCCACTTAAAATTATACCTTGGTTTATCAATAACATCAAATATCACAGGTGTATCCATATCTTCTTGAAAGAGTATATGATCTAAATACCTTCAATACACCAAAATTAGGAACTTTTTCTTTAAATGATCATGCAATGTAGTTGCTAGATGGTTGTAGTACTTCTTAACTTTGTTCTCCTTGATCGCTACTAATAAAATGGTGCAGGAATGATATGTTTTAAGGTATTTTATCCATCGCAAGGTGAGTGAATGCATTAATCATAGGTAGCTCAACTTCGCACATTGTCTAGTCAAACATAATTTCATGATCATAGGATATGAATCTCCAAGTGTTGCAATCACAAACATAAACTCCATAGTGTCTGTACACACCTTATCTAAGCTCACATGAGCTTATTCCACATAATCAGGGGTTGGATATATTATGTTGTCTACATCCAATGATCCCCTTAAGGCCATGCAACCTTCTAGGTCGATGTAGTAATGTCAACATCATGTGAAGACACAGTAACATCTACTATCTCTCCTTGAACCAATTCCTTATTGAAATATTTTACCTTCCACATATTATCATCACATTCATTTCTATTTTCTTGAAATGATTCTTAAACTCATCTATGTACTCATTAATAATTTTACCATTGTCACCAATATTCTTCTTTATAACCATAGGTGGCAGTCCTCTTTTATTGTCCATTCCATTATACTTGCAAAAATTTTCTATGTGTCCTAAGTTGTTTCATTTGAAACATGTAGGTGGTCTTCTTTCTTGATTAACCTGCAGCTTACAATACCTTGCAATATGCCCAAGGTTATTGCATTTGAAGCATGTGATCTTGGATGCTGACTCTTCTCTAATGTAATCTTGTTTGTTCCTAGACTGATCAGGTTTTCTACATTCTTATTTCTTATATCCATATGTATAACAGTTGTAACAATAACTAGTAAAGGGTTTGAAAGGACATTTACTTCTACAATCTCTTTTCATGTGTCCAACTTTGTTGTATCCAAAGCATATACCTCTAAAAGGTCTAATCTGATCTTTAGGTTCTTTGAAAGTGGATCTATCTTCAGTATTTTCTTCATGTGATTCATCATTAGTCTTAGACCATTCTCCTTCATTGTATCCAGTTCTAGTCATGTCTCCTTTAGGTTTTTGTCTCTCTCTTTGTTCATCAATTTTATCACTTCTCATGTGTAACTTTTCAATGTACAATTTGGATTGAGAGAGTTCACCTCTTATGATCTAATTGTACTTCTCCAATTCCTAACATTTATCCTTGTAGTGATCAAGTTCATTCTTCATTTGTCCTATCTACACATTTTCTTCTTTTAGTGTCTCTTCAACTTTGTATCTTGCATCCTTTTCATATTGAATTTCTTTAATCATTAGAAGATTAATTTGGTCTTTTTCTTTCTCCAGATTCTTTACTTGGTTTGATGTATCATTGTTTGAATCCTCTTTTATCTTATCCATAAGATCTTGTCTCTGACTTCTTGAAAGTTCAAGCCATTCCTTTAGTTTCTTAATGAAACCTTCTACTCTTCTTCATTTGAGTTTCAATTCACCATCCTCAGCCTTTTCTTTGTCCAGGTCATCAAGTGTTTCTTTAAAGTTCTCTTGCAAACTTTTTGAATCCATTCTGATCTCCCTTAAGTTGTTAGGCTTTCTCTCCAAGGGCCAATAGCTCTGATACCAATTGTTAGGATTAAGTAATACTGAGAGGGGAGGTGAATCGGTATTACAAGACTTTAAATTAAACTCACCCAAATTCCAAATAAACCATATCAATGTTGAAATAAAAAGAACATAAACACATAACACATAAATCATAACACCATTATTTGTTTTCAAGGAAACCCTAGCCAAGGGAAAACCCCGGTGGGGATGGTAACCACAACTATGCACTAAAATATTAAATCCCTGTTAGGAGATCTAGCCATGTTAGGAGCTGAGTATTACATAGTAAATTTCCTTGTTAGAGGAATAGAAAACCCTGTTAGGGGTATACAAAAACCCTGTTAAAGGTGTGGTGAGCTTATAGCTCTTAAAATCAAACTTTTGTTACAAAATTGTTCTTCAATAAGTGAACTGCACAAGCATCTTCTATGCTTTGATAGCTCTAGTTATAGCTCTATCAATCTCTGATCTCGCATCTTCTATCTTCCTTTACCAATATCCCAAATTTGCATCAATCACATATCCATCTCTATCACATAGTCTCAGACTTATCGCTTCCAAAGAACACTCTATACGTATATCAATTATGTCATCCTGTCAGCTCTCAAATACAATACAAAACATAACAATTACTTATACAAATGATAAATGTAGAGTCGTCAATCTTGTATTAACAAAGTGTCAGAAATATACAACTTTCATCTAACTTATCACGTTACCATTCCAACTAACCTTCCCTCAATCATCAAGACTATTCATATACCCTATTTCTTTGTCTTCACATACCTTCATATCACTGTATCTTACTGATATCAACACCAAAACACATGAAACCTTAACTAAAGGTCCTAAATATCCAAACATGTCTTCCTCTAAGCTCACAAACCATGGTACATCATATATTATCTTCACTAACAAAAACTATACTACAGTATACTGTTATTCTGATTCTGTACTTAGTCATTTTCATGATCATTTCTCCAATACCTATACTTACTTCATGGGATCACTCCAACATATTTTTTTCCATAAATGAAAACCCTTAAATGATCCCTAGTGCTCTCAAATCATCACTTAAAAACATGGTATATATGTTTTAATGTACTCATTGGTTTCCTTTTTAATATAGTATATACATGTGTTTTCTAATTTTTATGATCATCTTATTAAATACTATTGCAGGTTTCACTAGTTTCCATTAGTGGCCAATGTGAAGGGGGTTCAAGCATCAAGTATTGATAAGGGGAAGGTAATTAAGTGTTTTAGATTGTTTATGCATATATATACTTGTCACTTGTGTGTACTCATTTTTAATTTACATGGTTTATTTGACAAAGGGTGGTGTCTGACAATGTTGAGACACCAGTTCACCACCGTAGAGTCATAGGCATCTCAATTCACAGTGATAGTCCAATGGTACATATATTTCTAAATTTATTTGTTTGTATTTTACTATCAAGTATATACATGATCAAGTCATGATTGTATCAAGTATCTTTTTAGATTTTGTAGGTAACCCCTAGTTTGAGGGAGGTACAATGTCGAGGCTTTGTATCATTGTTGACCCAAAAAACATTTCCTGAAGAAAGTTCACCACGGGTAGGTTTTAATGTTAATTTAATTATTTTGTAAATTTATTTTTCTACCAAGGATTTAACATTAAATAGTATAACTCGTAGATCGATCCCATGGTTGCAAACATATACAGGTCAAAGATGACATTGGTAGCATTTTCCCTTCACTACGCAGGAGATATGTTACGAATCCTAACCGCATGAGGAGACAAAGAGGCGAGGTACATAAGAGTTCAATTTTAAAATTTATTTATTTATTATTATTGACTATGAATTTGAAATTTTATTTTTAATTTTTAGAAACTTATAAATTATGTAAACTAACTTGAGGTTTCACTTTTGTGTTCATGCAAGATCCATCAAAGCCAAACAATACTTTGAAGAGGCTCCATTTTGATGGTCCACCAATATAATAGGATGTCCTAGAAACATTTGTAGTTATTTATTATTTTGAGATGCCATATAGCACATTTTGAAATGATGTATGCCACATTGTATCTAGATATGTAGACTGCGTAAAGATTTTGAGATGGCATGTGCCACATTTTGTACCAAACAATTTCATATATATATATATATATATATATATATATATATATATATATATATATATATATATATATATATATATATATATAGAACATGTTCATTTCTAGATATTTTATCTTTTTCATGTGTTGTATGTCTGTATTATTTCCATATTATCTCTTTGTCATACATTGTATGTATGTTCATTTCCATATTATATCTTTTTCATGTGCATTGTATGTATGTATTATTTCAATATTATAACTTTTTCATGTGTTGTATGTATGTATGTATGTTCATTTCCATATTATATCTTTTTCATGTGTGTTGTATGTATGTATTATTTCAATGTTATATCTTTTTCATGTGTTGTATGTATGTATGTATGTTCATTTACATATTATATCTTTGTCATGCATTGTCATGCGTAATATACCTAATTAGGTTTCATTTTTAAAGAAACTACCCTCAAAATATTTTTTCCAACCAAAGTAATAGGTGTAATATACTTCAACTAGGCTAATAGACTCCAAATTTGCATTCCCTAACTCCACTTCCTTATAGGGTAACCAGAACTAGGCTAATAGGTGGAGTAGACCTTGGGAACACTTTGGTATGGGGTAGTCAGGGACATTCTTTGCATCTCCATTGGTGGAATAGGGTTTTCACTAGGGTTCATCCATCCAACTAGAACTAACAGAGAAAATAGTTTGGTCCCAAGGATGAATGATTTGAAAGATACGCAATGGTTGAACTTTCAACTAAGCATCACTACAACTTTTGGCATAAAGTGCGATCATCATGCCAAATTCAAATGAGTTTGAATCTCCCAGAATGGAGAGAGGTTATTTTAGGACTTTCCAACATGGTCCTATAGCATGACCTAATGTCTTGATGATACCTCTCATGAGATATGAGTTATGATTCTATAAAGTTTTATGCTCGATCGTGCTTAGTGCACCTTGGGGACACTTTGGTATGGGGTAGTTACAGACATTCTTTATGTCTCCATGGGAAGAATGAGGTTGTTACTAGGGTTCACTTGGCCAATTGGAGCTAACAAAGTAGATGGTTTGGTCGTAAGATGAATGATTTAAAAGATACACAGTGGTGCAACTTTCAACCAAGCATCACTATAAATTTTTACATAGAGAAAGATCGCCTTGCCAAATTCAAACAAGGTCGAATCTCCATGAATAAAGAGAGGTTATTATATGACTTTCCAACTTGTTCCTATAGAATCTGACAGCTTGCCAATACCTTTCATGAGATCCAAGTTACAGGCCTATAAATCTTGCTACCTAATCGTTCTTAGTCAACCTTGGGGACACTTTGTTATGGGGTAGTCAAAAACATTCTTTGTGTCTCCATCGGTAGAAGGGGTTGTTAATAGGGCTCATCCAGCCAACAAGAGCCAATGGAATAGATAGTTTGGTCCTAGGATCAATGATTTGAAATATACAAAGTGGTGCAACTTTCAAGTGAGCATCACTGCAACTTTTGGCATAGTGCGAGACCGCCCTGCCAAATTGAAATGAGGTCATATATTCCTGAATAGATAGAGGTTATTGTAGGCCTTGCCAACATGGTCTTGTAGCACCTAACATCTCAAGCATAACTCTCACAAGATATAAGTTATAGGCCTATACATTTATTTACCTAATCGTGCTTAGTGCTCCTTGGGGACACTTTGGTATGGGGTAGTCGCAAACGTTCTTTGCATCTCCATGGGGGAATAGGGTTGTCACTCTAGTTCACCCAACCAATAGGAGCTAATAAAGAAGATGGTTTAGTCATAGGATGAATGGTTTGAAATATACATAGTGGTGCAACTTTCAACTAAGCATCACTGCAACATTTAGCATAGAGAGAGATCGCCCTGCCAATTTTAAATGAGGTCAAATCTCCCAGAATAGAGAGAGGTTGTTGTAGGTGTTTCCAACATGGACTTGTAGCATGTAACATCTTGATGATACCTCTCATGATATCCAAGTTACAAGCCTATTAATTTTTCTTCCAAATCATGCTTAGTGCACCTTGGGGACACTTTGGTATGGGGTAGTCGCGGACGTTCTTTGCATCTCTATACGCATAATGGGGTTGTCACTAGGGTTCACCTGACCAACTGGAGCTAAAGGAGTAGATGGTTTGGTCCCAAGATGAATGATTTGAAAGATAGGTAGTGGTACAACTTTTAGCTTAGCATCACTACAACTTTTAGCATAGAGCAAGATTGCCTTGCTAAATTCAAATGAGGTCGAGTCTCCTAGAACATAGAGATTTTATTGTATGCCTTTCTGACACGGTCCTCTAGCACCTGACAACTTGAAGATACCTCTCACAATATCTAAGTTACATTCCTATCAAGTTTGTTTCCTAATCGTACTTAGTGTACCTTGGGAACACTTTGGTATGGGGTAGTCACGAACATTCTTTGCATCTTCATGGGTGGAGTGGGTTTATCGCTCGAGTTCACCCATCCAACCAAAGCTAGCAAAGCACATGGTTTGGTCCTAGGACAAATAGTTTTAAATATACATAGTGGTTCAACTTTCAACTAAGAATCACAACAAATTTTGGCATAGAGCGATATTTCCCTTCCAAATTCAAATGAAGTTGAATCTCCCAGAATAGAGAGAGTTTATTATAGGCCTTTCCAATATGGCTAGTCCTATAGCACCTAACAACTTGATGATACTTCTCATGAGATCTGAGTTACGGGCCTATAAATTTGTATGCCCAATCGTGCTTAGTATACCTTGGGGACACTTTAGTATGAGGTAGTCACAGGCATTCTTTGCATCTCTGTGGGAAGAACCCAGTCGTCACCAGGGTTCTCCCAACTAGTCAGAGCTAACAAAGTAGATGATTTGGTCCCAGGATGAATGGTTTGAAAGATACATGGTGGTGCAACTTTCAACTGAGCATCACTATAATTTTTATCTTAGAGTGAGATTTCCCTACCAAATTCAAATGATGTTGAGTCTCCCAGAAATAAGAGAGGTTATTGTAATCCTTGCCAACACAATCCTTTATCACCTAACATCTTGATGATACCTCTCACAATATCTAAGTTACAAGACTATTAACTTTGTTTCTCAATCATGATTAGTGCACCAAATATGTGAAGGAGTTGTTGAAGAAGTTTGGACTGAAAGATTCAAAGGCAATTGGTACTCCCATGGTGATCAGATGTAAGTTGACTAAAAATGATGAGTCACATAAGGCATATTAGACTAGATACAAATCTATGACTGGTGGATTACTCTATTTAACTTAGACTAAACCTGATATCATGTTCATGCAGTTTGTATTGTTGCTAGATTTCAAGCTGGTATGAGAAATCTCATATTGCAACTATCAAAAGAATTTTTAGATATTTGAAAGGGACAGTTCATTTTGGTCTATGGTATCCCAAAGATGATGATTTTACTTTGAGTGTCTGTAATGATGTTGATTGGGAAGGAAATATAGATGACAGAAAGAGCACTAATGGTGGTGCATTTTTCTTGGGAAAAAGATTGGTTTCATGGTTGAGAAAAAAGAGGAATCGTATTTCTCAATCTACTCCAAAGATATAATATGTTTCTTCCAGAATTTATTGCACTCAAGTGGTATGGATGAAGAAATGTTGAATTATATCAAAGTGATGTATGATGAACCTATTTCTATCTACTATGACAATTCAAGTAAAATATAATATTTCCAAGAATTTGGTGTTTCATTCAAAGACTAAACATATATCCATCAAGTTTCACTTTTTGAGAGAAAAGATAAATGAGAAGGAAGTCAGATTGGAGTATGTGCCTACTAAGGAATAGATTGAAAATATTTTCACAAAGCCTTTTTCTAAAGATATTTTTTAGTATCTCAAAGGATAGTTAGGGGTGGTTGCCCCTCCTGATCAGAACTAAGATGCATTGGTATGCATCACTCCAATGTATTTCATAGTAATATCTTGTGATCCAGATTGATGATTGGTGGATACTACTCGGGGGGCATATTCAGTCTTGTGTTTTGCGAGTTGGATGTTTAGAGAAAGTTAGTTTTTATGGTTTTAATTTCAAATATTTTATTTTTCCATTGGTGTCAAAGGGGGAGAGAGTCATGTAAAAAACTATGGGAAGGAAAAAAGGAGAAGAGTATGTGCAAGGTCTAAGGGGAAGTTATTGATTTCTTTTTCATTGATTATTTTTTACATCATATGTTTCCATCAATATCAAAGGGTGAGATTGTTGGAAGAATGTGCAAATATGTGGTTGAGAGATGTGTTGTCATTGCTATCAATATATTTCTCTATATTTGGCACTGATGTAGTAAAGTTCAGGGAGTTTTCTTAATCATTATAGAAAGTATAATGAAGATTAGTGTTTGTTGATTATAGAGTTTGTAGAGGATTGTCTATAGTTGATTCAGTTCAAGTTTGAAAGGTTTAGATGGAGATTCGAGTGATTTATGAGTATCTATGTTGTGATTAGTTTTTTATTTGTTTAGTGGTGATAGAGTGACAATATTTTGATCTACATTTCTCCACATTGTAATATCTTTCTCTACAAATTTGGAGGAATGGAAAGACATTAAATGTATTTATCATGTATTTGTGTGAGGTTGTGAAGATATATGTGAGTATACATGTGCATTAAATGTATAAATGTTTTTAAGGAAAAGAAGAAGTTTGAAGAGGAAATTTATTCTATGCTTCAATAGAACTAATCTAGGCATAGAGGAAATGCTATTATATAGTTCATATTTTTTGGATGCGATCCAAATTTTCTTGTATAGGTAGTGATCCTTCCTTGGGCAGTAAGATTTTTTCATTTTGAGAAATGAGCTCTAGGAAATGTGCCTAAAAGGTGCATTCCCCATTGTAATACTTCTAACAGAGTATACCTATCTTGTGGGTTCATCCTCATTGTGTTTTTTACCTCAAGACTGGGCTTCCAGGTACAAAAATCTTGGTGTTATGTATGTTCATGATGTGATATTAATTTATGCTTCCATATTTAATTATTAAATCTCAAAATAAGTTTAAGTTGTGTGTGTTTTGGTACAAATGACCCCCCCCCTCCCCCTTCTTAGTTGACTACCTTATTTCCATCATGACTAGTATAACACAACTTCCTAGCTCATCAAATTTCATTGTACCAATCTCTCTTTATTTCAAGATGAGTTGACTAGCATAACACAACTTGTTATTCCATCAACTCTCTTTATACCAAGGTCTCTTTTAGGATGGGTTGACTAGCATAATAAAAATTTCTTTAAACTTTTCCTCCTCTCTTCAGATGGATCACCTAGCATAACACAAATTGCTAGCCTATTTCATTCATGGTTTTCCTTCTCTTTCCTCCATGATCCCATAAGCATAAAACACTTTTCTAGTTGGTTTCCAGTTCATGGAGTTAATTTATCTTATCTTTGGTTTGTGATCTTTCTCTTTCTATGAGACCACGTGTGCTCTTCTAATAACATTCTGTGTAGTACCCTGCCCCTAGTCTGATTTTATAAATGTTATAACTATTCTAGGATGATAGATTAGATGTTAGGAAATTATTAATGCTTATGGTTTTACTAACCCCATACTTGCATGTGTATGGTTGATGTATTTTTTTTATATTTCTGTTTGACGTGCCTGATGTGGTTGAGGGACGGAGTCGTAGTTACTTGCTTGTGAGATCCACACGATCGGTCAATCCCCGCCATTGTCAGTTATATATTTAAATATGTATGTACATGCAGGTGTTGTATGCAGGTTTAAAGGTATCAGGCATTGAATTCCCTAAATTGTTAGGATGAGCATGCCCTATCACAATATCTCAAATGGTAAGAGAGGGGAGATAACACGGATCTAAAACCCTAACCTAAGCCTAATTTGTCCTAGGATTGGACAAGTATCAGTTTGACTACCCTACCCAAATTCGTCTAGGTGACAGGAATTCATGGATCCCTTTCTGGTGTTGCTTGGTTTTACCTTGTTTGATTTTACTTCATTTGGCTTCAATTGATTTACTACTTATGTGGGTGATTTTCTGTGATTTATTGATTAATGATTATATTTGAAAAATAATATTAAATTTAATTCCTATGCTTTTGTGTGATTATTAATTAATTAAAAATCAAATATTGGAATATTTGGATTTAATTAATTAATTGTGTGAAATTAGAATTGATAATGTTCCATTAAATATTAAATAATTAATTGCATGTTTTAATTGTACTTTGAATATTAAATTATTTAATGTGAAATTATAAATATTTACATGTGCTTTATTAAGTTTGAATGAGATTTGTTTCAAAAAGGTGACAACTTGTCTTTAGGAGTCTAAGTTGAGTTCTGCACAATTAAAAGATATTTTTAATTAATAATTAGTAATTTCTTTCAACTTAAGAGTGGGAGTTTGAATAGGAGTTGTATAATGAGTCATCTAGGGTTTGCATGAATGGTGGAGTTGAATCCCTAATAGGGGGAATTTGCATTCATTTGGATGGGAATCAGGTTGTTGGAGATATGTGGAGAGAGTTCTTGGAGAATTGTTGACATTTTGAGATTCTTTTGTGTGTGTGCTTGAGCATTTTGGTGAAGATTGTTTGCATCTAGAATTGGGCTTTGCATACATTGTGTTTCAAATCTGTAGGGTTGAGTTCTTCTGTTGATAGATCTGGGAGTTTCATCATGCTACATGCATTCTATTATAGTTTCTTGCATTAGAATTGAGGTAGGGTTTGAAGAAACCTTCCTGTGATTTTACCTGTAGAATTTTTAGTATTTTAATATGCTTGGATTGATATATTGTTAGAGATCTATTTCTAGTTTTGCTTTCAATTTGAGTGTTAGAAAGCCATTAGATTCATGGCTTTTTAGTTTATTTTATAACTTGGCATAGCGGGGTTATGCTGTCAAAATTTCGTAAGAAAATTCACTATAGAACCCTTAGGAAATGAAAAATTAAACTAGCTATAGTGTAAACTATTGAGTAGATGAAATAAATTAATGGGTAATTGAGAAAAACCAATTTGGCTTGGAAAAAATATAATCTAGGTAAAAAGCCCAATCTCTGTTAAAAATGACAGTTAGAAAAAAATATTACCACAATAAAAAAAATAGTTTGTTTACAAAGGAAAGATAATTTCAATAGTAAATGGAAAATACATATGTTTGCAAACAATGGAAGAAAAGACAAAACAAGGGAAAAGACAAATTACTATGTAGATTTGCAAAAATAGATCATATTTCCATTTCTGGTAAAAAAAAACTATAGGCTATTTATTTCCATTTTCAAAAATGTCATTTTTATTAAAAAAAGATAAAAGTGGAAACTTTATGTCAAAATGTGTATATTTATATTTATTGTTATTAACAAATTTTGGTTAGCAATGAAAAAAAATAATATATATTAACATTTGGCAAGTTGATTGTTTTTAACAAAAAAAAAATTAAAAATAAAAATAAAAATGTTGAAAAGGGGCATGGGTCCCAACCTCGTACCCCTGCGGCAGCCCTGGCTAGCGGTACCACGGTACCCTCAATAGAGCAGAGCTTTGCCGGCAACACCCGTGGGTGTCATGTGGCAGGCTCTGTCCTTGCCGGTGGTGCTGTGGATTTCGTGTGGTAGGGAAGACTGTCGTGGGCGCAGGTCCCATAAGCGGCCCCTCCATGTAAAAATTTGCTTTGCACTTTTCTTTAAATAATTAAAAATTGTTAGTTTATATTATATTTAATTTCGTTAATAATATTTCTATTAATAATTATTATTTTATAATAATAATTTATTAATAGATTTAAGTTGTATTAATGATTATTATTTAATAATAATAATTGTTATTATTGGATTAAATTAATATTGATATATTTTATATTAATAATTTGTATTCAATATTGATCAAAAAATATTGTTTGAGATTATTAGGACTTTAAATAAAATTTATTTATTGTTTTTATTATGGGACTAGTGGACTTTATATGCTAATTATTTTAGTAAATTTTATTTAATAAGATAATTAGATATAATTGGCCAATAGTTTAGATTTAGATAAATTGATTGATTTTGAGATAATCATTTAATCTAGCCTAGGTATGATGTTTAGTTTTTACCATAGATGTGTTGCAATTATGTGTTCAAATTGAACTTTTATTTAGTATTGAAACATATGAGTTATCTTATATTTGTAAATGCATCTTTTCATACTGAAATTGGATGTTTTATACAATATGATTTTATCTTTCCTAGTTGTTGGGATTTTTTTTTTTATGGGTGCTAGATGACCTAGGAAAGACAAAGGCTTGGGAATTGTCTTCTATGTTCATATTGTTTCTTATGTTTGGCATGAGTGTGATCTATTTATACCCCATTTGACTTTATAGGCTCGTGATGTACTATGTGTTCAGTGATTATGTTTAATATAGTCAATCCTAATTTTTGTGATGATTCTAGATGTGTGACTATCTAATTTTTTATCTATGTTAGATCTAGGAGAGGTCTATGAGCCTAGGGTAGTTTACCTAGATCACTTATTGTTAAGTATCTATAATCAAGTGATAACATAATATAACATTGAGAGATTTAAAATGAACCTAACAAGATATGGTTTCCTCACCCTGACTTAGTGTTGTAATCATCTAAAAATGGTCATCTAGACTATTAGCCCCTTTCTAGCATTATTTGCTAAAATCATCAATTGCTTATTCTTGATCAAATCCTAGTTCTATCATTTATTCGATTAGTTTCTATGGGCTAACCGTCTTATCCTAAAGTCTTTATTTAAGGGTATGTGCAAGATCATGAGGGGTCAAAAAGTGGCGATGTCAGTTCAAAACTTTGACAATGTAGCTGACAACTTTTTTTTCACCCGAATTTGATAAAATGAAAAGGGTATCTTAAGGAGATTATCAGCTTTCTATCGATATAATTGCTGTCAAATTTTAAATTCAGTAAGTAATATTTAGTTATTTTCTAATTGAGCTACCTCTAAAGTGTTGATTTATATACTGATTGAAAAATGACTATAACTTTCAGACGGTATAACATTTTTGAAATCCAAAAAATGTGTCACGTTCTATGCTTCGCCTACTATAAGGGAAAAAAAATTAATTGAATTTTGTAAAGTTTTGAATGAGTTAAGGTGGTCAGACACGAGAGTTTTTTTATTCTAAAAATGTTGTAGAAAAAATTCATAATTAATTTTTTTTGGAATAAAATTATAAAAAAATATGCGTCACATCCGGACATGAGTCTACTACTTATATATAAAATCTTATAATAAAATATTATCATTTGATTATGATTAAGGTGGTCAGACATACACCTACTTATTTTTTTCTTGAAATTTTTGTACTGTTGCATTGAAATCTATCCTTTTCACCAATCATACTAACTTTTTCTCAAAAAGGGCCCAGTAGTTTAGAAACTAAATTCAGTTTTCTATAGATTCTATTCTTACAACTTTTTGATATTAGGATCATAGCTAGTTGAAATTTTCACGTCAAGTTGACTAACCCTGATTTGCTAATTTTTCATTGCCACTTAAGGGCATAGTTTGGCCCCTCATGATCTTGCACATACTCTTAATCAAAAGGAATTCCCTCCCCTTTTATTAAATAAAAAGCCCCCCACTTTTCCTCTTATCCTAAGTTGCACAAATAAAGTATTATTCTTATTTTATAAACAGAAGAAAAGCACTTTTTGTCTCATATGGACACAAAAGTCAACTCTTATTTTCTAATTGGAGGATATTTGTGCACATGGATTGCTCCTCTTTGATGCTCCACCATTGATTAAATATTTTCCCTCTTAATCTCCATGGTCCATTCTTTCTCATTTCTTATAAAAGGAGAGCTCTCTTCTTCATTCTGGATCCCCAACTTTTTATGCTAATGTTATGCTGCAGGTTTTCCAGGTCACTTTGGAGCTTTTGAAGATTTGGAACATTCTTGGCTTTTGCATCTACATGTTATTCTAGTTTTATTTATCATGACATTCATAGCTTCATATTTAGCTTAGTTTCATTTGTGCTTTAGATTAATTCATCTAGCTTAATTAGGAGGCTTTGTAATACTTGCATATTTCCTTTCATAGCATAGCTTGTATTTCCATCTCTAGTATAGTTGCATTGCATTTGCATTTGCATTTGATTCTTGGAGATATTGGCTTTCTTTCCCTTGTCTTCATTTTAATCTCCCATTACATGGTTTACTAGCAAGGTTATTGGCTTAATAGCTCTAGCTGAGAGCATTCTTAACACCCTTGCACTCCATGCCTAGGGAGCTCTAAATCAATTTCTCAAGGTTTCCAATCCATGGATTCTCTTGGAAGCAATGATTTAGAGAAGTGCACATTTTAGTGTACATTTTTTGCGCCTACCATGGGGTAGAACATTAGCATTTTGTCCTTTATTTGCTGCATTTCCGTTCATTTTTCATCAACTTTTTAGCCTAATTCTGGTCTTTGGTTTTTCTGTCTCAGAGTGTTGTGCGACATTTTACCAGTGTCGTGCGACAATTTCTTGTATAGTAGTGTGACACTTTACCAGTTAAAAGTGTCGCACTATTTGGCAGATAATATCACAATGTTTTATGTATTTTGTCACCTACAAGTAAGGTGAACTGTCACACCAGAGTAAACTGTCACACCAGTATGTAGCGAAGTGTCGCATGATACTTCTGCTAACTGTATTATCGCCTGGGCTTGAAAGTGGTTGTTTAAGTGTGATATATCATTGGAAAGCTCTTTCCGAGCCTAATCCAACCATGTTGGTTTCATTTTCAAATTTTTCCATTTGATCAACTATTTTACTTGCAGATTATCTAATTTTTTGATGTACTAACCCTTGTAGGGCTAACAAGTTGTTCTTGTAGGTGCTCTCATTACTTAAAAATTTGCTTAAAAGAATGCATGTCAAAGAGGGATACTAATGGTTTTTGCAGGGCTGCCCTAAGCATAAAAAAACCAAATCAAGTTCTTGTTTAATTGCTTTCTTTTTAAGTGCGGCATATACTAGTTGTTTCATTTCTTAGGCACTTAAGATCTTGTTGTAGGAATCTTTTGGTGGTAGGAGAGTATGCTCTTCACCCTTGCGGTGAAACAGAAATCTTGACCCATCTTTGGATTTTGAGAGCAAGAGGTTAATTGAACTCTTTGTTTGGTGTGTTTGGGAGAGATTTTTGAGCTAGGAGATTATGCTCTTCACCCTTGAGGTGAACTAGAAATCCTAACACTCAAAGGTTAATCCACTCTTTGTTTAGCATTAGGATCCTTTAGTGGGCCTGCTCTTGAGGAATCAAGAGGAATGACCCAAGTGGAGACAAGCTAATACCAAGCTATTCCAACCCACTATAATCTCAAGGCTATCAAGGACACAAAACCTTGGTAGACATAGTGCTTTTCTTCGCTTGATGTGAGTACTTGTGGGATTGTGACCATGAAGAAAGTGTTGAGCAAGAATGCTTAAGGTACTCTTGTGGCCGCAAGGTCCTAGTCCTTTTTGAGGAGCAAGAGGGGTACTATGAATAGAAGCCCTTACTAAGAACCATAGGTAGAGGCCACCCTATTTTTCCGCTTAGCTTCTTGGTGCAAGGATTGATCCAAGTGGAATAACCCAGATCACCCCAAGATTACTCACCATCTGTGTTCCTTTGGTTGTGTCATTGACACCTCCATGACAAAGCCAACATCTATTGTGGGCAACCACTTTGTGTGAGGAAATGGAACATCAAGTGTGGGCCAAGTTGCTAAGTATTGAGCCTTTTTCCTTCTAGGCTAGCAAGTGCTTGAACTGTTCGTGTTGTTATGTACCCATGTAAACGTTCTTGAACATACAAACATCACGGTAGTGCTCATAGAATTTTTTCATTTTGATATCCCAATTGCTTGTCTTGGCAAGGTTGTTTTTCCTCTTGCACAAGTGTTTGATGACATGTTTGATCACCTACTGTTTGCAAACTTGTCTACTTCCTGATATTATTTGCTTGAAGCCAAGAAATTGTACTTGACAACTTACAACATTGACCAAATTTCTTTCAAAACTGAGTTTTTCACATTCACTGGTCAAGATTCGTATGTGTTGGTTAACAGTTTGTCCTCTCTTAAGATTTTCAATCTTTGACTCTCTATACACCCAAGGTGAGAGAACAAAAGGATGTCCACCAACAAATGGGTCAGTGTAAGTCTTCTATCACTACCCTCTGAATTGACAGGTACAGCTTCCTGATTGTGTATGATATGCAATGAATATGTTTTATCTTGACCACCAGGTTGTCTCTTATGTGTTTTTAACCAAATTGCTTGTAGACACAAACAACTTAGGCAAGGATATATGAAGATGATCTATAACCCCCAGTAGAATGTTGACCATAAAGAATCACATGATTTTGACATCTAACTAATTCTATCCTACTCTATATGAAAAGTAGATTCTACTTGGTGAATAGAAATAGACTTATATCATGAGTGGTAAATAGAATCACTCGTACTGCAATTACTTAGCAAGAAATAGAATTTAGGAAGACATCACAGTATCAAAATATAAGTGTGTTTTCCATTAAAAAATGCAACTAAATGATGAATGAATGGACAAAGAGTTATACACAAAAAAGTGAATAGAATCACTCCCACTACACTTCCTAACATGAAGTAGAATCCAATAAGAAAATGCAGCTCTGCATGCAACTGTTCATTCCATTCATAATGCAAAAGAAACTATCTATGGAACAACAAACAAGATGCAGGCTTAATAAATAGAATTACTTTGCTATATTCACTAGTTTGCCAACCTTTTTTTACATCTTTTACAACAGCTTATATCGAAAACATAGCCTACACCCTCTAGGGGAATGTGAAGTGATTCAACTTCTAAAATTTTGAAAACTAAAGAAAAGTCAAAGGACTATGACTTTTCATATATCTCTTCCTATAGCTTGCCTTTGAGAATATGAAATGAATAGTCTTCATCAATAGAATACAACTTGTAGAAGCTTGAATGATATTGATATGCTTGCTTCCCAGCTCATCAGTCATCATCAGACCACAATCTGGAGATTTGTTGAACCATGACTAATCACTATGCAAACATATGATGAAACCATTATCCTCGGCATGCTTTGCACTAAATTCTCTGTCATTGACATAGTCCTCTAATTTTGTAGAAAGCATCAACTTTCATAGTTTGCGGATCATGCCTTATTCGATTGTGTCATGCCCTCTAATAGCCGCTTCTTTAATTCAAATCATATTAACTTCTAACTTTGGCATTTTGAAAGCCATTACATGGTTGTATCAATTCATTTCAATCAAGAAAGCCTCTGAGAATTATTTAGTTGTATCTCAATAATACCATAAGTTGCGGCTCTGCTACACAACCATTATGATTCTGGAATAAAAAACCGAGAATTCATTTATGCCGAATACCTTTTTTTTCTTTCTGAAATAATAATCTTTTACTTCTTTTACGCGCTAGACACACGTCAAGATCCCGCTTTGCCTCCATGACTTTTCCACTCCATAGCGGAAAAATGGGGACCGTTGATTGTCTTTCAGAGAGCCGCCTGATATAGATGCCTTCAGACCCACCGAGAGACACATGTACGCATCTCACATGATCGCAATGAATCTCCCATGGCTTAGCGACAAAGCAACTACCGTTGATTTGGTATCGCATACAAACTCTTTTGGCCCAACCTGGACACGTGGAAGGATCCCGCAAGTTCGCAAAAACATTTGATAGGAATAGTGATTATGCAAGGGCCCTTAGATCCTTTTCTTTGTTCCACCATAGGTAAGTCTGTTGACTCGGGTCCCACCGCCACGTGTACACATCTCGCAAATTCACAAAAGCATTTGCCGGGGGTCATGATTTTGCGAGGACCGTCAGATGCACTTTTGATGAAGTGTGGCCTCTGCCTTGGACATGTGGAAGGATCCCACTTTACCACCAAGCATCTTTGGTGACTTATGTTGTCGCATGATTGCATAGCAATATTTTAATCTATGCGATCATGTGACCGCTTTATCATTGGCAAATGAAATAATATTTAATATTATCTTCATCGAGCTCAGACTTATAACTTTTCACTATCACATCTGCACTATTAGCATACGTGGGTCCCAGTAGAGCACATTCACCTGCCCAAACTCCATTGTTGCATGATCGCATGGCATTATTTTATTCCATGCGACCGCTCTATGATTGGTGCACGTGGATTCTTGCTATGTCATGACTCAGGTCCCGCTGAGAAATAGGGCCCACTAATCTACGCTTTTTACTTTTCGCATGATCGCATAACCCATATTTGGTTTATGCGATCATGCGACAGCCACAATTTTCTTTCGCCTTGTGATAACTTTGAGGTTACAATACCAAATTGGGTTCTGTCTTTACCAATGGAATCCTTACTGTTCAAAGAACCTCTCCACGTACTCATAACATGAAAAATCACTAACTTTAACCAACTATGGAAAACACATTGTTCAGCTCTGTTGTATATGAGAGGCACGCCTGAACTTAAAAGAAAATTAAATCATTTTACATTCACTATTTTCAGTTACTTTGATCACCAAGGGACTGATCGAGACAACATTAACATGAGAAATATCAAAAAAGATATATCCAATGCTCAAACAAGAACTAAGACCCGAGCCTAAAATTGAAATTCAAATGCACAGTCACTGCCTTCAATCCATTTTCACCTTATTGTATCAACATTTTCTCCTATCTTTTGCAAGGAGTTCAACATCTTTTTGCAGAGTATGTCATTTTATTAAAAAGATTTCCTTTGTAATCATTCTCTAGATAATCAAAACTAACTCTGTCACTGCATCCTTTTTCCTGACTTCTTATAAACATCTGGAGATCATAACTTTGAAATCATCACTCTACCTGAGAAAGAACATCATTTTGAGCATCAAGTCTTTGTCGGGTTGGGATCTACAACCTACCCAAATAATGAGACCTTGAAAACAACCCACCCAGCTTAAACATGAAAGCAATTTGAAGGGAAACCCGACAAAGATTTCCTATCCTAAAGGAAATCTAGACCTAGACATTACATGACCAGACCTGACTTGTAACATCAAGACTACCACTTTGACATCATGGAAATAGGATAAGATGTGGGGCAACAGTATGATACTGAAACATCATCGCATACCTTCAACCAAGAATCCTAAGTTATTCTGATGTCCTGCTACTGTTGCAATTCAGAGCTGCTACACTTGCATTTTAACCTGTTGTAGAGTGTCTTTTTCTGTTCTTATCTGAAGTTGGTTTGTTACCTACATGCTTAGGATTGTTCTAGACTAAAACAAATGAGCTAAATTTTTTTGGATTTGAGCTTATCGAATGTCACTTTTGATCACTTGTCAAAACATGGTTACCTATCTAGCTACTTGCTAATCAAGCTTCTTGCTCACATCTAGGCTTGTGTCAATTGACTGTTGTAAGTTCTTGAGCACTTTGACCAGCCATCTCTATTTTTCTATCTCGACAAGTGATCATCATTGGCTTTTTCTTATCTCAACATCTAAGAAACTTTATCTCATTTTATTGTTTGAACAACTTTCTTTTTCATGCCAGTTACAACTCAGTCTCAATTTGAACAAGGGAGTCACCCTTCATTCAATTATACATAGTTACCTTCTCCCACTAGACACTCATGAGTGCCTATTAGCAACACTAGTTCTAGTTCTAAAGATTCTAAGGCTACCCCGTGGTACAAAGGAGGTTTCCTCTTTTCTGCATTTAAGTCCTCCAAAAACATAGATAGTGTCTCACTCACTCTCACTAAACAAGAAAAGTTTTTCCATTTGTAAGAACACTTTGAGCATAAGGACAACTAAGCTCATTTAGACAAAATGGATGCTGCCAGATGCATGGCTATGAGAGGAGTATCTCATGAGCAACCTGAGATTAGTGGTTATGAGCATAGACCACTTTTTGGTACTAATGGCAACTATGGCAACAACATGCCACCTAGATCTCCTCCGAGATGAACTTTTGCTATACCTTCTTCACCTCCTAGACAACCTCCCTCTCACCATGAGGAAGAGGTCATTGATGATATTTCTTGTGAGGATCTTATTGCATTTGAACAAGATGAGGACTCCCAATGAAAGATGCTTAAGCTTTTAGAGTGCAATGGAGACCAATATTTCCAATATATGACTTCTAGAGGATACAAGCTTCCTCCCAGCTATGATGTCAGACAAATTGTCCAACAAAGAGTACCAACTAAATTGGAAGTCCTTAAGGAAGAACTACATTAGACAAATCAACACCTTACCCAAATGGCAATAGAAAGAGAGCCTCCAAAGGTCTCCTTTGTAGAATCTATTTGTGCCCTTCCATTTGATAGGAGTCTATACATGGTCCCATTTCCTAGGGATATTGAGGTTCCCAAATATGACAAGTATGATGGAAATGGTGATCCCCATGACCATGTGTGTCACTTTTACACTCTTAGCATGGCCTTCCTTCACGGAGACACATTTTTGCTATGATTATTCCCTCAAAGCTTAAGAGGACAAGCTTTAGAATGGTTTGCAAAGTTGACACCCCCTCTCAAAACTTTTGATGAGTTGGTTGGGCACTTCACCCGGCATTATTCATACAACATCTAACAACCTATCACTATGATAGATCTAAGTGCTCTAAGGAAAAAACAAGGTGAGCCATTTTCCACTTACTTGCAACATTGGAGGTTAATGTATTCTTGATATTCTCATCAGTTACCCAAAAGAGAAAAGATTGATATTTTCCTCAACACTCTTGTGCCTGAGCTGTATTATGACCTAAGGAAATAACCATTCTCCTCTTTCAATGACATGGTTGAAAGTGCATATCAGATCGAAGATGTGGCCATAAGAAAGGGGGATATTGTTATTAATAAAGATACTAGAGGCAATGGCATAGACAAGAGAAAACCCTGGAATAGGAATAAGTATGTTGTCAATGATGGGGTTGTAGATGTCCCTAAAGCTAAAGAGCCTACTTTCAACCTTTATAATGCTATTTATGCAGAAAAACAACAAGAGGCTGCCAATGCTCAAAATACTCTTAAGCCTCAATATGTTGATAAGCCAAAGAAGCAATTATGATGATGGGTCTATACCCCATTGGCTAAACCATATGATGTGATTCTTAAGACTTTGGTTGCCAATAATTATCTTACACTTCCTAAGAAAACTCGTCCCTATGATCCGCCAGTTAAGCCTGATTGGTGGAGAGAGGATCATTACTGCCACTATCATAGAAACAAGGGACACAAGACTAACGATTGTTTCATGCTTAAAGATGCTATACAAGATCTCATTGATGGAGGCACAATTCTCATAGATGGCTTAGTTAAAAAATCTAATCACCAAGCTTTCAAAGATCCTCTACCTAAGTATGACAAAGGTGAAACCTCTCAAGCACATAAGAAGAATCATGATGCTAAGATCAACTATACATATACTTCTGATTCACCTATGATCAACATGGTAGAGCCCGTTGAGAGTGTTCTTATGATGAGACCTCAAGATGATAATAAAGCCAATCATGGTATGCCAAAGTTTGTCTTGCAAACACGTGGTAGTTCATCTTCCCAGAGTGAGGCACTAAATGCTGTTACTAGGGGGCAAGCTAAACTGGTCCTTAAAACTATGCCTGATCCCAAGCCAGCCTCATCTTTCAAACCAGCAACTCCTCCAGCTTTGTCTAGCTATGATCTTGTCCATCAGTTGCAATGGACACCAGCACAGATATCTATTTTTGAGTTGCTTGAGCTATCCCCTTTGCACAAGGAGATCCTTGAAAAGGCTCTATGTACAGCTAATGTCCCTAATGACATTGACCCAGATAGGTTCCAGGCTATGGTCAACCACATCTCATCACCTCATTATCTATCCTTTTCTATAGAAGATGACGTATCTCTTAGCCACCCTCACAATCTTGCCTTGCACATTGAAGTTATGATCTACCATACCTGAGTCCGCCGAGTCCTAATAGACAATGGTGTAGGGTTAAATATTGTTTCTTTCAATGTCATACAATAGTTAGATTTGTCAGAATTTGTTGTAGATCCTAAACAGAAAATTACTATAAAAGCATATGATGAAGTTGAAAGATCTTCCAAAGGTCTTGTCACGCTACCTGTCTGAGTGGGCCCTGTCACAAAAGATATTATGTTCCAAGTATTGGACATCCCACTTGCTTATAACATCCTCTTGGGTCATCCTTGGATCCATGACATGCAAGTTGTGCCTTCTACATACCATCAGTGTGTCAAATTCCCACATAACGGAGCTGAAATTGTTATTCTAGGGGATCATTCTATTGCTATTAATGCTCTTGCTGTTGCTGAAACATTTGTTCCTCATAAAAAACCTTCTAATGATCCTACTGTGTCCTTGGTTGCTACTGAGAAAACATTTAAGATGATGAGCCTTGGTATGGGCGAATACACACTAGATTCCCTTGCTGCTATGCCTACTTCTCTTAGATCATATGGGAGACCTTCTGATAAGATGAAGCCTTCTGCTTCTGCCATGACAATTTTTGGTAATTTTGTTCAAGTGTCTATACCCCTAGAGGCAGAAAGAGAAGAACAAGCTATTAGAGAATGGATCTATAGAGATGAAGAAGATAGTACCACTATTTCTACTCCTATTTCTCCTAAGCGCTATGGTAAAGGCTATAAATTTTTGCATAAAATGGGCTATCAAGGTCAAGGACCTATAAATGATAATGGACATGCCCTAGTCAAGCCTTTGAGTCATACTAATGGCCGACCCTCTAAGATTACAATAGGTCTAGGATATGGTGTCGATGATGACCTCCTTACATGTTCTAGAAATGCTCCCATGATTAGTGATTCAGACACAGATACAAATGAGTCACCATTGCACACTATGGCTCAAATGGGAGACAATCTTCCTTCTACTTCACTCCTTTGGGGAGAAGAACACATACCTATTGAGGAAATAGCTAAAGATGCTACACCTAGAAGCTGACAACGTAGGAATATTTTGCAGTTAATGAAAAGAGGATATCTCACAAATAATGATGCTAAAGCCTCTACTTCTAAAGATCCTAAACCTTCTTGGTGCAAGCATCCCATTAGGAGCATAACAACAGATTCAAATGAATATGAATGGGATACTCTCTCCGATGGATCTTCCACATTGGATATGGAAGTGGATGTGGTTCATACTTATGGTGACCAACTTGACGTAGTTGATGAGTCTTGCGTAGGGTTTGATGAGTTTAATCCATGTATTGCTTTAGTGGACCATGCTAGTCCTTCTATGACAAGTCTAGATCTTAACACTTTCAGAGCTTACCCTATAGGCTCGACCTCTCTTGTCACCAGAGATGACATCCCTCGCATAAATGCTATTAAACCAGTCAATTCATTTCATCTTGCAAAATCAGATCTCATAGCTTGGTCCACCTAGGATCAACATGCCATTGAACCTGTTACTTCTTCCACCAGCGAACCAGCAACAAAAAGGACTGAATCAGAAATCAAGTATCTCAATCATCAAATCAAAAGAAAAGAGCAATGGTCGGATGGTGAAAACCACATTGTGGCAGTATCCGAACCTAAAAAAAGTAAAAAGAAAGACCTGCTCAAAAATGATGATTATCAAATAAAAGATGAAAAGATGATTCTTTACAAGAACATGGTGAACTTATCTGAAAATAAAATTGCTAATGTCATGGTTACTTCGGCATCCATTTTACAATTGAAAAAGCATAAATCTCACTTCCAGTTCCTAGTGGAAGAATTACGCTATCCTGCGCACAATTCCTACAATGCCACCATCTTTTCCTATTTCCAAGATCACGTTATCCTTGAAAATCTCATCCATAATGCCTCGCGCTTTACCCTCATCTCTGGTGACTTATATAGGAAGGGTCTAGATGGAACTCTCCTGCGGTGTCTAGAAATAGAGGAGTCAGACAAAGTGCTAGTTGAAGTTTGGGATGGTATATGTAGATCACACTTTAACGATCCAGCGCTAGCTTGGAAATTACTTAGGGCTGGTTCCTATTGGTCAGGACCTTCTATCATCATAGTAGTAGCATTTGGGTCTGGGGCCTATCAGTTATCTACATCAGAGAAAGCAAAGCTTACTGAGCCTATCAATGTTCTACAATTGCAAAAGTTCTATGCCTAAGGTTCTTGAGCTCTTTTGTACATATTTTTATTGATCCTGAAAAAATTACAAAAAAATTCATATATGATGCTGAAAAAATCCTAAAAAGCATAAAAAGTATTGAAAAAATGAGCATCCTAGTGAAAACCTAGCAATAGGTGCTTTGATGTCTCACCAAAAAAATCAAAAAATTCAAAAAATTCAAAAAAAAAAAGAAAAAGTGCCTTGGTGAAAACTTGGAAACAGGCACCTTGGTAGCAAAAATTTAAAAAAAAATAAAAATTAAAAAAGTCCTGAAAAAATCTATCAAGTTGTGAAAACCTGGAAACAGGCACTACTCAAGACCTTTGCACCTATGTCTATCAATCTTGCATGGTGCTCTTTCGCTCCACTTCTCACTTTGCCTCTCCTAGCCTGGAATCGACTCTTGTCTTAGTCTAGGGGGCATATGTTGTTCTAGTTTATCTTGGGTCTCTTTGTGCATCATGGTTTCTTGGGCCACTTGGTTCCAACGGTGTTTTTCAACACTGCCCCAATTGTGTTTTTCAACACTTTCCTAGCGTCAAGTGTTTCTCAACACTTATCAAATATCCTACTGTAGTCTCGAATGATGCAATATTTCTCACTAGCAGATGTGATACTCAAAGTTTGACTCTATGACCTACACACACGCACTTAAACACTTGACTTGCTAAAATTTGCTTGACTTTATTTCTTTGTGTGCTATCTATGATGATTTATTTGTTGAGTGTTCTCTCCCTAATAGTTTTCGATGATGCTGAGCTAAAAGACTGGGGCATGAGGACATGTTTTATTTGCTTTCTGCTTGTGGGTATATTTTGTTGATTCTAACTATCATTAGCATTTATGCTTGTTCCACTTGACATTAGGGTCTACAAGGTATTATCCTTGACTATTTTTCTCACAAATGCATGCTTGTAGTCATCTTGACTTTCTTGTGTCTCGATGCGAGCATAATCTTGCTATATCAAACTTAGGGAACCTCACTACACTAGTCATCTTGACCTACATGTCTTTGGTGCCTAGGTGGGATTTCCACATTCCTATATGATATAGATCATATTCAAATCCACATAGTTATACTAGTGTGTATTGTATGGTCTTGTGACACTACCAATAATGCTTGATGATGAATATTAGAGTCTAATAGTTTTGTGACCTTGCAAGTAAATCACTTTTCATAATAGCTTGCATTTTTAGGTTCATGTTAGTTAGTTTTGCATCTTGCATAAGGAGAGATCTCTCTTTATGATTTCTAGTGATTTGATCATATTGCTCTTGCTTCTGCATTCCCTCTACCTGATTTCTCTTCGATCCCAAGGGAGTAGACACATCATATCCTATTGGCTATTCTCCAAAGCATATGCTTGATCATTCTATTTGCTCTGATCAATCTATCTTTGCGCTTGACATGTTAGTTCTCATCTCAAGTTTTGATACTGTCCATCTCTTTCCTAAGTGTTCAGTACTGTCGCTACCAGGCTGACCATTCAAGATTTGCTATCTCTCTAGACTTGATTCTTTGGAGTCAGATCTCTATCTATTGCCTTCTTTTCTGATCTATTCTTTGACGTAATGTGTTCCCAGATCAATCACACATTAGTCAAAGAGGGGAAAATGTAATCATCTAAAAATGGTCATCTAGACTATTAGCCCCTTTCTAGCATTATTTGTTAAAATCATCAATTACTTATTCTTGATCAAATCCTAGTTTTATCATTTATTCAATTATTTTCTATGGGCTAACCATCTTATCCTAAAGTCTTTATTTAATCAAAAGGAATTCCCTCCCCTTTTATTAAATAAAAAGCCCCCCACTTTTCCTCTTATCCTAAGTTGCACAAATAAAACATTATTCTTATTTTATAAAAAGAAGAAAAACACTTTTTGTCTCATATGGACACAAAAGTCAACTCTTATTTTCTCATTAAAGGATATTTGTGCACATGGATTTCTCCTCTTTGATGCTCCACTGTTGATTAAATCTTTTGCCTCTTAATCTCCATGGTCCATTCTTTCTCATGTCTTATAAAAGGAGAGCTCTCTTCTTCATTCTAGATCCCCAACTTTTTATGCTAATGTTATGCTACAAGTTTTCTAATTCACTTTGGAGCTTTTGAAGATTTGGAGCATTCTTGGCTTTTGCATCTACATGTTATTCTAGTTTCATTTATCATGGCATTCATAGCTTCATATTTAGCTGAGTTTCCTTTGTGCTTTAGATTAATTCATCTAGCTTAATTAGGAGGCTTTGTAATACTTGCATAATTCCTTTCATAGCATAGCTTGCATTTCCATCTCTAGTATATTTGCATTGCATTTTCATTTCTATTTGATTCTTGGAGATATTGGCATTCTTGCCCTTGTCTTCGTTTGAATCTCTCATTGCATGATTTACTAGCAAGGTTATTGGCTTAATAGCTCTAGCTGAGAGCATTCTTAACACCCTTGCACTCCATGCCTAGGGAGCTCTAAATTGATTTCTCAAGGTTTCTAATCCATGGATTCTCTTGGAAGTAATGATTTAGAGAAGTGTACATTTTAGTGTGTACATTTTTGCTAGTACAGACTAAGGTGGGAATGGAGAAGATGACTAGCCCCCTTTAAAATGGATGAGTTGGCATAGTTGATGGCTTCATCTGTACGATAGGTCATTGACACCGTGTATGGTGACTTGGGTGTCAGGATCCAAATAGATTTCCAGGACAAAACTTGATGAACGGTGCTCCTCTTTAATACCACAAACACATAATAGAAATAGAGAAATAACAACAATTTGAAAGAATAGAAAATGGGCTTCTTATTATCTCCACAAATGTGGAATTAAAAATTTTAGAATTACAATATGCAAAGCCGCATGTGCATTCCCTTTACAATATTATGTAGGACAAAGCCTCGAATCATTACCTAGATCTACCCAGAACTATCTCGAACTACCTAAGACAACACTACAACCTTCCTTATATAGACAATTTTCCACTGCTTGGGAAGGGTCCAGAATTTTAGCCAATAAGGCCGACCAAACTTAGAATTATTTTATTTTTCATTTTATTACATCATAGTTGGCTCAAAACAACTTTTGAAACCCAAATAGAAATTTTGAAGGAAAATCATTTTCCACCATTTTAGGTGACCCAACTTCCAAAGACCATAAGTCATCACCAGTTGACCCGATTGACTATTATGACCCCATTCTGAAAAGGCCACGAAGTGCTCTACAAGCTTGATTTGTGCAAGTGCCTATCACCCAAATTTTTGACCTCATCTAGGGCCTCTAAAGCCTTCAAAACTGAGTTCAAAGTTTCTATACCCTATTGCCAATACCAAACATTTTTAATATCTACAAAGCTAGACTTGATCTATCAATGAAACTTTACTAGCAAGCTGATATGACCAAAATAAACCTCCAGGGAAAAAATCAGAACATTTCAAGATAGGATGACCAACTTACTAAAAAATAGAAAGTTTCCATAAATAGCAGCTCTGCACAAGATAGCCCTTATTGAAAAGCAAACAGAAATATTTTTGGGTGATGCAAGATTGCTCTTACACCCAGGATGCTCCTGCATCAAAACTCAAGGGTTAGACGTACATGATGACACCTTCCTATGCATAGTCTAGTTATCCTACATGTGTTGGTTGCCTCTAGATTAGTGAGTCTTTCATATCATTATACTTATTCACCTTGAGTTAGAGAGCTTTCAGGATCCTTTCCTTAGCTTGATTTGTTTGATGTTTGTTATCCGAGTGGGATCTGTTGTTATCTCCTCAACACGGTGGGAGTGGACCATTTAGGTTCATGAGGTCAGGTGGTAGTGATTCTTTTACCATTTGAGATTCTGACATTCGTATACCGGTGTTGGATGATCCCTGTAGCACTTGTTCCTTCTTGATCTTCTTTGATGGAGTTGTGTTCTTCTTCTTTCTCTTTGTGATCATGTACCTTTGTATCAAATATTCAGAGATATCTTATGTACTTTTCGATTATTGTATTACATACCCTGCGACATGTGTAGTGGATGTAGGTTATTATGGATACCTTATGGTACCGGATGTATTCATGTTATCTTCTATGTGATGTTGCTTTTATCTTTCATTTTTTTATTAGAGTTTTGTAATTGTACCTAATCTATTTTAATTAATTAATGTTAATCTAATCTTCGTATAGGAACCCTCGAGAGTTGTAACCTATGTTGGTTGTTTATATAAATATAATTATATGGTAATTTCTTCCGCATTGATGTTTATCTTGTATGTTAATTTTATTAAAAAATTATCCTGCAAACTTAGATGCTTGTTTAGGTTAAGTTCTCCTGGGTTTTCTAGCGGGGCATTACACTTGGTATCAGAGCACTGAGTTCTACACTGAGAACTCTGGGAAGTTGTGTGCCCAATAGATGTCTAAACTGTTTAAACTTGAAACCAAAAATAGACATATAACTCTTTTGTGTTCGAGAACCATTAAATTACATCTAAACATTTATGTTCTTGCTTCTCTTAAATGTCTTTGAGATGTCACTTGCCTAGTGATTGTCATAGGTGATTGGACTATTTATTGTGCATGTTTACCTTCTCTAATGCATCTAGGGTGAAGTACCTTTGGATGTTATGAAGCGATTACTCCCTTGAGTGTGGCTACCACTAGTCACCTTGTTATGTGGATGTTTTATGATTGATGATTTATTTTGGTTGATTTACGAATTGTTCGTGTTGTGTACAGGCTAGCATTAAAATTTTGAACTTTCTTATGAGTGGACTAGTCACCTAAATCTCTTTTCTCCATCTATTTTGTGACACTAGTCACACTTGACTTACTGTTGAATTACCACGTGATACTTTTATGATTTAATGTTGGACTTGTGATTTCCCCACTTGGGTTTTACCTTTTTGAGTTTTGTGGTGGCTACTCTGAATGTTTGGTATTGTTGGCCTTGTTATGTGATAAGTGTTGTTTCTATCATGTTTATCATGAACCCCTGATAGTATGTATAAGGGAGGACATTGCGAAGATGGTACTATGTTTGTTGTGTAAAATTAGAATCATTGTGTATCATATATGTTTGCACAAGTGTTACATTAACTAGATTTATATTTTCATGAACTTCTCAACTCATTATTAGATGTAGATGTGAATGTGTATTTTATGCAATTGATCCTAGATGTTTCCTATGATGATGAATGAATAAAGGTTGAGATCTATTTTTTGAATTGTTAATAAATGATTGATCAATGTGAATTTCTGTTATTCCTAACCAATGTTATATTGTCCTTAATGACTGTATCTCATGTTCTTATTTTATAGCTTGTTTTCAAATGTTATGTTTTGTTTTTTTAGTAAATGCTTTGTGTTTGAGGGATGTATATCCTTATCTATTTGTAGGCTTCCAAGAGTCAGCCTAATCCTAGGGGGTGGATGTAGTACCCCGCCCCTAGTCCAATTTTATAAATGTTATAATTATTCTAGGATGATAGATTATATGTTAGGAAATTATTAATGCTTATGGTTTTATTGATCCCATACTTGCATGTGTATGGCTGATGTGTTTTTTTTATATTTCTATTTGACATGCCTAATGCGGTTGAGGGACGGAGTCATAGTTACTTGCTTACAAGATCCACACGATCGGTCAATCCCCGCCATTTTCTGTTATATATTTATATATGTATGTACATGTAGGTGTTGTATGCAGGTTTGCAGGTACTGAGCATCGACTTCCCTGAATTGTCAGGATGAGTGTGCCCTATTGCAATATCTCAAATAGTAAGAGAGGGGAGATAACACGGATCCAAAACCCTAACCTAAGCCTAATTTGTCGTAGGATTGGACAAGTATCAGTTTAATTACCCTACCCGAATTCATCTAGAGAACTGGAATTCATGGATCCCTTTCTGGTGTTGTTTGGTTTTACTTTGTTTGATTTTACTTCGTTTGGCTTCAGTTGATTTACTGCTTATGTGGGTGATTTTCTGTGATTTATTAATTAATGATTATAGTTGAAAAATAATATTAAATTTAATTCCTATGCTTTTGTGTGTTTATTAATTAATTAAAAATCAAATATTGGAATATTTAGATTTAATTAATTAATTGTGTGAAATTAGAATTGATAATGTTCCATTAAATATTAAATAATTAATTGGATGTTTTAATTGTGCTTTGAATATTAAATTATTTACACGTGTTTTATTAAGTTTGAATGAGATTTCTTTAAAAAAGGTGACAACTTGTCTTTAGGAGTCTAAGTTGAGTTGTGCATAATTAAAAGATATTTTTAATTAATAATTAGTAATTTCTTTCAACTTAAGAGTGGGAGTTTGAATAGGAGTTGTCTAATGAGTCATCTAGGGTTTGCACGAATGGTGGAGTTGAATCCCTAATAGGGGGAATTTTCATTCATTTGGATGGGAATCAAGTTGTTGGAGATATGTGAAGAGAGTTCTTGGAGAATTGTTGACATTTTGAGATTCTTGAGTTTTGTGTGTGTGCTTGGGCATTTTGGTGAAGATTGTTTGCATCTGGAATTGGGCTTTGCATACATTGTGTTTCAGATCTGCGGGGTTGAGTTCTTCTGTTGATAGATCTGGGAGTTTCATCATCCTACAGGCATTCTATTACAGTTTCTTGCATTGGAATTGAGGTAGGGTTTGAAGAAACCTTGCTGTGATTTTATTTGTAGAATTTTTAGTATTTTAATATGCTTGGATTGATATATTGTTAGAGATCTATTTCCAGTTTTTCTTTCAATTTGGGTGTTAGAAAACCCTTAGATTCATGGCTTTTTAATTTATTTTATGACTTGGCATAGTGGGGTTATGCTATCAAAATTTCCTAAGAAAATTCACTATAGAACCCTTAGGAAATGAAAAATTCAACTAGCTATAGTGTAAACTATTGAGTAGATGAAATAAATTAATGGGCAATTGAGAAAAACCAATTTGGCTTGGAAAAAATACAATCTGGGTAAAAAAAACCCAATCTTTGTTAAAAATGATAGTTAGAAAAAAATATTACCACAGTAAAAAAAATAGTTTGTTTACAAAGGAAAGATGATTTCAATAGTAAATGGAAAATACATATGTTTGCAAACAATGGAGGAATAGACAAAATAAGGGAAAAGACAAATTACTATGTAGATTTGCAAAAATAGATCATATTTCCATTTCTGGTAAAAAAATCTATAGGCTCTTTATTTCCATTTTCAAAAATGTCATTTTTATTAAAAAAGATAAAAGTGGAAACTTTAAGTCAAAATGTGTATATTTATATTTATTGTTATTAGCAAATTTTGATTAATAATGAAAAAAAATAATATATATTAACTTTTGGCGAGTTGATTGTTTTTAACCAAAAAAAATTTTTTAAAAAAATTAAAAAGTTGAAAAGGGGCACAGGTCCCAACCCCATACCCCTGCGGTAGCCCTGGCCGGCGGTACCACGATACTGTCGACAGAGCATAGCTCTACCGACAGCACCCGTGGGTGCCGTGTGACAGGCTCTGTCCCTGCCGGTGGCGTCGTGGGTGTCGTACGGTAGGGAAGACTGCCGTGGGTGCAGGTCCCCACAAGTGGGCCCCTCCACGTAAAAATTTGCTTTGCACTTTTCTTCAAATAATTAAAAATTATTAGTTTATATTATATTTAATTTTGTTAATAATATTTCTATTAATAATTATTATTTTATAATAATAATTTATTAATAGATTTAAGTTGTATTAATAATTTTTATTAATGATTATTATTTCATAATAATAATTTTTAATAATAGATATTGGTAATTATTATTTAATAATAATAATTGTTATTGTTCGATTAAATTAATATTGGTATATTTTATATTAATAATTTTTATTCAATATTGATTAAAAAATATTGTTTGAGATTATTAGGACTTTAAATAAAATTTATTTATTGTTTTTATTATGGGACTAGTGGACTTTATATGCTAATTGTTTTAGTAAATTTTATTTAATAAGATAATTAGATCTAATTGGCTAATAGATTAGGTTTAGATAAATTGATTGATTTTGAGATAATCATTTAATCTAGCCTAGGTATGATGTTTAGTTTTTACCATAGATGTGTTGCAATTATGTGTTCAAATTGAACTTTTATTTAGTATTGAAACATATGAGTTATCTTATATTTGTAAATGCATCTTTTCATACTGAAATTGGTTGTTTTATACAATATGATTTTATCTTTCCTGCTTGTTGGGATTATCTATTTTATGAGTGCTAGATGACCTAGGAAAGACAGAGGCTTGGGAATTGTCTTCTATGTTCATGATGTTTCTTATGTTTGGCATGAGTGTGATCTGTTTATACTCCATTTGACCTTATAGGCTCATGATGTACTATGTGTTTAGTGATTATGTTTAATATAGTCAATCCTGATTTCTATGATGATTATGGATGTGTGAGTATCTGATTTTTTTATCCATGTTAGATCTAGGAGAGATCTATGAGCCTAAGGTAGTTTACCTAGATATGTGTTAGGGGGTGGCTTGCAATAAGTGTCGGAGCCCATAAGTGGCTACCAAGATCTCTTATTGTTAAGTATCTATAATCAAGTGATAACATAATATAACATTGAGAGATTTTAAAATGAACCTAACAAGATATGGTTTCCTCACCTTGGCTTAGTGCTAGTATAGACTAAGGTGGGAATGGAGAAGATGATTAGCCCCCTTTAAAAGGGATGAGTTGGCATAGTTGATGGCTTCATCTATACGAGAGGTCATTGACACCGTGTATGGTCACTTGGGTGTCAGGATCTAGAGAGATTACTAGGACAAAACTCAAGGGTTAGACGTACATGATGACACCTTCCTATGCATAATCTAGTTATCCTACATGTGTCGATTGCCTCTGGATTAGTGAGTCTTTCATATCATTATACTTATTCACCTTGAGTTAGAGAGCTTTCAGGATCCTTTCCTTAGCTTGATCTATTTGATGTTTGTTATCTGAGTGGGATCTATGGTTATCTCCTCAGCATGGTGGGAGTGGACCATTTAGCTTCACGAGGTCAAGTGGTAGTGATTCTTTTACCATTTGAGATTCTGACGTTCATATACTGGTGCTGGATGATCCCTGTAGTACTTGTTCCTTCTTGATCTTCTTTGATGGAGTTGTGTTCTTCTTCTTCCTCTTTGTGATCATGTACCTTTGTATCAGATATTCTAAGATATCTTGTGTACTTCTTTTCGGTTATTGTATTACATACCCTGCGACATGTGTAGTGGATGTAGGTTATTATGGATACCTTATGGTACCAGATGTATTCATGTTATTTTCTATGTGATGTTTCTTTTATCTTTCATTTGTTTATTAGATTTTTGTAATTGTACCTAATCTATTTTAATTAATTAATGTTAACATAATCTTCATCGAGGAACCCTTGAGAGTTGTAACCTGTGTTGGTTGTTTATATAAATCTAAGTAAATGGTAATTGCTTCCACATTGATGTTTATCTTGTATGTTAACTTTTAAAAAAAAATATTTTGCAAACTTAGATGCTTGTTTAGGTTAAGTTCTCCTAGGCTCCCTAGTGGGGCATTACATTCTAAGTGTGATACTAGTGTTTGAGATAATTTCCCTACTAAAGCCTCTTCAACTAGTTGACTTGGAGCTTTAGTAAGTTTTAGTATTAGAATTTATTTTCTTTGTATGCCCTTGCATATGGTTGCATGTGTTGCAATCATTTTTTTGGTGCCTTGCACACTCAAACATAGTGATGGCTTATCTCTTTAAATTCTTACCCATGATTATCTCTCTGTATCATATCTCTTTCTTCTACTTTTATCATGATTATGTGCATAGACTCATACTCCCACTAAAGTGGGGGCTGAATGTAGCATTGTAAATTGTAAGCACCTTGCAAAGGTGTACAATTTATACTTATTTAGCACTTATTGTAGTCTGTTCTCATTATTCTATACATCATTAAACTTTATTATCTATTTAATTAATAAATATTTAAATATTTACCCCTTTATTAAAATAACATCAATATTCTCTATGAGGGCCCCTTAAATATGGTTTTCCCCCTTTAACTATTTCATTCATTCAATTATCATTTGCATACATAGGCCCTATTACCATGTGTGTCCTATTTCACACGTTTCCCCTTTTCATACCCCAATTTGGCACACTTTTTAGAATCCTTATAATTATATTGACCCCTGATTAAAATTTGACCCATGTTTGCCTTGACAAAAGGTGACCTGGGTGGAGTGGGTCATGAATTTTGCAACCCTACCATCAAAAGTTGCTCATGTCATGCTAACTAGGGCCCAGATTTGAATTTAATTTTGGTGTTGTGATTTTTAGCGATATTCTAAATTTCATATTGACCTACTTTGAATCTTGAGCCCCAAAATGGATTGGAGATGTATAAATGTAAGGCTACCTCCCTCATTTTGGCATGTCATCTAATCTAAGGCAATATCATCTAATCAATTAATCAAGAAAGGAATCAAATCTTCAAGCAAGCAATCAAATATTCAATCATATTCAAACATTGCATCTCTTTATTGTGGAAATCATCAACAATCATCATGCAAGTATGTATTTTGTCATGTCCTATTTGGTGTTTGTGGAGTCATGATATTGCATCAACATTTGTGATCTCATTCCAAACACACATGCATCATCAAGGTATAAGACACTTATCAAGCCTCCACTACCTACAACATGCTTTCTTTCTTTTATGTAATTTCCTATTAAATTTCAAAATTAATTCTTATACACGGGTTTGATTGAGGCAAACCCCTTTCTCCCAACATTTTTCCCATCTTTCTATGTGCAAGTGACAAGTGTTACAACAACAAAAGGATCTATGGAAAAGTTTGGTAGAGAGCTACAGATCCTTGCCTTTTTCATCATTTTTTACCTAGTCAAGGCTGACTTTCAAGGTTAGGATCAAATCAAATTGTCGCTGACCCTCCAAATCACTTGTGTCCTCCCATTTTAGGCCAGAATTTGATTTACAACTCTGTCTCTCCATTTTATTTCTAGCTCTAGTCCTGAATTTAAATTCTCATTGTAGTAACTAAATGTATTTCTCATAAAACACAGAAGATTAAAGTGATGGAGCAATACCACATCACATGCATTCATATTGCGGGGTTTAAAATGGGCAAAGAATAGGGAAATATATTGCATATATAGGGGGTAAGGATTGGGGGATGAAAAGGTTTTATAGAGGAAAAGGGGTGTGCGGAGTAAAGGGTGGGGGACAAAAAAGAAGTTGTTACCCAAAATTATGGCATATAGAAGAATAAACACAAATAGGCAAAGATTGCATTGTTAGGGTCCAATTAACACTATCTTTTAGGTATTGTTGATTAACATTTCATTATTGCATTCATTATCAGATTTCATTTTTGTACTCATATTGATCACATTTCAAATTTCAAAAATTCATAACTGATCATTACATTGTGCATTCAAACTGAATGTAGTATACAAGTGTCCTTTCATATTTCATATTTCATGTCAATCAAAGAGTACATTTGAAGAATAGAAAGCATGATAGAAGTATGGATTAAGGGTCCCATGCATTGCCTTGTTGTCTGTTTGTTGTCAATTGGTTTTCTATCAGGTCCTAGGTCTTCAGGTCTAGGTCTTCATCTTCACTAGGTCTTTAGGGTTTTCACCTGCATCATGAGAGGAAAAAATGATGTTAGATCCAACTAGATCCAAGCAATGCATGAAACACAACCAGCATACAACAAAAATCAATTTTTCAATGCTGCATATCTATCTAGTAAATTCAATGCAATAAGGAAATGTGCATCCACACTAAATGAAAGATAGTATTAAAGGGACTTATTTTAAAACATGAAACCTTTTACTATTAATGGTCATTCTGATGTATGTTGTCCTTTTTAATGCTAGATATCTGAATGAAAGGGACTTAAGTGTCTATAACTGAGAAACCTTTTTCAAAATCAGTAGGACTTTGTTAGATTAGTGAACACAATAACATGAATTTTGATTCAAAAGTGTCCATTTTTTGGCATTTTCATAAACTGAATTATTTATTATGTTCACTAACCTAACAAGATTACACTACTGTTGTTTGAAAATCTTAACAGAATGAATTGCAGTGTTCAAAGTTGACTAGTTTTCTCATCACAGTCAAAGAAGAAAGATGTAGTGCAAAGTGCCTTACAAGATGCTACAACAAAGTGCTATATTGCTACAAAAAAATCATGTTCAATTGCCAAGAATCAACTGCATAGTCACTAGTATTATTTATTTTGAAGTTCCATACACAATGCTATTGCTGAATTCAAAATGTCAAAATTCAATGAATTCACTGTTGTTGCTGATTAACAAAAGAGAAATGCTACAGAACTCAACTTAATGTCATAAAAATTTTATCAGTATGTATTTGATGGATGTCACGAGCCCATGCTTGAACTTCATTGAATTTCATTTTGATGTCTTTGGATGTCACGAGCTCGTGATCGAACTTCTTAGACAATAAATAAACATTTTTCATCTTATTGCATTTTTTATGATAAAGATTTATTTTCAGCATCAGTGGTTCAATCTCAGCATGGAATAGAGGAGGAGACTGTGTTCAAGCATGGTGATTTTTACAAGTGAAGCTAAGGGTGTTCACCGTTATCAGTGTTGAAAAATAATGTTTTCAAATTGACTATTCATTTTATTCAACTGGAGCACTTTGAAATGTTAAAAATGACTAGTGCAAGAAACAGTGGTATTTTTTAGGCTCGGGTTACCAAATAATAATGACTAGTGTTAAAGAAGATCAAAAATATGGTCACTGTTTTGTAACAGTAAAGCTTTTTAGTTCATTTTATTCAATTGAGGCACATGGAAATTAAAATGATAATGATTGGTGTGTGTTGTGTGACATCAAAGACTGGTATACATTAACTAATTTCTTACAAGGATTTGAAATGTAACATAAGAATACATGTTTATCTAAAGAGCATTTAAATAGTGAACCTAGTGGTTCCTACATCAAGCTAACATCTACAATACAACCGAGCCAAGAAGAATACATGTTTAACAAGGGAGTTGTGAGACAACATTAAAAGAAAAAGACTGGTAAAGTAACTGGTTCATGTTTATTTTCCCAAAAGATAGTGCAAGTTAAGCCGCGTGCTTAATTATAAGTGGGTTTTCATTTTATGTTGGCAAATGCTCAGTCACAGTATCTTAAAGGAAATAGACTGTTGTTCTTGTTAATATTATATTGTATATAAAAAGGAGAAGAAGACAGAGAGAAATGAAGGTGTATTCAAGCTACAGATAGAAGTACAAAACTGAACTATATGAGTTCAATCAACAACAAATCCCTATTTCAGAGTAAAAGGATGGTACAAAATACAACTTATCTGCATGTTTCATGGGATAGTTTGTGTCTGTTAGTCCAAGATCGAGTCCAATTTACAGCTGTAAGTGGCTTGGTCCAAAGCTATGGTTGAAATATGTCATGCTTCAGACTGAGTTCATATCTCGGTAACTTCACATCTTTCAACCACATCTTGGACTAAGCCAAGACTACTAAGGTTTATCTCCAAGTGAAACCCACAAATCATGGATGAGCTATCGTGTACTGTCAAGGAAAGAAAAACCCAGATCAAAAGAGGGAAAAAAAATAAAACCTCATGCTCGGTTGTACTAGGTAGGAAGGGATCAGACTTACCATCAATGAAGGTGTGTTCAAGCTCAGAACCAAGTAAAGACCAATCACATTTCAATCCATGAAACAAGCACATCCAGGCTTTACTTCATAGTCAAGTTTAACATCAAGTTTTAGCTGCCACGACACAGTCTGAAGCTATGGCTAAAATATGCCCATGCTTCTAGCTGAGTTTACAGCTCCACATCTCCCATCCATAGCTTAGGATGGGCCGAGACCATTGGAGTTCATCCTCATATCAAGTCATGATCCAAGCATGCAACAACTCAGGTTTGAGTTCATCAAGTGAAGCAAGCCAAGTTTCTAGTCATAGTCAAACCGTGACTTGAGGAGATAAACAAAGCTCAAGGCCAAGTTTCAAAGCTAGCTCAAACTCACAGTCTGAGAAGAAAAATCATAGGATGAGCTTAGAGTTTTGCCTAAACATGCATAAGATGAGCTTCAAAGCTTGAAGTAAAACTCAGCGAACAAAGTTGAAATCATGCCAAGTGATCACAGGAAAAGAAACCTAAGCCTTCATATAGAAAACTCTCAGTTCAAAATCGATGCTAGAGAAGATCTACTAAAGCATAGAGAGTTGATTCATGCTAGTCAAGTCAAGCTACATCCCAAATTCTTGCAGAGTTTTTCTCACAAGTTAGGGTTTTTTCCCTATTCTTCTCAGAAACACTAAAGAAAAATTCTAAGTCTGAGAACAAGTAACAATTTTGGGTTTTTTGGAAACCACTGAGACCGAATTCAATGCCATAACTGCAAATGTCTACATCCTAGCAAAGCCCGAAAAACACAATGCTAGCTCACTTCCTTGTATTCCACAAAGTATGCAAGTGGTTGGAGTGGTCATGTCAACCCTCTAACACTTAGCATTTGATAGAATTAGGATATTTTCTAAAGTTTAGATCTTAGATAGCTTAGGCTTTTATTTATTTTGAGTTCTCATTCAATTTAAATAAATTAAATGTTTGGTTAAATATTGTAAAAGGATTTATATCCTTAATTTAGAACCAACATTTAGGGCTTAGTTTTGGCATGATCTTTAGGCTAGGATTTTGGCATGATTTTAGGCCAAGTTAGGGAAAATAATAAAGGCTTAGATTTTCAAATTAGAGGCATAGGAAATATATAAAATGGATTTTGATTATTAGTTTAGGTGGTTGCAGATTTTGGAGAGAAGGCTGAAAGTGAGCATATTGTTCCTTGATGCCTTGGAGATCTTATTTTTGTAACCTGCTTGTCAGATTTTTGGAAGGATAATAAAGCAGATGATCTATTTCTCCATATATTTTGAGTATTGATTCAAATCCTATTTTCATCATTCTTCATAAGTCTTTATTCATTTTGGTAGCTAGGAGAAGTGAATGATTTCCTATTCCTCCTCTAAGTGAATGAAATCTAAGCCTTATGCAGAATATGTATGTTTGTTGATAGATTAAGCTATTTGTGGTTTATACCCTAGTAATAAGGTCTAATTAACCTATATGTTGATCAGTGATTCAAGATGTAAAACTTTGGTATATAAGTTGGGGTTACTGTTTTGATTTCCAAGAAAAGTCTAATTTTATTTTGGTGTATCACCCCATTTTCCCTTTCAGTTTTAAAGTTTAGTTTCCCTTTTCCCACTAAGTTTTCAATCAGGAGGTGATATTCTAGATCAAATAGGAACCGGCCTAGAATCTGGAGACTCCTTATTTAGAGTCCACCCACAACTCGAGAAGGTTTCCATTGTTAGGATAGAATATTGTTAAGCCCTAATGCCTAAATTGGAGTGGTATTTTAAAACCTAAATAGTTTTTGGCACGCCTAGTGGGACCTTGCGATACATGAATCGAATCCAAACAAGGAGTGTTAAAGAATTTGAGTATTTACAGTTGTCTTTCACTAGGAGAGGCAAAACTGTCCAAAGAGAGCCTAGAGGTCCTAAAGAGATTTTTTTTTAGCTTGTTCAAAGAGGTGGGAGACCTGGGAGACCAAGGAAGTTAAGATCTAAAATAAGTTCAGCTCCTCCCTCTTACCGCACTGAATTTCTAGATTCAAAGCATGGGATTTTTGAAGATCTTGGAGCATCTCAAAGTAAAGTTGTTCTTGAATAGCCACCATTGGTAAATCAGACCGTACCATCTATTTCCAGTATAACACATCAAGCAATGGCAAGAAATCTACCATTTGATCAAGGTAGTCCTATGAGGATTGAAAATCACAATGATGTTTCATTGGTTGCTTTGAAAAGCTTGCCATCATTCACTAGAGAAGGACAAGTAACAACCATTAAACATATTAGAGATGTTGCTACTCTTTGCAATGTCCATCACATCATAGTAGAGGATGTAGCTTTGAAGCTATTAGCTACATCACTAAAGGGTAAAGCCCTTGATTGATTCAGGACTCTTCTAATGGATTCTATTCCCACTTGGGATGTTTTGGGAGAAAGATTGTCTAAATTCTTTGAGGACAAGTTTGACAACTTGGCTTTAGTGGAGCTGTAATCACCAAAAAGTGGACAGGATCATTCAAGTGATTAATCAAGGCAAATCAAGGCAAAATCAAAGCAATTGAATCCAAACAAGTATTTAGCCAATCAAAATTAAAATCAAGTCTTAATTCAATATAATTCAAAATCTAAAGCCAAAAGATCAAATCAAGAGCATTTTAATCAAGTGAAATTAAATCAATGTGCAATTAATTCAATTAATGGCATAGTTCAAATTAAATCAAATCAACCCATTCAAGGGGTACACTTGGCTAAATAAATGAATTAAAATCAATTGATTAAATCCTAATTTCTCTCAACACCACATGGGAGGAAAAAGCCTCAACCAAGAGGAGTTAAGAAAAGAGCTCACATGGATCAAGCCAAAATGAATCTCAATCACTCAAATTGAAAGAGCATCTTGTCCACTCATCTTGTCTTCTTGTCCCAAGCTTTGAGGACACAATATTTAAATCATCTTCAAAGGGTGGAACCAAAGACTCAACTCAAGCCTAATCATGACCAACTCTACTATACCCCCTACCCTTGCCAAATCCTATAAAAGCAAGAAATAAATCACTCATAAAATAATCCACAAATATGATAATTGCATCTAACCTCTTGAGAATTATACCTAGAAAGGCAATTTAGAAGTTAATTTGAGCATTTCTATTTGGAATTGAATTAATTAGCTTAGCTTAGCACTCATTTCTCATTCTAGGACTATCATTAACGGAGGCTTTCTGAGAGATTCACCATTAACACTCTTAGTTAGAGAGCCATAAAATGCTTAATTATTCTTTATTTGCTAAATAGAGTTTCTAATTGTGGTTATTTAGTTTCTATTTGATTTATTGTTTAACACTAATTCTATGAAGGTACAATTTCTAGTACACAAAATGGCGCCGACCGTGGGGCTGTAGGCTTCACTTTCTAAAAATCTCATAATCTTCATTTTTGTTCAAATTTTTGCATGTTTAACTCTCGGTTTTGTAGTGAAACAATGCTTCTGAGACTTTAAATGGTGCTTTTGAGTAGTTAAACAGTGCTTCTAAGCATTGTTTTAGCACTTCCATGTCAAATTTGTGTGCCTTTACATAGAGAAACAACGCTTTTAAATCCTTCTAACTTTTTTCTTAAATTCTATCAGCACTTATTCCCTAAGTACCAAGCGCATTTGCATATTTTTCCAGCACTTTTACTTACTTTTAAAGGCCTTTGCTTAATTGTTTAGCACTTTTACTCTCTGTTTCTACACTTTTAAAAGTTTAAATAGCGCTTTTAATTCGATTGACAATGCTTTTAAACAGTTAAATAGCACTTTTAATCATTTTTGCAACACTTTTGAATAAACTGTAAATTTTCATAATTTGACTGTCAGAAAATGATTTTTATGTCTCTGTAGGATGACTGATGACAAAAAAGTAAAAAATCTAGAGAGCAGATTCAAGCAAGAAGGCAAAGCTTTGACAAGGAAGATTAAAAAGGAGAACATTGCTCACATTAAGTTTGTTCTTGAGGATTCACAACAAGAAAGAAAGGTACATGAACATTATCTCAAAGTTGTAGAAGCATATGAGGCAAAATTTGTTTCATTAAATTGGATATTTTCACCTTAAATCAAGTTTTTCTCAAGTTGGAAATTAAGGCTTAAAGTTCAATTTTAGCTTGTTTTCTTCAATTTTATCTTTGTTTCCTTCACTTTTGTTGGTTTTGTAGACTAACTTGTTGGACAAAAATCACATTGGAAAGGAACGATCACCAAAGTAAGCATTAAAACATGAAAATCACTTAAAAATGCCCCTAGCCTTTGCTAGCTACAAGGAAATGGTAAGCCTTAAAACTTTGTCATTTTTGTACTTAAATTGTGGTTTTGGTGTTTTCAAAATCTAGTAATTAAAAATAGCCTATCTTTGTTTGAGGAAGTTTAACATTAGGCCTATACTCTTCACTTTTATTAGTGAATCAAAATGCCAAAAGTGTTAAACTTTTTGATTAAGAAGAAAGGTTAAGGAAATCAAGCACATCATCAAATAAACCCCTTGTTTGTGGAAGAGAGTAGCAATACTCGAATCCCTTTAGTTAGTGGGTTTGAAATTGAACCTTGTTAATTGTGTTTGGGGATTAAGAAGTGGATAGGGATATTCTCTTCACCTTTTTGGTGAATCAAACTCCCACAACCTATTTCTTCTTTCCATTTTCTTGCTTTTACATGAACATGCTAGATCATTAGTTGGGCTCGCCTCTCGGGATTTTCCTTAAAAGGGCCGGTGAGAGGGACAGCCCAAAGTGGGATACACTCACCTTTTCTATGATCATCCAACCCACTATAAAAATAAATAAATACATCCTTAATGGGGTGTGTGACAAAAGGGTGTTAAATTTTTGAACTTCCTCGAGTAGTCCTCACAGATTGTGCAAAACTCTGACATACCGGTGGTGGGAAGCCTCTTAATATACTTGGAGGATGAAAGTTAATATCCATTTTGAATGGAATATTGAAAAAACCTTGTTAACTTAGCAAATACTACCTTATAGATCCAAGTTTACGAACCAATCTTGAGCTAGGTAGATTGCTTGAAGTGTCCTTTTGTGCAAAACCTGTGATAACGTACTTTCAAAATCAAACACTTATTGTGTAGAGGGTAAAAAGAAAAAGTGTATGTGTGATTGTTGTGTTTGTAAATACATAAAACAAGTGAAAGAGATATCCATTGAAACCTCATCTTACATTTTTAATCGCTTCAATTAAAATCAACAATTATCAAATCAAAGGATCAATTCAAATGAGACCTTGTTGGATGCCACTTTCCACATGGTCCCACAAACTTAGGGTATCTTTAAAAGGAGATAGAAATGGAATTTCTAACAAAGTCCACGATTTTGAATACCAAATTCTTTTCAAAGGTCACGATCAAGGGGATATTCTCCCAAATTTATTTGAAGAAAGACTTGAAGAAATGGATAGAAACTTCGCATTTCATGATTACCACCATGGAGGAAACAAAAATAACACCAATAATGCTAATCAAGGTCCTAAGGAAACACTTGAAGAAAGGGCTAATATAGCAACTCAAGATAATTATTTTCTTGAAGTCATGGAGAAATTGATAGATAGGGATAGGGAGAAATTTTTCCTAAACCTAGCCCAAGCAGGGGTAAAGCTCCCATATGACTATGATATAGAGAAACTTAAGAAGAATCAAGAAGCAAATAACCCCATGAATGCTATGACCAAACAAATACAAACATTTCAAGAACAAATAGATTTGATTAAAAAGGTCACTGAACCTAAGCCCTTTTCTATTGAAGCTTTGTGTCCTTTTCCATTTGAAAAAAGCTTGGTCATGGCACCTTTTCCCTTCAATACCATTTTTCCTAAATATGATAAGTATATGGGTAAAACAAACCCACATGATCATCTAAGGGAGTTTTGTGCCTTAAGCATTGAGTTCATGCACAACACTACGTACCTAATGAGACTTTTTCCTAGGATCTTGGGAGGTCTCACCATGGAATGGTTTTCTAAACTCCCACAAGGAATAAAGACTTTTGAGGAATTAGCCTCTAAGTTTGTGACCCACTAATCCTATAATATCGAGCATGAAATCACAATGCTCAAATTGTGTGATACCAAACAGAAAGATGGCGAGTCCTTCTTAGGATTCCTACAAAGGTGGAGGACCATTTTCACAAGGTATCCATCAAGTAACCCTGAGAAAGAGAAGATGGAAATATTTACAAACAATTTGACCATGGAGATGAATTATCGATTACAACTTCAATGTCCCCCAACATTTGAAAAACTTATCAGAAATGGGATCAAGATTGAAGACATATTGGTAAAAAGAGGAGAGATAAAGTTGTTCAAAGACAATAAATCTAATACCAACAACAACGATAACCATTATGTATCTAATTATGCTAATAATAGAGGAGCCAACAATCACAACAATAAACCTAAGTTATGGTTAAATAATAATGATAAAAATCTTGTGAACGATGGAGTTGTGGAGGCCCACAACTTGAAGGCAGCCCCTTTTAATTTATCAAGTGGAGCTAATTCTTCATACAATGTAAATCAAATGAATAAATCTCATTTTAATTCCAATAATTCCAACAACAATTATCACAATCCCAACAAAAATGCCAACAATAATCCTTTTAATAATGCTAATGGGAATAAGCCCAGACCATTTTTCTCCACATATCAAAAGAGAAAATTCAACTTTTTAGGTGAACCCTTGGATAACGCATTAAGAACCTTGGTTGCTAATAAGATTATCACATTACCTGAATTGAGACCTTATGAACCTCAAATTAAACCTAATTGGTGGAATGATTCTCACCATTGTGAGTATCATCAAAATAAGGGTCACAAAACCAATGAATGCATGAAGTTAAAACACTTAGTGCAAGACCTAATAGATGATGGAACTATCAAAATTGAAGGGTCTCAAAAAAATGAGGATCATACAGCCTTCATGAACCCCTTTCTAAACCATGAAAAGGGTGAGTCATCTAATGCCAATCAAAATCAGAAAAGAGGTAATGAGAAAGTGAACTTTTCTCATACCTATGATAACATAATCTATACTCTAAGTGAAGAAAACAATACCATAAATGTTATCGTGGTAAAGGAGAAACCAAGAGAAGCATCATCCAATGTTGTCACTAGGGGGAAAGCTTCTAAAATTAGTCTACCTACAATTGCTCCAAGAATTTTTTTACCTAACCAAAGCACATCATCATCTTCAAAGAAATACAACTTGGTTGATCAATTACAAAGAACTCCCACTCAAATCTCAATCCTAGAATTGCTCAAATTATCACCTACTCACAAGGAGATTCTAGAGAAAGCTTTAGTAGAAACCAATGTGCCTCTAAACCTATATGTAGACATGTTTCAAAATATGGTGGGACATCTCATTGCTCCTCATTTCTTATCATTTTCTGAACAAGATGACATGTCGCTAAACCACCCATAGAATTTACCTTTTCATATAGAGGTCCTTATTCACAAACATAGAGTGAAAAGAGTGCTTATAGATGGAGGAGTCGGCCTAAATATTTGTACCCTAAACTTGGTAAAAGCCCTAGGATTTTCTGAGGAGGCTATTGACCCAAAGAAGAAAATAACCATCAAAGACTACGATGACGAAGAAAGAGCATCTAAAGGAATCATAGTACTTCCCATTAGAGTTGGTCCCATGAAAAAAGAGACCATATGCCAATTTTTAGACCTAAATTTGACCTACAATATCTTATTAGGGAGGTCATGGATTCATGAAATGCAAGCTGTGCCTTCTACTTACCACCAATGTTTAAAATTCCCTTATCTAGGTCAAGAGATTATGGTAAGTGGGGAATCAAACCCATTCCAATATTGTAACAACATGAAGCCTATCAATGGCTCTTTAGTCCTTCATAATACAGAAGGGTCTATACCTAAACAAATAGAGCAAGGAAAAAGTTCCAAGGACATTCCATTATTAAAAGGAAAGGAAAAGATGGAAATCAAAATTGCTGTTGAAGACATCCAAAGGCCCACTAACTTAGCTACATCAACAAAGGGAAAGGAAAAGGTTAGTGAGGAGAATACACATGAGAAGTATAAAGAAGAAAAAGATAAAGCCATCCAAATCTACACCAAATATGAGCATTACCAAAATATAGACCAAATGATGAGAAATTTTGATAAACAATGTAAAATCAAGCAAAAAGGAGTAGGGGAATATTCTTTATCCATTATGGATTTTCCATTATCCCCCAAGTCATATGGAAAACCATCCAATCTACCCCATAGATATAATGATCATTTTGTGAGAGAAAATACTTCTCCATCCGATGATGAAGATGATAACAAAATTCTTAATTGGCTTTATAAAGATGAGGAGTCAAGTGCCCAAGAAAAACATATCCAAAATATCAGCTTTCCCACACATCAATATGGGAAAGGATTCCAAATAATGCAAAAGATGGGATACAAAGGCCAAGGACCTTTGGGCACAAGGAATGAAGGACTTATAGAATGAATTTAAATGACATGGTGAGATAGCAAGGAAAAGACAGGATTAGGGTACTTAGAACAAGGGTACACACAAAAGAACTATCCTAAAGTCTATGATCAAATCTTGCAATTGGAATCACATAGTGATGAAGATTCTAATCAATGGGAATGGGACTCATTGTCAAGTGATTCATGCCATGATAAGGAGGTAGAGTTGATTCATACCTACACTTCTAGCAAATAAAAGGACCAAATAGCAGAACCACATTAGAATCAAGATTCTAGTTCAAGTCAAGTGGTCTTAGAGAGCATTAAAATTTAGGAAATTGAAGTAAATCAATGGGTAGGGGAACCCTACATACCTTCATGGAGACCTACTATGGATGAATCAAATGTTAGGTTTAATCCACGAGACTTTTGTCCAATGGAAACCTTAGAGGAGTTTAGTGAGGAAGACTTTGATCCTACTTCTTTGGAACATTTAGAAGAGGCACGTGTCATAGACTTGAATGATACAATGTATGAATTATCAAATGAGGTCTTATCTCTAAATCCCATCGAACCAAGCCAAAACATTGATCCTTTAACTCTCATATACCCAGAATTAATCGAATGGGATTCCATTCAACCAACCATGCTCCCAACCTTTTTGAATGACAATGTAGTGTCCCAATACCTCAATGTGGTTGAACCTTCTTCTACCATGGAAAATTAGGAGGAAATGATAAAGGGGAGTATCCAAACTTTCAATCCACCTAAAAATGAAAGAAACAAAAAAAGGAAAAAAGGAAAAAAATCTAGTGTTGAAAACCACGTTGTGGCAGCATTAGATCGAAAAGAAAAAGAAATGAAGGATGTTTTCAAAGGTGAAAACCCAATTGAGGCACCTAAGGAAGGAAGTTTGGATGCTTTACCTGAAAATTATGAAGAGAGATCTCCAATTTTGATTGAGCCAACATAAAAGATAAACATTGGGTTAGAAACTGAGCCAAATATCATACACATAGCGGCATCCTTATCTAATGAAGAGAGAAAAGAATTCATAAAAATTTTCAAGGAATAACAAGTCAACTTCACATGGTCATATGATGATATGTTGGGATTTGATCTGAAATTGCTTATTCATCACTTGAATATCAAAGAAGGATCCAAACCAGTCAAATAGAAGCTAAGGAAAATGCATCCACATATAACCTTTCCAGTAAAAGTGGAGTTGGAAAAATTGCTAAAAGTGGGGTTTATCAGGGCCATTGATTATGCCCAATAGATTTCAAATATAGTGTCATTTTTAAAAGTAGATAAGTCCATTAGGATTTGCATGGATTTTAGGGACTTGACTTTGGCGTGTCCTAAAGATGATTTTCCTCTTGCAAGCATAGACACCATGGTGGACCTAACAGCTGGACATTCCATGTTTTCACTTATGGATAGATTTAGTGGCTATAACCAGATCAACATAGCACCTAAGGATCAAGATAAAATAGCATTTACATGTGCATGGAGAACATTCTGCTAGAATGTTATGCCCTTTGGTCTAAAGAATACCGGGGCAACATATCAAAGGGCCATGACAACAATATTCCATGATATGATGCATAAGTTCATGGAAGATTATGTAGATGAAATATTAGAAATATCTCATTCAAGAGAGGAGCATCTACCAATTCTATAAAATTTCTTGTCAGATTAGAGCAATCCAAAGTAAGGCTCAATCCAAAAAAGTGTGCATTTGGGGTCCAATCAGGAAAAATGCTAGGCTACATTGTATCAGTGAAAGGAATAGAGGTGGATCCCGCTAAAGTCAAATCCATCATGGAGATGGAAGCACCTAAAAATATAAGCCAAATGAGGTCACTACAAGGAAGAATTCAATCCATCAGGAGATTTATATGCCAACTAGCGGAAAAATGTCATAACTTCACCCAACTTCTCCATAAAGATGTGGTTTTCAAATGGGATGAGATGTGTGAAGAAGCTTTCAAAATGTTGAAGAAATACCTGATGAACCCTCCAACCTTGATGCCACCAATCAGAGGAAAACCCTTGATCCTATATATTTCAGTGACAAAGCATTCATTGGGGGCACATTTGGCACAAGAAGATGAATCAGGCAAAGAAAAAGCTATATATTACATAAGTAGAACTTTGGTCAAATACGAGTTGAATTATACCTTCATTGAAAGGGCATGTTTGGTTGTGGTTTTTTCTTCCCAAAAACTATGCCACTATATGTTATCTCATAAGATAAGATTCATTGCAAAGATCAATCCTTTGAAGTATCTACTTAGCAAAATAGCATTAAATGGAAGGCTAGCCAAATGGGTCATGGTGCTGAGTGAATCTGACATTGAGTATGTAGACCACAAATCTATCAAAGGACAAGTCATTACTGACCAATTAGCAGAATCACCACTACAAGATGATCATCCAATTCAAGTAGAACTCCCTAATTCTGAGATTATGAATGTTGAGGCGAAGACATAGCAACTATATTTTGATGGTTCATACACCCAACATGGATCAGGAGCAAGCATACTCTTGATCACTCCTCAAAGATATATAATTCCAAAGTAATATAAATTTTTATTTCCATGCACCAATAACATAGTAGAATATGAAGCCTTGGTTATTGGAATCAATTTGGCATTAGAGTGGAAGGTGACAAAACTAAAAGTTTATGGATACTCTCAATTAGTCATTAATCAAATTAATGATGAATATCAAATGAAAGATGACAAGATGGTACCTTATAAGAACATGGTGGAAAATATTAAGAAGTACTTCACTCTTATTACATTTGAGAAAGTGCCAAGAGAAAAGAACAAAGCAACAGATGCAATGGAAAATTTGGCATCACTTCTATAAATACCAAATCAAAGCGCTAGATATGAATTCATGGTAGAAGAAGTGGAACAACCTACATTTGACCCTACCCATCCTCATACCATTTTCTTGCTAACTACACATGAATCACCTTGGTATGGACCTATTTACACATACCTAAAAGATCAAATCCTACCCATGGACCAAACAAAGAACCAAAAGAAAAGCTTCATCCACCAAGCCTCTTGATATACCTTAATATCCAAAACATTGTATCGTACGAGTCTAGACGGAATGCTCCTTAGATGTCTAGAGAAAGAGGAATCAAATGTAGCCTTGCGATAAATCCATGAGGGAATTTGTGGGTCACATTTGAATGGATTAACTGTAGCTAAGAAACTTCTCAGGATAGGATATTTTTGGCCTATGATGGAGAAAGACGCTTATCGCTTTGCCAAAACTTGTAGAAAGAGTCAATTTCATGGAAACTTGATACATGTGCCCACACAAGAGCTTCATCTGATGACAACACCTTCGTCATTTTATCAATGGGGTCTAGATTTAATAGGAATGATTTATCCACCATCCTCAAATGCTCATAAATTGATCATCATGGCAATGGAGTACTTTACCAAATGGGTGAAAGTTGTACCCTTATCAACTGCAATAGGAAAGTAGATATCTTTGTTTATCCTAAACCACATAATTTGTAGATATGATGTTCCTCATGCCATCATAATAGATAATGCAAAGCACTTCAAAAATAAAGACCTAAAGGAATTATGCACAAAGTTCCATATGATTCATCACTCTTCATCAATATATTACCCCCAAGGTGATGGACAAGCCGAAGCAACAAATAAGAACATCTTGAAAATATTGAAGAGAACGGTGGACAATTCAGGTAGAGATTGGTATATCAAAATAAACCCAACCTTATTGGCTTATAGAACAAGCATCAGAACACCAATAGGGGCTACACCCTTTTCCTTAGTCTTTGGAACATAAGCAGTTTTACCTTTGGAGGTAGAACTTCCATCATTAAGGGTATCTCTACATGGTTTAATAAGTGAGGAAGATTATAGAGTTTCTAGATTTCATTAACTAGAACTGCTAGATGAGAAACAACAACAAGAATTTGATCACCTAAAAGTATATCAAAATAGAATGTCAAGGACTTATAACAAGCACATCAAGTCAAGAAAATTTAAAATAGGTGACCTAGTTTTGTGATAGAATCCCAAGAACCAAGTGGAAAGGGAAAAGAAGGGAAAATAGGAAGAAAACTTGTTAGGACCTTTTGTGATCACCTTGTCTTTTGGGATCGACACCTACAAGTTAGCGGATTGTGATGGAGAAGAGCTACAAGAAGCTATCAATAGCATTCATCTAAAGAAGTTCTATACATGAAGTAGATGAAAGAGTATAAAGAGTATCAGAAAATTAGATGGAAACCATCCTATTTATTGTATATAGTCAAAAGAGATCTTGAAAATACCAAAAACATTGAAAAATAGAATAGAGAAAAAAATTTGGAAAAGCAGAAAAGATCAAAAATAGTAGAAAATTAAGCATGAAAAAAGCCAAAAACATTCATATATGATCCTCAAAAAGATGTTGTCTTGGTGAAAACCTAGTAAATAGGTGCCTTGATGATAAAAAAAATATTTGAAAAAAGAGAAAATACAAAAAAAAGAAAAAAAAAGAGAAAAAGTGCCTTGGTGAAAACCTAGCAAATAGGCACCTTGGTAGAAAAAAAAAGGGAAAAAGCTTTAAAAATAGAAAAAAGAAGAAAGATCCATTCAATCAGTGAAAACCTAGTGAACAAGCGCCATTGAAAGTCCAATTCAGTCACATACTTGGAAGGTCACCTTGTAAATATTGCATTCGCCAGCATTTGTATATATTGCATAATAAAACCCCATAGTTGCATTTGCAAATACCTAGAGATTTTGGTCACCTAATCTGCAAATTTTCCTAAGTCCAACTTTGAAATCATATCAAACTGGGGGAAGCTACTCGAAAGGAGGAAGGATTCATCAAAAGAAAACTTCAATCAATCATCGAATCAATTCATCAAAAACGTAAATGAAACACTTAATCAAATCTTCAATCCTAATCCAATTTGAACCAAATGCAAAATTTGATCTGAGATTTTCAATGACCCTATATTTATCAGGATTAAAAGTATGAAATGGATGGAACTACACTTGAAATATGGATTTGAAAAATATTGCAAAAAAAATTCAAGTGTTGACTTGATTGATGAAATCATGTCTTTCTAGCAAATCGATGAAAGTTTTTAAACTAGACAAGCTATGATGAAAGTGTGATATTTTAGTTGATTTCTAGATGACTGTCTTAAGATCAAAGTTATAAATCATTTATTATTTGTCTAAGGATGTGATCATCAAAGAATCATCGATGACTTGTACATAGGATAAAACTGAGATCTCTGTTTGTTTACACAAAAGGATACCTTGGATATTTTGATCTTCAATATCATAATACCAAAATCCACTTGTAACATAGAATTTGACAAAATCGGTATTCCCACTCTCATGATTGGATTCAATCAATGATAGTCATACCAGAAGAGATGGGAAAGAAAAACACAAGAGGTGCAAAAAGTATTCATATCATCATGGTTGAACTAGTGATGGTTGTACTAAAATGGGGATTCCAAAATTGCCCAATAATGATTATAAGCTCCAAATTTTTGAATAATGACAGTTAGTTGCATACATCTTAGATTAAATGCATTTAATGTATTTTTCCTTTCTTAGTTTATGATTGCAAGAGGGAAAATTGACAAAACAAAAAATCAAAAATCAAAGGATCATCAAAAACTATATGTGATCAAGTGTGTTGGAAATCAAAAATAAAAAACAAAAGTGCATTTCATTAGTTCACCTACATTTTTTAGGTTCATTTATCACCATTACATTGCATTACATTACATTAAATCATTGAAATCATCTTCACTGCATTGACTTTATCTTGCATTCACTTAAGCATTTTCATCATTTAAACCATTAGGTTCATTACATTTCATCATTTTAAAATCATTGCATTAAATTGAATAACTCATGTACCATCATTTGCATTAGGTTCATTGCATTAAGTTGCATTAATCTTTATCTTTACAATCATTTAATTCAATGACATTAGGTTGCACTCATCATATTAAGTCCATTAATTCAATGACATTAGGTTGCATTCATCATATTAAGTCCATTAAATTTCATTACGTTGCATTCATTCATCCAAGTTAAAACTCATTAATTGCATTAGATTGCATCATTCAAGATTCATTTCATTTAGTATGCATGATTCATGGAAAAAGGAAATCATTCATTTCACATCCATTAAGTACATTTATCATTATAATCATAATCATTACATCATTATATCCATTACATCATTGCATTGCAAAATCATTCATCTATATCGCATATAAACATGTAGGATCATTAATCATTAAGTATCCATATCAAATTGCATTCATATACATTATCCATTACAACCATCTAATCCATCTATATATCATTGCATCCATAAAAGAAAAGCATTAATCATTAGAATCCACATCATCACACACATCCATTTATTCTATGTCATACATAATACAATCATTTAATCATCATTAGAACTTGTGCGTACATTCCAAAAATTACATATGAAAAGCATAAAACAAAGCATATAGGAGATAGAACCATTTAGATTTGCATATCATGCTAAAACACCTGAAAAGGAAATCCAACACATCATGACATCATATATAGTGAAAGCTATCAAAATGAGTATCAAAGTCTATAACATCATCATAAGACCAACGGGATATCAGAGTCCATTAAAAGGTCATAAATGCAAGTATCCAGATAATCAATGTCTATCCAACTATCAAAGTATCAACATGAACAACCTCAACAAATCAAAAATGATACAATAGAGCCCAATGTATCGAGATCAACAAAGAAATGAGATCGTGTATATCATCAAATAATCAGAAATATCTCAAATCATATATCAATTGGCTGAACCACCAGCACCATCTCCACCATCAGGACCAGGAGCACTATCTAGAGGATGACTCGAGCTCGCTTGTAATCCCTGCTGACTCATAGTGGCTAGAAAGGTCTGCATCATTGAACTAAGCTGAGTAACCTACTGTTGCATCACTAACATCTGAGACTAAAGAGATATAACATATGATGCTAAATCTAGAGCAGGAGCCTGTGTTGTAGAAGTTTGTGGTGGAGGTATTGAAGAAGAAGGCATGGAAGAAAATGGATCTTATAAGGATGGAACAAAACTCAAAGAAGATGGATGTGAAGAAGATGAGGGCATCGAAGTAGAAGTAGGTGCCTGAGAAGAGGAATCCTGTGGAACAACTGGAGGTATCACCTATTGAGTAGGAGGACCCTGTGCCTGATCAAGAAAAACCTGTGCAACCTCTGCATCAACCTCTCTCTGTCATCTAGTCCTATGCCGACCCTATCTCACAGCTAGATCTGTAGCAACCTGATGAAGTTCTCTATTTGCACCACCTCTACCCTGAACACCATCAACCCTAAGAGGGATAGGAGTAGCAGCAATCACTAGAAAAAGAACTCTACCTGCTTTGACTGCCCGACGACCCCATCATCCACACCATTCTCTAATCCTACCCTCCAACTCTCCCACCATCTCCATCATCTACATCATCTACATCATCCCCCCAAGCACCATTATCTCCATCTGATACCTCATTAATACCTTGCTCTCTCAGTAGGATCAATAAATCTTAGAAATGGGTACTGATGCAACTACTCAACATAATCCTCTATGATCCCAACATCCATCATATGCTCTCGTATCGACCAAGGTAGATACCCAAGGTCTCAAATCTCTCTGATAGTTGTGCCATAATCTACATAGGGACCCCACAATGATCTCTCTTCCTGCACTCAAGCATACATCACTACTTTGTGTGGCATACACTGTCTATGCCCATACTGACGCAATACTCTCCTAAAGGAGAATCTCTCAATGATATAAGTGGAACACCCAATCATCCATCGAGGGTAAAACATATAAGGTAACTTAGAGTCATCCTCGGGCCAAGCCTCACAACCAACATATGGCCTCCAGACCACAACATCCATATCGTCGATGACACGATGCCAACAATCTAGCTTACCCATATGGGTTTGAATCACCATGCCCTCATACATCCAAGTGAATGACCAACCAGGATCTTGATGTCGCACTGTGATGGGATGTGTCACTGGGATATGCTCCCATGTCCAAAGATGTAGTAATATCGCTCCTACAGTGAGCGTAGAAGATCATTTGTAAACCACTGTATGTAGCTCATGATATAGTTGAGCTAATACACATGAACCCCAATCAAATTGCTGAGGATGCACCATCAAGTCCTCAAGGATAGGACCCCATCCAACTGCAAACCCATGACCATGTCTATTTGGAAGCAGGATCCCCCCAATCAGAGTACCTAAGACTATTGGTAGCACTGGAAAAGAAAGAAAGTGGGCCCATTGGATATGATCATCTCCAATGGTCAGATCTAGAAAGACCCACTGACATGCTAACCCATCATATATAGAATCATAATAAACCAACTCTCCTCTAGTCATCAAGTGAATGATATGATACACATCCTCCAAGGTGATCGTCATGTCACCCATAGGTAAATGGAAGGTGTTATGGTTTGAGTGCCATCGCTCAGCCAGAGCAATGATCAAACCCTGATTCACTCAGAATCAAGGTAGAGCCAGAAGGAAAGATAGACTACATAGACTGATATGTCTATGATTAGCCACACTCAGGTCCTGGATCATACTCATTGGTAAGGGATACAAACGTGACGCAGGGGCAGGGTAGATACAAGAAGAATCAAGCAAAATTGAGTCCACTTGAATCCACAACAAGCCCTTTCTCAAAGTTACACAATGGAAGCAATATAATATCACATGAAATCAATGGAAACACAATGGATATGAGACAATCAACTAGCAGCAACAATAGAGAATTATATTATTTCTTTCAACATGCCCGGCTGTGAGGCCTTCCGGGTTTCAGCCTTATACAATGAGAATTATGAATTCAGAATTACAGCTTGCATCCTATCTTTTTCTCCAATGATGTATCTTGATAATCCTTCCTATATCTCACCCATGATGCTCTACTACATCAATCTAGACCCCTTATATAGCCAGCTAAGCCACAGGTCGGCCAGTCAGGCATTTAATTACAATATAGGTCTAGTCTCAAGATTTAAACCAAAACTAATGCTAGAATGAATATAAATCGATGCACCTTTGGATTTAGGTCCTAAAATAACCCAAGAACATTCCTTTAAGTGCACAAGGTCCCATATGAGCACATGGAACATCACAAGAAGAAACAAGACATGTTTCACCCAAAAATTGGCAGGAAATAGGTCCCGAGGAAAAATAGGCATAACTTTTTACTCATAATGAATTGGAGTTTTTGCTCTTGGGAAATGATATTGCTTTAGGTCCACTTTAATTCTTTAAGTTCACAAAATAAAATTCCTTATATATCAAGGTCGCCAACATGAACAATCAGCACCAAACTGCAGGAACCGCTCGGACGTGAAACTGGCAGAAAATAGGTCTTGTGCCAAAAAAGCCATAACTTTTGACTCATAATGAATTGGAAGCTGAAATATTGGAAAATGGTATTAATTTAGGTCCTCTTAAATTCCTTAAGTGTGAAAAATAAAATTCCTTATGGATCAAGAGAACCAACATGAACAATCAGCACCAAAACTGCAGGAAAATACTGTTCCAACGGCAAGGAAAATAGTTGTAACTTTGAAACAGTCCATCCAAACTTTATGTGCTCATAGGAGAAGATTCCAAAATAGGTCCTAAACATAATGTAATATTTTCACACCATGAAACCATCAAATGAAAAGAAATAAAGAAAACAACAGCAAACAAGTACAAAAATCAGAAAATGTTTTTGGTTGATGCAAGATTGCCAAAGACCCAAGATGCTCCTACATCAAACACCTGGGGTAAATAAAAAACTGATGTCCACATTAGGCACTACTCATATTCTTACCTGAATCATAAAGATCCAACTTAGCTTGTGCAATCCATGAACTGTCCTCAACTGGCTTATCTTTCCACTGAACTAGATATTCCATGTAGTCTTTTCCTCTTGTACTCTTGCCAACTCTGCTATTCAAGATCTTCTCAATGCTATCCTTATTTTTCATAGGATAATCTAGATCATCTTCTATCTCTTCATTTGATTCAAAGTACTCAAATATATCAGCAATGTTAAATATAGGTGATATATCCATGTCCTCTGGCAATTCTACTTCATAAGCATTTCCACTGTCAAACTTCTTCAAAATCTTACAAGGTCCAAACTTCTTCATTTTTAGCTTGTTATAGGTACCAACTGGAAATCTATTCTTCTTTAAATGAATCATAACCTCATCTCCAACTTCAAATGATTTATGTCTCCTTCTCTTGTCTGCTCTTTGTTTATATTTTAGATTACTATCCTCCAAATTCTTTTTAACTTCATCATGTAAAGTTCTCATGTATTCTGCAAAATGATTAGCTTCAACACTTCTTCTGGTCTCAGTAGGTAAATCTCTCAGCTCTGTGGTTCCCTTAGGATGAAATCCATTAACAATCTCAAATGGTGTCTTCTTAGTGCTTCTATTCACTGAATTATTATATGCAAACTCTGCTTGTGCCAAAATCAAATCCCAATTAGTAGGTTTCTCTCCAACTAAACATCTCAACAAGTTTCCCAAACTTCTGTTCACAACTTCATTCTGTCCATCTGTCTAAGGGTGAAATGTAGAACTAAACTTCAAATCAGTATTCATCTTCTTCCAAAGTGTCCTCCAAAAATAACCAGTAAACTTAGTATCTCTATCTGAAACAATAGATTTAGGCAAACCATGCAATCTTACCACTTCCTTGAAGAATAATTCAGCTACATGCAATGCATCAGATGTCTTCATACAAGGTATGAAATGAGCCATCTTAGAAAATCTATCAACCACTACCAAAATAGAATCATTACCTCTCTGAGTTCTAGGAAATCCAAGAACAAATTCCATACTCACATCTTCCCAAGGTCTATCAGGTACAGGCAAAGGTGTATACAATCCCGAATTCTGACTAGTTCCTTTTGTTGTTTGGAAAATTCTGCAACCTCTAACCATTCTCTGTACATCTCTGTAAATCTGTGGCCAAAAGTATCTTTCTGAAATCAAGTTCAATGTCTTATCAATCCCAAAATGTCCAGCAAGTCCACCACTATGTTTCTCCTTCATTATGTTCTCTCTCATAGATCCTCTAGGTATGCACAACTGAACTCCTTTAAACAACATGTCTTCTTGAATGAAATAATCAGACCATTTATCACTCACTATGTGTTCTTTACAAGCTTTCCAAGGCTCTGAAAAATCAATGTCAGCCTCATACAAATACTTCAAATCATCAAAACCAAGTACTTCAACTCTCATCTCTGTTAGCAAACTTATTCTTTGGCTTAAGGCATCAGCAACCTTATTTGACTGTCCACTTTTATGCTTCAGACAAATATTTTGTTCTTTCATTTCACTTGTAAATGTTTTATCATCAAACAAGCATACTCTGACTGTAGTACATTGATCTTCATCAAACTTCTCTATCAAAGGCAAAAATACTTGTTTCTTTCCATCCATCCAAATAGTATATTGATTCAATCTACCATCATGCAAAGCTTTCCTATCATACTGCCAAGGTCTACCCAAAAGAATATGACAACAATCCATAAGCATAATATCACACAAGACTTCATCATGATAATTCCCAATTTTGAATTTAACAAGGCATTGTTCACTTACAAGTAGTTTATGCTCCTTCTGGATCCAAGCAATATGGTAAGGCTTAGGATGTTTCAATCTTTGCAACTGCAATTTGTTAACTAGCTCTTCAGATGCCAAATTATCAGAACTTTCACTATCAATGATTACCTTGCAACATTTATCAGCGATCTTACATTTGGTTTTGAACAAACTTTTCCTCAAAACAAGTTCCTCATCAGCTTTTTCATTCCACAAGATCCTTCTTAGCATCAAGTTCTCACCATGTTCAGGTTCATTAGACATTTCCTCAACTTCTTCACAAGCCAAATTATTTCTACCATTACCTCCAGTCTTATTTCTAGAGTTAGTACCTTCAAAAGCTCTATGTCCTTCTTCACCACATTTGTAACAAGTACCTTTAAACCAAGATTTCTCTTCCCTTCTACCATTATTGTTATTCCTAGAGTAACTAGTATAGCTACCTCTAGAGTAATTACCTCTTTTACTAGAAGGGTCATCTTCCCATCCTTTATCTTGTACTGAATTTTCAGATCTGCTACTTTCTCCATCAAGTCTACCTCTACTTCTCTGAAATCTGCCACCTCTTCATCTTTGTCTTTGATCATGTCTTTTTGTCAATCTTTCTTCAGCCTTCCAAGCAAATTGATATGCTTCTTCCACACTATCAATCTTCACATAACTAATCTCATCTTGAATAGATGTCCTTAGGCCATTCAAATATCTAGCCACCTTCTCAACTTCATCATCCACATGTCCAAATCTGATATCCAATTTGTAAAATTCCTCAATATATTCTTTCACACTCATGTCCTTTTGTCTCAAATTTTGCATCTTTCTCATCAGACTAACTTGGTAGTCAGCTGGAAGAAACTTCTTCTTCATCTTTCCAAGCATCTTCATCCATGTCTTGATCTTTTCTTTTCCTCTCTTATGTCTCTCAGTTTGCAAATGATCCCACCAAAGAGATGCATGCCCTTTCAACTTTGTGACTGCTATCTTAACCTTCTTATTATCAGGAGTACCTTCATACTCAAAGTATTTATCCATCTTAGAGATCCAATCCAAAAGTGTATCGGTCTCAAGTCTTCCATCATAGCAAGCAACTTCAACTGCAGGTCTGGAGTTAGCCTTAGACAAAACTCTCAAAAGTATTTCCTCATCTTGTTCAACTTCAGGTTCAGCATTAGGTGCTGCTTCTTCTTCTTCATCACTAACATCTTCAAGATGTGCTCCTCTTCTCTGGGCTGTCTCTACAGCTTCAATCCTAGTTGCAATTTGCCTCAACATATCCATGATAGCAATATCATTTCCTCTACCATGAACCATCTTGACAATCAGGTTCTAGCAAGATCGTAACCTTTTGCAAGTTATAGGTCAGATCTCATATCTTCCACCCTACAACCAAATCCAATAAGGTTCTCCACAATCCAATCCACAAGAAAGAACTTGCTCTGATACCACTTGACGTAGGGGCAGGGTAGATACAAGAAGAATCAAGCAAAATTGAGTCCACTTGAATCCAAAATAAGCCCTTGCTCAAAGTTACACAATGGAAGCAATATAATATCACATGAAATCAATGGAAACACAATGGATATGAGACAATCAACTGGCAACAACAACAGAGAATTATATTATTTCTTTCAACATGCCCGACTGTGAGGCCTTCCGAGTTTCGACCTTATATAATGAGAATTATGAATTTAGAATTACAACTTGCATCCTATCTTTTTCTCCAATGATGTATCTTGATAATCCTTCCTATATCTCACCCATGATGCTCTACTACATCAATCTAGACCCCTTATATAGCCAGCTAAGCCACAGGTCGACCAGTCAGGCATTTAATTACAATATAGGTCCAGTCTCAAGATTTAAACCAAAACTAATGCTAGAATGAATATAAATTGATGCACCTTTGGATTTAGGTCCTAACATGACCCAAGAACATTCTTTTAAGTGTGCAAGGTCCCATATGAGCACACAGAACATCACAAGAAGAAACACCACACGTTTCACCCAAAAACTGGCAGGAAATAGGTCCTGAGGCAAAATAGGCATAAATTTTTACTCATAATGAATTGGAGTTTGCGCTCTTGGGAATTATAGTACTTTAGGTCCACTTTAAGTCCTTAAGTGTGCAAAAGAAAATTCCTTATAGATCAAGGTCACCAACATGAACAATCAGCACCAAAACTACAGGAACCGCTCGGACGTGAAATTGGCAGAAAATAGGTCTTGTGCCAAAAAGGCCATAACTTTTGACTCATAATGAATTGGAAGCTGCACTCTTGGAAAATGGTAGTAATTTAGGTCCTCTTCAAGTCCTTAAGTGTGAAAAATAAAATTCCTTATGGATCAAGAGAACCAACATGAACAATCAGTACCAAAACTACAGGAAAAAACTGTTCCGACGACAAGGAAAATAGCTGTAACTTTGAAACAGTCCATCCAAACTTTATGTGCTCATAGGAGAAGATTCCCAAATAGGTCCTCAACATAATGTAAGATTTTCACACCATGAAACCATCAAATGCAAATAAATAAAGAAAACAACAACAAACAGGTATAGAAATCAGAAAATGTTTTTGGTTGATGCAAGATTGCCAAAGACCCAAGATGCTCCTGCATCAGAACCACAATCACCTAATGACTTGAGTACAGCCTGCACGAAGCAAGTTCAATCACATTAGTTTTAAAATTAGTTATCATTTGGATCATCCTAAGTTAATAAAAAATTTACAAATATCAAACCACAATCAATTTTCCTAACTCTATTCAGAGAGGACAAAAAAATCATCATCACCCATCATCTAAATCTAGATTGACAATCAAACATTCAAACTATGACTGACTCATACTGACATCTTACAACTCTCTATAACATCAAATTGGTTACCTTAACCAATCATCTAATTGACAATGTTGAATAATTTTCAAAGTGGACTATGGAAATTCAAAATCATTCCTAGTAGGGTAAAAGCACTATTTCAAGCTTTAAAAGTGCTAAAACGTGAATGCACTATTTAAAAGTGTAAATGCGCTACTTAAAAGCTCAAAAGTGCCACTTTAGGAAAATGTGCTAAAATTATTTGAAAGCGCTATTTTAAAAGTCATAAGCACTAATCTAAAATGAAAAAGTTAAATCAAATTTATACGCACTATTTCACAAGGTAAAAGTGCTCTAGGGCCAAGAACAAGCATGTAAATGTGTTGTTCCCAAACGTGGAAGTGCTGGTTAAAAATGTGGAAGCGCTACTTGAAGGGTAAAAGTGCCATTTAAATATGCAAAAATGCCATTTGGAAATTAAAAATGAAAAAAAGAGAGTTTTATCATGAAAAATTTAAAAAAATTTGAATTTACAAGCATAAATTGACAAAACCAAGAAGTTTAGGCACTCACCGGAGGTCTGTAGGTGAGTGACCACTGATATTGTCAACCACACTTGAATATGTGCTCACGTATTGGGATCAACATTGTCAGGAAGTCAAAGAAAGTCAGAGCTCAAAAGTCAAAAGTAAGAGTGAAAATGAATAGTAAAAAAAACCTTTTACCTCTTTATATAAACCTTTTGACCTAAAAAGGGTATCTTTGACCTAAAAAGGGAATCTTTGATTAGAGAGGGCCCGGGAATCAAACATTTTCACCAATTCTGCCAAAACAAGGGCATTTTGTTGGAAACTGCAATTGAAGTAATTGTTGTATTGTCATTGATGTCAAACCTTAACTAGTAAGACTGTTGCTATTTAAGAAAGTACTATATCTATTTGATTGTTGTTAAGGGGAAAGGCAAGGTTGGTAACAATATCACCTAAGGAAAGGTTGAGTTATCTTGATACTTCAATGAGTACTTGATTATGTGGCACAATGATAAGATAATATATTGTTTATCTAAGTAAGAATGAAGACTAAACTGGTAGGCTTAACCGAGCAAAAGTGAAGAAATCTAGTTTAAGCCGAGTGATGTTAGTGTCGACCGAGCTAGTATATGCCAAGTAAATTTAGTGTTGACCAAACATCAGTATTAGCTGAGGAAATAATTTCTAAGGTGATCGATCTTTCTAATGAAGACTGAGGAGTTGAACACTGTATTGACTGAGCATCAGTATTTTACATTTGAGGAAGAATTCAGATTTTCAGCCGACATCGTTGAATTCTTGGATTATGTAAAATGTGTTGAATTTATTTATTGATTGTACGAAAGCATTTAATGCACTCTAAAATGTTTTATTGTAAATCTTTTAAGATATTTGAGATATTTTTAGAAGGATAGCCAAAGAACATAAAGTAGGAAGGATTCAATGAATCTGACCTAACCCTAAGATCTATGAAGGAGATTAAGCGGAAAAAGATGTATTGACCTAATTGAAGAAGTATTAAGGAAACCTAAGCTTGAGGTTAATACAGAGAGAGGATTCTGGAAGTGTTGTTGATGTTATTGACTGTCTAAGCAGAGAAGGCTGAAGGAGAAGTGTTGTGATTACTTGAAGAGAGTTCCAAGGAAATCAGTGATGGTGATGGTAAAGGTTCACAGTCAGTAAGCCAACATGTGTGTACAGAATTGGATCTGATATTTTCAAAGTGAGTTGTATGTTTTTCATATCAATATTACTGCTACTTTCTAACCATTGTATCAGTCAAAATTCATTTAACAGAGATTGACCTAACAGTCATTTGTATAAATCCTTTGAACAAGGTTGCATTCTAATGGAGTGTATGTAAGTCCTATAACAAGGCTCACTTTTAATAGAGTGGTTTAAATCCTTTAATGGGGTCATACCTAATAGTGTGTTTGTAACCTTTGACAAGGTTGGCTTTTCACTGAGCTCACTTCAGAAGAGTGAACATAATAGTAACATGTTACAAAGTATTTTTTCTCAAATTGGGTTTCCACTATAAATCCTGGTGTTGATACTTGTGTGAATGTTTTGGTTTGAACATTTTCGTGTTTTACAAGTTAGATACTATTGGATAAGTGGACTGCACTGTTATATGTTTTTGTTATGCAATCAGTAATGACCGAGTAGCTGTTGGTTACACTAGTAGAATTTGGCAAATAAATGACCAGGTGACTAAAAATTTTAGTCACATGACTAAAATTTTTAGTCATGTGACTAAAACTGATCATGTTTTACCATATTTTTGCAATTCACAAATATAAATGACTAAATAAATGACCAATTTGGTCATCGGGTAAAATCAAAACTAAAATGACTAAATAAATGACCAATTTGGTCATCGAGTAAAATGACTAAATAAATGACCAATTTGGTCATTAGGTAAAGTGACTAAATAAATGACCAATTTGGTCATCAGGTAAAATGACTAAATAAATGACATCAGGTAAAATCACAACTAAATAATTGAGTAGATAGATAAGAATAACTAAATAAATGACTATTACTTCTCCATACTAAAATTTGATAATATCACATTTTGAATGATGATAGGCATTATATTATCATATTTTGAATGATGATAGGCATTAAATAAATGAAGCACTACTACAAGGTAAACTGTTTTAAGATAATTTTTGGAGATGAAAATTTATTATTGTCTTAATATTGTCTTTTATTTGTATTATTAATTTATATTTTGAATTTTTATCTTTAAAATGACATAGTAATAAATTTGCAAAAAATAAATTTGAGCAAAAATACAATTTCATCTCACCCACGGATCTCTTATGTCTACACAAAAAGTTGTCTTTAAGTGGAACTTTCATGAAATCATTTTTTTTCATATCCTTGATAATATCTTTGCTACCTATTTTGTCACTTTTGCAAAATTCAATTTTAACATTATGCCCTAGATCACCTAAAAATGTTTACTACTATTTTAAAGACTTTTTTTTTCTAAAATTTGGACAATTAAATGTTTGAAAAGATGCTAAACATGGAGATTCCTAAGGATAGGTTTATGATTATTATTGACAAAAAACTTACTCTTGTTTACAAGGACAAGGATATTAGTGCACAATTCTGGCCCCGTGACAGGCATAAATTGAATGATAAAGGGCTAAAGTGAGTGAAAGAAAGTATGAAAGCTCATAAAATTGTTAAACCTGATATAGACACTAGATATGTTTAGATGAAATGGAATTTGTACTACAAAGACTAAAAATATTGATCCTAGTGACAGAGATGACCTGAAGGCTTGTTACTGTGTTATTTATGATGAAAGTAACAGTGATCAAACCAACAATTTTATTGGTCCCAAAATATAAGGAGCTTAAAGGACAAAGGCAAAGGTCATAAAGAGACCCAAAAGATCATTATCAAATAGGAAAAGAGCATGATACCTCAAACAATGCTCTAGGAGCACCCAACAAAGACACTCACAAAGGTCAAATTTTGAGAGTTGAATAAATCACGGGAAGTGTCACCAATCAGGATTAACACAAACCCAGACATATATGGATTTTCACTAGTCTAACATCAATTAACGCATACCATGAGAATTCCAACAAATAGAAGTATTCAACTAACATGCACACATACCCTTAAGTATCTATAACCCTTCCATTACTTAATCTCTATTATTACTATGTTTTCAAAATATAAATTCATCAAATGGTATCTTTATCGGTATATACACCAGAATCTACAACTATTTATAATAATTTCTATGCTTTCTCATACATAGTAACATATTTTATTTTCAGAAATCATTGAAAACCTCATAGATTATTAAAAACATACAAGTCTTCTTTCAAACTAAAATTAGATATTTCATGCTTTTAATCTGCTATAAACAAATTGTATGACTTTTTGAAGAGATAAAATAATTTAACTTTAGATCTACTATTAACAAATTAAATGAAATCTTAAGAGGATGAAAATATTTTTTTAAATGATGTTGCTAGATAAGAGATACTAGCACATGTTCAAGACCATAAACAACATACAAAACAGAGAATAAAGTCAATATATAAAACCAATCAACATAAAGTATAAGTGATTAAAATTTTACCAGGGAAATCTAGGGCTCACACTTGTATATGTCAACTTGCACTACTACATAGGAAGGTGTTTTAAGACATTTGTTTAAGAAAAAATTAATATTTTATCTTAAAAACATAAAATGTTATTTTAATTATTTTAAGTTAAAAAATAATATTTTTTTATTGTTTTAAATTTAAAATTAAGACAAAATCAAACAAGCGTTTTCCAAAACAAAAAAGAACATGCATTTTCATTTTCATTGTGTGCCCGGGCGGCCAGCGAAAAGGGCAGAGTTTTAGAGCCAAAATTTGCATCATTCACCTGCATTATTTCCTACCTACGGTAAAAAAAAAAAAGTGAAAACATCTACAGGATACTCTGCTACTTTGTTTGAGAGAATATCTTTAGCAATGAAATGATTCCAGGTCTGTTAGAGGGGTTTTTATTAGGTAATGATGGCTATTTGATTTAAATATTGTCTCTTTGATTTCTCAATGCCTATTTTTTGAATGGATGTGATAATGTTTATGTGCAGGATAAGAGGGATCTTCAATTTTAGGGTTAAGAATTGCACCATTGTGGCCACACAACCCCAAGGTGGATTCACGCCTTCCTTCTTTAGGGTTATAATTAATCTAAATCTTTTAGGAATTATGGAATTTATTGAGATAATGATTATAATTTCAATCGATTAAACATTTATAAAATAGATGAGCATTCACCAATATTTCTTCTTTCTCATATTTCTTCTTTATACAGTCAGAGGTGCAACTGATCGGTATTGAATGCACCCTCAAAACTATAATCTTGTCCTCTCCCCTATGCTTGTCTATTGCATGCATTCTTATACTGCTATTTGACAGTTACGAAACTCTTCACCCACCTGGAAGTAAACTCTTCACCCAATCTGTCAACAAAATTTGCCCAGAAAAACTTCGGCCATTGATGCACAAAATCAAAATTACCTTTATAGACAGAGATCTTGAGGAGTCTCTGAATGACTTTTCTGTCTACAATGTTATTATCCATAGCCAGCACATGAGATGCTCTTTTCCATTAGCTAGGTGCTTCTGATAGTTTACTTCCAAGCCATCTTCTATCCTTACCATAGAAGCTGCTGATGAGAATCTTCCCTGCCCACAATATTTAATCTTAGTACTATTCTACTGATTAGCACAATCTGATTCTGCGAGCATGCTCTCTTATACTTTACACTATTTATCAATGAAAAGTAACTATTGTTCATCAGGAAAGAAAAATTGTAGGGCCTGCCAGGCACCATAGCTTCTTTGACGCTTTCCAATTTTCTTGGGCCATGCCTCTCCATCCTTCGATGCCCGAAAGACCCCCTTCAAATTCGTCAATGTTATTATTATGAATAAGAGATATCTTCACACTCTCCTCATCCACAACGCTTCAAATGCTAAGGGCTGCCAAATCATATTTGGACACGCTTCTTCTAAACAAGAGTAAAAAGAAGATAATGCTAAATGGGAATCTGAACATCTATTATATGTCTGCTCTATTTCTAGCTTCTATGGTCATTATCTTCTGTGCATTATTTGATCACTATCTATCTTTTTAAGACTACTTTTAGTAAGCCTCTTTGGTTGTCATTGTATTGTAAAAATTTGTGTTTGGTCATTGAAATATAAGATGCGTGACAAGTAATTTAAGTAGATTGATGTTCAACATATTGAATCTTTATGATACCGCATCCAATTAAAGAAATAACAAAGCCTAGCCTCCTCATATGCAGAAAAATCCTTGTTAAGGAGAACCTTCACCCTGGGTAGTGACTATTAATTAAATATCTAATTACTATTGGAAATTTAGCTGATTGATGATCATATAGGAAAAATCTCATACAAAAAGTTCTAGGATACACTATTTAGAAAATGAAGAGAAGCAACAAAAAATCACTTGCATACTCTTTCAGTTCATTACGTAGATGGTTCATTTTACAGGGAACTCAATGCCTATGGTCTTGAAATGCTTATAACCCAAACCATTTTTCAAATAAATAGATTGTAAAATTTTTCCATTTGCATGGGTGATTCATTTGAACTCTCAGTGGCCCCTGTTATTGCTTGGCTTATGTACACCAGAGAGACATTGCATAGTTTGGTATACATGGTCCGTTCAAAACCTAGTTTATGTATTCTGGAGAAATGTGGGAGATGAAAGCTTGAAACTTTAGTTTTAGGGCATACTACAGTATCAGGCATGGAGCCTAGTTACAGAGATTTCCCTGCCTAAAATCTCTATCTTTGCATTGTGTTAGTATTTCTGGAAGAGAATTGATGCTTTTGTTGACTATATGCCTGAATCTTGAATCTCTCTCTATTGTGAACCCGGATCTTACAGTTCTAGATGTAGCAAGTTATTTGGAGTTGAGAAATCCTAGCTTGAAGAATGTATATATGGAAGAACTAAGCTTAGACAAATTGATTCTTGAAGCAGATAATTTGGAGAGTTTACATTTGAAGGAGACTACAATTGAGCTTTTTGAAGTCATTAGTAAGGGAAATCTAAAGCACCTAAAATTGCAGGATGTGACTCTTGTTAATTTTGAGATGGGAGAGACAATGGAGAGCTTGGAGGTTGTGGATGTTAGAAGTTTTACACTTATGTGGTCAAAATTCCACCAGATGATACTGAAATCAACTAGATTGAAAAGACTACGTATTTGGGATGTAATGTTCGATGCTGAAGATGAGGTTATGGATCTAGAGACAATAGCAACCTGCTTTCCTAAATTGAGCAGCCTTCCCAACAATATTCAAAAAATTGTTCCTAGAATTCAGGACCAGAAAGCTAGTGCTTTGGGGATAAGTTTGTCCTGAAATTTTCTAGTTATCAGTTGAACAACTCTATATTTTTAGTTCTCTCCCTTTAAATTGGTGTCCTGATAGTAACTTCTAGCTACTTAGTGATTTCCTCAAATTAAATCTAGGAGGATTCACAGGTAAGGTAGTTGGTGATGGGACAATTGGTTGTGATATATGATAACCCTAGTGACTGTTGATGTGGTCCTGGAACTTGCCTAACATACGTGGGTGTATGAAAGATCCTTTAAGATGTACGGTTTATCTAAATATATAGTCACATGGCTCTGATAACATGGCTTCTCTATTTGGTTATGTCAAATTTCAAGTTGTGAACAATATTATGAGTTCCTTTTGCCACAGTATCAGTTTGTTGCAATTACACACGTCCATTTTATAAGGCCCTCTTATTCTTTCATTTAGAAGCTTGTGGATTTTTCTATTTATATTCACTGCTTGTGGAGTATATAGAATTAGTAATAGGGAAGGGGCTAGTTAAAAATTTGTATTTTGAGATGCATAAACTTCCATCTAAATATGACAATGCATTCAGCCTTGAATTTCCCAAAAAAATTGGCTTGTATGTTTTTTTTTGTATTTTCTAATGAACATATATGTTAAGCTGGATACAATTAGTGACCATGGTTTTGGAATCATTTGTTACATCAGATCCAAAATCTGGTAATGGAGCTGATCTTGAGAATTATTCCTAGACCCAGACTTTATCCGAGGTCACAATTACCATACCTCTTACACCTGGCACTGCAAGAAGATCGATTATTTGTGAAATTAAAAAGAATGGTATAAAGGCAGGGCTAAAAGGGAAGCATCTTATTCTTAATGTAAGTCATGGCTTTCAGCGTAACACCTATCAGTTATATTTTTATGTTTATCACTCTTGAGTCTCAAGTATTCTTTGTGATTGCATGGGGCATTTTATCCGGTTGTGTTTGGTCCACACTATGTTTGAACTGATAATTGTATACATGGACAGGGTGAAATTTGTAAGCCAGTTAAAGTGGATGACTACTTCTGGAGTATAGGTGATCATCAAATACTTCCAAATACTTCAAAAATGTTTTAGTTGTTTCATTGTCATTCTTTCTTTAGGCTATTATTTGGGACAATTACTTAACTGACAGTTTTTGCTATGAGCAGAAGATGGAATGGTGCTCTCAATTTTATTGACAAAGCAGAATCAAATGGAGTGGTGGAACTGTGTTGTGAAGGGTGAACTTGTAATCAATACTAAGAAAGTAGAGCCTGAGAATAGCAAGCTTTCTGACCTGGATGCAGAAACACGACAGATAGTGGGAAAAATGATGGTATTGTAGATCCAACTTTTTACTAAATCTATTTTTTGTGGTTTTTCATCTCAAGTTTAACCATATGATTTGAAAAATAAGTCTAGATTTTATTTTGAGTACCCCATGTTTTTCTTTTACATTTACGCAAGTGCTATTGCTGCCTTTTTGTAACCTAAACTTTGCATGGATTTGTTACGCCGAGAGCTGGTAAATCATAAAATTGGTGTATATTCCCTTTGGGACACAACTTTGTGTATTACTTGTATTTTTTTTTTTGTTGGATTTTGACTACATATAACTGCTATTGTAGTGCTACCTTAAACTTGTCAATTTTTATGTTCTATAATTGTTAATTTGCCTGAAAAATTAACCTAGTGATTAACACTCCCACTGTCCACTTTCTAGCGTGTGGACTAATTGGAGAACATTACTTGGCTCAATCTGGCTGGGTAGGAAAATTTGGAATGCAAAATCAAAATTCAAAATGGATTATCTGTATTTAAGATTGTACCTTATATTTAATTGTATTTTTAATGGTAGACAATATTTTTTTTTCAAATTCTAAATATGCAATTAAGTTTGGAAAAATCCACCACCTGCTTAAGATATGTGAAATTTGTCGAATTCCTATGACTAGCAAAATCTAAAGCAGAGGAGTTCAATGTATCTCTGCCTACCATGACATCTTGAAATCTCTACCAATCAGTCACTGCAAAAGTAAATTCATGACTAAGTCATGATGGGCATTTCAATATACAAATGTAAATTGATGACTAAGTCACTGCAAGGCATGTGGTATTGGAATGGGAATGTTCACTAAGGTCCCTCATCAGGTGTAAGAGAACTGTATTGAGAGGGATAAGGTAGGATTGGTATCTTCACCATTACTGCTAGGCAGTAGGTAGTAAACAACAATTGCAGAATGAACACTTCCAAAAGACAAAACTTTCTACACCGTGGACTGACTGTAAATGGGTGTTGTAGGTCTATTGGCTTTTTTTTGTGGGTGTTGTCTGGTGGTTTTTGCATGGATAGGTTGTAGTTGGTAGGGATTTGGGTATCAACTAGATCGACTACAAAGGGTGTTGTAGGTCTATTGGTTTTTGTTTATTGGTATTTTCTTGAGGTTTGTGCATGGATAGGTTGTAGTTGGTAGGGATTTGGGTATCTACTGGATTGACTATAAGTTGGTATTGTAGGTCTATTGGTTTTTTTTTTGTGTTTAGTGGTTTGTGTATGCATAGATTGCAGTTGCTAGGAGTTTGGTTTTCTGTTGGATTGATTATAAGTGGGTGTTGTAGGTTTATGGATTTTTGTTAGATGTGTGTTGTGTAGTGGTATCTACATGAATAGGTCGCAGATGGTAAGGATTTGGGTGTGCATGAATAGGTTACAATTGGTAAGGATTTGGGTGTGTATGAATTTAAAGGATTTGAGTGTGCAATTGGTAAGGATTTGGGTCTGTTTGTCTGGGAAATGACAAAAAAGAAAATTTGTAAATTTTAAGTTTGAAGCCACGAGGCTTCATTTTGTTATCATGAACTTGGATATCAATAATGGGATGCCAATTTTGTACAAAAATAATGTGTAGATCCTAGGGAAAAGTGGAGTGCTAGACCAATAATTCTTTCCAGTTTGAAGGACAGACATTTTTATATTATATTAAATTTATAGTCATCCAATTGCCAAAATACAAGAACAATGTAATATGCTATGTAAGGACAGAGCTTTGGAAAGCTCTTAACATAAAATTTCAAGCCGCTCTATAAATTACAACACCCTATAATTGATTTCTTCGAAATGAGTCCGATGTCCACTCAAATAACAATATATGCAAAAGTCAAAATCACCACATAAACTTAGCATGATAATTGGTATCAGTGTTGCATGATTATAACAATTATTATGCACTACCATTTTTGCTATACTTGAAAATCAGAAACAGTAGCTAAGGGTTTGAATTTGACTTCCATCTATTCCTGTCAAGCATATTTTCAATCACATTTCTTACAGTATTAATTGCCTTTCATGAGTATAATATTTTCAAATATAACCTCAGGGATTGCGTGAGCACACAGAAAACAAGCCTGTGGGATGTATGGCAACTTCAATAATTCAGTTGTAGTAAAAATCCCACAACCGCTGAACTTAACTTTACTCTAAAATTTTGTCTAGATAAATACTATTGTGATGATGTTAATAATTCAAAAAATGAAAAAGCAATCCATGATCAGGCTGCAAGGAGACTAATGGTGAACTCTGCAACCTTGAATCCTCATTAAATTTCATGATCAAGAGCAAGGCAAAGAAACTAGACCAATGCATATAAAATGGAAGTGAAGGAAAACCATTTGAAGCCATAACTTTCTTCATCAGGTATAGATGGACATCTAGGTAGCCAATGCCATGTCCGGCGTGGCAACTTGTAAACATGAACTTGAGGTGATGCAAAATAGGAAAGGCAGATGTAGTCTTCATGGCCTACGCAACATATTTGGTCATAATTGTGGTAAGAAATTGCAAGGAATTTCTTGCACATCATCTCTGGAAACTTCTGGACCTCCCTCCATTTTGTTCTGTGCTCATTCAGCTCCCACACCCAGATTCTCCTTGAAATTCCATTCTCTCCAACTCCACCAACAGGATAAAGCCGATTGCTATAACTTACCAGATGACTGCATACAAGTGAGTCCGACAAGGATATGGGTGCAGTAGCTTGCACCCTTCTCCATGACCCTCTTTGTATATCATACACTATTGCAGTTGCACTTGCAGTTAAGTAATCTAGAGACCGGACCTTAAATGAAATCCATTGTTCTTTTGTCCAGGAAAATCCATTATGATCTATCAATTATATATAAAAATTAGAAAAGTTTTCTGCAAGCTTTTTAAACTAAGACTTTATTTTGCTGCAGGTTGTAAGGTTCAATTTCTTCAGAGGCTTCAGGTATGAATGCATAGCCATTGAAACAAGTAATTTGTGATGTTTGAACCCCATCAAACACATTTATCTGACCATCCTGATTATACTTCAGGTTTTCAATTTCATGGTTTTTATCGTTTGTGAACGAGTTCTTATCATATATTTTTTAAATAATGCTTATCATGATACCTGTCATTACCACCTTAATTCTTTTACATGACAAGATAAACAAATGGAAGGTCTAATTGAGAAGCTCTATCATCGGTTCTCTGGAATCACATGCACAATTATTTTTGACCTTTTCTACTCTTGTGTTTACTGCTTAACGTCTTCAATGTTGGGTTTATTTTTTACATTGTTCAAATGGTGATCTATTGTTGGTAGTGAGGACTATTGCTAGTTTTAAATTCGGTCATTTCTATTTCTTCTCCTATAGTAGTATCTATTTAAGAGGGATTATTGTCAATAATGTTTGTCATGTCATTCTTTTCATTTCACAATATGCATGCCTCAACTCTAAGGTTGCTGACACAAATCCTTGGATTTCATATTTTTCTAGATAAAAAGCAATGGGTTGACATTGCTTACTGTCTTTCTCAACTCACTTACACTGAAAAAGGGTTCAAGAAGCTAGCAGATTTGTTCAAAAACTATGAACACGCTTTAACCGAGGATGCTGTTATCGATTACTTCAAAAGTATATCCAGTAAGGTAAGTGATGCACAAAGCTTTCTTTTGTTTCATTCATTTTTATGGTTTTTTTGGAATGAATGCCAAAGGATTTGGAATCTCTAACACTGGTTGTTAGGCCAAAAAGTTTGCAAAACTTGAAGTGAAGTCTTTTGTAGAGGACTTCGAATTGAATCTTGTCAAGTGTCATGAAGAAAGAAAAGAGATGGAAATAACTACACAAAATGTTATGGTGCATCAACAAAAATTATCTGGTCAGGTGGAAATGGAAAAACCAAATTCAGAAGAAACAAGTTGTGAGACTAAAATAGAGTCTCAGGAACATGGGGCTAATAAGGAGGATATTGGTAGTTCCAAGAATACATCACAAGAAAGCACACGGGGTGGTAAGATATGAAGTATGAGTCTATTTACATTGCTTTTTTCCTTTCAAGTTTTCAAGAATACTGGTGCGTGGCACTTTGAATCTTTGAACATTTGGTACAGGCTTTTTCACATGACATTACTATGCATATCCAAAATCTTCTACATAGAAGAGACATCCTATGCAATGGGCTTATGCATATAATAGCATTATGTTCCTAGAATATTGATACTAATAAGTTTTGCAGATGCTACTGAGGATATCGAAAGCCATGAATCGATCATATGTGAGCCTGCAAATGCTGCCGCCACTGGGAGTATGACCGATGGAAGACATTTGGAAAAAGACATATTTCCATCTACTACCAAAAGCTGTAGGAAGGGAAAATCAGTGAATGTCATTTCTGGCAGGAATATTTTAGGAATAACACATGCTCAGTTGTAGGTTTACTGTATAGAATTAAATGAATCATAAGAACGATTATTGGAAATACCCTTATTTTTACCTGGTTTTATGTAAATTATTAGGAAATCCATAGTTTGCATTGCCATGGCATTCCTATTAAAAAAATTTCATCGCAACTTTCACCATGGGCATATGCTTTGTTTGAGTTTCTACCAGCTTTCATCACGAAACAGGTTTTAGCCTTGTCTACATTTCAATGCCATTGTGGCCTATATATCGATGAACAACAATTTTTAATAGTTCATTTTTTTAACTAACTAATGTTTTCCTTAAACAATGTTTTAAAATTATAACAGCTTCTCCTTCATCTTGAATCTGATGACACAACACAGTTATCACAGGTAATAATCTGTAGTCAAATTATATTATGAGACCAAAAATTTAGCAAAAATATAACTTATATTTCCTTGCATTGTTGTTATTGGGTATATAGATTGAGACTGAGAAGCTTATGGCTCAGTTGGTGGAGACAAAAATGAACAGACGATTGGTACACAAACATTTGGTGTGATACACTAATTTCTGGATATGGTGTTGAGGTATCTTGGGTTTAACATTTTTTTCTTTGAATTTTGCAGAAATTTGGTGAATATACTAGAAAGAAATTGAATGCTATTTGTCACTTCTTTGGCTATCAAGCTCGAGGAGATTTACCATCAAATTTTGATTGTGACTATGCATATGTATGAGAGTTATTGTTTGCATCTTTGATTTGGTTTATATTTTCTCCTTACACATATACTTACATCTTTGGTATTATCTGTTGCAGGCTCTTGGTCATATTCCTTATCATCTCATAGGTGCTGGTTTGAATGGTTACATGGAAACTGTAACAAACCTCAAGCGGCCTATATCTAAGTGGCAATGTGGTGGTGCTCCAATGATTGCATGATTTAGACTTTTCCCCCCCCTATGAGTATTTGGCTAGAAACTGAGCACTGCAGTTCATAAACATTGTATAGAAAGCTCTGGTTAAATTTGCCTGCGCACTTCACACTAGCTCTAAATGTAATGATGCACAATGTGATTTTGAATGATCACCTTTGTATCTATATATTTAGTGACTTTGGTTTATTGTGTGATTCTTTATGGGACATAGATATCCTATTTACACTGGTTCTATTCTGTTCATAAAACTTAGCTCAATTAATCTTTTAGTGTGGACAAATATATGTTGGAATCTTAAACATGGTAGTATGTTTTTTCTTCTTGTCTTTACGTGATAATACAATGTGGTTGTCATATATGCAGGCAATGATGACTGTGAAGAGATGGCTACGGGGGCCAGGTGTATCTCCAATAGGGAAGCCTGCTATTCATCCTACTAAGGTGGATTTCAAGGGTAGGCCATACGAGTAAGATATAAAATCATGCATGTTGATTGGTTTTGTTTATTCATGTCATTTAAGTTTCCTTTATTAGTATGGAAACTGCAAATTGTTCTGTAAACAAGACAATTGCATTGTTTGATTTGTTTTACATTTGGTTACAACATAGATTTGTTTTGATGTTCTGTTTGTTGTGATTTGATAATGATGAACTAATTCAAAATTTGTATGTTAACTATAAAAGAATATTTTACATTTTAATGAAATATTTATGTTGTGGGATGGTGTGCATGCATTTTGCAATTTGAAATATTATTGTGTACAAGTGGGTTTCTGGTATCTACAACTGAATTACAAATGATATAAATGATCAAAAGACTCACATGCTAATTATTTAGTGAGGGTCTTTATGTGTCTAACTTGTTCATGGATTAATTTCTTATTGCCCTTTCATAAAAGCCGTAAATTGATATACTTGTCTTTTTGTTGTCTTTTACAGGTTGCTAATGCACAATTCAACAAGATTTTTGATGGATGATATCTATAGGAATCCTGGTCCTCTTTAGTTTGAAGGTCCTGGAGCAGACATAAAGACTATAACACTATCTATTAAAGACCAAGATTATATTGGTAGGATTCAACTACTGCGAAGTTACCTAGACAAGGTCAATTTAAAGAATGATTAGTAATTTTCATACAAATTATATGCGCTTCTACAGGTATGATTTTTCTGAGACACACCCCCAAGCTCTATTCATTTGCTAGATTTCAGTATATTCAAACCTCTATATATTTTTGTGCTCCATACTTGATGTTGGTTGCATTGCATGTATATCATGTATGTGATTTGCATACTTATTTCTAAAAACCCTTATAACATTTGGTTCAATAGTAACATAATTTATAGATTGGATCAATTAGTTTGGTTCCTTATCTTAAGTTATAGTTTTTTCTCATCTTATACAAGTATGCCGTATACTTGTGTAGAGATTATGAGGTGTGTGATTTATCTTGTAGCTTCTTGAATGTTTGAGATCTTGTTAAGAGATTAGAACATGCATTGCAGCAGGTTAGAATGTTTAGTGCTTTAATTTTCTTAAGTTGTCAGTTTTAAACAACTTTTTTATATACTCTAGTCTTTAAAACATTTTCAAAAAGTCCATTTTGTGCATATCTTACAATAATTCTCTAAATGGCTCAAATATATGACAGAATGTTGTCAATAAAACTTCCAAATATATTATCCCAAAGCTACCTCAAGCAATTTATCTCTTACTTTCAAAACTATCATTCACTGGTAATATGAAATTCATCTACACAATATGTTCATTCACCACTTAGGGATTTTAGTAGCATTTGACTTGTAGATTACACTTGACTTGGGACATTTTCTTTTGCTTAGTGCAAAAATATTATTTAGGAAATTATGAAATTTGAACTTATATTTGGGACTAGTTTATGTGCTAATGCGCATTTAAAGATAGATCTCTAAGCTTAGACTCATGTAATAATTATTGATGGATGGTTTCATACTTGTACATGATTTCCCTAATGAATCTTATTTTTCTTCCAACTCCAGTGAATCCTCAAATGTCAAAATTGAAACCAGGATACAAATAATTTAACTAGATTTCTCTAGTATTTAAGAGAATTTTAGGAATTTGACTCTAAGAAATGTAGACCACCTGAGTAGTGATAAAGAGCAAAGTTAGCATATGAGTATGCAAAGCTAAACTAAGTTTGGAGTAGTGTGTAATTAGTTAGTGGTTGCATTTAAATAGATCATTAGTAGATGACAACACCAACAATTACACGACATTAAAAATGTATGCATTAAGATGGATCAGGAGCAAGTGACAGGGAGAGAAGAAGGATCATTTTGTGTGGTGGTATAAGACATGTATAGCAATAAATAAAACCTCAAAGTATATTGGTATTGTGTTGTATATAACATGTTACAACAATGGAAAATCCTAGAATTAGTCATAATGGGTGACAATATAGTGTTGTCAAGAGCTAATATATAACTATGCATTATGTTTCATGAAGACAGGGCATCCAATGTTTTCTGCTATTGCCAAAGCATATTCATCACTTTTAGTTATACCTCCTTAAGGTTGCTTGATTTTAGCCGATTCAACACTACATCAAACCTTTCCCTATCTTCAGCAACATTTATTAAACTATAGATGGAAAAACTTGAAATCATGTTTAGTGGAAAGTACTAGTATACATGGTATGATTATTCTTTAAAGGGTAGTAGCTCAATAGAAGAGCACCTACTTTACAAGTAGGAGGATGATGGTTCGATTTCATCGTGCCCTAATATGACTAAATATATGACTAAATTAATGACTAAATATATGACTAAATTAATGACTAAATATATGACCAAATTAATGACTAAATATATGACCAAATAAATGACCAAATAAAAGACCAAATAAATGACCAAATAAATGATCAAATAAATGACCAAATAAATGATTAAATAAATGACCAAATGACCAAATAAATGACTAAATATATGACCAAATAAATGACAAATAATTTAGTTATAAATTTGGTCACGAGATAAATGACCGGCAATAAACTACCACTGGTCACGTGACCAAATTTGGTCATTTATCTACAATTTTTGGTAGTTTATTTGGTCATATATTGTTGTTTTTGTATTAGTGTTATTTTATCTAATTTTTTGAAGAGTTTTAAAGTTTGTTTTATACATCTGGACCTGAGAACAACTGATTCACCCCCCCCTTTGTTGTTCTAAATCATATTAACAATTGGTATCAAAGATATTGGTGCTTATAGAGAACAAGTTTGAAGGTACTTGAAGCAAATGATCAGGATGTATAAGAAGGAGGTACCAAAGCTGAATAAGGAGAACTTCCCTGCATGACAAAGCTTGATGAAGCTGCATCTAGCTAGTATTGGTGATTCTAAAAAGTATTATGTTGAGCATGATTATGTCACACCTGTTGCACCTCTGACTACCAAGGAAATGAAAGCTAAACAAGAGAACAACCAAGCAATGTTGGAGATTGTGTCTACCCTAAGTTATCCAAAATTTGAAGACATCAAAGACTGCAGTAATGCAAAGAAAATGTGGGACACCCTTGCAAACATTTATGGTGGTGACATAAATGTATTGAGAGAAAAAGCCGAGAGCCTGAGAGGTAAATTTGATGAAATGAGAATGCAAGAAGGTGAGAATATTGCACAATATTGTGGTAGAATAAAAGAAGTTGTAAATGCTATTAGAGGAGCAAATGGAACTATTGATGATGAAACTGTAATAGGAAAAGTATTGAGAACTATGCGTTCTGTCTATGCCATCAAAATTTTAGCAATTTAGGAATCTAGATGTAACCCTAACAATGCTCTTACTTTGGAAAGTTTGGTTGGTAAGCTTACTGCTTTTGAACTTTTTAACTATGATAATTTCACTGTTGGTAATGTTGAATCTTCTTTTAAGTCGTAAATGGTTCTGAGTAAGTCAAAGAAGGAAAAATAAAGATGCATCAGTGAAAGTGAAAGTGACAGTAACACATCTGATGAAGAACTAGAGGATCTAGAAGCTCTTATGGCTAGAAGACTGAAAAGGGGAAAAGGAAAGTACAAAGGTAAACTCTCTATTATATTTTTTCATGTAATAAAGTTGGTCATATAACTGCTAGATGTTTTGACAGGGATGATAAGGATGAAGAAAGAGACAACAAGCACAAAGACAAAAGAGAAGATAGAGGTTACCAAAGATACAAGGACTACAAAGGAAAATGTAAGAAATCCTACTATATTGCTGAAGAAGAGACTGACACTGATAGTAATGATTTTGAAATTGAGGTTGTCTATGTTGCAATGAAAGATGAATCTGATCAAGATGAGAAAACTGCATTGATATCTTATGTGAACAAAAATGATAAATGGATTATTGACAGTGGTTGTTCACATCACATGACTAGTGACAAGAGTAAGTTTGATACCTTAGATCATTATAAAGGTAGGAGTGTGAAATTTGGTAATGACGCACCATGTCCTGTTAGAGGAAAATGATTGATTAAGATGAATGATAATATCACTTGTGAAAATGCTTATTGGGTTGAGGGTCTTAACTATAATATGTTGAGTGTTGCACAACTTAATAAAACTGGCTACCGAGTGGAATTTCATCACAGGAAGGCCAAAATATTTGATGCCACTGGTGAACTGATTGGAAGTGGAGAATAGACAAGAGGTAATTTGTTCTATCTAGACCTATCTGAAGAAACATGTATGATTGCACAACTTGATGATATTTGGTTATGGCATAAGCGACTATGTCATGTTAACTTTGATAATCTGGTAGAAATTAGTAAGAAAAAGAAAGTGAGAGGTCTACCTAGATTGAAGAAACTTGAGAATGTAATGTGCAAGGAATGTCAGTTGGGTAAGATGACAAAGTCTAGTTTCAAGAGCAAAACTTTTACTTCTGAGAATACCTTAGATTTGGTTCATACTGACCTTTGTGGACCAATGGGTGTACAAAGCTATTGTGGTGCTAGATATTTTATCTTGTTTGTTGATGATTATACCAGAATGATGCATGTAATGTTCTTAAAGGAAAAATCTAATGCTTTTCAAAATTTTAAGTGGTATTTGGCTAAGGTTGAAAATGAGACAGGTAGAAACTTGAAGTGTCTAAGACGTGACCGAGGTGGAGAATTTATATCCAATGAATTTAATTTGTTTTGCAGTGATAAAGGGATCAAAAGATAGATGTCTTCACCTAGAACTCCTCCATAGAATGGTATAACAGAGAGAAGGAATAGATCTATCTTAGATTGTGCAAGGACATTAATGACTGAAAAGAATGTTGCACAAAAGTATTGGAAAGAAATTGTAAGTACAACTATTTATACTCTTAACCGAGTACATATCAAAAAAGGTACAAATCTGACACCTTATGAGTTATGGCATGGGTATGCACCTAATGTAAAGTAATTTAGAATTTTTGGAAGTAAATGCTACATACTAAAGGACAATAGAAATGAAAAATTTGATGCTAAAAGCGATGAGGGTATATTCCTAAGATATTCCACAAAAAGTAAAGCTTATAAGTGTTTGAACTCTACACTAACAAAATTGTCAAAAGTGTGAATGTCAAAGTTGATGAGTATGCAGAGAAAAATGAAGCTAACAGTAAAAGAAAACTAGAAGATTACAAATCTTTTGTGTATATAGAGGAAGAAGAGGCAAGTGACAGACTTGCACCTGATGTTGAGTCTCGGGTAAGCTATGTCGAGAATCAGGAAAACAATTTCGAGAGAGAAGAAGAATGTGCCGAATGACAGGAAGAAGCTACCGAGTATCAGGAAGAGGTTGTCGAGCATTCAGAAGCTGAATCTGACAATCTTGTTGGTGAACTTGAAGAGCAATATGAAAGGAGAGCAGAACCTATTCTAGCACAATATGTAAGGAGACATCACAAGCCTCAACAAATTATTCGAGACAAAGATACTGGAGTTCTGACCAGAAGAAAAGAAAGAGATCCAACATGTTTACTATGTGAATTCGAACCTAAGACAACAAATGAGGCATTAGAAAATGAAGACTAGATAGAAGCAATGAATGAAGAGATAGACCAGATAGAAAAGAATGATACTTGGACTCTAGTGCCGAGACCATAAAATAAAAATGTCATTGGGACAAAGTGGGTATTTTGAAATAAGTTGAATGAGCATGGTCAAATCACAAGAAACAAAGCTAGGTTGGTATGCAAATGCTATGCACAAGAAGAAGGAATAGATTATGGGAAGACATTTTCCCCTGTAGCTAGATTGGAAGGAGTAAGAACCATACTTGCATATGCTGCGTATGAAGATTTCAAGGTATACCAAATGGATGTTAAGTCTGCATTTTTAAATGGTATATTAGAAGAAGAAGTGTATATTGAACAACCAGAAGGATTTGTTGATCCAAACAAAAGACACATTGTTTGCAAAATGAATAAAGCACTGCATGGACTAAAGCAAGCTCCCAGAGCATGGTATGAGAGACTGCACAACTACCTAATACAGATTGGATTCTCAAGGACAAATGACACAATAAATTTGTACATGAAAGATGAAGAAGGTAAATGAATCTTGTTAGCTAAGATATTTGTAGATGATATTATATTTGGTGGACAAGATGCCTTGTGTAAGAAATTTTCAAATGAAATGCAAACTGAATTTGAAATGAGTATGTTTGGGGAGATCAATTTTTTTGTTGGTTTACAAGTATATCAGATGGAGAAAGGAATTTTCATCACCTAGTCTAAATATGTTCATGAGATACTGAAAACCTTTGGTATGGAAGATTCAAGGCTAGTAAGTACTCCCATGGCTACTGGACAAAAGTTATCTAAAAATGATGATTCTGTAGAACTAAATCAGACTTTGTATAGATCTATGATTGGAAAGCTACAATATGTTGTACATAGTAGACCAGATATTGCATTAGCTATAGGGATAGTGGCAAGATTCTCTGTCAATCCTAAGGAAACTCACATGATGGTTGTCAAAAGAATAATGAGATATTCGAAAGGGACTATTGACTATGGATTGTATTATAAGAAGCATGAATAGTTTGAACTGAGAGTGTATACAGATGTTGATTGGGCAGGAAATGTGGATGACATAAAGAGTACTAGTGGTGGAGCTTTCTTTCTTGGACAAAGATTGGTTTCCTGGACAAGAAAGAAATAAAATTGCATTTCCCAATCTACTGTTGAAGCCCAGTATGTGGCTACAGTTGTGAACTGTTCAAACTTGATATGGATAAAGCAATTGTTGGTAGGCATGAAAGAAGAAATCACTGAACCAATTGTCATTTTCTGTGACAACACAAGTTCTATCAACATCTTTAAGAATCCAGTGATGCACACACAGACCAAACACATTGCCATCAAGTATCATTACTTGAGAGAACTGCTACAAGATAAAGAGGTCTGAATGAAATATGTGAATACAAAGGAACAACTAGCAAACATATTCACTAAAGATTTACCTAAAGAAGCTCATGAATATCTAAGAAGTCAATTAGGTGTCCTTCCCCTAATTGAGGTTTCCTACTCAAGCTAGGAGCACTACATCAAATGTGCTGCAAAGAGTATCTAAGAAGTTGATGCAGAGATAGGTCACACTTTAGGAGCAGCCTAGACTTGTGAAAAGTATAGCAAAACCAAGAATTAGTCATAAGAAAAGATGACAGAGGGAGAAATATTGTTACTAAATTGAAAAGATGATATCTACATCTGCAGGATGTATGTTTTAGTTGCTGCTTTGGCATTTTTGTCAGAGAGGGAGATGATCACAGATGAATACATAGAATGAAATTTTCATGGAAGATCAAGTAAGAGGGAGAGATTTAGTGGATGGTCATACACGCATGGCTAATTGATTCTATATCAGAATGAAGCTAAGGATATTATAAATATTTATGATGGACATATAAGTTTTGGATAGGTTGGTAATTCATGCGATATTCCTATGGTGTTGCCATTAATGCCAAATAGGGAGATTGTTGGAAACTGCAATTGAAGTAATTGTTGTACTATCATTGATGTCAAACCTTAACTGGTAAGACTATTGCTATTTAAGAAAGTACTATATCTATTTGATTGTTGCTAAGGGGAAACGCAAGGTTGGTAACAATAGCACCTAAGGAAAGGTTGAGTTATCTTGATACTTCAATGAGTACTTGATTATGTGGTACAATGATAAGATAATGTATTGTTTATCTAAGTAAGAATGAAGACTAAACTCGTAGGCTTAACCAAGAAAAAGTGAAGAAATCTAGTTTAAGCTGAGTGATGTTAGTGTCGACCGAGCTAGTATATGTTGAGTAAATTCAGTGTTGACCGAACATCAATATTAGCCGACGAAATAGTTTCTGAGGTGAATGAGCTTTCTAATGAAGACCGAGGAGTTGAACATTGTATTGACCGAGCATTAATATTTTACATTTAAGGAAGAGTTCAGATTTCCAGCCGACGTCATTGAATTCTTGGATTATGTAAAATGTGTTGACATTATTTATTGATTGTACAAAAGAATTTAATGCACTGTTAAACATTTTATTGTAAATCTATTAAGAGATTTGAGATATTTTTAGAAGGATAGCCGAAGAACATAAAGTAGGAAGGATTCGATGAATCTGACCTAACCCTAAGATCTACAAAGGAGATTAAGCGGCAAAAGATGTATTGACCTAATTGAGGAAGTATTAAGGAAACCTAAGCTTGAGGTTAATAGAGAGAGAGGATGCTAGAAGTGTTGTTGATGTTATTGACTGTCTAAACAGAGAAGGCTGAAGGAGAAGTGTTGTGATTGCTTGAAGAGAGTTCCGAGTAGATTAGTGATGGTGATGGTAAAGGTTCATAGTCAGTAAGCCGGCATATGTGTATGGAATTGGATTTGATATTTGCAAAGTGAGTTGTATGTTTTTCAGATCAATACTACTGCTACTTTCTAACCATTGTATCAGTCAAAATCCTTTTAACATAGGTTGACCTAACAGTCATTTGTATAAATCCTTTGAACAAGGTTGCATTCTAATGGAGTGTATGTAAATCCTATAACAAGGCACACTTTTAACAGAGTGGTTTAAATCGTTTAACCGAGTCACACCTAACAGTGTGTTTGTAACCTTTGACAGGGTTGGCTTTTCACCGAGCTCACTTCAGAAGAGTGAACATAATAGTAACATGTTACAAAGTGGTTTTTCCCAAATTGGATTTCCACTATAAATCTTGGTGTTGATACTTGTGTGAATGTTTTGGTTTGAACATTTCTGTGTTTTACAATTTAGATACTATTGGATAAGTGGACTACACTATTATATGTTTCGGTTATGCAATCAGTAATGACCGTGTAGCTATTGGTTATTAGATCTGATTTGTTGAAGAGTTTTAAAGTTTGTTTTATACATCTGGACCTGAGAACAACTGATTCACCCCCCATCTTTGTTGTTCTAAATCATATTAACACATTTATCATCAAACAAACATGAAAACAATATCGGAAATGAAATCAAAATTCAACAGAAATTGACTTAAATCGTCAAAATTTTCAACCATCTATCAAATTGCATTTCATTTCCAAGGGGGCATACCATCAGATTATCAACATCAGCAACAACATCATCGAATGAAGGGCACGATCATCAAATCAAAGCGCAATCTTTTATCATGAAATTTTTTGCTAATAAATCTAGAAGGGCATCAAACATCGAACCACATCAAATCAAGTATCATATCAAGCAATCTAACATCAGATCGATCATCAGGACCACCAAAATCAAATTAGAACTGCATCAATCCTATCATCAAAATTTGCATCCCATATTTCATATCGAACATCAAGATCGACCATCGACAGAATCAGGACCTTTTATCAAGTTGGATCAGGACATTCTTTGAATCGACATGTTTCACATGTCAATCAAAGAGGGGCATTTGTAATCACCAAAAAGTGGACAGGATCATTCAAGTGATTAATCAAGGCAAATCAAGGCAAAATCAAAGCAATTGAATCCAAACAAGTATTTAGCCAATTAAAATTAAAATCAAGTCTTAATTCAATATAATTTAAAATCTAAAGCCAAAAGATCAAATCAAGAGCATTTTAATCAAGTGAAATTAAATCAATGTGCAATTAATTCAATTAATGGCATAGTTCAAATTAAATTAAATCAACTCATTCAAGGGGTACACTTGGCTAAATAAATGAATTAAAATCAATTGATTAAATCCTAATTTCTCTCAACACCACATGGGAGGAAAAAGCCTCAACCAATAGGATTTAAGAAAAGAGCTCACATGGATCAAGCCAAAATGAATCTCAATCACTCAAATTGAAAGAGCATCTTGTCCACTCATCTTGTCTTCTTGTACCAAGCTTTGAGGACACAATATTTAAATTGTCTTCAAAGGGTGGAACCAAAGACTCAACTCAAGCCTAATCATGATCAACTCTACTACACCCCCTACCCTTGACAAATCCTATAAAAGAAAGGGATAAATCACTCATAAAAGAATCCACAAATCTGAGAATTGCATCTAACCTTTTGAGAATTATAGCTAGAAAGACAATTTAGAAGTTAATTTGAGCATTTCTATTTGGAATTGAATTAATTAGCTTATCTGATCACTCATTTCTCATTCTAAGATTGTCATTAATGGAGGCTTGCTCAGAGCTTCACCATTAACACTCTTAGTTAGAGAGCCATAAAATGCTTAATTGTTCTTTATTTGCTAAATAGAGTTGCTAATTATTTTTATTTAGTTTCTATTTGATTTATTGTTCAATACTAATTCTACGAAGGTACAATTTCTAGTACACGAGAAATTAACTACTATCAAGAGGGCTCCACAAGAGGAAATGAGTGATTTCAACCTCCGTTTCCAAAAGAATTGGAACATGAGTCCTTTTACAGTAAGACCCTCATCTGAATATGCATTTTTGTATTTCTAAAGAGTTTAAATAGTGATATCTCTATTATGATTCAATCTATGGGGAGTACTTCATTACCTCAAGCTTTTGATACCGCTATTAAGGTAGAGAATAGTCTTATTTAGGTAGGAAAGATAGCTCCTAGGCCACATGTCCCTTTCTTTCCAATTATTCAATCCAATATTCCATTGATTGTCGTACCTCTATCTGTTGTCTCATCATTTAAAGCCCTAGAGGTAGTCCTAGTGGCCCCTCTTAATGAATTGCAAAGTATTAAAGACAACCAATAAAATATATAGAGTTTTTTGCAGTCCTTTGGTAATGAATTAGTGAACTTTAAAATGAATCAAACATAGGCAAATCCTATACCTCAAAATCAGTTTGTTGGTTCCTTATCCCAATACCCTAATCAGCCCAATTATCAAGCTAATAGGTAGCAATTCCAAGGGAATAATAATGCTAACAGACATAATTGGAATCAGAAGCCTAATAAGCAATATAATCTTGCACCTCTTAATACTGTTAGGGATATTTTTCCTAGCTAGAATAACATTGCTACTGATTGGTGTTTTCCATGCAATCAAGCTCATGATCAGTCAACATGTTCCAATGGATTTCTTAACCAAGCTCTTATGGTACAAAATTCAATGAATTCACAATAGAATGTGCCTGTTGAGGAGATTCAACAGCAACCGAATCAAGAGGTTCCAAATACTGGTTACTTAAATTGGAAAGAGGAAGAGTTCTATGGCCTGAATGATGATTCACTTGTTTCAGTGAATACTAGAGCCAAAAAGAGAGCTTTAGAATCAGACTAGTCAGCTGGCAATGTACCTTCTACATTAGTTTCAATTCTAAAGAATCACTCTTCTTCATCTAGTAAGGATCAAAATCAAAAGAATGTTGATCAAAGTTCTCCTAGATCACCTCAAAAGGTACAGTTTGTTGTTCTTTATAATATTGTTGATAGTATGAAGAAAATAAATGTAACTTTGTCTATGTGGGAGACCTTAGCTATTCCAGGATAAGCTGAAATTTTAAAAGAAGGGTTGTCCATGTTGATAGCCAACTCACAACAAGCTATTCAACAACCTCCTAGAGTTGTTATGACTAATTCAGAGCCTCCTAAAGCTCAGGAAAGAACAGTAAAAGATGAAAAAAAACCTACTAAAGTTCAGCAACCAGTTGTACAAGAAAGTAAAACTACTACAGATTTGAAGCAATCAATAGTGACAGTTGATAAAAAGCTATCAAATGTGCAAAAGACAACATAATAGGAAGGTAAGAAACCTGCAAATAATCAGCCTCCTCCTTTTTATGTTTCTTTGATCATTGGAAACAAATTAGTGCATAATTGTATAGTAGACAGTGGTGTAACCAGCACTGTCATGCCTAAGAGAAGAGTTGATTTGTTGGATTTAAAGTATGAACCTCTTGAGAAAGGAGTTATCCAGCTTGATGGTACCTTAGTTAAAACCTTAGGGGTTGTTAAGAATGCAAGCTTGACTTTACACTCATGTCCAAATTTCTCAATTCCTTAAGATATTTATTTCATAGATCTTCCACCTTATTTTTCCATGTGTATGTCAAGAGACTTTACAGCCAAAATAGCTGGTTATTTCTCATCAGATTGGTCACACTTGTATTTCAAAACTAGATATGGTACTAAGGTAACCATAAAATAAGAATTATTGGCCAAGGATCACGTAGAGCCTTATAATTCGAGCCCTATTAATGCAAGTTGTGTAATTATGGATTTAGATGAGATAAAGTATTATTCAGCTTATAATACACAAACTGAGGAATATCCTGACATTTTCTTGGATGAATGGGTAACTATAAATGATCATAATGATGATATGTTTGATGCTGGTTTTGGTAACTATATGATTTTGGAATCTGATGCAGTTTTGCCTAATCTGATAAAAGATCAATTTTCTGAATTTGAATTATCTAACCAGCTATGGGATTTATATTTTGATAGATCTAGGAATAAAGATGGTATTGGTGCAGGGGTTATGTTAGTGTCACCTGATGGTGACAAATTTTATGTTGCACACAAATTATCTTTTCCATGTTCTAACAATATGGCTGAATATGAAAGTCCGATTGAGGGTTTAGAATGGGCAAGAAAAAAGAGAATCAAATGCTTGAGGGCATTTGGAGATAGTGAATAGATAGTAAATCAGGTGAGAGGTATCAATGCTCTTAAAAATGATCTTTTAAAGTTGTATAAATCTAGAGTATCTGATATTCTAGATGATTTTGATGCATTTAACCTTATTTCTATACCTAGAAGGAAAAATTAGCATGCTGATAGGCTAGTTGGTATTGGTGCACATGTTTCAATTACTAAAAATAAAGGACAGATCTCATATCAGTCACATGTCAAAATTGTTATTAGGCCATCTATCCTAGATAATGACATCAATTGGCAGGTTTTTAACACTGATGAACATATTTTAAGTTTTATGACTGAAACAGAAGATTTCTTAGCTCTTAAGAATGAAAAACTCAATCAGCAAATGGAAGATCAAATCATTCAGCTAAAGACTAATAAGCTTCCAAAAGGATTGGTTAGCTTGGAGTCTTATTTTAATTTTGATGATCAGTTCAGAAGGAATAAAACCAACTTGTTGATCAAGAAAGATCACTATGAAGAAGTGGAAATATTCAGTGACAAGTTCCTAAAGGTTGGTAAAGTTAATTCTCCCAAAGAAAAATAATTATTTATTGCTCTTTTTAGAGAGTATAATGATGTGTTTGCTTGGGATTATGTTGTATTGAAAGGATTTGATCCCCAATTAACCCAACATACCATAGAACTGGATCCAAATGCTAGGCCAATTAGACAAAGGCAAAGGCCTATAAACCCCAAGTTAGAACCTTTAATGCTTAAAGAGATAAGAAAACTTCTGGATGGTGGTATCATATTTCCTATCAAACACATAGCTTGGGTTTCCAATTTAGTTCCAGTAAGGAAAAAGAATTGAGAGATCAGACTTTGTGTAGACTTTAGAGACCTTAATAGGGCATTTCTAAAACATAGACACCATGTTCCTTCCATGGAACAAATTTTGCAATATGTCTCAGATTCAGAAAGATTTTCACTCCTAGATGGGTATTTTGGTTATAACGAGATTTTAGTCAAGGAATCAGACCAATTCAAAAAAGCCTTCAAAACTAAATGAGGTACAATTGCTTACAGAAGAATGCCATTTGGATTATTAAATGCAAGAGCTACATTCCATAAAGCAATGGACATGGCTTTTAGGAATCTGATGTATAATTTTGTCCTAGTATACCTAGATGATGTCACAATTTACAGGAAGGTTGCAAACCAGCATATAGATAATTTGAGACAAGTGCTACAAAGATGTAGAGAGTTTGGAATCTCTCTTAACCCAAAGAAGTTTATTTTTGCAGTTCATGAGGGTAAACTTTTAGGATACCAAGTGTCTAAAGAAGGTACAACTATTGATCCTAAAAGGATTTATGCAATTTTGGAATTATCATTGCCAAAACATAAGAAAGGATTGCAGCTTTTTATTGGGAGAATAAATTTTGTTAGACGCGTTATCCCTAATATTGCAAATTTGTTAAAAACTTTGACTGTTATGCTAAAGCAAGATGTACCTTTCAGCTGGACTAATGAGGGAAAGATGAGTTTTGAACAAATTAAGCAGACTTTGTCATCAGCCCCTACTTTGACTAATCCTGATTTCTATAAGGATTTTATTTTCTATGCTTATGGTGGTTTTGACACTGTTTCAGCAATGCTGGTGCAAAAGAATGAGATAAACAGGAGTAGCCAGTAGCATTTTTCAGCAAAGGTATGGATGATTATGAGCAAAGGTACAATTTTGTTGAGAAACATGTACTAGTTGTTATTAAAGCCTTGAAAAAGTTTAAGCATTTAGTTGCTAGAAATAAAATACATCTGATGGTTTCCCATCCTAGCATTAAGGAGTTCTTGTTGAACAAAGATGTCAGTGAAAAGACAGCAGGTTGGATAACAAAAGTTATGGAATATGATGTTGAAATCCATGTAACTAAGTTGGTTAGAGGCAAAGGCTTGTGTGCTCAGATGGAAAAAGAAGAAGATAAGGTTGAAGCCACTGTAGAGGCTACCTCATTCCAAGGTAATTTTGTGTTGATCAATGATTCAACATCTTGGTTATCAAATATGACTAGATTTCTATAAACTGGTCAATGTCAAACAAATCTTGATAAAGATAAAAGAAGGTACTTCAGATTATAATCTATTCCATATGTTCTTATTGGTGATATTCTTTATAGGGAGGATTTTTCTGGTATGCTTCTTAAGTGCATTGACTATGTTGATAAAAAAAAAGATTTTATCTAAATTTCATGATGGATCTTGTGGTGGGCATTTCACTCCTAAAACTACAGCTTGAAAAATTCTAAGAGCTGGCTATTATTGGCCAGATTTATTCAAAGATGCTCATTTTTGGGCAAGAAAATGTCAAAAGTGTGCTCTGTTTGCAGGAAAGCAAAAGTTGGCAGCATTTCCATTAAAGCCAATCATTGTGGATCAGCCATTTAATAAGTGGGGAGTGGACTTTATATGTCCAATAAATCCTAATTCAAGTGCAGGTCATAAATGGATTTTGACTTCTATAGACTAATTTACCAGATGGAATGAGGCCATTCCATTGAAGGAGTCTACTAGATCTATTGTGTTAAAATTCTATGATGATATTATAACCAGGTTTGGTGTTCCCCAATCAATAATTCCAGATAATGCTTTAGCTTTTGTTGGTTCAGCTATAACAAAGTGGGCTGTTAAAAATGACATTTATCTAAACACTTCTTCTAACTATTACCCTCAGGGTAATGGTCTTGCAGAGTCTACTAATAAAAACCTGATTAGGATTATCAAAAAGACTTTGCAGAAAAATAAGAGAGATTGACACTCAAAACTAAAGGCAGCCTTATGGCTAGATAGAATCACACTAGAACAGATTATTGGGAATTCACCCTATGTTCTGGTTTATGGTAAGGAGGCAAGATTGTCAATTTCTATTGAGTTTCCAGCTTTATAGCTAGCTGATCAAATGATGTTGTTTGAAGAGGAAGATCCTCTTAAGTTGAGATATGTTGAATTACTACAACTTGAAGAAGAGGGGAGAAAATCATTGAAAAATATGGAGTTAAGGCAAGAGCAAACCAAAATATCTTTTGACAGGAGAGCTATACCCAGAAATTTCAAGGAGGGTGATTTAGTACTCAAGTGGGATGTGTTGAAGAGAAAACCAAGCCAACATGATAAAATTGACAATTTTTGGTCAGGCCCTTTTGTTATTATAGCTTGTAAAGAAAATAATGCTTTCTAATTATCTACAACTGATGGAGAAGTTCTGCAGATTCCAATTAATGGAATACACCTCAAGATTTTCTTTTAAGGTTAAGTTTAATCTAGTTTCTTTTTTAATAAGTATTGTCCAAGTACTAGGTCTTTAGGTTGCATGAGTCTAGATTAGATGCATTTTCATTTCAATAATGGTTGCATTCGTGAGTTCTAATTTTCTAACTCCATTGCCCAATGATAACATGTGTAGGTCATGTCTAGTAAGTAGACATCCAACAGAAGTCACCAAAAATGTTACCCAAAATTACGGCATATAGAAGAATAAACACAAATAGGCAAAGATTGCATTGTTAGGGTCTAACTAACACTATCTTTCAGGTATTGTTGATTAGCATTTCATTATTGCATTCATTATCAGATTTCATTTTTGTACTCTAAGTATTGATCACATTTCAAATTTTAAAAAATTCATAACTGATCATTACATTGTGCATTTAAATTGAATGTAGTATACAAGTGTCCTTTCATATTTCATATTTCATTTCAATCAAAGAGTACATTTGCAGAATAGAAAACTTGATAGAAGTATGGAGTAAGGGTCCCATGCATTACCTTGTTGTCTATTTGTTGTCAACTAGTTGTCTGTTAGGTCCTAGGTCTTCAGGTCTAGGTCTTCATCTTCACTAGGTCTTTAGGGTTTTCACCTGCATCGTGAGAGGAAAAAATGATGTTAGATCCAACTAGATCTAAGAAATGCATGAAACACAAACATCATATAACAACAATCAATTTTTCAATGTTGCATATCTATCTGGTAAATTCAATGCAATAAGGAAATGTGCATCCACAGTAAATGAAAGATAGTATTAAAGGGACTTGTTTTAAAACATGAAACCTTTTACTATTAATGGTCACTCTAATGTATGTTGTCCTTTTTAATGCCAGATATCTAAATGAAAGGGACTTAGTGTTTGTAATTGAGAAACCTTTTTTAGAATCAGCAAGACCTTGTTAGATTCACTACTACATTTGCGGCCAAGTTTCGACATAAGCTTCCGACGAGTAATTTTTTACTACGAATTTGGTGTTTTTTTTTTTTGTAATTGATGTAGAAGCATCTCGGGTCCTTGGAAATCCTGTGTCACCAAAAATAATTTGGAGTTTTGTTTGTGTTTCTCAGTTTCTTATTTGACCGATTTCTTTAGTAGTTGGTCAGTTTCCTTTGGTTACCGAGTGTGGTCGGTTCTCTCCTAGGTGGTTAGTTATTTCATTGGTGCTCAACATTGCCTGTCTGCTGCTCGGTTATCTTGCTTACCGATGGGTCTAGTTTTGTTTCCTATTGTGGTTGACTTGTGCATTTATATTGGATCATAGATTTAATGTTAGAATCCATCATTGGGAAGCATGTGGTCCTAGATTTGACCGTTACTTATGTTGACTGTGGATCTGAAGGCCAAATCAGCTTGGTAGCTTCTTGTATAAATGTGGATGTTTGGTGGTAGTTTTGGGAGTCAGTTTGCATAGAAGATAGTAGACATTAAATTGGAGATTGGTAAAATATCCTCGCATGTTTGAGGAATTATGTAATTCATTGTAATAGCAGGCCCTAACCAAGAAGGCCTTACAACCCGGCATGTATGATTCAAATTGATGATAATATATTAAAGGATATGGCATTCTCTCTCTCACTCTTGTTGTTTGTTGCTTTCGCATGTGTGTTGCAGGCTTGGATCATTAGGGTGCACCATCCTTTGGCCCCTCTTGCTCCCTGCCTTGCGTCAGAGCAAGGTGAGATTTTGATCTAGGTCTACGGATCTAGGTTTGCAGGTTCCACTTGAAGCCCTAGTGAATTATTGTGGGGTAGCAGATTGTGATCTGACCTACAATTACAAAGGGTTGTCAGGATGGTTCATGGGCGATGAGATGCAGATCCATGATTGGAAGATATGCTAAGAAAGATTGCTGCTAGATTAGAAGCAGTGGAAACAACCCAAAGAAGAGGCATACATCTTGAAGATGTTAGTGATGATGAAATTGAAGAAGAATAGGAGAATGCAGAACCTGCTCCTGTTATGGATCAAGGCGAAGAAATATTTTTGAAGGCTTTGACAAGTTTGAAGTCAACACCACATTTCAATCCCCTTGAGTATGGTGGAAAGCTAGATTCTGATGAATTGGTGGACTGGATCACTGAGATGGAAAAGTATTTTGAATATGTAAACATTCCTGAGGATAAGAAGGTGAAGATTGCAAGCACAAAGTTGAAAAGTCATGTATCCTTATGGTGGAAACACTTGCAATTGGATCAGAAGAGAAAAGGAAAAGAAAAAATCAAGGTATGGAGTAAAATGGTGAACAAATTGAAAGGAAAGTTCTTACCCTGTGATTATAAGATTAACCTAGTTCGGTGAATGCAAAGTTTGAGACAGAAAGATAGCTCGGTAAAAGAGTATATTGAGGAATTCTATAGATTAGATATCAGATCTGGATATGATGAAGATGATGTGGAAAGAATTGGTAGATACCTAAATGGTTTGAGGGTTTCCATCCAAGAGGAAATTAGTATGGTCAAATTGGAGAACATTGAAGAGGCTTATCAATTCACTTTGGAGGCCGAGGAGAAATTGAACAAAAGACATGAGAAAATATAGAGAGGTCGAGGTGGTAGATTCCCTAGAGGAAGAGGTAGATCTAATGGTGAAAATGGAAGATCTGAACCAGAAAAGACAAATTTGGATAAAGGCAAGACCGAGTGGAAAGGTGAAAGTTCTAGAGGCAGAGGCAGTAACTACCGAGGTGGTTATGGCAGAGGAAGTTTCTGAGGAACTTGTTATAACTATGGATAGGAAGGACATAGATCTTTTGAATGTACATAGGCTGGTAAGAAGGCTAGTAGCAGTAGAAATGCTTTGGTGCAAGAAGAGTCACCGAATGAACCTGAGAAAGAAAATAACTTGATGGTAAGGAGAGCACTGTGGAATGAAAGCAAGAAGGAAGATCTAGTAAGGAAAAATTTGTTCAAGACTAAATGTAGAGTTTCCGACAAAGTTTGGAAGGTAATCATTGATAGTGGTAGCTCAAAGAACCTAGCATCTGAAGAGATGGTCACAAAATTGCAGTTGGAAAGGTTGGTACATCCAAAGCCTTATCAGATTTCATGGATCAAAGATGAGCATACACTCTTGGTAAGTGAACAATGTTATGTGAATTTGAAGATTGGAAAGTACTATGATAAGGTGTTATGTGATATCATGCCTATGGATTGTTGTCATATTTTGTTGGGTAGACCTTGGCAATATGATAGACATGCTATATATGATGGGAGATTGCATAAGTATACTATTGTGGCTGATGGAAAGAAACAAATCTTGTTACCATTGATGGAAGAACTTGTTAGTAATGTTTGCACATCTTTGAAAGTTTTTTTGATAGAAGGAAGGAAGTTTGTTAATTTTTTGAAAAGGAATGTTGTGTGTTTTGTTGTGATTCCTAATAAGCTGAGTAAGAAATAGAGGATAATGTCCCAGAGGAGATTGATAAGTTACTCATTGAGTACAGTGATATCATTTCTGATAATGTACCTAATGGTTTTCCACCGAAAAGAAGTATTGATCATTGTATGGATCTAATCCCTGGAGCTAGTTTACTGAATAAGGAACCTCATCGATTGACACCTACCGAGAATCAAGAATTGAATCAATAGATTCAAGAGTTGCTGGAGAAAGGTTTGATTAGAGAAAGTTTGATTCCTTGTGTAGTACCTATTGTATTAGCACCAAAGAAGAATGGATAATGGAGAATGTGTACTGATTCCAGAGCAATCAATAAGATAACAGTGAAATATATGTTTCCTATACCGAGAATGGATGATATAATGGACAGTTTGATTGGAGAAAAGTATTTCACAAAGATAGATTTGAAAAGTGGGTATCATGACAAAGACTGCTTTTAAGACAAAGGAAGGTTTGTATGAGTGGTTGGTTATGCCTTTTGGTTTAACCAATGCACCGAGTACTTTTATGAGGTTGATGAATGAAGTTTTGAAAAAATTCTTGGGTAAATTTGTGATTGTATATCTTGATGATATTTTGATATTCAGTAAGACCAGAGAAGAACATTTGTTGCATGTTAGACAAGTTTTGTAGAGATTGAAAGAGGAAAAGTTGCTGATAAATCTGAAAAAGTGTTCATTCATGAAAGAAGAGATTGTGTATTTGAGATTTGTTATTTCAGCTGATGGTTTGAAGATGGATCCTGAAAAGGTTGAAGCTATTTTGAATTGGCCTACACCTGTGAATGCTAGTGAGGTAAGATCATTTCATGGTTTGGCAAGTTTTTACCGAAAGTTCATAAGAAATTTCAGTTCAATTTGTAATGCTATGACTGAGACTATGAGAGGAGACAAAAGAGAATTCAAGTGGACACATAGAGCTAATAGAAGTTTTGAGACCCTGAAGCAGAAGGTTGTTGAATTACCCAATTTTCAATTATCTGATTTTAGTAAAGTATTCCAAGTAGAATGTGATGCAAGTGGAAGTGCAATTGGAGCTGTGTTGAGTCAAGAAGGTAAACTTGTTACTTTCTTTAGTGAAAATTTGAATGATGCTAGAAGGAAATATTCTATGTATGATCAAGAATTCTATGCTATTGTTCAAGAACTGAAGAAATGGAGACATTATTTAATACCGAGTGAATTTGTGTTGTATACTTATCATAAGGCTTTACTATATTTGGGTAGTTAGAATCAGTTGAATTAGAGACATATGAAATGAGTTGAGTATTCGTAGAGTTATACATTTGTGATAAAGCATAAAAGTGGATTCACTAACCAAGTTGCTGATGCATTGAGTAGAAGAAGATATTTGATGACCAAGATGAGAATTGAAGTTCTTGGTTTTGATGAGATGAGAGGTTTGTATGAAAATGACCCTAATTTTTTTGAGCCATGGAGAAAGTGCAGAGCACCTATTCAAGATCAACAAGATGCTAAATGGGATGAATATTTCATTTAGGAAGGCATGTTGTTCAAAGGTATTCAGTTGTGTATACCGAGAGCAGTAATGAGAACTAATCTGATAAAAGAGAAACATATTAGTGGTTTGGCTGGACATTTTGGTATTGATAAAACGTGAAATTTTCTTAAAGAGAAGTACTATTAGCCGCAGTTGTATAAAGATGTTCAAAATTTTGAAAAAAGTTGTGGAATTTGTCAAGTTGCAAAAGGAGTAAGTCAGAATATTGGATTGTATACACTATTTTTTTGTTCTTGAGAAACCTTGGATTGATATTAGTATGGATTTTGTTCTTGGCTTACCTAAGACATTAAGAGGTAATGATTCAATATTTGTTGTTGTGGATAGATTTTCTAAGATGACACATTTTATACCATGTAGAAAGACATTAGATGTAGTACATGTAGTAGATCTTTTCTTTAAATAAATTGTCAAATTGCATGGATTACCGAGGAGTATTATCTCTGATCGAGACAGTAAATTTGTTGGTTATTTTTGGAAAACACTTTGGAAAAAATTTGGCACTAAATTAAAATATAGTTCTACATTTCACCCACAAACCAATGGATAGACTGAGGTTGTGAATAGAAGTTTGGGAAATCTTTTGAGATGTTTAGTTGGAGACACACTGAGTAATTGAGATTCTGTGTTAGCACAAGCAGAGTTTGCATATAATAATTTAATGAATAGGAATACTGGAAACAAACCATTTGAGATTGTGAATGGCACACAACTAAGAGGAATATGTAATTTGAGAGACATTACTGATGAGAATAAGAGAAGTGCTGAAGGAGTAAAGTTTGCTGAGTACATGAAGACATTGCAAGAAGATGTGAAGTTGAAGCTGGAAGACAGTAATCAGAAATACAAAGACAGAGCTGATAGATCAAGAAGATAGAAAACTTTTGATGTTGGTGATGAAGTGATGGTTCATTTGAAGAAAGGTCAATTTTCTATTGGAACATATGAAAAGTTGAAGATGAAGAAGTTTGGACCTTGCAAGATTCTAAAGAAATTTGACAGTGGAAATGCATATGAGATTGAGTTACTTGATGACATGGACATATCATCGATTTTCAACATTGCTAATTTGTATGAGTATCATGAACCTGATGAAGAAGTAACAATACCGACAGAATATCCTAAGAAGCAGAATGATGAAGTTGAACAGATTCTGAAGGAAAGAGTTGGCAAAAGTACAAGAGGAAAACAATACATGGAATATTTGGTTAAGTGGAAGAATAGACCGATGGAAGACAGTTCTTGGATTTCATAGTTTGAGTTGGATGTAGCTTAGACCAAACCTACCAAATGATTTAGAGAATCATTTCAAAATAACCCTAGGTGTCTGATGCAGGAGCATCTCAGGTCCTTGGCAATCCTATGTCACCAAAAAGAATTTGGAGTTTTGTTTGTGTTGCTCGATTTCTACTTTGACCGACTTGGTCAGTAGTTGGTCGGTTTCCTTTGGTTACCAAGTGTAGTTAGTTCTCTCCTGGGCGGTTGGTTATTTCACTGGCGCTCGACATTTCCTGTATGCTGCTCAGTTATCTTTCTTACCAATGGGTCTAGTTTTGTTTCTTGTTGTGGCTGACTTGTGCATTTATATTGGATCATGGATTTAATGTTGGAATCCATCATTGGGAAGTGTGTGGTCCAAAATTTGACTGTTACTTCGATTGATTGTGGATCTGAAGGCTGAATCAACTCGGTAGCTTCTTGTATAAATGTAGATGTTTGGTGGTAGTTTTGGGAGTCAGTTTGCATAGAAGATAGTAGACATTAGATTAGAGATTGGTAACAGATCCTCGCATGTTTGAGGACTTCTATAATTCATTGTAATATCAGGCCCTAACTGGGAAGGCCTTACAACCTGACATGTATGATTCAAATTGATGATAATATATGAAAGGATCTCACATTCTCTCTCACTCTTGTTGTTTTCTGCTTCCGCATGTGTGTTGCAGGCTTGGATCATTAGGGTGTGCCATCCTTTGGCCCCTCTTGCTCTCTGCCTTGCATCAGTAATAGGCCCCGATGGTGTCAGTATTTCAATGGGTGTTTAATTGACCATTAGAATTCTGACAGATTTGGGGTATAGATGAAAAAAAAGTGAAACGACCTCATCATTTTTATTTCGATTGGATAGAGGAGTGGGAGGAGCGAAAGCTGTGCGCGGGAGAAGGTATGTGATTTCTTCATCTTTCGAGCCTCTGACATCATATTCAAATGCATTTTATTTTATTTGATCATGAATGCTCTCTGAAATGACCGCATTCTACTAGTGTCGTGCCCTAGCCTGTGCTTTAACTCTATTATTTGATGTTATTGGTGCTTGTGATCAAGGATAACCATTTTTTTGAAATGTTGACTATGGTTATCAAATGGACAGCCTGTGAGCTTCTAGCTAGGCGCCATTTGTATATTTGATAGCTTAGGGCATCAAATGTATTGTATCATTGATAGTTGAGACTTTGTTAAAATGAAATAGGACAAAGAATGATTTTGATTTAGTCTCTCTATTTTGATCCCTAAGTGGCTTACAACCCTAGAGAGGTATATGTAGATTTACAGATGCAGTTGCAGGATACATAGCAGCCGATAATTCACAAGAAATTCATGCATCCAATTTTAATAGTGGTTAATACAAAGAAATAAGGTCCTCCAATGGCCCAATCATTTGAACCTTGACTGTCCCCTCAACCAGTGACCCTTCAAAATCGGGTTATCATGCAATCAGTGAGTGATCCTTCATTCTCCTGGTCTGTCCTACATCCAAACATATTGGAAATACACAATACAATGATAACAAGTCCTTCACAATCCCCCTTCCCTTAAGGAACACTATCAACCATCCCTTCCACATAGCATTTCACTATTTTATGAGTGGATTGTGTAGGTTCAGTTAACATTAAACAAGGAAGAAACTCCTCAACACATCTTGAAAACTATTGAATTCAATAATAAATAAAACCTAACACCAACACTATTCCTTCCATAGTTTCAGGATACATAGTAGTCGATAATTCACAAGAAATCTATGCATCAAATTTTTATAAGGATATTATATTAATCAATAGGAATTTTCTTGAGATGAACAATGATTATGCATTTTGATGGCAGTGTGCTAGTTCAAAAAGATAATATAAATCTGAAACAATTTTTTCTGATTTCCTCAAACTATAAATGTGGTTAAAGGGAAAATGTTATGTGGAAAACCCACAAACCAAGCTAGCAAATGATTGTACATCAAATTATTCCTATATTCATTCAAGTATTGCTATGCTTCAGCTACCTGACCTTTGAGCTTCATCTAGAGGAATGTGTAGCTTTAAGATAGAGTTACTTCTTGGGCCTTACAATAGGGTGGAATATGATCAAGATTTGTTTAGGTTGTATCTTTGTTAGTCCCATTATTAGGTTCTTATGGTTCATGGTTTGAATCTATTATGATTGTGTAAGGGATTTGTAGATGCTTTTTCTAACATAATTTGACACCATGATTGGAACAACTAGTTGTTGGCTATTGTACACATGAATCATAACTGTCAATGGTTCTTTGTGTTCAAGAATTCATTGATCAATCTTTGAGATTTAATGTCCTGACTTTAAAAGATTGATAAAAGATATAGTGAGTTCTATCTTTTCCAAGTGTTTTGTGGGTGCCATTATCTTCTAGGAGTAATTGCTGGAACCAAATTATGTTCTTTGCCTCTAGTAAATATTGCAGACACAATCATCTTCTTGGTGAAGGGTTGCTTCCATCCTCATGAGGCACTATTACATGGTTTCCATTCCCTTGTAGTATAGTGAACCTAATTTAATACAAGTGTGCACTATTTTGGGATCCATAATTTATGGCCCCTACACTGTGGTTGTTAGCCTAAGACATGCCTACCTTTGCATATAATAAGAGGTCAACATAAAACAAACATCCAAAAGTTAGGGGGTTGTTCCCTGTCCATAATTTATTATTTAAGTGCTAAGTGATGATGGGTATATCGTGTAATTCATACCTAGTGTGTCTCTTTCTTTCTCTCCCTTAATTTGTTTAACAATGCACCATATTAGATAAAGTAGGTTCTATCACACATGGCATTACTCACAATACATTGCATGTGTAGTACAAAACTCATGAGATTCTAAAGAAGGCCTCACTCTTAATGAGTTATAAACATGCCATTGTTTCAGTTTTGCTTGCGAGTTATGATAATTTTTGTAAATGTGACATTGGTTCAGTTTAGTCTATTCATTTTTGTCATACAAATCTTCATTGTCTTACGATTGTCTTCTTTATATACTAACATGTATTAATTGGTTGACAAATAAAGAAGCATTTAGACAATCAGAAGACAGTGAAGATAATTTTAAATGCATCTAACACAATTTTTTTTTACAAAACTGAACCAATGACATGTTTACAACAAAGACATAGAGTGATAATAATATGCTAAAAATTGTATTCTATTTAATACACGCCAAAGGACCAGTCCCAACAATTCTTAAACATACTTTATCTGATATGATGAATTCTTAAACAATTAAGGTTGTTGTAGACATAGTTATCACATAGTTTTTTTGTGTGGTACAAGGAAGATTTGGCTGATTAAGAGTGAGGCCTTCTTTAGAATCTCATATAAATTTGGCTGATTAAGATGAGAAGAAAAACACAATTCATTAGTTAATTTTTTCAATTTCATGTATTTTTTCTCCTATTTATTAGGTGCATGAGTTGAAGGTTGAATGTAAGAGTCTTATAATGTTGTGTTACCTTTGGATCTCGAGTTTCTGATACTCCTATGATGATCTTTCTCAACAATTATTTTATTCTATTATTATTTTTTTAATAACATATTGGGGAAATACAAAACTGTGTACTTCTACAGGACAGTGAACACAAAATTGAAGCATCAAACAAGACTTGATCAAGTTGCAGGTGGAATGTGCACTCAAATAGTAAGTAATATAGAATAACAAAATAAGTAATCTGTCGTGTCTACATTTTGTTATTTTATGAGATTACATCCATGTTCTATATTCACAGAATGGTTCAAAATTAAAATTTACAATTCGATAAAAGTACTGACAGGTGTTGTTCCCCGCACCCTCAATCAACAACTAACTTTCATTTGTGGTCTCAAGTTGCCTCCATTTGTTGTTCCCTACACCCTCAAAAAGAATTAGATAGGCATATTTTTCATTTTAAAATCAAAGATAAAGGCCCCCCTTTGTATGTGCACACACACAACATATACAACATATACAACCTTCACCATGCACATTTACCTAAGCACTAGTGGGACCTTATACCCTGCAACAAATGTATTATTGTGAAAATCATCACAAGTCCATTTGTTACCAGGTCTAGCTCCCAGTAGTGCTTGGTCAAATTTGATGCATTGTAGGGATAATATTTTGTGTATAATATATATGATATTTTATTTTGATTTACAAACTACTATATTATTTAAATATCTTTCTTTCTTTCCACAATAGGAAAGAGTTTGAGGTGGAAGACTACAATAACAGAAGTGTTTCAATTTGGTATACTATACTACAACATCATTTCATAACTTAGTTTTCAATTTCTAGATATAATTAGGTTATAGATAATCTAAGTGAAGAAGAATCATGTCAGACAATACAAGTGAAGAAGGTAATGGGGATACAATCAATAGATTGTGGTCAAACTTGAAAAGAAAAGGTGATGAAAAATGTTATTGTCCCTACAATATTTGTAAGGGCTTAAACACTAGAAGATTGCTAATCAAAATAACTAAGAGACATTGTAGGGATAATGGTCACATTGAAGGAGGGTTTGATTATCATGAATTGGTAATTTTTTCATTATATTTATTTAACAATTAATATATATATATAAAATACACTTGATGATAAGATCATTATCATGGTTTATTTGTGTTCATCAATTTTATATAGGTCGACCTCCCCAGGGGAGTACGTGATATGGACCATGGAGGTGCGAATATGGAGAATATGGCTTTGGAAGTGGAGGATCACAGAGGTGCGAATATTGAAGCTGAAGATTATGATCCGATGGAAGATGATGCTGATGCACCAGATGATAGTACTAATACATTGATCTATGACACATTTGGTATTAGCACAACTAATGATGATGATTAGGATGATGTTGATGTCATCCATGATATACCTCTACTTGAGAAGGCAACCACACCCCTTTACCGAGGCTCCCAAATAACTCTTCTCTCTGTTGTATTGTTGTTGTTGAATTTGAAAGTTATGAATGGTTTATCCAACACAACAATGTCACGTATGCTAAGGTATGTCATATATGTCATTATAGTAATTAAATGGTGAAACATGTACCATAAATATTTTTAATATTAACAACTTATATTTTTTCTATAGATTGATAGATGAGTTTTTGTTACCACCATCGAATATTCTCCCTCGCCCATACCAAGAATTATGTGCCACTATGGAAGATATTGGAATAGAGTATCAAACAATAGATGCTTGTCCCAATGATCATATTATTTATCATAAAGAACATGAATTTGCAACAGAATGCCCTGAATGTCATACAAATAGATATCAAATAGATCAAATAACAAAAAAGGTGGCTCACAAAGTTTTTTGTTACATCCTCATTATACCACGTTTGTAAAGATTATTTAGGTGTAGTATCTTGACACAATTTATAAATTACTATGCATGCAATAGGAGTCGAGATGACATTATTCGAATTCCTGTGGATGGTTCTATATTTAATGACAGAGAAAAAGTGGCCACACTTTATCAAAGAACCTCAAAATCTCAAGGTTTTAGTGGCAACAGATGGTGTCAATCCATTTGGAGAGCTAAGATCTGTTTACTCTGTTTGGCCTATTTTTGTCATCAACAATAACATTCTTCCATGGATGTCAATAAAGAGACAACACATTATGTGGGAAATGATTGTTCTAGATATTTGATCATTTAATAGTTATCTGCATGTAATTATAAATCTTGCAGTAAAATGGTCACAATAATTATGTAATGTTGTTGTTCATTCAACTAGGTAAATATCAAATTAAAGATATGAATGTATATATTGAGCCTCTTATCGATGAGTTGGTGGAGTTATGGAAAAGTGTCACTATGTATCACATCTCTAGACCAATAGGAGATAGACAATTTCAATTCCATGCAATGCTTGTATGGAAAATACATGATGTCCCAGGGATAACACATTTTTCTAGTATGTTATGGTGAATTTAAGTTGCACATGATAATTCTAAAAATAAAAAATTAACATATTTAATCCAATTGTATCATTATCTTGTAGGTCTTCAAATAAAAGAAAAATTTACATGTCCAGTTCGTGGTGCAAAGATGAAATCTTGTCATTCAAAAAGTTTATGAAACCAAGTGTTTGATGAGCATAGCCACTTTCTCCACAAAAATCATAACTATTGAATTACCAAAAACATCTTTTCAATGGGAAAGAAGAGACTACATCTAAGCCACAGAGAATGACACCTCGCCTATGGAAGTTGGAATATAATAGAATTAATCGTCAAGGTAATACCATTCTACCTAATGGTTTATGTTTGGAATTTGTATATTTTTATTGTGTTTTGTTTAGTGATTATGTGATTGATGATCGTGAATGTTGTCAAGGCAACACTACTGAGCACCTTCCAAAGGGACTAAAAAGTTATCCCAAACAATTTAGTAGGTTTCCCTACTACGAGCACCTACAAATTGTGTTAGAATAATTGAGAGGGGGGGTGAATCAGTTATCCACTATCCCAAATACAAAATGTATATCCAAAAATAATTTAAACAAATTTTTGTAGCTCGATAACATATAATAGTAAATTATCTGTTCTTTAATCGATTACCAGTCAATAACATATAGTAACTACCGATCAAATCTAATATGCAACATGTAAAGTATGATAACAAATAATCACCACAATCAACACATAATATAAGAGATTTAACGTGGAAACCCTGTAAAGGGAAAAACCACCTGAGACCGGCAATCCAAAAATTGTTCACTCTTCTAAAGTAAGGTCGGTGAAGACCCAACCTTGTTAAAGGTTACAAAACACACTGTAAGGTGTGACCTTGTTAGAGGATTTAACACTAACCATTATCATCCAACCAGCATTCACTATGGGGTTGACAGGATAACAAATGTGCATTCTATGAATGACATTACAAGACTTTCAAGTCTACTCGGTTAAGAGATTTATCTGATTACAATGGTTAAACTGTAACAGCAGTTGATCTGATTATAATACAACTTGATTTGTAGATGTATAGATCTATATTATGCTCATTCAAATATATGATCAATATATCAATTATGTTTCAACAATATTCAATAACTTATTGTCTCTCATTTATAGCTTTTTGACACTCGGTAATCTCTACAGTTTGGTTCTCCTTAACCAATTTGATTAGACATGCATGAAGCTTGTTTATGCGATATCTCTGCAGTATTCTTTCCTCTAGCATAAGTTTTATAGTGAACCCCTAGTCTCTTAAATAGACAAGTAAACCATTTTCTTTTCGTCAATCAGATTTTACTGCTTAATCTTCTTCATTGGTTTTGCCACTTAAACCTTCCTCGGCTGATGTGTCAGTAACACGTTTCAAATTTGTCCTTTAGATCTTCCTTGAATTTTGCTAGTCGTTGATCTCGTAACAAACTTTATCTTTTACTCTGTGATCATACACTTTACAGTTCATCAACTTATGTCGGCTAAACAAATCATTTCATTCTTTTGTTCATTCTTGGTTAACAAATAAATGCATCGGTGAACACAAGCTTGATTTATACTGTACTCGGTATATACTACACTACTCGATGTATACTAGAATGCTTCATTAACCGACAACACTGCTTTGTAACATTTTTCTCCCAACTTCATAATAAATTAATGTAACATAATCAAGTCAACAATACGAAGTCATAGACTTATCAATAAGTTACCAAGAGTAATCCTTATCCTTATATGTCATATCCATCTTCCTCCATGTAGATATCTCAATTCTTCATCTTTCTCTTCTCTTCTACAGATGTGTTAGATGTTTGCAACTCCATGATAAGTATTGTCAAAACTAGTTGACATCAATGACAACATAAAACTGATAAGTATTGTTTTAAGGTTTTGGTTCAGCAAAGAGCACATCCTGAGGGTTCTATGGTGGAGGGATATATGGTATACCAGACTATGGTGTACATTACTAAATATATTCTTAAGTTTGCAGCAAAGATCCATATAGATCGTATTTGGGATCTCGACATCATTAGAAAATTCGAAGGGGAGTACTTGGTGGGAAAAGGTAGAATGAGGAAATTGAGAGGTAATAAATTATAAAATTTTATTGTAGCTATTAATTAATTTTTAATCTTCAAAATTAATCGGTTGTAAGTCATCTATTTATTTTTTGTACAGTTGCTCGAGAGTGGGATGCAATACATTTGTATATTACAAACAATCAAGATTGCATGACGAAATGGATTGAATGATGTTGTCATTTAGGTCACACATCAAGATGGGAAGTTGTGTCTTCATTGGTTAATGAAGCTCATTGTAACGGAGATCCAAATGTTACGCAAAGGGAAATAGATTTAGCACATGGTTTAAGAGATTTTCAGGTACATATAAATTTGCTAATCACTAATACATTTATGAACTCTCGATGCATTAACTTATACATGTTTTACATATTTTTACAGGTTAAACACCACAAGGCTATGTTTTGCAATGGTCATAAATTTTGCATCAAAAAGTTGGATGACACAAAGAAAACTTGTGATTCTGGGATAAGTATAGTCTTTTAGGTGACTAATATTTCATCTAGAAATGACTTACATCTTCGAGAGTCTGAAAATCAATATTATGACATTTTGGATGATATACTTGAGTGTGACTTTAATTCCTTCAGATTAGTTCTCTTCATCGTCAGATAGTGTAGGTTACGACTTAATCAAAATGATCTTGATAGAATTGTTATTGAACATGACAATGGTTTTTCAATGATTAATACAAGGTAGTTTGAGCTAGTTGGGGCTGAACCCTATGTTCTTCCAAGCTAATGTGAGCAGGTATTTTACTGAGAGGTTCCACATAAATTGGGTTGGTCATTTGTTGTTAGATATGATCCAATAGGAAGGCTAATGAGGTATAATGTGATGGAAGAATATTATGAACAACTAGAAGATGATGCAGATGATGATCATGAACAACAGTTAGTCGATGATGTTCTTGACGCAACTTTTCTTGAAGAAGAAGAAGATGATGATGATGGTGCTACTGATGATGCTACTGATGATGATGATGATGATGACGATGACAACGATGATGATGACGATGATGACGACGACGACAACGATGATGATGATGATGCTAATATCGATGCCGATGATGAAGACGATGACAATAACAGTGGTGGTGATAATGTCGACATCAACGATGATCATGGTGATTAGTTGGATGAAGAAGATGATGAATGACATGAATGAAATATATAGTTATGTGATCACTTAATCTATTTAATATTGATTTCTTGATAGAAATGTGCAGTTATGCAATCAATGCTTAATCTAATTAATTCGTGATGTACTTACTACGGGATGCTTATGGTTTTTAATGTACTTACTATGTCATTTTGAATATATGTATCATAAATTTTTTAGCTAACATAAGATAATTTAATTACATATGTAGGTACCCAAACCCCTTCATGAGCATCCCACACAATCTCATGGATCGACAAGTATAAGTCAATACACCCTATAGAGATTAATGTATTTCACAATTTGCAAAATATCTCACATTACTTTCTATCTCTCTTGTTTGATGGAGTGCAAGTAGCAGCAAATAGGTATTTGTCAGATGTGTCTTCCTCAAGAGAAGAAAGTGAGTCATTTAGTATGTCTGAATTAGGAAGATCAACTAGAGGTTAAAAGACTAGAAGGAAATTCAATAAATGCATGCAATTTTTCCTTTCTCAAAGGGGTCATGTTCTTATGATGATGAGAGAAAATGCGACATCAAGGTCCCCTCTAGGTACCAAAATCTATAGAAACAATGGGTCCCCAAGGAACTTCCTCCAATAAACACTAATTTTAGTGTTAAAGGCAAGATATATCGTATTGCACCATCGTCAATACATGGTTTGGGCCTATTTTCCATGGATGTCATAAAGGTCTTTTACAACAAATTTTTTGAATTGATGGAGTATGTTGGACCTTGTTACGATTACAAAATTTGGATGTGAATTGTTCAATATAAAAAAAGTATGCATAGGTATGCACTCTCAGCAAATTATATTCAACAAAAAGAAAATGAGCAAAGTAAAAGAGTGGCTATATACATTGGCGGAAGGCCAAAAGCATCAGGGAATATTATAAGTTTTATAAATAGCACGTAACCCCTATCAACTATTAAGCAACCCAATTGCATATTTGAGGCGAGCGAGGGAAATCATGTATTTGTATGTGTGATAAAATCAATAAGTGAAAGGAAAGAGTTGCTTATTGATTACAATTTGAATCGCATAGATACAAACAATGTACATACTATGTACCATTAAATAATTGAGTTTTTTTGCCAACCACATTTAGAGAGTTTCCTCACCATCCACCTCATCTCCATCATCATCTTCTAATGAAAATTATTACTGTAGTCCTTTCTAATTATTGGTTAACTTTAAATAATAACACAGGACCACAATATGGAGAAACCACGTAGAGGGGACAATGATGATCGTGCATTCACTTCTTCCCAGCAGGTAAACCTCTTTGTTATTGTACTACAAACTAGATACAAGCAAAATGTTAAATAAAGATTTTTATTATATTCTTTTCATCACTATTTCAGATTAATTCTAATAGTGTTGGTAATATTGTTGTCACAGACAGGTGGTCAATAGAGAAAGGGAAAGGAACTTGCAGTCCCTGAAGAAGATTCCTTTGACAAGGACCTAGTTGTTTATTTGGCTACTTGTGATGAGCCAGCCTCTGCATTTAAAAAATGCCTCCACAAAATTGGAAAAAGATTGGTTGAATTGGCATCTATATTTCCTCTAACTCTTAAGTCACAAAAGAGGGAAACTAAACTGATGCACCTATCTCAAAATTACAGAGTAAGTATTAATGTAATTTTTAATTATAACAAAAGTTCAATAATAGTTTTTATGTTATAGTAGTCTTTTATGTCATTAAAAGATAAGCGGATGTGTTGCTTTTACAGCTTTTTTGCATAATTTTGATCATCATGGCCATGATGAGGGTACTGCAGCTGGTTCAGGTAGATCGCGTGTTGGACTATATATATTTTTTACTCTCTAACAATATTGTCCATGGTAATCACTGGTTTTATTATGGTTTAACAATCTTATTCTTTAGCACATGTCAATGATCATTTACTATTGGCACCTCATACGATGGCAAGCTCAGATGTACTACATCCTACAATGTCGGCAACACTTAGCATGGCCACAGACGCCATGGCACCACCTACTCATACATAGATTTTATTTCCTCTATCATTATATATATGTTTATTTCCCTTGAAGTGTTCTTTCTTAGGGTCATTTCGTAATGGATTCAATTTATGCAATAGGGGATGCAACACTTGATGGTGATTTTCCTAGATGTACTAGTATTCCTAGTACGAGAATGGTGAAGGATTTCATATTTCTTGTGAGCGAAGAAGAAGAAGTTCCCTTGAAAATAGAAAAACTTCCAGGTACTTTAAAGATTGGACCTTTCTTTTACTATATAATCGTATGTTAATTACACCTTGCATTCAATATGAGAAGCTTACACAAGTATTCTTATTTTATACTATTATATCTTTCGACTAATGATCCTATGATTATTTTGTAGGGAATGATGTTTTTTATAGTAAACTTAATGACGAGTGTTTGTGGATATTCGAGCTCACCATCTGTATAGGGTGGAACATCATATCTGAACTAAAACCCCAATCCACTATTTTTATTTCATATCATTGCTAGGATAGTTATCATTACATCCATTTTTTAATCTAACATTGTTTTCTTTTTTAAAAGGTGGAAAACTCAAAGTCAAAAGTTAAAGGATGATCTCATAGAGTATGACAAATTTTTTTGGACCTCGTGCATTTGAGAAGGGTAAGCTCCTTCAAAAAGTCAAGTTATGTTTGAGGTATATTAGGGACCAATACAGGTGTACATTAACCAAAAACTCGAATTACCAGCACCCCCCTTGCATTCCTGATTTAGAGTGGAAATCTCTTATTCTGGATGCGAATGAGAAAATTGAAATAAAAAAAGAAAATACACCACCAGAGAACAGAAGAAGGTGTATGCACCTAAAAATGGTCGCCTAGACTTTGGGCCCCATTTATTTGATTTATCAATCCTGAATCATTTTGATCAATAATCAATATTTTCAACATTATCAATTTCTTGATCAAATCTTAATTTCGATTATATATTGGATTTTTATCCTTGGGCTAACTATTTATCCTAAGTCTTTATTTGATTAAAAGGAATATTTCCTCCCCTTTTGATTAAATAAAAAACCCACCTTTTCCTCTTATCCTAAGTTGCACAAATAAAACATTATTCCTATTTTATAAAAAGGAAAAAGCACTTTTTGTCTCACATGAGGCTCAAAAGTCAACACTTCACTCTCATTGGAGGATACTTGTGCACATGGATTGCTCCTCTTTCAACCTCCACCGCTGATTAAGACTTTTTGCCTCTTAATCTCCATGGTCCATTTCTTTGCATTTCTTATAAAAGGAGAGCTCTCTCCTTCATTTGCATATCCATGTTTTATGCTAATGTTATGCTGCATGTTTTAGGTGCATTTGGAGTTTGAAGACATTGAAGACTTGTTGCTTTCATCATCTAGTTTATATTTGTTTTCTTAGTTGCCTGATCATGGCATCATAGATTAGATTTCTTTTTATGCAATAGAATAGATCTCACATAGCTCAATTAGGGGCTTGAAATCTATTGTACTTCTTTTCATAGCTTAGTTTGCACTTCATTTGATAGATTAGTCTTGCACATTCATACTAGTTGCATTGGTATTGCATTTTTCATTTAGATTCTTGGGGACATTGGCACTCTTGCCCTTGTCTTCACTTGAATCTCTCATTGCATGGTTGACTAGCAAGGTCACATTCTTGTAGCTCTAGCTGAGAGCAAAACTCATAAGTCCTTTGCAACTCCATGCATAGAGAGCTATGAGCCGCTTTGTGAGGCTTCATTGTTGAGCAACCTTGCAAGTAATGGTTCATAGAAGTGTGGTCATTTTTACACTACACATTTCTGGCGCCCACCGTGGGGCAGAGTAGATAGCTTTGTCATTTTATTTGATGCATTTTTCATCATTTTCAGATTAATTTTCAAAAAAATTTGCATTTTCTGGTTTTCTGTCTCAGATTATCGCGCGACACTTCTCAGAAGTATCGCGCGATATACTTTCTGTCTTGGCGCGATAGTTCGCACGGAAAAAGTATCGCACAACTATATTGACGTCTATCGCCTAGCATCGGGCGAAGTATCACCTGGCATTGTGCGAAGTATCGCGCGACTGAGAAATATCACGCGACTGAGAAGTATCGCCCGACTATAGGAAACTGTATCGTGCGATACTGTTGAAGTCTGAGAAATATCTCTTGGTCTGGCAGAGACTTGCGTTTTCAGTTTTCTTGTCCGAATTTGATTATTTTAGCTTGCTGTTTTGTTTTGCTGTGTTTAGATAGGTCTAACCTGCATTTTTTAGCTTAAATCTATCAGATTATTGCACATTTACATTTGGATTTTGATTTTGCTAACATTGTGGGTCTAACAAGTTGTGTTTGTAGGTGCTCTCCTTTGTTTGAAAATTGCTAAAAACGCATGTCAAAAAAGGCTACTAATAGTTTTTGCAGGGCTGCCCAAGCATAAAAACAAAAAAATTATTTCTTGCTTGTTATTTACTTTCCTTTCAAGTGTGGCATTCACTAATTGTATTAAGAATCTTAATACCTTGTGAAAGGGATCTTGAGGTGGTAGGAGAAGTATGCTCTTCACCTTTAGGTGAATCAGAAAATCTTGACCCATCTTAAGGTTTTGGAAGCAAGAGAGTAATTGAATCTCTTTGCTTGGTGTGTTTGGGAGAGATTCTTGAGATAGGGGAGTATGCTCTTCACCCTTGTGGTGAATCAAAAACTTTGAACCTCAAGATTTGATCCATTTTTGTTTAGTTTAGGAATCCTTTAGCGGGCCTGCTCTTGAGCAATCAAGAGGAACGACTCAAGTGGGGACAACCTTGTCATCATTCTCCTTGGTGGCAAGTGATTCCAACTCACTATAATCTCAAAGCTATCAAGGACACCAAAAACCTTGATAGACATAAAACTTGTCTTCATTTGATGTAAGTAGCTCGTGGGATTGCGACCATGGGGAAAACATTGAACAAGAATGCTTAAGGTACTCTTGAGGCCGCGAGGTCCTAGTCCTTTATGAGGAGCAAGAGGGGTGTTGTGAACGGAAATTCTTATTAAGAACCATTAGATAGAAGCCACCATCTTTTAACCGCTTATCTTCTTAGTGCAAGGATTGATCCAAGTGGTTTACCCGGATCACCTTAAGATACTCACCATATGTGTCTCTTTGGTTGTGTCATTTGACATTTCCATGACAAAGCCAACATCTCTTGTGGGTAACCACTTGGTGTGAGGTGAGGGGGCATCAAGTTGTGGGCTAAGTTGGTAAGTATTGAGCCTTGACTTTCTAGGATAGATTTGCTTGAAGTGTTTTCAGTTGTGTGATACCAGTGCAAACGTTCTTACATACAAACAATCGGTAGCATTCATAGGGTGTTGTTTCAATTCTGATATCACAAGTGTTTGTCTTGGCAAGGTTGCTTTTGCCCTTGTTTCAAGTGTTTGAGACCATGTTTTGATCCCTTGCTGTTTGCAAACCTACCGAAATTCTGCTAATACTGTGACTGAAATTGAAAACATCAACCCTTAGACTGGAAATTTTGACCAAACAGACCCAAAAATGCAAATTTCACACAATTTTGGTCACGAGTTAAACAAATCTGCAACAGTATCGCGCCCTGTAAAGCGAAGTATCACGTGATACTTCGCGCATGCTAGAAATATCGCCCGCTTTGAAGAGAAATATCGCGCGATAGTTCGCCCCTGACGGACTATCGCCCGGCCTGCCTGGAGTATATCGCCCGCCAGTATTAAGAAGTATCGCCTGGCTTCGGGCGAAGTATCACGTGGGTATAGGTTTATCACCCCAGTAGCCTGGAGTATATCGCCTGGTTTATTTTTGCTGTGCTTAAATTTTGGTCAGTTTCAGTTGCTGTCAATTAGGCTAGGTCTTAGAGCAGGCTTCTCACCCTGACGTTTGAGATCTGTCTTGACTCCAAATTTCTAGTTTTTAGTCCTCCGGGATAGCATCATTTGATTTACAAAGTCACTTTGGAATAATTGTCAAGTTAGAAAGCCATTCTTGGTGCCAAGGTTTATCTTTAAAATTGTTAGCTATATTCTGAAAAAATTTTAGTTATCTTATTGTCCAAATCGCTTTCATTTTCATCTCAATTTCAATTATCTTTTGGCCTAGTCCAACCTCCTGATTCAAAAGTGCAAGGGTAGTCACCCTTTGATTTGAAGCACCTCTTTGACAGTGTTGGTAAAGCCCTCTTTTTCTTTTCATTTCTCTTTGGACAATAGAGGACTTCGATTATCCTAGTTTGGTGTTGACACTTTGAAAGGTCACCTTATCATTGAGAATATTTCTCTTTCATGTCAGTTACGACAAGGTACCAAGTTAATCAAGGGAAGCGACCCCCTGTTGCCTTTAGCCAGTTACCACCCATCAAGACTCGTCGACAACTTAAGGGAAAAGGACCCCTTTTTGACCAATCTCCTAAGAGTGAATCCGAGGTTTGTTTTAATCCAGGAGCTAATCCTAGTGAAGTGAGCACCTCTTTTGTACCACTTTCATCAAGTATGGACATGAGTTACACTTTCACCCGACAACAAAGAGAAGCCATGAATCAAACTCTTGAGGATATCTTCCAACGACATAGAAGAGAGTATGGTGGTTCTTCTCATGCTAGTCCACCCGGGTCACCTCCTAACAACGCGAGGTATTTTGATGCTCATCAATGAGCCGAAAGACATCATAAGCAAGCTCACTCAGATTCAGGGTCACAACACGAAGACCAGAACAATGAATCTAGTGATCACCATATCAACGCAGCTAATGCAATGAGGCATTCAAGACAAACCTCCCCACTTAAAGACACCTCTCAATATGCAAATACAAGATTGAGAAGCATTGAGAGAGAGAAGCAAGCCTACTTAGATGAACAGGCTGCTAAAAAGGAAAAATTTTGACAACTAGAGGAAGAGGAACGTGCATTGTTGGATATATAGAAAAGAGTTGCCCAAGAAGAAGAAGATAGACTCTATGCACAACAACTCCAAAGCCGATTTAACAGGAGAGGAGCCAATAGTGGGACCAACTCGCCCCCATCTACCCCTTCCCCTAGCCCTCAAAGAAGATCAAAGACACCCTCACGATCCCCAAGTCCTAGAGGAAGAAGGACTTCAAGATATGACCATCATAGGAGACAGTCGTCTCATAGACATTCAAAGCAACCCTCCCAACGAGCACATCATGGCTCACAACATGGAGGCAGTTATGCTAAATTTGATCATATGGACTTCATGACTATGCAACAAGAACCATCCTTTCAAGCCTATGTGGAGCAATATGTGGAACAAAACAAAGACCAATTCTTGGAAAGTCTTATCAACAAAGGCGCTAAAGTTCCATATAATTTTGATGTTCACCAAAAGATCAAGAAATAGAATCCTTCAACTGATGAGGTGATCTTACAAATGCAAAAGGATATAGACAGGATGAAGGCTCCCAAGAGCACATTTCATTTGGACTCCATATGTCCTAACCCCATTGACAAAAGTGTGGTGATGGTAGAATTTCCTAAGAAAGTTGAATTCCCAACATACGACAAATATGATGGCACTGGTGACCCTCACGACCATGTTCGACAATTTTACATAATGAGCTTTTCCTTCCACCATGAAGACTCCTACTTGCTGAGATTATTCCCAAGGAGTTTAAAAGGTCAAGCCATGGAGTGGTTCACCAACCTTTCCCCTCCAGTAAAGACATTTAAAGAACTTGTCCAAAGATTTGTTCAGCATTTCACTTACAACTTATCTAGGTCGGTCACAATGCTTGATTTGTCTAAACTTAAATAAAATCAAGGGGAATCTTTTGTCACATTTTTACAACGATGGAGGCGATTGTGTTCGAAATACCCAAGGACAATCCCTGAAGAAGAGAGAATTGATATCATTGTGAATAATCTAATACCAGAACTCATATATGAAGTCAAGAAAATCCCATTTAATTCCTTTGATACTATGGTAGAGGTGGCATGTCGCATTGAGGATGTCCTAAAAGAACAAGGAATTTTGGCTAAACCAACAAATAACAACAATAGCCAAAATAACAATACTAATGGTAACAAGGACAAAAAGAACTCCTATTGGAACAAAAACAAGCAAGTGGTCAACGACGGAGTTGTTGATTCATCTCAGGTCAAAAATGAAGGAGTTCTTAACCTCTCTCATGCAGTTCAAGCTATGAAGTTGCAAACATCTTCAACGCAACAAGACAAACCTAAGTTTCAAAAAAGATCTAAAATGGAGAAAAGACAATTTACTAAATTGGGAGAATCTTATGCAGATGTTTTCAAGACACTAGTTGCTCATAATTTGGCGCACCCACAGGATCCTACAAAACATCGAATACCGGATCCTTTACCTCATTGGTGGGATGCTAAGGCTTTTTGCATTTTCCATAATGGGATTGGACACGACATAGAAAATTGTTTTAAATTCAAGCATCTTGTCCAAGACCTTATTGAGAAAGGACAATTACAAGTGGATGGGTTAACCACTAATGCAGACCATAAAGCCTTTAAAGAGCCCTTGCCTAAATATGAAAAAAGAGAGAATTCTAGCAGTAAGAATGGCAAGGCGGCTATTAACTATACATACACACATGCTGACAATGTGATTAACATGCTTGAAGTGGCCGACGATAACATCAACATGGTGAGAAAGAAAGATCCTTATGGACATAATGTGGACTCAACTCCTATGACTAATGAAAGACCTACTGTGGTGATAAGAGGTCCTCACTCACAAGGAATGCCCCAGTCCCTCAATGCTGTCACTAGGGGTCAGGCCCAAGCACCCATTATCATCAAAGGTCCTAGCACTAGCAAGTCTAAACAGCCTGTGTCCAAAGGTGCTCCTCCCAAATCTGTCGTTGGTCCTGATTTCAATTATAATTTTATTGACCAGCTACAACGTACACCCGCTCAGATATCCATTTTTGAGCTTTTAGAATTATCTCCTAAGCACAAGCGCGTCCTCGAGGATGCTTTGCGAATAGCCAATGTCCCTAATAACTTAGATATTGACCAATTCCAAAACATGGTCAACCATTTGGCTAGCCCTCATTACCTCACCTTCTCAGAAGAAGATGACAAATCCATTAGTCACCCACATAATTTGGCCTTACACATCGAAGTCATGATTCATAAAACCCGTGTTAGGCGTGTACTGATAGATGGGGGTGCGGGGCTCAATATTTGTACCCTGAGTTTGTTGCTAGCTCTAGGATATTCTGAGAACGTCATTGACACAAAGAAAAGGATCACAATCAAAGCATATGACGAAGCAGAAAGAAGTTCTAAGGGATTGGCCGTTTTACCTATTCGCATTGGTCCAGTAGAGAAAGATATCTTATTTCAAATTGTTGATGTTGGACCTCTAGCCTACAACATTTTGCTAGGTAGGCCATGGATTCACGAAATGCAAGCAGTCCCATCAACATACCACTAGTGTGTTAAGTTTCCCCATAACGGTGTAGAAATTTGCATCCCTGGAGATAGTGCTCTATCAGTTAATAACATTTCTGCGGGATCACATGTACCTTTGAATAGGGAAGCTGACAATCCTAGTAGTTCACTCAAAAAATGCAAGCAGCAGTTCAAGACCATGGACCTTGGGATGGGAGATTATAAGATTGATTCTTTTACAAAAATGCCAATCTCTCCTAGGTCTTATGGGAGACCATCCCCAAATGTGAAGCCTTCGTCATCAGCAATGACGTTATTTGGGAAATTTGTTGAGTCTTCGGTCCCCATTCAAGAAGAGAAAGAGGAAGTTGCTGTAAGGGACTGGATATATCACGAGGAGAAATACAAACATAACGAGAATTTTGCTCCTTCACCTGAAACTTATGGGAAAGGGTATACACTGGTTAAAAATATGAGATATCCGGGATTTGGTCCCCTTAGTCATAGGCTGGATGCTAAAGCTGAGCCTCTTGATCATGCTCTCTTCGGACGCAAGAACAAGTCCACGATTGGCTTAGGTTTTGAGAATAAGAAGAAGGAAGGTGTCCCTGTCCCAGCTGCGACAGACAGTGACAGTGATGCAGATTATATGTCTGATCTTTCCAATCAACAAGATGTGTCTGATGATTGGGTACCCTCAACGAATCTCCTTTGGGGAGATTTCATAGATTTGATGCTTGATAGTCCTACTATCCCAGCTGTGACGGATAGTGACTGTGGGACTGCTAAATCGACAAAGGAAAGTGTTACTGTCCTAGCTACAACGGATAGTACCAATACTAGCACTAGAGAGGGGGAAACCCTTCCTAACCTTGAGGCTTCTACATCACGAGGCCTAAATGATGACTCAGAGATAGACTCCCATGAATATGAATGGGATTCGCTTTCAGATGCAACAATTGATCTGGACGTGGATATTATCCATGCCTATAGTACCCAACCCGATGCGACTAATGATTCTAGTTTCGGACTAGAGGATTGCCCTCCTCAAATTGCCTTAGTAGACGACACTTCATTTGATAGGATGAGTCCTAATTCGGGTATCTTAGGAGAAGACTTGATGAACTCCGATTATATGGTCACCAGAGATGACACCTTTCGCATAAACAACATCGAATCCACCATTGACTTACTCCTTGTTCACTTTGACCTGATTGACTGGTCTCAGCGCCACCAAGAGCCCACCTTCCTCACATTTCACAATGATTATGAAATTGCTTGCTATCTGAATGCTCTCGAACCCGTGGCTTCTTCCACCAGTGAACCAATAACCAGCATGATAGAGCCTGATATTAAGTACCTCAGTCTCAAAACAAAAGAGAAAAAGAAAAATAGGTCTGATGGCGAAAACCACTTTGTGGCGATGTCAGAACCAAAAATAGTAAAAAGAAATGACGCATCCGAAAGTGAAAACCTCTTTGAGGCACCTAAGGATGGGGTACTTAATAACTTGCCGAGTTATTTCCAGGATAGATCATCAATATTGATTGAACCAACAAAGCCGGTTAATTTAAACACAGAAGAAAATCCTCAGATAGTCCATCTTGCTCAGTCTTTATCAGAGGAAGAGACCAAGGCATATGTACAGTTTTTACAGAAAAAGAAAATTAATTTTGCATGGACCTACTCAGACATGCCAGGGCTTGACATGAATCTCATAATGCATCGCTTATCTATAGCTCCAGGAGTCAAGCCAGTAAAATAGAGATTAAGAAAAATGCATCCACATGTAGCTCTACTTGTCAAAGGAGAATTAGAAAAACTTTTGAGAGCTGGATTTATTAGAGCCATCGATTATGCAGAATGGATCTCAAACATAGTACCAGTCTCCAAACATGATGGGTCCATTCGTGTCTGCACAGATTTTAGAGATCTAAACAAAGCCTGCCCAAAGGATGATTTTCCACTTCCAAACATTGACATGATAGTGGACATGACGGCGGGCTATGACATATATTCCCTAATGGATGGTTTCTCGGGGTATAATCAAATCAAAATAGCTCCTGAAGACCAAGAGAAAACAACATTCACATGTGCATGGGGAACCTACTGCTGGAACGTCATGCCATTCGGGTTAAAGAATGCAGGAGCAACCTACCAAAGAGCTATGACGACTATCTTTCATGATATGATGCACAAAAATATGGAAGATTATGTGGATGATACCCTGGCAAAATCAAGAAAAAGGGACACACACCTCAATGATCTGGAAGTAATTCTAGATCGTATGGAATAATTTCAACTCAGATTGAATCCAAAGAAGTGCGCATTTGGCGTCACCTCAGGCAAACTTTTAAGATTCATAATATCAGCAAAAGGTATCGAGGTTGACCTCGAAAAGGTCCAAGCAATCCTAGATATGCCACCTCCTCGGAATATCAGCCAAATGAGAAGTCTTCAGGGACGTCTTCAATCAATTAGGAGGTTTATTTCTCAACTTGCAGATAGAGCGCAACCCTTCAACAAGACATTGCATAAGGGTGCTTCTTGTGTTTGGAACGAGGATTGTCAAAAGAGCCTAGATCAGATCAAACAATACTTGGCCAATCCTCCGATCCTAATGCCTCCTATTCCAAGGAAACCATTGATCCTATATATTTTAGCTACAGACACTTTCCTGGGGGCATTATTGGCTCAAACAGATGATACTGGGAAAGAACGGGCCATCTACTATATCAGCCGTACTCTAGTCTCCTATGAGATCAATTACAATAATATTGAGAAGTCTTGTCTCACGGTGGTGTTTGCTTCTCAAAAGTTGCGCCACTACATGCTTGCTCATACCTAACATTTGGTTGCCAAAATTGATCCCCTTAAATACTTGCTTAGTAAGGCTGCCCTGACGGGTAGACTTGCTAAATGGATGATGGTCTTAACTGAATTTGACAGAGTACGTTGAAAGGAAGGCAATAAAAGGGCAAGCTATTGCCGACCAATTAGCTAATTTTCCAATCCAGGATAGTATGCCAGTCCAAGTGGAATTCCTAGACGAACACATCTTATATACCACTACTTGCACTTGGACTATGTTCTTTGATGGTTCCCGCATGCAAAATAGATCAGGTGCTGGAGTGTTATTTGTTTCTCCACATGGGTACAACATTCCAAAGTCTTACAAACTATTATTCCCATGTACCAATAATATTGCAGAATATGAAGCTTTAACTAATGGCTTGAGAATGGCTATAGAATGGAACATCACAGAGTTACATGTCTTTGGGGATTCCCAGTTAATCATCAACCAAGTCAATGAAGAGTATCAAACCAAGGATGACAAATTGATACCCTATAAAAAGATGGTTGATTCTTTGAGACGCTATTTCACCTTTGTGACGTTTCAACAAATCCCTAGGGTAGAGAACAAAGCTGTAGATGCCATTGCCACATTAGCTTCACTTCTTCAATTGGAGACACATGAATCCAGATTTGAATTCCTGGTGGAAGAGCTACACCATCCTATCTTTGACTCGTCTGAAAGCCATGTCATTTGTGCCATTATCACACACGAGTCTTCCCGATATGGTGCTATCTATTCATATCTTCGTGATGGCATCATCCCCGACACATTCACCCACTCCAAATGCTGAAACTTCATCCGTAACGCCTCTCGCCACACCCTCATCTCTGGTGATTTATATAGGAGGGGTTTAGATGGGACGCTCCTTAGGTGCTTGGAAAAGGAGGAATCCAACCAAGTGTTAGCTGACATCCACGAAGGCATTTGTGGTGGACATTCTAATGGTCTTGCCATGGCCCGAAGGTTGCTTAGGGTGGGATATTATTGGCCCACAATGCAGATAGACGCAGTCACCTTTGCTAAGTCATGTGAAAAATGTCAGAAACATGACAACCTGATTCACGCTCCAGGTAGGGAGCTGATCCCTTCTATTTCTCATTGGCCATTTCAGCGCTGGGCCTTTGATCTGGTTGGGCAGATTCATCCCAACTCATCAGGTGGACACAAGTTCATTATTATTGCCACTGACTACTTCACAAAATGGGTGGAAGCTGTGCCACTTTCTGTTGCTTCAGGAAGGACCATTTCTTTGTTCATCTTGAATCATATCATTTGCCGATTTGGAGTGCCTTCTGAGATCATTACTGACAATGGAGGTCAATTTAAGAATAAAGACCTAAAGCACCTATGCAAAAAGTTTAAAATCAAGCAACATTGGTCCTCCATCTATTTTCCACACGGAAACGGACAGGCAGAAGCTTCTAACAAAACCATTTTTAAGATTCTTCATAGAACAGTGCACAAGAATGGTAGGGATTGGCACTTACAAATTAATCTAGCACTATGGGCTTACAGAACAAGCATTCGCACACCTACAAGAGCCACTCCTTTCTCTCTCACCTATGGCGCTGAAGCAATATTGCCTCTAGAAGTCGAGATACCATCACTTAGAGTCTCACTCAAAGGTTTGATTACAGATGAGGATTACCGCGCCGTAAGGTTACAGGAGTTAGAACTTCTAGATGAGAAGCGTAAGGCTTCCTTTGATCATATGAGAGTGTATCAGAAGCGTATGTCCAAGGCATTCAACAAGAAGGTTCGCCCTAGAGAATTTCAAATAGGCGATCTTGTTTTGCGAGAGAACCCTAAGAACCAACAAAACAGAGAGCAAAAGGGCAAGTTTGAACCTAACTGGCTTGGACCATATGTCATCACAGCTGCTTTTGGTACTGGTGCGTATTTATTGTCAGATCCTGATGGAGAACAGCTCCCTGATCCCATCAACATTGTGCACCTCAAGAAGTTCTATCCTTGATGCCCGGGGGCATCCTTTGTACATATCTTATTGATCCTAAAAAAATTTTAAAAAAATTGATATATGATGCTGAAAAAATCCTAAAAAACATATAAAGTCCTGAAAAAATACAAAAAAATCAAAATATTCAAAAAATCAAAAAAATAGAAAAAGTGCCTTGGTGAAAACCTAGCAATAGGTGCCTTGGTAGCAAAAAAATCCAAAAAAATGAAAAAATGAAAAAAAGAATCCAAGTGGTGAAAACCTGGAAACAGGCGCTACTTGAGGCCTTTGCACCCCTATTTGTTAGCATGCGTCCTGGACACTTAGCCACTTTCCATCATGCCTTGACCTTATTTGGCTTAGTCTGGAATTGGTCTTTGTCTTTGTCTAGGGGGCATGGCTGTTAGTATTGGTCTTTTAGAAACGTTTGTCTCTCGGGGCATTTCACAATAGGTGTTTTTCAACACCACCCCAAACAGTGTTTTTCAAGACTACTCTTGCGTCGAGTGTTTCTTAACACTTATCAGGTGTCTTACCCAAACAGTCTCGCATGACACGATATTTCTCATTTGCAGATATGATACTCAAAGTCTGACTCTATGACCAACACACACGCACTTAAACAATCAACTCGCTTGAGATATGTTGACTTTATTTATCTTTGTGTGCTGTCTATGAGGATTTCTTTGATGAGTGGTCTCTCCCTGTGAAGTTTTCAATGATGCATAGCTAGAAGACTGAGAGAATGAGAACATGTTTTCTTTCTTTATCTGCTTGTGGGTATATTTTGTTGATCCTAATTGTCATGAGCATTTATGCTAGTCTTACTTGACACTATGGATTGACGAGGTATTATTCTTGACTATTTTGTGAGTGCATGCTTCTAGCTATCCTGACTTTCATGTGTCTTGATACAAGCATAATCTCACCATATCAAACTTAGGTGATCTCACTGCATTAGTCATCTTGACCTATATGTCTTTGATGCCTAGGTGAGATTTCCACATTTCTATCTGATAAAGATCATATTCATATCCACATAGTTATGCTAGTGTGCATTGTATGACCTTGCGACGCTACCAATAACGCTCGATGATGATAATTAGATGTCTATAAGTGTTGTGACCTTGCAAGTCAACCACTTTCATAGTAGCTTGCATTTTTAGGTTCATGATAGTCTAGTCTTGCATTTCTTGCATTTGGAGAGAGCTCTCCTTTTTCTCTTACGTGGACCTGTCAGTCGACTGCGCTCACCTTTTCTTCTTCTCGATCATGTCTTTCGCTCCTCGTCTTTTCACCTCGAACCTGTTCCTGTTCATCACAAGGGGTTAATCACATCATCATATCTATATCAAATCTGTCATTTTTAAGAAACATGAGTCTATATCATACACATGAGAATTAAACATACATCTATGAGAGAGAACATACATAAGCACATACATAAGCATTTTGAGCAAAATGACAAGACAATATACATAAACTGATACATCCATCACAAATGAGACAAATACACATGATACATCGAACATCCAGTAATCTTATATACAATGTCATGATATACAATACAATATGAGATCCCAAAATCTGGATCAAAAGTCTCAAAATATGTCCAAAACATCTAAACCTAGGACTCGCTACCACCCTCGTGAGGAGCTCGTGGTGGTGGAGGAGGCATAGCTCTCCTATCGAGTACCACGTCTGATACCCCTGCCCACTGAGAGTATGATGGTGCTCTCTCACCCTCTGGGACAACCTACAGATATAACCCGTGATAATAGGCAGCTCTCGCTGACTCTCGTCGGAGCTCTAGTGCCTCGGCCTGTGCCATCGCCTCACGGCGTGCTATCTCTGCTCTGAGATCAGCTATCTGCTGATCCCGCTCTGCCCTCAGATCCAGGAGCTCCTGATCTCTCACAGCTATAGTGGTCTGTAGCTGCTGTATCTCTGCCTCCTGAGCCTGTATCTGGGCTCTCAGGTCCTCTATCCCCGCAGGCTGCTCCTGCTGTGCCTCTGCCTGCCGGCGAGCTGGTCTCACCTCCTCCTCAGGTGTCACCGATCTCTGTCCCCGTGACTGTTTTCGGCCACCTGATCTCGACCCCTCTCCCCTCTCCATCCTCCTCCCTCTCCCCGTCCTGCCATCTCCTCCATCCCCTCCCTCTCCTCCTCCCTCCCCTCCCTCTCCCCCTCCGTCCCCTCCATCTCCTCCGTCTCCTCCCGGCGCTGGAACCTATACATCTGGTACTATAAACTGAGGGAATGGTACCCTCTGTCGCTCTGCTCTGTAGGCTCCATCAGCCCCTGCGTCTGCCACATCTGGGAAATAATCCCAAGGCTCGCTCCTGATAGCTGCTGTCTCTGCGACAGCCTGCTGATAATCTAACATGGGTAGCCACTCATGTCCCTCCTCGTCTCTAGCTCTAGCATATGTAGTAGTCTCTGTCGAGACTCGCTGCTACCTCCCAAACTGCCGCCACACCCGAGTGATGCAGAATCTCTCTACGATCTCTGCATATCGACCTACCAGTGGCCGAATGCACAGCATGTAGCTCAACTCATCCGCTGCATCCCCCCAAACCTCAACCTCCCTGTACGGCCTCCATGTAAATGAGGCTATCTCATCCAAAATCCATCTGTAATAGGTCACATCCCCAGAATGGGCATGTGATATAAACCCGATGTACCTATAGATGTAGGGGTACCTCCTCTCCCTCGGCTGAACCTTAGGGCGCACCACAGCAATGTGCTCCCATGCCCATACCTGTGCCAAAATGGCACCACATGCCCATGTCCGACCGTCCCTGTAGACGATCTCGTGTAGCTCATGATACATCTCTGCTAGGATCGCAGGCCCCCATGCCATCCGTCGGGGCCTGCCTACCAAGTCTACCAATAACCTGCCCCATCCAAGTGGGAATCCCTTCTGACTGCGATCAGTCATCAGGATCTGTGAAATGATAGATGCCACAATGCATGGCACCAGATAATCTCTGCCAAAATCATCAAGCAGTCGCTCCCAGCTGACATGCCTGTCTAGGATAGTCACATCCTGAAACATCTCCTGAATCAATCGACGCCCCTCAGTGGCATCCTGATCATAGTATACCTGTGACAACACATAAATCATGTTAGTTTTCATCTTTTGGAAACATTACATTTTACATGACTATTTCAAAAACATGATTATACTTACAGGCTCTCCGTGGCATGGAACTCGGAGGATCCTATAGACATCCTCCAGTGTGATGGATGCCTCGCCTGTAGGAAGGTGGAAGGTGTTGTGCTCGCTGTGCCATCTCTCAGCCAAAGCAGTCAACAACCCATGGTCCGCTCGGATATAGGGGTACCTCAACAGATACCGGAATCCCATCGCCCTGAGGTCGGCATTGCCCGGATCGTCTAGATCCCAAACACACCGCAATCCTGTCACCTTCGGCGCTCTGATGATGAGCGCTGGAAAAACTTCCTGCAAGCCAAAACCAAGCCCGTTGTTAGCACATATCATGATGGATGTCCAAAAACTCAGTATAAAACATCTTTAAAATGTAACATTGTCTAGACCCATGTCATTTTTGCTCAAAAATGCATTAAAAATCAATATTTTATGCTGGGCGATATTCTTTTTGTAGAGAAGTATCGCGCGATACTTCTCCCTATAGTGGGGCGATAAACCTTATATCGCGCGATACTTCGCCCAGTATCGTGCGATCTTTCGCCCAGTATCGTGCGATACTGGTGCCTAAGGTCGCGCGATACTTTGGGGTCATGCGAAGTATCGCGCGATACTTCTCCCCAAAGCGCGTGATACTTTTAAAGTATCGTGCGATATTTCACCTAAGAAAAAATTTTAAAATTTAAAATTTGAAAAAACATGCTAAAATAAGCTATTAAATGCTAAAAATGACCAAAAAGCTCAAGTTTTTTGAAAACATACCGGGGCAGGATAGTGTGGTGGCCGGTTGTGCAACCGGGCGCGCTCGAATCGATGCCTGTGGATGGGAACTCCTACTTGCTGGGCCATTTTCTCTCTCTAAAAGCTCTGAAATTTTCAAATCGCTAAAAGACAAATGATTTTTGAAAATGACATTTTGACCCCTTTTATAGTCTTTTGACTTTTTGACCTCATTTTCAAAACACCTCAGAATTGTGCGAAAATTGCACCCCTAGCTAATTTCGACGTCCTGGATCCATTTTCGGACTCGAAATCAAAATTCGAGGTCATCTTGATAGTCAAAATCATGTTTCAAAATTTTTCCTTTCTTCTACGCAGTTGACTGATCTTTTGAGGCCTAATCTTTTGATCTTTGATGGAATTTCTTCCTTCCATGTCTCTCAAATTTTCTAGTCTTTCATTCGCTCTATTTCTAGTCTTCTATTTCTATTCTTCTACTTCCTCACTGGGGCATGTTTTATTGCCTAATGGTTAACCTATTTGACCCTTACATTTGATTGTGATTTTATTATGATTTGATCAACCTTATCAATTTTCTGTCTCTCCTCTACTTGATTTCGATTTCGATTCCGAGGGGGTAGTATTTATGGGATTCTCATCTTTGATTTCCTTGATTTTCCCGATTCAGACATCTTTTGTGAGCTGTCGCTCAAATTTGAGATTCTTATCTCCTACTTTGGATGTGATCCCGAATCGACCTCATGTTCAAAGGTCTTTGTTTATGTTTTGTCCAGATATGATCCCGAATCGACCTCATATCTGAGTTGTTTTGTGATCCCAGATCGATCTCACATTTTAACTTCATTCTTTGACTACATGTGTTCCCAAATCGATCACACATTAGTCAAAGAGGGGCAAATGTATGCACCCAAAAATGGTCGCCTAGACTTTGGGCCCCATTTATTTGATTTATCAATCCTGAATCATTTTGATCAATAATCAATATTTTCAACATTATCAATTTCTTGATCAAATCTTAATTTCGATCATATATTGAATTTTTATCCTTGGGCTAACCATTTATCCTAAGTCTTTATTTGATTAAAAAGAATATTTTCTCCCTTTTTGATTAAATAAAAAGCCCACCTTTTCCTCTTATCCTAAGTTGCACAAATAAAACATTATTCCTATTTTATAAAAAGGAAAAAGCACTTTTTATCTCACATGAGGCTCAAAAGTCAACACTTCACTCTCATTGGAGGATACTTGTGCACATGGATTGCTCCTCTTTCAACCTCGATCGCTGATTAAGACTTTTTGCCTCTTAATTTTCATGGTCCATTTTTTTGCATTTCTTATAAAAGGAGAGCTCTCTCCTTCATTTGCATATCCATGTTTTATGCTAATGTTATGCTGCAGGTTTTAGGTGCATTTGGAGTTTGAAGACATTGAAGACTTGTTGCTTTCATCATCTAGTTTATATTTGTTTTCTTAGTTGCATGATCATGGCATCATAGATTAGATTTCCTTTTATGCAATAGAATAGATCTCACATAGCTTAATTAGGGGCTTGAAATCTATTGTACTTCTTTTCATAGCTTAGTTTGCACTTCATTTGATAGATTAGTCTTGCACATTCATACTAGTTGCATTGGCATTGTATTTTTCATTTAGATTCTTGGGGACATTGGCACTCTTGCCCTTGTCTTCACTTGAATCTCTCATTGCATGGTTGACTAGCAAGGTCACATTCTTGTAGCTCTAGCTAAGAGCAAAACTCATAAGTCCTTTGCAACTCCATGCATAGAGAGCTATGAGCCGCTTTGTGAGGCCTCATTGTTGAGCAACCTTGCAAGTAATAGTTCATAGAAGTGTGGTATTTTTACACTATACAGAAGGTATGCGATCTTGTTAAGAATGTAATTGTGTACTAAATACTCTTCATATTTATATGAACTAACATATTTCAATCTCTTCATAGATTGTCTAACACATCAAAGGCAACAAAGGCAAGACTACAAAAGCATGGGTAACACAAGCTAGGCTCTGAAGGTTATTCGAAACTTGTTGCATGAGTTGTAAGTGTTAATATTGTCAGAATTGAATGAGGAAAAATACAATCTATAGATGGCTTTTAACACTGAAAATAATTCTTTGATCTTTAAAATATTTATTTATAATTTGAAATGTTTTTTTGTTTTGATGAAACAATAAAATAAAATTTGACGATACCAAGCAAAAATGCATGACACGGAGTTCAATGTAAGTCTCACAGAAGAGGACAAGAGAATTGGCTTCCAACAAGGCTATAAAGCCATGGTAGAAAGAATAAGAAGTGCACAAGGTTCTACTGATGGATCCGTTGCGGTAAGTAAGCTAAATAGATGATATTTTAAATTTAATTATTTATCAATTAGTTTATTTGATGTTAAGTTCCAACATAAAGTGAGTAAATTTGTTTTAAGTAAGAAAACAATGATAACGTGAATGTGTATGAAATTGAAATGCAGCCTGCCGATTCTTGCCATACACAACCTGTGCGTGTTGATTACAATGAGGATGTTTATCACAGTAATACAAGTAAACATCTTAAATTGATTGGTGTCGTGATACAAATTTAATTGCAATTGATGTTTTGATTAATGTAACAATTTGTATTGTAGTTGTAGAGAGTGTAGAGGCCATTGTTAATGAGCGGGTTGAGGTTGAGGCCAAGGCTAGACAAACTGACCTCGATGTTGATGATGTGACTAGATCAGGTAAAGAGTTATATGATTATGGCCTGTAAAGTACTGAAATACTTTAAAATATTTTTAATGTTTTTAATTGTAATAAAATGTTTTTAATTTAAACCTTTTATATGTTATTGCAGATGACCCCCCTTTGCATCAACAAAGAACTAGGCGTGCATTGAGATCTAATGAGAGGGTAGATGATCGTCATGATGATATCGATACTCCTTGTAATGATTACTTCTTAAAAACTAGAAATCAAAAGAAAGAAAGAAAAAATGATTGTCATCTGTGCACCTTAATTGATAATGACTGATTTTTAAATGCCAATGAATTTAATTATGTGGTATTGAATGTTCATAAATTTTATAATGTGTTAATGAATGTTATCATGTGATAATTAATGAAGTCAAATTTTATTAATGTGTGAATGAATGTTATCGTGTGATAATTAATGAATGTTACATTTTATTAATGGATGAAATAATGAATGAATGTTAGATGTTAATGGGGAATTTAGAATGATGTTGGGGGGGGGGGCGGCAAATGAGCTTCCACCTTCACGTGGTTAGCCCTTTTTAGTATAGAATATAAAACTATTCTCGAAACAAAGTGAAGCTTAATAAGTGTGTTCCTTATATAGGGTCTCAAGTGTAGCCTTTATCCCACTCTCAACATTGCAAGGCTTCAAGTGGTGTTCTGAGATTGGTTACTCCATCTCCCACTGACATCTTGTCTTTCTCCTAAGAACTCTCACCGATCATATTCATATTCATATTCATCTTCATCATGATCATAGCCATCACGGTCAGCATTTGGTTCAACTTCATTTGAACCACACTCCATGTTGGGTACCATTATAAGGCATGGAGTGTGGTCATACCCATGTTACCATAATAATGAGTTAGCCTATAAAATTATGAATAAAATACCTCATGTATCATATTTATAATACTACGGGTGCACCTTGGATTGCCCCAGGCACCCAAGTTCCTACCAAAGGAACCCAAGTTGAACCCAGAGGAGAACAAAAGTAGAATCGGAACCCAGCCTCAAACAAAGAACCAGATAACTTGGATTTTTTCTAATTCAAGTTTATTTTTGAATTCTTCTCCAATTCCAACCTGATTATTCCATATTTTGTTTTCCAATTTTCCTTCTTCCTCACTCCAAATTATGTTATGTTGTTATTTCCTTTTACTAATTGTTCTATTTCAAGGATCACCACCCATGACTTGGTTAAGATGATGAATGTTGTCAATGCCTTTATTACCAAGGAATCATTGCCTTCCATTAATGAATATTAATGATCATTGTTTCCTAAGGGTAATCATTGTTTGTGTATGTTGATCACCCAAGTCTTCAGTTGTGATTTGCATGCTGTGAGGTTTGTCAGAAGTGGGGGTATGACATGCTGGTTGGATTATAACATATTGACACTTACACCATGAAGAAGACAAATGATTAAACAAAAAGAGAGGACCAACTGAACCATCTTGTGGTCAGTCTATATCACATTGAGAAACAACGTCAAGACTTGAGAATCAAAACAATCAAAATTTTCTTCAAGACCATGAATGATCAACAACACTCCATCAAAAAACAAAACACTAATCTATATTATCATTAAGCCATACAATATGTCTTTAAAGTTTAGAAGCATTACAAAAACTTTCAAGAAACATAGTACTATCCAAAATGAATACTCTCCAAATGATTATGATTATGTTGATGTTGATGTCTATAATTTATTTCACTTACTGATGTTTTCCTAGATTGAATTTTGAATTGTCAGGCTAGAGAACGCTTTCAAAGTTTAGGGTCTGTTCTACATGATACTCTTAGTTACAGCTCAAATGCAACTCAACATATTTTTGATGCTGGGCAACCCACTGCAGAAACTCATCTGTAGGTGAAATTTAATGCTGTGAATCTTGGCATTGTTAATGTTATTACTTTTCCTCACATTTCATATTTGTGAAAATGTAACTTGGCACTATCTTCTTTTTCAATCACTAATACATTTGGGGTGACATTGCGATGGCCATTTGCGACGGCAGGCAAATGTCATGTGGTTTTGCTCTTTTTTTTTCAAATATAGCCCGACACCGTCGCAATTTGCGACGACAATACATTTGTAACTGTCGCAATTGCGACGTTGTCGGGATATAAGCGCAAAATTTAAAAGGAACGTTGTCATGTGTGTTTTGAACAGCGCCGTAACCCTCCGCGAAATCACATCACGATATAACGGCAAACAAAATAAGAACGTTGTCATTTGTGTTTTCAACAGCGCCGTAACCCTCCGCGAAATCACATCGGGATATAAGGGCAAAAAAAACAAGAACGTTGTCATTTGTGTTTTCAACAGCGCCGAGAGAGATTCCCTCCGCGAAATCACAGCTACAATTTCTGAGTACGTTGGGTTTATTTTTCTTTTGTCATTATTATGTAATCTGGTATTCAGCTGTTAGAGAGCTAAAATACCCAGAAATGAGGACATATCTATGTTGAATTTATTGTTAGCGGCTTTGGTTATTTAGAAGTTTAATTTTATTTGTTCATCTTTCAAGCACAAATGTTTTGTGGACCGTAACGTCTTCATTGTTTCGGGTATGCAGTGAAACAGCCCTAACTTGCAATTGCGATGTTGTTGGGATATAAGGGCAAAAAAAAAAAGGAACGTTGTCATTTGTGTTTTCAACAGCACCGTAACCCTCCGTGAAATCACATCGGGATATAAGGGCAAAAAAAACAAGAACGTTGTCATTTGTGTTTTCAACAGCGCCGAGAGAGATTCCCTCCGCGAAATCACAGCTACAATTTCTGAGTACGTTGGGTTTATTTTTCTTTTGTCATTATTATGTAATCTGGTATTCAGCTGTTAGAGAGCTAAAATACCCAGAAATGAGGACATATCTGTGTTGAATTTATTGTTAGCGGCTTTGGTTATTTAGAAGTTTAATTTTATTTGTTCATCTTTCAAGCACAAACGTTTTGTGGACTGTAATGTCTTCATTGTTTCGGGTATGCAATGAAACAGCCCTAACTTGCGACTACCTTCACGGTACTTGTGTACATTATCATGTTGTCTTTACAGTGACTGTCCTCATTCAAGTGGCAATTACACAAGGGACAGTCACTGTGAGATGTCCTCATTTGTGACAAGGACAGTCACACTTAGGACATCTCATAGTGATATTCCCTTGTGTAATTTCCACTTGAATGTATTGCTATTGAACCACATTAATGCTTTTCTTCTTCAACAAATGAGGACAGTCACTGTAAAGACAACATGATAATGTACACAATTACCAAAAAATGATCTTGTTAATTGATGTAACACTTTGTCTTGCTCACTCCCTATCCTTCACTAGGGTCTCTTTAGGCCAATGTTTTGACTTGATAGGGTACTTAACTATCCCTACACTCTTTAGGTATCTCTACCCAAGATCCCACTCCTTCAACTAGTGCACACCAACAAGAAATACAACGAACTCTGCTCAATACCAATCTAGCTACTAGGACACTCCTAGTCTTGTCTTCACAAATTGAAACACATTCAACTAGAACTTTACTCCATGGAGAGGCTGGCCACTAGGACCTCTATTGGTTTCAATATTACTCCTTCACCTATACTTTTCATCAGTACTTCAATCCGGTTCATCAAACCATGCATGCCAATTGCACCCAAAAATAGGCTGCTAGCAATTAGGCCTTTGTCAAGCCTTTTTGTTTATATTAAGCCACCTAAAGGGCTTAGGATTCAGATGCCCTTTATTGAGAACTCCAAGATATCTAAGGTCTTCTCCTCCTAGATTTTTTGTACACCAACTGCTACAGCCATGCCTGAAAACAAGTATTTTGACACAACTTGGACAGTTTGACTAAGAGTTTGTTTTCTTAGTAGCCAAAGAAACTCACCCAATCTTCTAATTTGACTTGGGGCTTCTTTAGATGTGTGTCTACCTCTCCATGAGATTTTAGTTGAAGCAACCAATGCATTCAACTTGTTGTAATCTTCTTGTAATGATTTGTCATCCCTAACTGTGCTCAACTGACTCACCTAGGACATCATTGCAAACATAGAAAATGAGCTTCCCAGGGCCCCTCCTTCCAAACATATAGTACATGGAGTCTCCTCACCCATTCCAAGAGCCCGTACAAAATTGACAATGGAATGATGAGCTAAGACTCCATTTGTTCAACCTGCTTGGTTCAAACCAATGATAGGGTACTTAACAAAAGAATTAACAAACTAGTTGGAATGCTTCAAAACTCAAAAAAAACACAACACAGAATAAAAAAACAACTTGTACTAACTTTTCCAATAGACACTGCGAGCTATCTAATCCATTAATCAACTGAAAACAAAGAAACAAAAAAACTCAAGAATTCACTAAAACCGTGTTACTCTACAAATCTTCTTAATTCCAAATGTTTTTCCCCCCAACCTTTTGCACAGATCGATGGAGGCCTCTTATAGTTGATCTGATGCCTAATTCAATGGTTTCATATAGTTACATAACCATCTTACTCAAAAATGCTCCCTTGCACAAATGTTGTCAATGTTGTGAATGACAACATTGACAACTTGTTACAACCTTTGGGATTTTGGTTCAAAACTTATTGTTCAAACACCATAAGACCCTAACCATGACTTAGTTAGGCTATTTAGACCTCACATAGGCCACTTCTACACTTCTTTGCCCAATTTGACCCCTAAATGCTTCATTCCCACTTTTGCCACAATATTGGTAACTTGGGTACAAATTGGCACTTGCCTTCACAAAGGTCACACATGAGGACATCTCACAGTGATCGATTGTCCCTTGTGTAATTGCCACTTGAATGTATTGCTATTGAACCACATTAATGCTTTTCTTCTTCAACAAATGAGGACAGTCACTCTAAAGACAACATGATAATGTACACTCACTGTAAGGACAGTCACAAATGAGGACATCTCACAGTGACTGTCCCTTGTGTAATTGCCCCTTGAATGTATTGCTATTGAACCACATTAATGCTTTTCTTCTTCAACAAATGAGGACAATCACTCTAAAGACAACATGATAATGTACACTCACTGTAAGGATAGTCACAAATGAGGACATCTCACAGTGACTGTCCCTTGTGTAATTGCTGCTTGAATTACACAAGGGACAGTCATTGTGAGATGTCCTCATTTGTGACAAGGACAGTCACACATGAGGACATCTCACAGTGATTGTCCCTTGTGTAATTGCCACTTGAATGTATTGCTATTGAACCACATTAATGCTTTTCTTCTTCAACAAATGAGGACAGTCACTCTAAAGACAACATGATAATGTACACTCACTGTAAGGACAGTCACAAATGAGGACATCTCACAGTGACTGTCCCTTGTGTAATTTCCGCTTGAATTACATAAGGGACAGTCATTGTGAGATGTCCTCATTTGTGACAAGGATAGTCACACATGAGGACATCTCACAGTGATTGTCCCTTGTGTAATTGTCACTTGAATGTATTGCTATTGAACCACATTAATGCTTTTCTTCTTCAACAAATGAGGACAGTCACTCTAAAGACAACATGATAATGTACACTCACTATAAGGATAGTCACAAATGAGGACATGTCACAGTGACTGTCCCTTGTGTAATTGCCGCTTGAATTACACAAGGGACAGTCATTGTGAGATGTCCTCATTTGTGACAAGGACAGTCACACATGAGGACATCTCACCGTGATTGTCTGTAATGTCCCCTTTTTGGCTAACTTGGAAAACATGAACAATTACTCCACTTCTCAGACTTACTCTATCAGATACTTACAATTAAACTAAGTAATGGAGGTTACTTAAGATATCAACCGCTATTTCAGATTCAATCACAATATGTGTGCAAGATGATATTGATACCAATATGTTTAATAGCACTGTCGGATATAATGATATGAAATATGCTATGAATATGATGTTTCCTATCACTTATAGTGATAGTATAATGATGGTATGTCTGATATAAACAATATCGATATACAATCAATAAGTATTGCTTACAGCAATGTATTTGCTGTGTCTGATATGATGATGTAATTATGCAAATGTGTAATATCGCTATGAGTGATATGTTGCTATTTCAGATTCTGAATTATATGCTTGCAACTTCAAATATTGATGCTGTTTCTGACTATCCTTTCTATCTGTGCAATCATGGTGTTGTCTCTGATCTGCAATGATAAACTTGAAACCAAACTGCCAAAGGCAGATGCTCTATTGAGTATATCCAAATATGGATAAGTAAATAAAGTTCTAATGATGCCTTGAGTGACTGACGAGAATGCATTCTTATATTGTCTTTAACAAATGAAGAGATGCTATGAATGAGACGTGTCTTGTTTCTTCCTCCATGTCCCTTTGTTAAGCACACCTTTCCATAATCCGACAGTTCACATAATATTATTTCATTATTTTCTGATCATAGATAACTCCCAGATTGACTCAATATCAAATCTTTTTATGAAGGTAATCTTCCCTAATTGGTAGTGCAACCAGTAGTTAACATCCATTGTGTTTGTATTAGTTTGGTCTAACTATCATTAGTATTTAGTCAATCGATATTAACTCTTGCCTTATCCCATATTGTTATGATGATATCCAATCTTTCTACTCTGATATAAGTCGATATCATTTTCTGATAATTGTCCATTTATTGGTTGATTGCTGGTAATGGAGTTTGATCTTCAAATTGACTTCCATTCCTGTTAATACTTAAGGATACATTGTACTTATTATCCATGACTGATGCCTCATTCATCAATAGCTTGTGATATAATCACTGATGCTTTTGTGTTTCTACAAGATGTGGTTTATCTCAGACAATCGATAATCTTTCAATCCTTTAGTCGATATCCTCCTATGTGGTGTCTATTGATATAGATAGTAGAATTCAATCTAGTTTATGTTATTGTCATGATAACATAGGAAGTGATGGTGCATATTTGCTAGCGGGTCTTCATGTTTGATATTGCTTTATCGGATATGTCATTGTCTAAACTTGTGCAATTAATGATTATTTATAATATATGAATGGTTATCCTTCTTGCTTATCAATACATCTTCTGAAACCCATAGCGACCTATCCCTTATTCATATCATGTTGATCTTGACTTCATAGTATTTGGTTCATTAATCATCCTCTCATGGTATCGATGTGTAATGACTAGTGATTGTTGTATCACTTCTTCGTTCCTCATCGTGATAGATAATGCAGATGTTTAATGTAGATGTATATCGATTACAGATATTCGATATTGCTTTAAACGTTATTATTATTATTATTATATTTATTAATGTTATTGTTATTATTAAATATTATAATTAATGATGTTAGTAATATTAATAATATTATAATAAATATTATTATAGTGATAACATATTGTTTTATATTGAGAGGTTTATTAATATTATTTATATATTAAAATTATTATATCAATAATTGATTTAATATTATTACTTAATATATTATTATAATATAATATATATAATTTATTAATAATTATTTATTATTAATTTATATTATAATTATAATCATAATTATATTATTTATTAATATTTTAATATTATTTAATTAACATATTACTTATTATGCTAACTATATATTATTATTATCTTTTGATAATAATTATATATTATTGTTATATACCGTTAATAATAGATTATTATATATCATCTAATCATTTTATTATTATACTAAGTTCAATATGTCACGGCTCATGACATTGTCCCTTGTGTAATTGCCACTTGAATGTATTGCTATTGAACCACATTAATGCTTTTCTTCTTCAACAAATGAGGACAGTCACTCTAAAGACAACATGATAATGTACACTCATTGTAAGGACAGTCACAAATGAGGACATCTCACAGTGACTGTCCCTTGTGTAATTGCCACTTGAATTACACAAGGGACAGTCATTGTGAGATGTCCTCATTTGTGACAAGGACAGTCACACATGAGGACATCTCACAGTGATTGTCCCTTGTGTAATTGCCACTTGAATGTATTTCTATTCAACCACATTAATGCTTTTCTTCTTCAACAAATGAGGACAGTCACTCTAAAGACACCATGATAATGTACACTCACTGTAAGGACAGTCACAAATGAGGACATCTCATAGTGACTGTCCCTTGTGTAATTGCCACTTGAATGTATTGCTATTCAGCCACATTAATGCTTTTCTTCTTCAACAAATGAGGATAGTCACTCTAAGGACAACATGATAATGTACACTCACTGTAAGTGTACATTATCATGTTGTATTACAAATGGACCTTATGTTGGTCGGGATATAAGTGCAAAAAAAAAAAGGAACGTTGTCATTTGTGTTTTCAACAGCGCCGAGAGAGATTCCCTCCGCGAAATGAAGCGGGTTATCATTTGTGTTTTGAACAAAGCGGGTTGTCATTTGTGTTTTGAACAGCACCGAGAGAGATTCCCTCCGCGAAATCAAGCGGGTTGTCATTTGTGTTTTCAACAGCGCCGAGAGAGATTCCCTCCGCAAAATCACAGCTACAATTTTTGAGTACGTTGGGTTTATTTTTCTTTTGTCATTATTATTTAATCTGGTATTCAGCTGTTAGAGAGCTAAAATACCCAGAAATGAGGACATATCTGTGTTGAATTTATTGTTAGCGGCTTTGGTTATTTAGAATGCTTCCCCACAATACTTAATTACACAAGGGACAGTCACTGTGAGATGTCCTCATTTGTGACAAGGACAGTCACACATGAGGACATCTCACAGTGACTGTCCCTTGTGTAATTGCCACTTGAATGTATTACTATTCAGCCACATTTATGGGCCCGTTTGGACCACGACACACAGTAGCATCTACAGAGAAGAATATCCCAGGTGTAACAAGTTGTAAGAATATACCAACAGTTCTAAGAAGTTCCCTAGCACGTAGTAGCATCTACAGAGAAGAATATACAACATGAGGGCAGCCACTGTAAAGACAACATGATAATGTACACTCATTGTATGTGTACATTATCATGTTGTCTTTACAGTGACTGACCTCATTCAAGTGGCAATTACACAAGGGACAGTCACTGTGAGATGTCCTCATTTGTGACAAGGACAGTCACACATGAGGATATCTCACAGTGACTGTCCCTTGTGTAAGCCACTTGAATGTATTGCTATTCAACCACATTTATGGGCCCGTTTGGACCACGGCACACAGTAGCATCTACAGAGAAGAATATCCCAGGTGTAACAAGTTGTAAGAATATACCAACAGTTCTAAGAAGTTCCCTAGCACATAGTAGCATCTTCTAATTGTCTATACCACTTCACAAGGTATTGTTTGCACACATTGTTTTTGGTTCTTTTGATGACCCTTGTTTTGAAATTGCTATTAGGCCTTGTAGCTTATATGTTTTGACTGCTGGAGAGCTTCTAAAGCTAAGCAAGAAGACCATTGCACGAGTTATAGCCGCGCGCTCAGGTTTGAAAATTGTATATTTTTTAATCTAATGTATATTTTAATCCTTTTGCCATGTCATGTAATATGTCTTGCCTTGTAGCTTATATGTTTTGAAATTGCTGTTAGGCCTTGTAGCTTATATGTTTTGATTGCTAGAGAGCTTCTAGAGCTAAGCAAGAAGGCCTTGTAGCTTATATGTTTTGTGTACTTTTGACAATTTTGCTTAGTCACTGAAAGTTGTAGACCGAAGTTTTCATAGCCCAATTTTTGCTTCCTGCGAAGAACGATCATGTCAGATAATATAAGTGAAGAACAAAATAGGGAGACAATCGCTAGATTGTGGTCTAACTTGAAAAGAAAAGGTGATGGAAAATGTTATTGTCCCTGCAAAATTTGTAAGGGCTTAAACTGTAGAAGATTGCTAATCAAAACAGTTAAGAGACATTGTAGGGAGAATGGTCACATTGAAGGGGGGCATGACTATCATCCACTGGTAAGTTGTTCATTATATCATTTTAACAATTTATATACATATGAAATCACTTGATGATGAGTTGAAGATCATGGTTTATTTATGTTAATCAATTTTATATAGGTTGATCTCCCTAGGGAAGTACATGATATGGAGGAACATGGGGGTGCGAATATCCAAGGTGAAGATAATGATCCCATGGAAGATGACGATCATGCGCCAGAAAACACAATTGAAGATGATGGTATAAATACATTGATCCATGACACATTTAGTCCAAGCGGATCTGATCATGATGATGATGATAGCCTTGATGTACCTCTACTTGAGAAGGCATACGAGCCCCTATACAAAAACTCCCAAACAACTCTTCTCTCTGCTGTATTGTTGTTGTTGAACTTGAAGGTTATGAATGGTTTATCCAACATAACAATGTCACGTATGTTAAGGTATGTCATATATGTCTTTATAGTTAACAAAGGGTGAATAATGTACCACTAATATTGTTTATATTAACAACTTATATTTTTTGCTGTAGATTGATAGGCGAGTTTTTGTTACCACCATCAAATATTCTACCTCGCTCATATCGAGAATTATCTGCTATTATGAAAGATATTGGAATGGAGTATCAAGCAATACATGCTTGTCCCAATGATCATATTATATATTATAAAGAACATGAATTTGCAACACAATGCCCTGTATGTCATACGAGTAGATATCGAACAGATCGAATAACAAAAAAGGTGCCTCACAAGGTTCTTCGTTACATCCCCATTATTCCACGGATGCGACAATTATTCAGGTGTACTAGCTTGGCACAATTTATGGATTACCATGCACGCAATAGAAGTCGAGATGATATTATTCGAATCCCTGCGGATGGTTCGGCATTTATGCACATAGAGGAAAAGTGGCAACACTTCAAAGAAGAACCTCGTAATCTCAGGCTTTCATTGGCAGCGGATGGTGTCAATCCATTTGGAGAAATGAGATCTGTTTGCTCGGTGTGGCCTGTTTTTGTTATCAACAATAACATTCCTCCGTGGATGTCAATAAAGAGGGAGCACATTATGTTGGCAATGATTGTTCCAGGTATTTTATCATTTGATAGTTATTAATTTACATGTACTTACAAATCTTACAGTAAAATGGTCACAATAATTATGTAATGTTACTGTTCATTCAAGTAGGTAAATATCAAGTTAAAGATATGAATGTATATATTGAGCCTCTTATTGACGAGTTGGTGGAGTTATGGAACGGTGTCACTATGTATGACGTGTCTAGACCAATTGGACAAAGACAATTTCAATTCCATGCAATACTTGTATGGACAATACATGATGCCCCAGGGCTAACACATTTTTGTGGTATGTTATAGTGAATTCAAGTTGCGCATGATAATTCTAATTATAAAAATCAACATATTTAATAATCCAATTATATCATTATCTTGTAGGTCTTCAAACAAAGGGAAAATTTGCATTTCCAGTTTGTGGTCCAAAGATGAAATCTCGTCATTCAAAAAGTTTAGGAAAGCATGTGTTTGATGAGTACAGACACTTCCTCCACAGGAATCATAAGTATCGAAGTATGGAAAAACATCTTTTCAATGGGAAAGAAGAGACTACATCAAAGCCACGAAGAATGACACCTCGCCTATGGAAGTTGGAATATAATAGAATTAATCGTCGAGGTAATGTCGTTCCACTTAATGGTTTATGTTTGTAATTTATATATTTCTATTGTGATTTTTGTTTACTAATTATGTAATTGATGATCGTGAAGGTCGTCAAGGCACTACTGACAACCTTCCAAAGGGACTAAAAAGCTATCCCAGACAATCTAGTAGGTTGCCCTACTACGAGGACCTACAAATTGTGCATTTGTTTGATCTTATGCATGTTGGAAAGAATATAACAGAGACATTGTGGAAAATACTGGATGGAAGGCGTGACAAAGAAAAAATTGTCAAAATTTGTAATGACATTCATGAATCCAATCATGCACTGAAGAATTTCATTCACTCAAATAGCAATAGAGATCAGATTAATATAAGTGCCCTTCCTTGGTTATTAACGGAGCAGCAAAGTGATGCCATAAAAGAAGTCATACGAAAAATTCGATTTCCCACAGGATTTGCTGGGAACATAAGCAATCTCATATCAAAGAAAAGTGAATTTGGGCCAAGGCTCAAAACGCATGATTGGCATACTTTCATCAAGGTAAGTTATGTTCTTCTGTATTTACAATATATTCATAAACTACGTGTACTATTCATTATGTTATGTTAGAAAATAATGAAATGATTGGTTTATAATTACTGCAGTACGTGCTACCTCTATCTCTCCCAGAGCACTTCAACAATAACATCAAACAAGTGATATATGATCTTGGAAAATACATGAGGTAAGCAGTAATATCTGTTCAATTTGTTGTATATATTTATTATATTCGCGATTTATTTTTCTTGCTATGTAATCTATTGTATATTATTTTGTAAAGTCTCGTATTTATATATTTTTTGTGACTTGAATCTCTTAATGTAGGTGGTTGTCATCTAAAGAAATCCATAAAGAAGATATAAACTATTGGAAGAGAAGAATTCCTCATTTATTGTGTGAAATGCAAAAGTGTCTACCTCCAACTTTTTTCAATGCACAAGAACACTACCTCATACACCAAGTTGAGGAGATTGAATTGTGTGGACCTGCACACACTAGGTCAATGTGGATGGTTGAGAGGCACTTGAAATCTTTGAAGGCTTTGGTTCGAAAAAGAGCACATCCTGAGGGTTCTATGGTAGAGGGATACATGGTATACCAGACTATGGTGTACATTACTGAATATCTTCCTAAGTTTGCTTCAAATATCCATGTAGATCGCATTTGGGATCTCGACCCTTTTAAAAAATTCAAAGGGGAGTACTTGATGGGGAAAGGTAGATTGAGGAAAGTGACAGGTAATAAATTATAAGATGTTATTGTAATAAATTATTTCTTAATCTTCAAAATAAATCGGTTGTAAGTCATCTATTTTTTTTTTGTACAGTTGCTCGAGAGTGGGATGCACTACATTTGTATATTGCAAACAATCTTGATTGGATGACGGTATGGATTGAACGATGTCAACATTCTGGTCACACATTAACATGGGAAGGTGTATCTTCATTGGTTAAAGAAGCTCATCGTAATGGAGATTCTAATGTTACGCAAAGGGAAATAGATTTAGCATATGGTTTAAGAGATTTCCAGGTACGTACAAAATTATTAATCACCCGTATGTTTATCAACTCACGATATAATAATTTTGACATGTTTCACATATTATTGCAGGTTAAACACCACAAGGGTATGTTCTGTAATGGTCAAAAATTTCGCGTCAAAGTGTTGGATGACACGAAGAAAACTTGTGATTCTGGAATAACTGCAGTCTTTCAAGTGACTAATATTTCATCTAGAAATGACTTAGATCCTCAAGAGTCTAAAAATCAATACTATGGCATTTTGGATGATATACTTGAGTGCGACTTTAGTTCCTTCAAATTAGTACTCTTCGTTGTCAAATGGTACAGGCTACGACTTAATCCAAATGATCCTAATAGAACTGTTATTGAACATGATAATGGATTTACAATGGTTAATACAAGGTCGTTTGAGCCAGTTGGGGATGAGCCCTATGTTCTTCCAAGCCAATGTGAACAGGTATTTTACTCAGAGGTTTCACATAAATCGGGTTGGTCATTTGTTGTTAGACATGAACCGAGAGGAAGGCCGATAAAGTATAATGCGATGGAAGAAGAAGATACCGAAGAAGTAGAAGATGATGTAGATGATGATCACGATCGACAATTATTGGATGATGTTCCTGAGACAAATTTTCATGAAGAAGAAGAAGAAGATGATGCTGCTACTGATGATGATGATGAAGATGATGTTGATGTTGATGATGATGATGTTGATGATGATGACAACGACGACGACGACGAGGACGATGATGATGACGACGATGACGACGACGACGATGATGATGATGATGATGATGATGATGAGGATGATGATGATGAAATTTAAAGGTATGCCATCAATCCTTAATGTATTTAATATTCATTTCTTGATAGAAATATATTTGTCTTAAATGGTTACATAGTTTATTCATTATCTATTTAAAAGCTATAAGTGTTATAATGTGTACGTTTTAATGTTTTTAATTTTTATGTGATGCTTATGATGGATGTGATTATGATTATGATGTGATTATGCTCACGATAATTGAATTACATTTGCAGGAATATGAACCCCTTTCAAGAGCATCCCGCACAGTCTCATGGATCGACAGGTATAAGTCAATACACCTTATAGAAAGTCTATTTAATACACTTATCAATAGTAAGATTGATGTCTTCTAAGATCTCTCCCATTTGCAGGTACCAGCAAATAGGTATTTGTCAGAAGTGTCTTCCTCGAGTGAGGGAAATATAGGAATAGAAGAGGAAAGTGAGACATGCAGTTTATCTAGAATAGGGAGATTAACTAGAGGTCAAAGGACTAGAAGGAAATTCAATAAACACATGAAATTTTTCCTTGCTCAAGGGGGGTCATGTTCTTATGATGATGAGACGAAAGGCGACATCGAGGTGCCCTTGAGGTACCAACATCTACAGAAACATTGGGTACCCAAGGAACTTCCTCCAATAAACATTGATTTTTGTGTTAATGAGAGGATATATCGCATAGCACCATCATCATTACATGGTTTGGGCCTACTTTCTATGGATGGCATAAAGGTGTCTTACAACAAAGTTTCTGAATTGATGGAGTATGTTGGACCATGTTACGATTACAAAAGTTGGATGCATATTGTTCAATATAAAAAAAGTATGCGTAGGTATGCACTCTCGGCAAATTATATACAACAGCAAGACAATAATCAAAGTAAAAGTGTGGCTATATACATTGATGGAAGGCCAAAAGCAACAGGGAATATTGCGGGTTTTATAAATAGTACACGACCTGGGTCAACTATAAAGCAACCCAATTGCATATTTGAGGCGCGCGAGGGAAATCGTGTATTCATATGTGCGATAAAATCAATACGTGCAGGGGAAGAGCTGCTTATTGATTACAATTTGAACCGCATAGATACAAACGAGGCTACTATCATGGGGGTGGTACATACTATTAAACCAACTTCTAATCAATGACTCCAACATACCATTTAGTTATTAAATTTTTGGCTAACATTTTTATACTTGATCTTTGACACAGGGGCACAATATGGAGCAACCGCCCGAAGGTGATGGTGACGATATTCCTAGCTCATCTACACATGAGCAGGTAAAATTCATTGTAATTGTGCAAACTAGATAGAAGCAAAATGTTATTTTTTTTAATGTTATTTTCTTCATTGTTTTGGAGTAATTTTGATAATACTAATACTATTGTTGTCACAGAGGGCCGGTAGTCGGAGAGAGGGAAAGCAACCTGCAGTCCCTCAGGAGTCCCCCCTTGTGGACCCTTTTTTTATTGATTTAGCAGAGACCGATGACCCGATCGGTTCCATTAAAAAACTGCTAAAGAAAATTGGGAAAGAACTTCTACGTTTGGTATCCATACATCCTCAGACTCAGGAAATAAAAGACAGGGCAGCTGAGTTGTTGCGCACTTCTGAAAACTTTAAAGTAAGTATTAATGAAATTTTTAATTATTACAAGAGTTCAATAATGGTTTTTATGTTATGCTCTTTTATGACATTAATTAAAATATGGATGCATTGTCTTTACAGAGTTATTTGCGTAATTTTGAACCCCATTCCCATGATGAGGCCGGTATTGCAAGTGGTTCGGGCAGATCACATGTTCCATTCCCCACTTGTGTTTTCCACTGAATATATATAGGAATGATCATAATCATTGACAATACATGCTCGAACAATCTTTTTTTTTAATGCTCTAACAATCTTGTCCATGCTAGTCCACGCGTTCTATATTTATGCATGCTCTAACAATTTTATTCTTCAGCTCCTTTCCATGATGATATGACAACGCCGCCTCCATCCAGGACAACCACAAATGTCTTGCCGACTGCCATGTCAACAACACACAGCCTAAATGCACCAACTGTTGCACCATCTACTGGTACACAAATCCCTCTTTTTCTCTCTTTTGTTATGTGTTTAAGTGTTATGTGTTTACGATGTAGATCCCTTGATTGTGTTTGTGCCATGGGTGCTCTGCACCAATTTATTTCCCTTGAAGTATTATTTCTTGGAGGCATTTGATAATGGTTTTCATTTTTTGCAATAGGAGATGCAACAAGTCCCGATGCAACATCATTTCCTGGATGTTCCCGTGTTCCTAGTACGGGAACGGTGAAGGATTGCGTATTGATCATCAGCGACGATGAAGGCGTTCCCTTAAAAGTATCCAAACTTCCAGGTACTTTAAAGTTATTATTATTCTATAGTGATATAATAGTAATTTAGTTTTTGATCACTCTTCATCGACTAATGATCCCATGATTATTTTGTAGGGAATGATATTTTTTGGCGAAAACTTGGTGACGAGTGTTTGCGGATATTCGGGCCCACCATACGTACATGGTGGAACATCATATCCTAACTAAAACCCCAAACCACTATTTTGATTTCATATCATTGCTAGAATAGTTTTCCTTTTCATCAATTTCTTGAACTATATTAAAGGTAGCTTCTCTTCATTTATGAGTCTAACATGTTTTTTTTTACTTAAAAGGTGGAATAACCAAGATAAAAAGTTGAAGGATGATCTTGTAGATAGTATGACCCAGCTTTTTGGACCTCGTGCATTCGAGAGAAACAAGCTCCTTGAAAGAGCTGGTTTATGTTTGAAGTATATTAGGGACCAGTACAGGAAATATTTAGAGGTTAACCCAAGGCACGAGCGTCCGCCCTGTGTTCTTGAGGCTGAGTGGCAGGGTTTGATTTTGGATGGAAAGTATAAAGCCGACATGAAAAAAGGAATTACGCCAGTAGAGAGTAGAGCAAGGTATGTGATACTTTTGAGAATGTAATTATGTACTAATTAACCTCTAAATTTTTCCTATATTGGTCTCTAACATATTTCAAACTTTTCATAGATTGCCTGACACATCAAAGGCAACAAAGGCAAGATTAGAAAAGCACGGGACACACAAGCTCGGCTCTGGTGGTTTTTCCAAATTTCAAGCACGAGTTGTAAGTATTAGTAAATGAAAACTTGTATCAATTTTTTTATATATTGCAAGGAAATTTTTTTTGATCAAACAATGCAAGTAAAATTCACCATACCAAGAAAAAATGTAGGGGTCAGAGTTCAATAGATGCCTCACAGAAGAGGACAAGAGAATTGGCTTCCAACAAGGCTATAGAGCCGTGGCTGAACGGCTACGAGCTGAAATCAGTGTGCAAGGTTCAAATAATGATGCATCTGAGCCACAGGTAAATAAGCTAAATGAAATTTATTTCAAATTGAATACTTTACCAATTAGTCTATTTGATGTTAAGTTCTAATATAAAGTGAGTATATCTGTTTTAAGAAAGCAATGATAACAATGTGTAGGATATTGGAATGCAGCCTGACAATCCTTCTACACAATCTATGCATAATGAAGGTTCGCATGATGTGCATCCTAGTGGTGGAGGTATACATTTGCTATTAAAATTTTTATATGTAATTACAATTGGTGTTTGGATTAATGTAACATTTTGTATAGCAACTGTAGAGGATCGAGGGGTCGGTGCTCATGAGCATGTTGAGGTTGAGTCTAGACAAAATGATGTGGCCAGATCAGGTAATTAAAGAGCGCCACAGTTATGTTCTTTAAAATAATTAAATACTTGTAACAATTATAATTAAATATTTTAAATTTAACTCTTTTATTTGTTATTGTAGAGGACCCCCCTTTGCAGCAGCATAGGAATTTGAGATCATCAAGAACAAAGAACAAAACAACTGATGAGGGGGGTATTGATGATAACACTGATGCTCCTCTTAGAGCTTACATAGAAAAAAAAATTAGAAAGAGAAAAAAGAAATGATTGTCATCTAAATACCTTAATTGATAATGACTGAATTTTATGTCTCAATGAATTTAATTATGTGCTAATGAATGTTCATGAATTATGTGTTTATTTTCATATTGATGAATGTTGTGTGTTAACTAATCTAATGTGTTAATGAATGTTATCATGTGATATTGATTGAATGTTACATTTTATTAATAATTGAAAGAATGAATAAATGTTAGATGTTAACGGGGAATGTAGAGTGATGTTAGGGGGAGGGGGGTGGGGCCAAATGAGCTTCCACCTTCACGTGGTTGGCCCTGTTTAGTAGAGAATATTAAACTATATTCTCGAAACAAAGTGAAGCTCAATAAGATACTAAATGAGTCAAAATGGTTATCAAGGTCCTCTATCCATAAGATACTTGTAGTCAAAATGGTTATTAATAAGATACTTGTAGTCAAAATGGTTATCTAGGTCCTCTATCCATTCCATAAGTTCTTCACCATTCAAACTTCCTCCATAACAAGGAATGTGCTCTAGGTTAGTCATGAAGCCTAGCATGGACTCTCTGTCAGATAGAGCCACTATTTCAGAGCCTTTTTTGTGCATTTCCTTCAAGCACTGTACAGTGTACGGATGTGAAAGGGAGGGCAGACCAGTGTGGAAGTTAGAGTATTTATATCTTATGCTTTGAGAGTTTATTTGGTAGATTCAAGACACCTTATATCAAAGTTATTCCTTTTTCTTATCTGTTGTTCTGTCAAACCCTCATTTTTTGAGTTATTGCATTCAAATGGCCTTAACTTGCAAATAAACCATAGGATATCCTCTGTTCTTTGTAAAATGCAAGTTAAGGGGGTTTATTTTCATATTTTAAAAGCTTTGGAACAGGATACTAAGCCAGAGAATTTCAAGAGCAAGCCCTAGGTCAAGAATCTCAATGTTCTTGACTAGGAGTTGATGGATTATGCAAGATCAGAGGGTAGCGGCAAGTAAAGGACCTCAAACCTTGTTGAATCTAGATCTTTAGAGCATGGTGGACATCTTCAAACTCTGATCTTGGTTTCATGCACCCATTTTCAATGCCTTGTTTTGGAACCCACACCCAAAGGCATGCATTAGGTCTGCGGACTCAATAAGGACATTGATATGCTCTGGAGTGGAGTCAAGGTCTGGGAGTTGGAGGATTGTTAGAACATCAAAAAGGGTACTCAAAAAACATATAAGTTCATAAGGTCCTTTGTCAAATTGAAGAGTTATTGCTGCAGAACAGGTTTTGGAGACCTACTAGAGTCACTAGGTCTATTTGGACCCGTTTGGACCACGACACACAGTAGCATCTACAGAGAAGAAGTTTGGTATGCAATGGTCTTGAAACCTCCTGAGAAATTCTTGGTATGCATTTGTGTGGTGCAAAAGCTTCGTTGAAAGAGAAAAAGAAGAAAAGAATAGAAATGATTTTTTTTCTTTTTATGTCATATACTGTAACCAGCTACTTATAACTTGCAAAAATTATTATAACCATTTGAAATTGAAACTTAGTTTAATGTGAAACTGAGAACTGCTTTATTAGAGCTTTCTGTGATTTAGATTCAGACATCAAGAACATTGTTTGCCTAATATTGTGATTAATGTTTATTTATTAATATCTCATACTGACAAACAATTGATAATTGTAGGGAAAACGTCATTGGGGGTCTTTGAGGATCCACCAGAAGCCAAGGAGAAAATGTATTCAAATGCTAAAGATGGTGTAACAGTCCTTACAGCTGTTGAACCTTGCTGTGTACTTCATCTCTGATTCTCCAAGTTCAACAGTACTGTGGTATTCCTTTGGATACTTCTAATGGTAAATTTCAGACATCAAGTTCTTTTCGTATGAAACTACTACATTTGTAATCTGTAGTTTTAAACTTTTAGTTTATAAATGTTCATCAGCTTTAGTTCGTATGCTACCATTTCAAGTATGATTAATGAAGTTACCTTTATCACAGGATGAAAGTGAGCAGTCAGCATACTGGTACGGAGCTGGCAGCATTGATACGGTGACTAGGGCATCGTTTAATGGTGGTATTGTGTTTTCCCGTATTTAGGGCATCGGCCTTTTGAAGCATTGCCTTCATCTTTCTTAAGTCTGAGTTTTAAGTTTGTTTATCTCTCTCGACGCTGTTGAAAATACAAATGACAACGTTCTTGTTTGTTTTGCCCTTATATCCCGATGTGATTTCGCGGAGGGTTACGGCGCTGTTGAAAACACAAATGAAAACACAAATCCCTTGTGTAATTGCCACTTGAAGGAGGACAGTCACTGTAAAGACAACATGATAATGTACACTTACAGCCCGTGTACATTATCATGTTGTCTTTAGAGTGACTATCCTCATTTGTTGAAGAAGAAAAGCATTAATGTGGCTGAATAGCAATACATTCAAGTGGCAATCACACAAGGGACAGTCACTGTGAGATGTCCTCATTTGTGACTGTCCTTACAGTGAGTGTACATTATCATGTTGTCTTTAGAGTGACTGTCCTCATTTGTTGAAGAAGAAAAGCATTAATGTGGTTCAATAGCAATACATTCAAGTGGCAATTACACAAGGGACAATCGATCACTGTGAGATGTCCTCATGTGTGACTATCCTTGTCACAAATTACTATCCTTGTAAAGACAACATGATAATGTACACATACAATGAGTGTACATTATCATGTTGTCTTTACAGTGGCTGCCCTCATGTTGTATATTCTTCTCTGTAGATGCTACTATGTGCTAGGGAACTTCTTAGAACTGTTGGTATATTCTTACAACTTGTTACACCTGGGATATTCTTCTCTGTAGATGCTATTGTGTGCCGTGGTCCAAACAGGCCCATAAATGTGGTTGAATAGCAATACATTCAAGTGGCAATTACACAAGGGACAGTCACTGTGAGATGTCCTCATGTGTGACTGTCCTTGTCACAAATGAGGACATCTCACAGTGACTGTCCCTTGTGTAATTGCCACTTGAAGGAAAAAAGCATTAATGTGGTTCAATAGCAATGTATTCAAGCGGCAATTACACAAGGGATAATCACTCTGAGATTTCCTCATTTGTGACTATCCTTACAGTGAGTGTACATTATCATGTTGTCTTTACAGTGACTGTCCTCATTTGTTGAAGGAAAAAAGCATTAATGTGGTTCAATAGTGATGTAGAGTAGTCAGGGCTTTTAGAATATACAAATATACATCCTTAACTCTCATTCCACCAAGGAAGAAGGAATTCCAATGGTTGAAATGTGAGTTAAGGTCTTTACATCAGTCAAACCCTGAAAATGAGGGTTTGTAAACAATGCACAGAAAATTTGAAATAACTTAGATATAAAACAAAGAGAATCAATCAAACCAACTTCCAAAGCATCAGATGTCACTATTACAACTTCCAGGCAAATTTTATCATCCAACCACCATCCGTACAGCCGTACAGAGTTCATTTTTCACCAGAAATGCACTAAAACAGGGTTATTTTTATTTTTTATGAAAGCAAAATGATTACAATACTGGTTCTCTGTCTGTCTTCGACCATTTGAAGCCTAAAATAGGCTCTCCAAACGTTGGTTCAACCATCTAGGTGGTTAGAATAGTTTATCCAACAAATGTCAACTTTGCTAAGCAACTTTTAAAGTTGCATTACAACTTTGCAAACAACTTTGCCGAGAAGGTTAAAAATGTGTTGTGAAACTTTAGGAACCTTATTAAAGTTATTTTGGACCTTCAAACTTCTTAACAACATCTAAAAGACACCTAATAAACACTTACTATGTTCATTTCATCCAAGGACTCAAAAGATGCCCAAGGTTTATAAGTCACCAAGGGGTCTTGTGTCCAACAAGTGGATGTTTATAAGGAGATAAGATCAATCCTTAATATTTATTACAAACCAAGAAAACATCTAAAACTCCTATTCTAATTTATTGTCATTCAAAAAGACTCTGATTTGTCAATCAAAAGGACCTTTCACCAGTCAATCCTTCAAAGCTCCAAGGTGAAAATCTTATGTTCCAATTGATAGGATTTGACTCCTTGGCTTCATGGCAACTTCCTTCAATCATGGTGTCTTTGGCTTGCATTAGGGATGCCCCTGCATCAAATAGCAATGCATTCAAGTGGCAATTACACAAGGGACAGTACATGCCCATTAAAGTTGGTGTTTTGTTATCCAGCATGACAATGGAGACAACATACTCTGTGTCAATTTTACTGATCAAATTTCCCTCCGCCAGGCAAAGCAACAATCTGGGTATGATAAGGTGAAATTTTGTAGTCCTTTTGGGTATGATAACAGTTCCAGTTTCCAATAAGATGGTTCATTTTTATAATCTAGCTTCAATTTCTCTTGTGAAAATCTTTTTTTCATTTTATGGGTGGTAAAATATAATTATTATGCTAGAGGTGTGTACTTATGGATGATAATGAAACAAAATGATAAGATTTAAGACTCTTGTTTTTTTTTTAAATAGCAATTTAAGTTTCCTTCTATTATAAATTACTGTTTTTCTATTTTTTAATGTATCTTTCCAAATCTTTTATATCAATTTTATTTATGAAATATAAATATATTAATAATGTTTTAGTGTTTTTAGGATTAGTTTATATCAATTCTATGTATCATCATTCGTCATTCAATTGTCAGTATTATTAATTTAGACTGTGCAATTGTAGAACTACTCGAATATGGGTTGGATGGATACTCAAGCAGGGGAACCCTCCTCAAATATCTCAAGCAGTGAACTTGGAAAAATGTGTCCTGAAGGAACCCTTTCCATCAGAGAGATAAAAGTACAAACAAGTAAAAGAAGCAGGCTCTGCAAATATGTTTTTGAGAAGAAAAATGATAGATTATTCGAGTATGGTTCATGAGGTATATCTAAAAAGACATTTTTTTTCTTATTATAATAAAAGAGGAAGTTGTGAATGTCAAAGTTGAGTGAAACAAAAATTATTTTCATCAAATTTTATTAGGCTTGCTTTTGGGAATAGTTTCTTACAATATTGCTATTAAGATTTTTATTGTGTAGTTTTTAGATTAGGTTTATAAAATTATATTTCATGAGTAGTGATTCATATTAATCAATTAACGATACTTTTGGAAGGTATTTTCAATGTGTCAAATTTTGATATTTTTACAAGAATTAGATTGTGTAATTTTTTTAATTAAAGTCATTGACTCATATTTCATAAATAATAGTTCTCATGAATCCATCTCTTATAAGATTAAATAGTCTATTTAGGAAGTATTTCTGATAGTATGTCAAATTATGATATTACTATTACCATTAGATTGCATGGCTTTGAAGTCAACCTCGTTGACCCATATTCTTCTCTGTAGATGCTACTATGTGCTAGGGAACTTCTTAGAACTGTTGGTATATTCTTACAACTTGTTACACCTGGGATATTCTTCTCTGTAGATGCTACTATGTGCCGCGGTCCAAACGGGCCCATAAATGTGGTTGAATAGCAATACATTCAAGTGGCAATTACACAAGGGACAGTCACTGTGAGATGTCCTCATGTGTGACTGTCCTTGTCACAAATGAGGACATCTCACAGTGACTGTCCCTTGTGTAATTTCCACTTGAATGAGGACAGTCACTGTAAAGACAACATGATAATGTACACTTACAGCCCGTGTACATTATCATGTTGTCTTTAGAGTGATTATCCTCATTTGTTGAAGAAGAAAAGCATTAATGTGGCTGAATAGCGATACATTCAAGTGGCAATCACACAAGGGACAGTCACTGTGAGATGTCCTCATTTGTGACTGTCCTTACAGTGAGTGTACATTATCATGTTGTCTTTAGAGTGACTGTCCTCATTTGTTGAAGAAGAAAAGCATTAATGTGGTTCAATAGCAATACATTCAAGTGGCAATTACACAAGGGACAATCGATCACTGTGAGATGTCCTCATGTGTGACTATCCTTGTCACAAATGAGGACATCTCACAATGACTGTCCCTTGTGTAATTCAAGTGGCAATTACACAAGGGACAGTCACTGTGAGATGTCCTCATTTGTGACTGTCCTTACAATGAGTGTACATTATCATGTTGTCTTTAGAGTGACTGTCCTCATTTGTTGAAGAAGAAAAGCATTAATGTGGTTCAATAGCAATACATTCAAGTGGCAATTACACAAGGGACAATCGATCACTGTGAGATGTCCTCATGTGTGACTGTCCTTGTCACAAATGAGGACATCTCACAGTGAATGTCCCTTGTGTAATTTCCACTTGAATGAGGACAGTCACAGTAAAGACAACATGATAATGTACACTTACAGCCCGTGTACATTATCATGTTGTCTTTAGAGTGACTATCCTCATTTGTTGAAGAAGAAAAGCATTAATGTGGCTGAATAGCGATACATTCAAGTGGCAATCACACAAGGGACAGTCACTGTGAGATGTCCTCATTTGTGACTGTCCTTACAGTGAGTGTACATTATCATGTTGTCTTTAGAGTGACTGTCCTCATTTGTTGAAGAAGAAAAGCATTAATGTGGTTCAATAGCAATACATTCAAGTGGCAATTACACAAGGGACAATCGATCACTGTGAGATGTCCTCATGTGTGACTATCCTTGTCACAAATGAGGACATCTCACAATGACTGTCCCTTGTGTAATTCAAGTGGCAATTACACAAGGGACAGTCACTGTGAGATGTCCTCATTTGTGACTGTCCTTACAATGAGTGTACATTATCATGTTGTCTTTAGAGTGACTGTCCTCATTTGTTGAAGAAGAAAAGCATTAATGTGGTTCAATAGCAATACATTCAAGTGGCAATTACACAAGGGACAATCGATCACTGTGAGATGTCCTCATGTGTGACTATCCTTGTCACAAATGAGGACATCTCACAATGACTGTCCCTTCTGTAATTGCCACTTGAATGAGGAAAGTCACTGTAAAGACAACATGATAATGTACACATACAATGAGTGTACATTATCATGTTGTCTTTACAGTGGCTGCCCTCATGTTGTATATTCTTCTCTGTAGATGCTACTATGTGCTAGGGAACTTCTTAGAACTGTTGGTATATTCTTACAACTTGTTACACCTGGGATATTCTTCTCTGTAGATGCTACTGTGTGTCGTGGTCCAAACAGGCCCATAAATGTGGTTGAATAGCAATACATTCAAGTGGCAATTACACAAGGGACAGTCACTGTGAGATGTCCTCATGTGTGACTGTCCTTGTCACAAATGAGGACATCTCACAGTGACTGTCCCTTGTGTAATTAAGTATTGTGGGGAAGCATTCTAAATAACCAAAGCCGCTAACAATAAATTCAACACAGATATGTCCTCATTTCTGGGTATTTTAGCTCTCTAACAGCTGAATACCAGATTAAATAATAATGACAAAAGAAAAATAAACCCAACGTACTCAGAAATTGTAGCTGTGATTTTGCGGAGGGAATCTCTCTCGGCGCTGTTGAAAACACAAATGACAACCCGCTTGATTTCGCGGAGGGAATCTCTCTCGGTGCTGTTCAAAACACAAATGACAACCCGCTTTGTTCAAAACACAAATGATAACCCGCTTGATTTTGCGGAGGGAATCTCTCTCGGCGCTGTTGAAAACACAAATGACAACGTTCCTTTTTTTTTTTGCACTTATATCCCGACCAACATAAGGTCCATTTGTAATACAACATGATAATGTACACTTACAGTGAGTGTACATTATCATGTTGTCCTTAGAGTGACTATCCTCATTTGTTGAAGAAGAAAAGCATTAATGTGGCTGAATAGCAATACATTCAAGTGGCAATTACACAAGGGACAGTCACTATGAGATGTCCTCATTTGTGACTGTCCTTACAGTGAGTGTACATTATCATGGTGTCTTTAGAGTGACTGTCCTCATTTGTTGAAGAAGAAAAGCATTAATGTGGTTGAATAGCAATACATTCAAGTGGCAATTACACAAGGGACAATCACTGTGAGATGTCCTCATGTGTGACTGTCCTTGTCACAAATGAGGACATCTCACAATGACTGTCCCTTGTGTAATTCAAGTGGCAATTACACAAGGGACAGTCACTGTGAGATGTCCTCATTTGTGACTGTCCTTACAGTGAGTGTACATTATCATGTTGTCTTTAGAGTGACTGTCCTCATTTGTTGAAGAAGAAAAGCATTAATGTGGTTCAATAGCAATACATTCAAGTGGCAATTACACAAGGGACAATCGATCACTGTGAGATGTCCTCATGTGTGACTATCCTTGTCACAAATGAGGACATCTCACAATGACTGTCCCTTCTGTAATTGCCACTTGAATGAGGACAGTCACTGTAAAGACAACATGATAATGTACACATACAATGAGTGTACATTATCATGTTGTCTTTACAGTGGCTGCCCTCATGTTGTATATTCTTCTCTGTAGATGCTACTATGTGCTAGGGAACTTCTTAGAACTGTTGGTATATTCTTACAACTTGTTACACCTGGGATATTCTTCTCTGTAGATGCTACTGTGTGCTGGGGTCCAAACGGGCCCATAAATGTGGTTGAATAGCAATACATTCAAGTGGCAATTACACAAGGGACAGTCACTGTGAGATGTCCTCATGTGTGACTGTCCTTGTCACAAATGAGGACATCTCACAGTGATTGTCCCTTGTGTAATTGCCACTTGAATGAGGACAGTCACTGTAAAGACAACATGATAATGTACACAAGTACCGTGAAGGTAGTTGCAAGTTACGGCTGTTTCATTGCATACCCGAAACAATGAAGATGTTACGGTCCACAAAACGTTTGTGCTTGAAAGATGAACAAATAAAATTAAACTTCTAAATAACCAGAGCCGCTAACAATAAATTCAACACAGATATGTCCTCATTTCTGGGTATTTTAGCTCTGTAACAGCTGAGTACCAGATTACATAATAATGACAAAAGAAAAATAAACCCAACGTACTCAGAAATTGTAGCTGTGATTTCGCGGAGGGAATCTCTCTCGGCACTGTTGAAAATACAAATGACAACGTTTCTCTACATTATCATGTTGCCTTTACAGTGACTGTCCCTTGTGTAATTGCCACTTGAAGGAGGACAGTCACTGTAAAGACAACATGATAATGTACACTTACAGCCCGTGTACATTATCATGTTGTCTTTAGAGTGACTATCCTCATTTGTTGAAGAAGAAAAGCATTAATGTGGCTGAATAGCAATACATTCAAGTGGCAATCACACAAGGGACAGTCACTGTGAGATGTCCTCATTTGTGACTGTCCTTACAGTGAGTGTACATTATCATGTTGTCTTTAGAGTGACTATCCTCATTTGTTGAAGAAGAAAAGCATTAATGTGGTTCAATAGCAATACATTCAAGTGGCAATTACACAAGGGACAATCGATCACTGTGAGATGTCCTCATGTGTGACTATCCTTGTCACAAATGAGGACATCTCACAATGACTGTCCCTTGTGTAATTCAAGTGGCAATTACACAAGGGACAGTCACTGTGAGATGTCCTCATTTGTGACTGTCCTTACAATGAGTGTACATTATCATGTTGTCTTTAGAGTGACTATCCTCATTTGTTGAAGAAGAAAAGCATTAATGTGGTTCAATAGCAATACATTCAAGTGGCAATTACACAAGGGACAATCGATCACTGTGAGATGTCCTCATGTGTGACTATCCTTGTCACAAATGAGGACATCTCACAATGACTGTCCCTTCTGTAATTGCCACTTGAATGAGGACAGTCACTGTAAAGACAACATGATAATGTACACATACAATGAGTGTACATTATCATGTTGTCTTTACAGTGGCTGCCCTCATGTTGTATATTCTTCTCTGTAGATGCTACTATGTGCTAGGGAACTTCTTAGAACTGTTGGTATATTCTTACAACTTGTTACACCTGGGATATTCTTCTCTGTAGATGCTACTGTGTGCTGGGGTCCAAACGGGCCCATAAATGTGGTTGAATAGCAATACATTCAAGTGGCAATTACACAAGGGACAGTCACTGTGAGATGTCCTCGTGTGACTGTCCTTGTCACAAATGAGGACATCTCACAGTGACTGTCCCTTGTGTAATTGCCACTTGAATGAGGACAGTCACTGTAAAGACAACATGATAATGTACACAAGTACCGTGAAGGTAGTTGTAAGTTATGGCTGTTTCATTGCATACCCGAAACAATGAAGATGTTACGGTCCAGAAAATGTTTGTGCTTGAAAGATGAACAAATAAAATTAAACTTCTAAATAACCAGAGCCGCTAACAATAAATTCAACACAGATATGTCCTCATTTCTGGGTATTTTAGCTCTGTAACAGCTGAATGCCAGATTACATAATAATGACAAAAGAAAAATAAACCCAACGTACTCAGAAATTGTAGCTGTGATTTCGCGGAGGGAATCTCTCTCGGCACTGTTGAAAATACAAATGACAACATTTCTCTACATTATCATGTTGCCTTTACAGTGACTGTCCCTTGTGTAATTGCCACTTGAAGGAGGACAGTCACTGTAAAGACAACATGATAATGTACACTTACAGCCCGTGTACATTATCATGTTGTCTTTAGAGTGACTATCCTCATTTGTTGAAGAAGAAAAGCATTAATGTGGCTGAATAGCAATACATTCAAGTGGCAATTACACAAGGGACAGTCACTGTGAGATGTCGTCATTTGTGACTATCCTTACAGTGAGTGTACATTATTATGTTGTCTTTAAAGTGACTGTCCTCATTTGTTGAAGGAAAAAAGCATTAATGTGGTTCATTAGCAATGTATTCCCAGCATCTGTACCTGCATCTCTCTTATATACTACAAGTTACTTGCCATCAGAAATTGCAGTTCCCTCACGTGACATTGATGGTGAAGTGTTCTTTTCAAAACCATCATCTGTGGTTACCAATGCTCCTGTTTTAGGCAATAAGTTTGTTGCATTCCATGAGCCATTGGTCAAGTTTCTTCTACGAGCTTCTGATGCCTCAAAATCTAAGCAGCGCCTACGCATGCCTCGTTGTGGTTGATTATCATTCTGTACATGAATTATAATGAGTAATCAGTTTTGGGCCTTGGAATCTTGTATGTAACATGCACAGGCATTTCATGGCTAAATGAATCTATTTAAAAGCATCAACTTTTCTTACATGATGCTGGATACATAAGTAGAACAAGCGTATATCAAATTGGAACCAATCAGAACTCCACAATGACATATTATTTAGAGTACTCTTCAGTTTAAGTAATAATGCATATATTGACACTGTAAAGACAACATGATAATGTACACTCACTGTAAAGACAACATGATAATGTACACTCACTGTAAGGACAGTCACAAATGAGGACATCTCACAGTGACTGTCCCTAGTGTAATTGCCACTTGAATGTATTGCTATTCAGCCACATTAATGCTTTTCTTCTTCAACAAATGAGGATAGTCACTGTAAAGACAACATGATAATGTACACTCACAGTGAGTGTACATTATCATGTTGTCTTTACAGTGACTATCCTCATTTGTTGAAGAAGAAAAGCATTAATGTGGCTGAATAGTGGCAATTACACTAGGGACAGTCACTGTGAGATGTCCTCATTTGTGACTGTCCTTACAGTGAGTGTACATTATCATGTTGTCTTTACAGTGGCTGTCCTCATTTGTTGAAAGAAAAAAGCATTAATGTGGTTCATAAGCAATGTATTAAATTAATTTTTTTTTTTAATCCACCCACGGGCGTCGCAATTGCGACGGAAACCCGTCGCAAGGCGATGCAGGCGCCCGTTGCAATTGCTTGGGAGGTCCGTCGCGATTGCGACGGCCCTCCAAAGCCATGCGACGGGGGGGCGACGGCCATGCCGCTTCTTAAATCTTAGCCACATTGCGACGGATAGGTGTCGCAATTGCGACGGATACCCATAGACGTCGCAATTTGCGACTAAAAAACAGCGACGTCTATGGGTGTTGCTATTGCGACACATAGCTGTCGCAATTGCGACACATAGCCGTCGCAAAATGGCCCAAAATGTATTAGTGAATTCTTATATTTGCAACTTTTTAGATCATTTACTTAAGCATTACATGTCTTTGTTCAAAGTTTATTCTAACACTATATTATATCTTATTCTTATTAAAATGTTCTTTGTTGTGGGGCAGGAGGTCAATCTTTATTGTCTTCATTGTGGGGGACAATGAAGATTTCTCTGACAAACAGCAGGTCTTCTTTAGTATCTTATAATAACAAGCTAAACTGATAAAGGTGTTATGGAAATTTAATCTGCAATTACTAATAGATTAAACAAATTATTACTATGCTTAATGTTCCATTTAAATGCATTTAACAAAAAAAACAAATTTAAAAAACTGAACCAATGGCATGTTTACAACAAAGATGTGTTGAAGAGTTTGCTCCTTGTTTAATGTTAACTGTTCATGCACAATCCACTCATACAACAGTGAAATGCTATGTGGAAGATATGGTTGATAGTGTTCCTTGAGGGAAGGGGGATTGTGAAAGACTTGTTATCATTGTATTGTGTATTTCCAATATGTTTGGATGCAAGGCAGACTAGGAGAATGAAGGATCGCTCATTGATTGCATGATAACCCGGTTTTGAAGGGTCATTGGGGGTTGAGGGGACAGTCAAGGTTTGGATGATTGGGCCATTGGAGGACCCTATTTATTTGTATTAATTTTTATTCAAATTGGATGCATGGATTTCTTGTGAATTATCAGCTGTTATGTATCCTGCAACTGCATCCGTAAATCTGCATATACTTCTCTAGGGTTGTAAGCTACTTAGAGATCAAAATAGAGAAACTAAATCAAAATTGTTCTTTGTCCTATTTCCTTTTAACAAAGTCTCAACTATCAATGATACAATACATTTGATTCCCTAAACTATCAATACAAATGATGCCTAGCTAGAAGCTCATGGGCTATCCATTTGATAACTACAGTCAACATTTCAAAAAAATGGATATCCAAACATTTGAAAACCAATGACATGTTTACAAAAAAGGTCCAATAGAACTTCCAACAATTCTTAAACATACTTTATCTAATATGATGAATTCTTAAATAGTTAAGGTTGGAGTAGACATAGTTATCACACATTTTTTTGTGTGGTACAAGGAAGATTTGGTTAGGTCAAGTCTTCCTTCATGCAGTAGTCTACAGAATTAAACCTTTATTACCAACTAATCATATCAGATAACTAGTATGTTTAAGAATTGTTGGGACTAGTCCTTTGGCGTGTATTAAACAGAATAGAATTTTTAGCATATTTTTATCATTCTATTTCTTTGTTGTAAACATGTCATCGGTTCAGTTTTGTAACTTCACTATTGTATGAGTGGATTGTGTAGGAATAGTTAACATTAAACAAGGAGAAACTCCTCAACACATCTTGGAAACCATTAAATTCAATAATAAATGAAACTTAATACCAACACTATTCCTTCCATTCACTTCTACCAAGAATAAAACATTTAATCCATTCAACATTACATATAATCATTAGACAGTTACATTTCCTGACTATGTAGAGGAATAGTCACAACCAAAATGATCAAAACTACTTTCACCCTTGCACAAGCTATTCTGAACTTCAAGTAAAATGAGAAATATGCTATATCAAATCATTCATATTCATAGTAACCATTTGAAGGATCATTTTGTCAATGAACCCTCTGACTGTACCCATGCGGCAGAGAAAGGAAACTTAGTAATTCAGTCTATGCCATTGTTTGTGAGGGTACAGTCATGATAAGTGCCTCTCAAACCTCTCCAAACATGTAAGATTGTCTTTAAATACTTTATTGATCTCTTCTAAACATTAACTAAATCAAACCTACATTTGAATCCACACACAATAACCCCAAAATGAAGGGTTTTGTATCTTTTAATGAATCTCAATCACTGGTAACACATGGACAGTCAAACTAGTAGTCTCCAAAGAATTCAATAAGTGACTGGATTGTATTTAATACATGCCAAAGGACTAGTTGTATGAAATTGTCAATCACATAGCATTTCACTGTTGTATGAGTGGATTGTGCAGGAACAGTTAACATTAAACAAAGAGAAAACTCCTCAACACATCTTGGAAACTATTGAATTCAATAATAAATGAAACCTAACACCAACACTATTCCTTCCATTCACTTCTACCAAGAATAAAATATTTAATCCATTCAACATTACATATAATCATTAGACAGTTACATTTCATGATTGTGTACTAGAGGAACAATCACGAACAAAATGATCCAAACATTTAAAAATAGTGAATCGATATCTTTGAGCACAACCACCAATAACATCAAATAATGGAGATAAAGCACGGGCTAGGACACGACACCAATAGAATGTGGTCATTTCAGAGAGCATTCATGATCAAATAAAATGCAATGCATTTGAAATTTGCGGTCGAATATGATGCCAGATGCTCGAAAGATGAAGAAATCACATACCTTCTGTCGCACTCAGCTTTCACTCCTTTTCTCTCGCTCCTTCTCTATCCAATCAAAATAAAAATGATGAGGTCGTTTCACTTGTTTTTTCATAGCCAAATCTTCCTTGTACCACACGAAGAACATGTCATTGGTTCAGTTTTGTAGATTTGTTTTTTGTGTAATTAGTAATTGGCAGATTAAATGTAGATAACACCTTTATCAGTTTAATTAGCATGTTATTATCATATTAGATAAAGTATGGTTAAGAATTGTTGGGATTGGTCCTTTTGCATGTATTAAACATAATAGAATTTTTAGCATATTATTATCATTATATTTCTTTGTTCTAAACATGCCATTGGTTCAGTTTTGTAGATTTGGTTTTTGTGTTAAATGCATTTTTCATGAGGAGGGGTCTTCTTCTGAGGAGATTGATGAAGATTGTGCACCTCAAAAACTAATTCATAAGGTACCATTCATGTTTCCTATTCACCTATATTTTTGGATTGGTAAATCTCCTTATAAGTTTCATGTCCTTTCTTTTGATTACTATGGATGAGATATATATCTTACATTTAACATTAAACTTCTTTACATTTTAGAACATGTAGTGTGTTTTTTGAGGATTTTACCAAATCAAATTTTAATATAAACTGAAAACACCAAACTGATATCTTGCCCTTTCAACTTGACAAAATATTTGCATTTGACCAATAACTGCAAGCAATTGAATGATAAATCCACATACCTGTATCTTTGTAAAATACCCGGAACATTAAAAATATGGCTAAGTAGTTGCCGCCATGATTTTTATATACTAAATATGGGAAAAAAAACACCAAAAAGAATCGAATAGAAAACATGATTGGTCATTTCAAAGAGAATTCATGATCAAATAAAATGTAATGCCTTCTCTCACGCTCGATCAGCTTTCACCTGCTCGTTTTCTCCCACTCATTTTCTCTACAATTGAAATAAAAATGATTTGGCCATTTCAAAATAGTGAATCAATATCCTTGAGCACAAGCACCAATAACATCAACTATTTTGACCTGTGGGTACCCTAATGTTGGCAAGAGTTATTTTATTAATAAGATTACTTTGCAAGCTTGAAGAAGCAGTATATTTTGGCAAATGAAGAGTGGAAAGATGATGATATTCATGAGATCATGGATGGACACAATGTTGTGGATAGAATGTGAAGACATCTTTCTAGCCTGGCCCTGGATCCTTCGACAATTTGGGTAGGATCCAGACCTAGGCTAGAAAGATGTCTTCCTTTTTGTTGTGGAATATAGGCACTGCTGCTGCAACAACTACAGACTGCGATGTAGATATCACAACAGCTCAAAAACATAAATGTAGGCATCATGGTCACAATTTTTTGGAGACACAACATAATTGAGTGGTATTCCCAGACGATGCAAAGAAACCATTTCTTTGCATCATCTAGGAATACCACTCAATTATGTTGTGTCACCAAAAAATTGTGACCATGATGCCTACATTTATGTTTCTCAGCTGTTGTGTCCCAAGACCCCTTATGACCGTTTATGATCCCTAAGAATACATCTTAGAGGTCTTAAAATGTCATAAAGGTTCATAAGAGGCTCCTAGGAGGGGCCATATGAGCTTCCAACTTCATGTGGTTGGCTCTGTTAAGTAGAGAATGTTAAACTATTCTCGAAACAAAGAGAAGCTCAATAATTTAAGGTCTCAGTCCACGGAGATGCTGAAAAAATGACGGGAATCAATGATGGAGAGCTTTTAGATTCTAAGAAGATGTATATGGAGTGGAGACCAGATTGAGTACCAGTGCAGAGATGATGATTCAGTAACCTACATCTATAAAACCTTCACGATTATCCCTTTTTTGGCCTCCACTCATTCCTCTTCTAAAAAATGGTTATCTAGAAACTTTGGATATTGTTTCTCATCCATGCACGAAATGTGCTAGTGATCGTATAAAATTACTTTAGGCCTCCAGTATTGATGAGCTGCACAAGTGTAAAATGTTTTTGCAAGACTGGAATCAATTATATTGGATATTGTGTAGTGTACATAAATGCAAGGTGGTCATTATTCTCGATGATCGGCAGGTATAAGTCTTCCAGGCCTTACCTAGTAGCTAGGACTAAAGATAACACAGCTCAAGAGCCCATTATAGTTGGTCTCTTTCTTCTGTCTATATTATTGACAAAATGTTTTACCTTTCATTAGCTCATCAAATTCGGGGATTTGAAAGAATTTAATAGAATATTTTCATGTATAACGTACATTATTTAAGTTTGACGTTGAACAAATTTATATACTTCAGGCACTTGTATACTATGAGGATGGCCATAAAGAAGCATCTCCTCCCATGGCTTGAGTAATGTAGGCCATTGGAGGAGATGCTTCTTTATCTCCATCCTCATAGTCTACAAGTGCGCAAAGTAGATAAATTCGTGCAACATCAACTTAAATAATATACCTTGTCATGAAAATATTCTATTAAATTCTTTCAAATCCTTAGATTTGATGAGCTAATGAAAGGTAAAACATTATGTCAATAATATAGACCAAAGAAAGAGACAACCTATGATGGTCTCTTGAGCTTTCTTATTTTTAACGTGCATATCTGTCACTTTTTCAACACTTTAGAGTTTATTTCGACGATAGTGCTATACATCTGATAGTGTTTCCCGTCAGACAATATGCCCACGCGTCGCCTCTCCAAAAGATCAAATGTCAGAGAAAATTACTTTTCGACAATTACTGTGACATGAATAATATATCTTCGATAGGGCTACTTGTCGGCAATATACTGCTATACCGTCTCTCTTCTGACAGTCCCAATGTTAGAGATATGTAGTTTTCGACAGACTTTAGCAACAGTAATGCTATAGCACCGACGGGTTTATCTATCGGACATTGGCTGCGGATCTGTCGCTATTCCAACAGTTATAATGTTGGAAACTAATTCTTTTCAACAGGTAATTGCGACAGCCATGCTATATTTACGATAGGTCTTCTTGTCAAATTTTAGATAGATGGACCGTAGGAAATGTCATAACAAAGTTGGTATTCATGGACTAGTTTCCAATAGAATGGGATGTCAGAAAACTGACGATTACCTCTTCCATCACAATTTCCAATGCAAAAATGGTGACGGACACATATGTCAAAATATCGACAAATGGTCGTTGCAAATCTGACAAATGGCCGTCGGAATTTGACCTCAAATGTACTAGTGATTAGTGAACACAATAACCTGAATTTTGATTCACAAGTGTCCATTTTTTGGCATTTTCATAAACTGAATTATTTATTATGTTCACTAACCTAACAAGATTACACTGATGTTGTTTGAAAAGCTTAACAGAATGAATTGCAGTGTTCAAAGTTGACTAGTTTTCTCATCACAATCAAAGAAGAAAGATGCAGTGCAAAGTGCCTTACAAGATGCTACAACAAAGTGCTATATTGCTACAAAACAGTCATGTTCAATTGCCAAGATTCAACTGCATAGTCACTGGTATTATTTATTTTGAAGTTCCATACACAATGTTATTGCTAAATTCAAAATGTCAAAATTCAATGAATTCACTGTTGTTGCTGATTAACAAAAGAGAAATGCTACAAAACTCATCTTAATGTCATAAAAATGTTATCAGTATGTATTTGATGGATGTCACGAGCCCCTGCTCAAACTTCATTGAATTTCATTTTGATGTCTTTGGATGTCATGAGCCCATGCTCGAACTTCTTAGACAATAAATAAACATTTTTCATCTTATTGCATTTCTTATGATAAAGATTTATTTTCAGCATCATTGGTTCATTTTCAGCATGGAACAGAGGAGGAGACTATGTTCAAGCATGGCGATCTGTACAAGTGAAGCTAAGGGTGTTCACTATTATCAGTGTTGCAAAATAATGTTTTCAAAATGACCATTCATTTTATTCACCTGGAGCACTTTGAAATGTTAAAAATGACTAGTGCAAGAAATAGTGGTATTTTTTAGGCTCAGGTTACCAAATAATAATGACTGGTGTTAAAGAAGATCAAAAATATGGTCATTGTTTGTAACAGTGAAGCTTTTTAGTTCATTTTATTTAGCTGAGGAACATGGAAATTAAAATGATAATGACTGGTGTGTGCTATGTGACATCAAAGACTGGTGTATGTTAACTACTTTCTTGAAAGGATTTGAAATATAATAGAATAATACATGTTTATCAAAAGAGCATTTAAACAGTGAACCTGGTGGTTCCTATAGCAAGCTAACATCTACAATATAGCCGAGCCAAGAAGAATACATGTTTAACAAAGGAGATGTGAGCCAACATTAAAAGAAAAAGATTGGTAAAGTAACTAGTTCATGTTTAGTTTTCCAAAAGACAGTGCAAGTTAAGCCATAGGCTTAATTATAAGTGGGTTTTCATTTTATGTTGGCAAATATTCAGTCATAGTAGCTTGAAGGAAATAGATAGTTCTTCTTCTTAATATTATAATGTATATCAAAAGGAGAAGAATATAGAGAGAAATGAAGGTGTATTCAAGCTATAGATAAATGTACAAATCTGAACTATATGAGTTCAATAAAAAACAAAGCCCTATTTCAAAGTAAAAGGATAGTACAAAATAAAACTTATCTGCATGTTTCATGGGATAGTTTGTGTCTGTTAGTCCAAGCTCGAGTTCAATTTACAGTTGTAAGTGGCTTGGTCTAAAGTTGTGGTTGAAATATGCCATGCTTCAGACCGAGTTCACATCTTGGTAACTTTACATCTTTCAACCATAGCTTGGACTAAGCCAAGACTGCAGAGGTTTATCCCCAAGTGAAACCCACAAATCATGGAGGAGCTATCATGTACTATGAAGGGAGGAAAATCCCACATCAAAAGAGGGAAAACAAATAAAAATTCATGCCTAGTTGTACCAAATAGGAAGGGATCAAACTTACCATCAATGAAGGTGTGTTCAAGCTCAGAACCAAGTAAAGACCAGTCACATTTCAAGCCATGAAACAAGAACATCGAGGCTTTACTTCACAGTCAAGATTAATGTCAAGTTTCAGCTGCCACGACACAGTCTGAAGCTGTGGTTGAAAGATGCCCACACTTCTAGCTGAGTTTACAGCTCCACATTTTCCAGCCACAGCTTAGGATGGGCCAAGACCATTGGATTTCATCCTCATATCAAGTCGTGATCCAAGAATGCAACAACTCAGGTTTGAGTTCATCAAGTGAAGCAAGCCAAGTTTCTAGTCACAATCAAGCCATGACTCAAGGAGATAAACAAAGATCGAGGCCGAGTTTCAAAGCCATCTCAAACTCACAGTTTACACTAGTCACAAGCCAAGAAAGGAGCCATAGTTCAAATTAAAACACCATTCACAGGGTGAGAAGAATAATCACAGGTCGAGCTTAGAGCTGAGCCTAAACATGCATAAGCCAAGCTTCAAATATTGAAGTAAAACTCAGAGAACAAAGATGAAATCATGCCAAGTGATCTCCAGATCACATGAAAAGAAACCTGAGCCTTCATATAGAAAACTCTCAGTTCAAAATCGGTGCCAAGAAGATCTATTAAAGCACAGAGAGCTAATTCATGCCAGTCAAGCCGAGCTACGTCCCAAATTCTTGCAGAGTTTTGCTCATAAGTTAGGGTTTTTTTCCCTATTCTTCTTGGAAACACTAAAGAAAAATGCTAAGTCCGAGAACAAACAATAATTTTGGGTTTTTTGGAATCCACTGAGACCGAATTCAATGCCATAACTACAAATGTCTACATCCTGGCAAAGCCCAAAAACCACAGTGCCAGCTCATTGCCTTGTATTCCACATAATACGCAAGTGGTTGGAGTGGTCATGTCGATCGTCTAACACTTAGCATTTGATAGACTTAGGAGATTTTCTTAAGTTTAGATCTTAGGTAGTTTAGGCTTTTATTTATTTTGACTTCTTATTCAGTTTAAATAAATTAAATGTTTGGTTAAATATTGTAAAAGGATTTATATCCTTAGTTTAGAACCAATATGTAGGGCTTAGTTTTGGCATGATCTTTAGGCTAGGATTTTGGCATGATTCTAGGCCAAGTTAGGGAAAATAATAAAGGCTTATATTTTTGAATTAGAGGCATAGGAAAGATATAAAATAGATTTTGATTATCAGTTTAGGGGGTTGCAAATTTTGGAGAGAGGGTTGAAAGTGAGCATATTGTTCCTTGATGCCTTCGAGATCTTATTTTTGTAACCTACTTGTCAGGTGTTTGGATGGATAATAAAGAAGATGATCTATTTATCCATATATTTTGAGTATTGACTCAAATCCTGTTTTCATCATTCTCCATAAGTGTTTATTTGTTTTGGTAACTAGGAGAAATGAATGATTTCCTATTCCTACTCTAAGTGAACAAAATCTGAGCCTTATGCAGAATATGTATGTTTGTTGATAGATTAAGCTATTTGTGGTCTATACCCTAGTAGTAAGGTCTAATTAACCTATATGTTGATAAGTAATTCAAGGTGTCAAACTTTTGGTATACGAGTTGGGGTTGCTTTTTTTATTGCCAAGAAAAGTCTAATTTCATTTTGGTGTATCACCCCATTTTCCCTTTTAGTTTTAAAGTTCCTTTTCCATTTTCCCACCAAGTTTTCAATCAAGAGATGATATTCCAAATCAAATAGGAACCAGCCTAGAATCTGGAGACTCCTTCTTATTCAGAGTCCACCCTCAACTCGAGAAGGTTTCCATTGTTAGGATAGAATACTTTTAAGCCCTAATACCTGAGTTGGGGTGGTATTTTAAAACCTAAACAGATGTTTGAGGCAATATTTTTTTAAAATAGGGGTATTCTTTAATATGCCACTAACACATGTTATATGACCTAGGTTCACTAAGTGAATCCCTCATGGCATAAAACTACTTTCTCTCTCTTCATAGCTCTAGATTTACATTCTTCACTCACATTTTCACAATTGTCTTCCATAATAGAAAAGGATCACTACATTCACTTAGTTCTTGAGCCTCCTCAAGCCTAGTGGATCATCTTTCTTCAATGTAAGAGGAGATGGACCCATTGTTCCTAGTTTTTCTATACAAGCTAGTGAACAAATATTTTCTTCATTACAATACCTCTAACCATGTATGCTTCCCTTAATCATAGAAGACATAATTCATCACATACACTACAATGACTAGAGGATAAATTTAACTATCAAACTACCTTGTTGTATAGGATAGTGAAAACAATCAACAACAATGACATTAAACACTCATAAGTTCTTCTTCAATCTCATTTTAGCCACAAGACCTTGGTGAATAAAATAAAGGGGATCCCTACTATGACTAATCACATTAATATGTTGTTTGAAGAATTCTCCATGAACCATGAATGGGTGATATTGTGGTGCTAGAAAAGAGTTGCAAATGTCACTTTACTAGTGTCAATGTTATCTTTTACCAACTCCTCAAGCTCATTCTTGCTCGAATTAGCTCTTATGTTGCTTGTTGTTCTTTGGGTTCATTGATATCATAATCAAACTCTTCTTCATTATAAAGTATTCGAATGCCTTAGCTCTTGCCCAAACATTTATCAGCCAAGATCGTAATGTTCTTTGCACAAAAAGAAAAACAAATTCTTTTAAGATCATGTATAGTCTCATTATTTATTTTTTGTACAACACACTAAGGTGTATGAATTAAATCCCCCTTTCTAAATATTACCTTTATGTTATATAGTAGTAGGTTCTCTCAACAAAGATAAAAATAGAACTCTATAGTACATATGGCTCAAATTTTAAATCCCTCCTAATAGCCTCTTGTAGTGATGGTGTTACAAAGGCTTAAGCAAAACTTTGAGGGAAATACACCCTAGACATATGAACCCATTGAGGTTTACTACTTGATTCTAGTAGTCTAACTTAAGTATTCATCCCTATTCATTTGTGCAATGTGTTCTAATAATATTTGGCTAAAAGTATCATAAGAACACATAAGGTGATGTCCTTGTGTGAACAAAGCATGGTGTTGCAACTCATAAGCAACATAATGCAATGTGGAAAATTGAATGCCATTTTCTTCCATCATAGGACTATTGGCAAGTTGACTATACTGGTGTACATGACTAAGATTTAGTGTTGTCATTATGGCAACAAAGTCATATAGAGTTTTGGTGTTAGTGCAATAACTTAGAAGATAAGAAAGTAGCTAAGTATGAAGAACAAAGCAGTCAGTAAAGAACCTGATGAACAGAGCGTCAGCGCACATGCGTATGACTGAGTTTTGGCATGTGCCCTTGAAGATAAGATTTTGAGTATGTTAGTAAGCTATGGTTAAGAACACATGGTCAGATGAGTTAGTATGAAGAAGATACAACGAGTTGAAGTGACACGGTCAGTAAGCGACAGAGTAGAACAGAGCATGCAGCCAACAAGAAAAAAATTCATTAGGGATCATTATTTTATTTTGTAAAGGCTATGCGCCTATTGTAAATGTGATGTAAACATGATAATATCAATGTATGTAAACATGCTTAAGCCAATTCATTTGGAAGCGTTGTATGTAATAGGTTATAGGCCGACCTAGTGAATAGTTTTGTTTGAGCCTATAAATAAGACATGTACCTTTGTATTTGAGCATGGCATGAGATATAGAGTTAATAGAAGAAGTATGTGCACAAAAGGAACTGATATTTTGTTGCTTCCATCAAAAGTAGGAGCATTTAATATATTTAGGTCTTTTTGTTCTTGATCTATCCTTTCATCATTTTAGTTATAACCATGGGCTCTATCACCTTGGATCTTTATTCTAGAAGTATTTCCAAGTAGTTGTTAACAATTACAATAGCTTCAAAATCTTTTGATTTCTCTTGATACTCCTTAAAAATGTGTCTAGCTCCCTTGGAAAAAAATATTTTATGTTTAATTTTCATTCCTTTGCATAAGCATGGGCTTAGTAGATATTTAAGGAGGCTTGTTTCGATAACTGCTAGTCAATCATGTACAATAGAACTTCCCTCTTTTTAGGTTGCTTTAATAGATGTTACTTTAAGGGAGTAATTATTGTGACATTAAATCTATCATACTTTCTTGTCCCCTCTATATCCCCATCAAGGTATCTTAAAAAGGCCACACACTTTCCTCTTTTGTCTTTTCCTTCTATGATTTATAGGTCAATAGGAAAGTTAGCTTTTATAATATTGAGATAATCTCATTTGTGCCACTAGATCTATCGTTATGCCTTGTCCCATCTAAATTACCAAGGCATCTTGAAAAATATTTGCACTTTTATTGTTTGTCATTTTTTTTCTTTTTTCTTTTTCTTTCCATAATTCATAGGTTAATAAGAAAATTAATTTTAGACGATGTACAAAAAATTTCATCGACTATTCACCAATTTCACCATATCGATGTTGTATTCTTATTGACAAAATACACTTGATTACATCAATAGATAATAGCATACAATTTTTTTTTTCAATAGTGTACAACCACATGCAAATAACCTCCAATAACATACAATATCGTACAAACAATTCCTTAATGTGATTTGATATGTGCTATATATTATTGTTCCAAGCCACAAATCAACTTGCCAAAAGAAAAGAGAGTAAACTAATCCAATCGTTCGATGAGATGCCCTTTATTTTCTTGACTCAAAGGTTTTCATCTGTAAATCAACAACTGTGCAGCCTGCTAGTAAAAATATGAGGAAAAAACTATCTTAATGACCAAACATGCCTCAAATTACAACACAGAAGGCTCAAATGCCAACACCCCTAGCAGCCAACTTCATTCTGAAAACAGCAAATGCTACTTAAGTCAAGATTCCACCTCAAAATTAGCACCTCAATTTGATCATCATAACATCTTTAAACTTAACTTGTAACTCATCCAATTTTTTCAGATCATGGCCCCCATATTAGGATTATCACTTCAGCGCATTGGAAAATAAAGGAATAGGCTCATGGGTTTACGTATGATGAAGTAATGAAAGGAGGACATTACAATATTTCTAACAATGACAGCATGATTCCAGCTTCGTATGTCCTGTTTTTTTTTATTAACATAGTGGGAATTTCGCTCAACATGCACTCCAGATTCGAACATATTCATTCCACAAAACATCCATGATTCTCCACATTTGTAGCATTTTTATATAACGTCACATGGAAGCAAACTTATTGGCTTCATCGTCTCCAACTAAGAAAATGAAATTGCAAGTCTTGGAGTCCACAAGGTCTCTTGACCATCAATAAAACACTGTTCAAAACTCCATTATATTAGAAGCTCCTAAAAGCCTTTGACTATTGTCAATGAACTCTTTTTAGATCTTAGTTTTCAAATCAATTGTTCTGATTCTCTGCATTTTCTGCCATGATAGAATCTTCAAGCCAAGTAAGCCTTTCAAGTTTCTAAAATATGCCTGGAGTGTCACATGGAAGTTCATAGAATTCTGTGTCCAATTTGGAAACTTGAAATTGTGGAACACCTATCTTCACATGAGGTGTCTCGATCGTCTGCCAACAATTAGCAAACGATTGTTCGAAAGATTATATGCATTCGACTATTGTCAATGGATTTCCTATACTTTCGTTTTCAAACCCTCTTCTAAATCAACCGTACAGAAGCTTAGAAAAAAAAGAGACTTTCACTATTGTTGATGGATCACCTAGATCTTACATCACTTCTGTCACAGGCGTTTGTCTGGTTCTTGAGTATTTATTGGAAAAATGTAGTACCAAGCTCATGATTGGAAATTAAACAAGTGATTTGGAGACCTTCTTTAACCATATTTTCTTTAAACCTCCAATTGTGCATCAATACAAGAGCAATCTCAACATGTCTCCACCAAAATTCACCAGTAATCACCGCAAGTGCACATACCATCATTGAAACGATGGAAGCGCTTGGAATCCCTTACTACAATTTTACGTCCTACAATCTTTGAAATGAACTTGATGGAATTATGACAATCAACACATACACGAAGGTTTTTGAAAATTCGGATAGTTGTCTCAGGTGGAGTGCTAATGAGTCCAAAAGCAGTGGCCAGCTTTTCACTGTGATGAACAAGAACATCTTCCTTCTGTTCCTCCTCCACATCATGCAGCGCAAAGTTCATATTTGGCACATACCCTGCTTCTTTCATATCTCCCAACAACATCCCCAACTTTGCACAAATCTCCTCTATTAAAGGATGTGATCTGTCTCCTACTATGAATTCATGGACCTTCCTGTTAACCTCAATCCAACTGCATCCTGGATCTTTTTTCTTTACTGCCATCCTGGTCATTGTTTTTCTTACCACTGATGCTTCTTCCCATCGACCAGATGCAGAGTACATGTTTGACAGAACCACAAAATTTCCAGAGTCTTGTGGGTTTAATTCTAAAAGATGTTCTGCAGCAACAATACCAAGCTTCATATTAAAATGAACCCTGCAAGCAGCAAGCAGGGCTCCCCATACAGCAGAATTAGGTTCAAGTGGCATTCTTTCTATAAAGTCATATGCCTTGTCCAGGTACCCAGCGCGGCCAAGAAGGTCAACTATGCATGCATAGTGCTCAGTATTAGCTGCAATGCCGTGCTGCTGTTCCATTGAAGCAAAGTAGTGCCAACCCTCATCCACTAGACCTGCATGACTGCAAGCAGAAAGAACAGCTAAGAATACAACGTGGTCTGGTTTCTCACCAGAACTTTGCATTTTCTCAAATATGTCAAGAGCATTCTTGCCCATCCCATGCTTACCATATCCGGTGATCATCACAGTCCATACAATTTTGTCCCTTTGGACAATACTATCAAACACACAACGGGCCTCTTCTATACTCCCAGATTTTGAATACATGTCTATAAGCGCACTTCCTGTACCAACAGTTGACTCAAAACCTCTCTTTACCGTACAAGCATGAACTTGCTTACCCAATTCCAATGATGCTCGATCAGCACATGCCCTGAGAATTGTGGTAAATGTGACTTCATTTGGCCCAATTCCTGTGCACTGCATTTGAAGTAACATTTGCAGGGCCTCCTCCATATATCCATGTTCTGCCTGGCCTGCAATCATGGCAGTCCAGGAGACAACATTTCTTTCAGGCATTTTGTCAAAGACATGACGTGCATCTTCTAAGCTTCCGCATTTCACATACATATCAATAAGAGCACTTCCTAAAACAACATTAGAGTCTAGTCCACACTTATAAATACCAGCATGGATCTGTTTTCCCTGTTCCAAGTCTGCTACACCCATTCCCAAGTTGAGGATACTAGAAAATGTATATTCATTTGGCCGAGTACCAGCCTGTTGCATTTCATAAAACAATTGTAGAGCCTTTTTCTCGTTACCACATTGAACACAACCTCCAATCATTGTAGTCCACGCAACCACATCTCGTTTAGGCATTTCATCAAACAATTGGAGTGCATCCTCTAGGCTCCCACATTTTACATACATATCTACAAGTGCACTCCCTAAAACGACACAGGACTGGTAAAAACCACTCTTAACTATACAGGAGTGGATTTTCTTACCCTCTTTCAAACCTCCTAACCCTGCACATGCCTGTGCAACAGTGGCAAAAATAAACTCATCTACCCGAATTTCTGCTTGTCTCATTTGCCAAAAACGATGCAATGCCTCCTCAAACTGACCTCTCTGTACACACCCAGCAATAATAGCACTCCATGCATATTTATTTCGTTTAGTCATTTTGTCAAACATCTGGCGCGCGGCATCCACAACTCCGAATTTTCCATACATAATCAAAAGCTTAGTTTCCAAAAATCCATCCAGTTTAAATCCCTCTTCAATCATATGAGCATGGACTTTTTTCCCTTCAGCCAGAGCTCGATTATCAATGCAACTTTTTAACAGATAACCATAGTCATAAGAATTTGGACCAATCTTTCTCCTGTCCATGGCCTTAAGAGTATCCATGGCTTCCCTTAACTGCCCTTGCCCACATACTGTTCTAATACTGGGGATCTTTACAGATTTTTCATTCGAATTTTTCACAGACTGTGAAATGGTTTTCGTTGTTACGTTGCGAGAAGGAAAATACAGTGCTGTGAAACTATTGTACCAGGGAACAAGATTAATGATGGTTTTGCTGCTCTTTTCGTGAATGTAAATCCATTTGATACGAGCTATGGATTTCATATCTGTTTTGGTTAAGATCAACCAAGAGCTTTATTCAACTCCATTTTTAAATTTAGAAAACTGAGACACAGGTAGTTTTGCTGGTTTGACTCCCGATACTTTACGAAGGCAAAATCAGAGTTAAATCTTTATATTCAAAATAAATTTGTTATGTTAGCTTCTACTTTGGGTTAAATTTGTTTCCTTTGCAGTAGATTGCACTTACTAAAAGTGTGAGAGAACGACGAACACTCTTTGTGTTTATGCTGCTACAAACCAATCAATATTTGTGTATGTAAATTGATTGTAGTTCTTTTTTTAATTCGTAGGGGAGTTAGGGTTTAGAAATAAATATTGCAATTTTAGTAAAGTAATTACAGAAAAATAAAAGAGATATTTCATTTAATTTATGGAGATTGTGGTTGATACATTAGATAAATATTTCAGTTTTAACTTTTATACTTAGAAAATAAAAATTGAGATGCAATTGATGAATAAAAATTTGTGAGGAATAGTGAGTGGAAAAGAAATGCAACTTACATATGCATCAAAATTATTAGAGTGGAATAACATGTCTAAGATAAAGCCAAAGCTATTGTTGGTCTTGCTCTTTTTGATTTAGAATCACATCATATATATTTGGATAAATCATTAGCAAATATTTGGGATAATCTCAATAAATTGTTTGGAGCAAAGGCATTAAATGCAAAATTCTCTCTAAAACTTCAATTGTTTAGGTTCAAAATGGGAAATGGAGTCAAAATGTCAAGTCATATAAGTAGCTTGAGGTCTCCTATAGACAATTAGCAAAGTCAAGGCTCCAGTAAATGATGAAGATGCTAAGGCTATCTTGTTAAACAACTTTAAAAAATAAGAATTTAGCTTTAAAAAATATACTAAAAGAAATGTGTTATGAAATAATATATGTCTAAATGATTTGTGCATTAATCCAAAAATTAATAGTAAATACAACATTGAATAAAAAATATCAAAACATATTCATGCATTACACATTGGAGCTATTAATTTAATCTCAATCAATCATAAAAATTATTTGTAATAAAAGTTACAAGTTGTAGAATAATGTAATTTACTAAAAGATAATAGAACATTAATTTAAACTAATTAAAGAATATAAAAAAGAAAATATTTCTCTTTTTTTAAAAACAATAATTCTGGTATGAATCTACATAGAAAATTCCACAATTCATTAGTTCACATCATTCTTAAATTATTGACCATTTGTTCCTTATTGATATAAATAATTTTTTTTGAAAAAAATCATTTTTTAATAGACTAGAAAGTGGGACACACTATTACACAATTACTCATCTTCAAAGATTGTTTAAATTAGTGATATAGTCTATATTAATGTAGACCTATTTGGGGTCACATGTAGAAAAGCCATTTCTATCTCATGCAGCAAATGAAATAATAGTATCAGATTGATCATTTGCTAAGGAAAGCCTAAATATGAAAAGACAAGCTTGTTAACTCAACTTTGATGATGAATTTAATCAAGATTGAAATCTTATAGTTGCAAGTTGAGTGAGAATATGCCAAAATGAATTTGTGAATGAACAAATAGTCAAAATGGTTGAGGAGCACAAACACTTTTATATAGATTTGAAAAAAAACAAAAAAACAAATTATATAGAAGTTTCAAATGTCCAGAAGCTTAATATGAAAACATTTTCAATTGTATTTCTCAAATGACTAGAGATTGCTTTGAAAATTCATATAACAAGAATATATATTCTCCTAACATATTTTTTAAAACAAAGTTATCAAGATTTGTACCTTGTTATAAACTTGAGGTTCTAAGTCCTCGCAGGTTAAAAGTCCATAGTCTTCACCAATAACAACTAAAATTATAGATAATTGAACAAGTTCTATATTTAGAATATTAATTGTAACAAGATTGAAAAACTAACCCAAAACAATAATACAAACCAAATCCTCAGGACTATACTTTAGCCATGAGTTGATTCATGACAAATATTAATAATAATTATTATCAAGAGTAGCAATATAGGGCATTAGAACAGACCCTATCCACAGCCTTCCATCCTTTTCCTCGACATGACTTACTGCCTTAACAACCTTTCCTTCCGTATCTTCCAAAACATCCAAAAGCTCTCCATCATTACTGTACTTGGCTATGATGCCATGAATCTTTCCCCCAACCATTCCCATGTACTGTTGCTCTGCAGAGATGGGCAGTCTCAACAACAACATTCTTAAACCAGGATGGGTTCCCAAGAAATATGTCAATGCATTACGTCTACAGTGTAATGCCACCCAAAATTCTCCTTTCTCGTTTATCCTTAAGTTGTCAGCAAACCCTGGTAGAATGGCAAATGTCTCTATTGTGCTTGACTTGGGGCCCTTCAACCAGTATCTATTCAACCTAAAATAAGGTCACAAATATGTAAAATTAGTAATGGTGATTGGAATATTTTAGATATTGAGTTGTTTATGGGTTTATCTAAAATCATGTTAGTAGATGTTTTATGGAGGAAACTAGTGTGATTTTAGATGAGTCATTTAAGCAAAAGCCAAAATCTTGAATATGCTGTTCTAATTAATTTAAACTTTTTGATTCATATAAAATTACATTTCTATTAGAGAAACTTGCATGATTTTACAAGTCAAATCTTAGAACGTACTGTTTAAACAGAAACTAGACAAGCAGCCTAATTCAATTGAACAAATTCAAATTTTATTTGATGGTATACAAGAGGGAACTATACATTGAATGGGCAAGTTTAATCTTTTGAATTGCTTAAATGGTTCATCTGAAATCACATTAATAAATAGATCTTATAAGACAAAACTAGTATGATTTCAGATGAACTACTTAAACAAAATCAAAACTTAAAATATACTATTTAAACCAAAATTAAACTAACAATCTAATTCAAAGTAACAAATTTAATTTAATTTTTACCAACCTCCCTGAATCGGATGCAAATACAAAGAAATTTTTGTCCTTGCTGAGGGATAACCCATTTGGGAAATGAAGCCCTTGCACCAGAACCTTGGTTTGTTTAGTTTTTGCATCAAACTTTAAGACTCTTCCAGATCTTTCTGTTGAAAAAATAATCTGTAGAAAATGCCTGCACTTGAAACACTTTATCTCATCACTAAAATAATCTGATTGTTCTTTGGTCCAAATCACACTGACTTGTACCAATACCATATCAAATGTGTACAGACAGTATAAAAACAACAACAACCGATGGGTGTATCTTGTTGAGTAAGGAAAGTAGAGTTAATCCAAATCAAAGTTTCAGAGGAGCTTGCCTTCTCTGGTACTTGTGACTGCTGTCTGTAAAATAAATATTGTCATCATCATCTATGTCTAAATCATTTGTGAATCTCAAGGGAATTCCTTCTGCTTCAGTAATGAGAGGAGTAGCCAGACCACCTTCTGGACCGACATAGAGTAATCCAAAGTAAGCGTCTGCAATATAGAGGTAACCTGTTCTTTTGTTGAATCTCAATCCCAGAGGACGACCGCAGATATATTCATACTCAACGTTTGCTACTGCAGGAACTTTGGGCTCACATATTTCCAATGACCTGAAATGAAAGTTAAAAGGAAAACAAAAGACAAGAAAGGAATGAGATACTCTGGTTTCAAGTCAAATATAGTATCTCTAAAATATAGCATCTTCATGTATATATAACAGGAGAGCTTAGACATTTTTGGTAATTATGTCGGCTTCTATTTATTGTATACATGCTCATTTTTTTCCTTTGTAATAATTTACAAATGTTTTTCTTATACACGCATTAATATGAGATTATTATAAATTTTTGTACATGTTATTTTGAACAACAACGTTAGAATTGATCTATGAAAGAGCGAGGGTGACAATTTAGAAATCAATTTCGAGCAACCATATTAGAATCAATCTATTGAAGATCAGGAGTGACAACCTCGAAGTCAATTTAGAGTAACCGCACTAGAATCAACCTATGAAAGTGGAAGAGTGACAATTTAGAAATCAACTTATTAGAAGCCACCTGCATAATAAAAGTCAAATATAGAAGACCACGAGTCACAACTTAGAATTTCATATTAGATGTCCCTTTGAGATTGGAATTTAGATCTCCACAACGCAAACTCAATGTTTTAACCAATTAAGCTCAATGTCTTAGACATAGTGTAGAATTTTGCAGCTAAAGTTGCATAGATGATCTAGCTAGGAAATAAGAAAAATAACATAGCTTGAAGAGAAAAATACAGAAGACAAGAACTTCTGAAAATGAATGAAATTGTATTAATCATTATTATTTTACAAACTGCATGAACTGCAAAGATATAACCAATGCCGGAATAAATCACGGAGCAAACATTGGGACAGAACTAACAAGGCAGAGAGAGAACACCTATTCTCCTTCGTTAGCTTAACATTACGGAGCATACATCATGAAATCAAAGACTGGTAATATCATGCAAACAATGACATGCGAACTTGAGTTTGCCGTTAATTACGGACCAGACTGAAAATGAAACGGTGAGTTGGAATTAACTAACACCAACAACCTCCCTTAATTTCAACTAAGGAGAATTAAAAACTAAGGAAAAGAAAGAGGAAAGAGGGAAAATCCAATGGGAATAACCCCCCCTCAAAATTTACAGTAACAGAAAAGCAAAAGACCATCTCTTGTGACAAGAAAATCGTAGACATCTGTTAATTACGGACCAGACTGAAAATGAAACGGTGAGTTGGAATTAACTAACACCAACACATAAAATAAAACTTTCAAGATTGAAAGTAATATTTATCTATGGAAGATCAAGAATCACAATTTAGAATCCACTTATTTTGAATTCACCTATACACTAAAATTTTCTTTCAAATTCACCTCCACTCTACAGTTAAGTATGGTTAATCTAGAGTTACAACTTAGAATCACATATTAGATTTGAACTTAAGTCTCTACGATAAAAACTCAAAACTTTAACCAATCAAACTCAACCCCTTGCGTATAAAACTATGTTATAAATGAATACAAAATTTCCTCCCCATTTTAAAGATGCTAAATTTTCTAAGTTAATTCCACTCTAGAGTTGAGAAAAGATTTGAGCTTTTAAAAGTTTCAGAGAAAGGATGCATCAATTACTATGATAAATGCATGCTTTACTCTTTCGGCAATAAACAAGATTGTACTAAAATTATATATAAATCAATACATCGAAGATAAATCCTCACCAGAAATTACAGATGGTGTAAAGCTTACCTGTTAGGAGATGTATATGCAAATTCAGACCATCCATTTTCAGGGCCATCCCATCTCATGATTCTACCATCTCCTGTACCAGTATAAGGACCTCTCCCTTGAGGATCAAATGCCAAACACTCCGGGCCTGCTAGCTGGTTGAGAAATTTGATCTCTGCATTTTGTAACCTATTCTGTTTGTCCCATCCAAACTGCAATTCCTTCCATGTACCAGGTTGCTCTATAGGATATGTTTTAAAGTCTGGAAAATCATAAATTGGACTATAATGCAGTGGATCAAGAGCCAAATAAAATGCCAACAACAGAAACAATAATCCACATATGGTCCTTGCACCCTCAAGTCCTCTTCTCTCGGACATTTTTGCCTACTTTGAGGAAATCCCAATTCAAAACTATAGAGAAAATCCCAATGCAAAACTGTAGATTATGACTAGGAGGTTCTGCTTTTATTTGTTAGTGTTGTAGAACAATAGATATGGTGTGATTCACCCAATGGTATCCTACTTTTGACTTTAGACCAACGTCATGAATGGCATTGTTATTATTAGTGACCAACATCCTTTCAAACTTGATAGAGAAGGGTAGCACAAGCTTTGCATGAGTGATTTCTTAAGGACTTATATCATTCGCTATTGCTTTGCAAATTGGTTAACTTCATACTTTAAGTACTTTCATTCAAACGGTTATATGCTTATTTGATCTTAATATCCACATGCTCTTTCTTTCATCGATCAAACTTTTACGCAAATACCTATCCATGCTTCATGCTTTTGTTATGCAACTAAAGTTTAGCAACTTCTGGCATATCAACAAATTCGTAGCATCGAAGGATCTGAATTAAGAAGCGTTAGAAAAGGCATTAAAGTTAGAATCATGAGGAAACATGAAAAAATTGCATAGCTAGGTAGCCTAAAGTTACCAAGGAACCACATATACATTTAAGTAAGGGCTAAAGGTTCCTTGGTAACTTTGGGATACCCTTATTTAAAAAACACCTCTAGTTCTATATAGATATGCAATAAAGAATTAGTTAGTTTTCTATGAAGCCAAATCTTTTACTTCTATTCTTCTCACTTTATGATGATTATATTCAATTTCTAGCTTGTGTGGTAAACGATATTGATAAACACCTTTGTTAGGTTATAAGGGAAATACACCTTAATCAACCTCTTGATAGCAACAAGATCATTGTTAGTAGATGAATGCTTTGAATATTTATTATGTGGCTTCACAAGGATAGAGGTTGAATCGATAATAAAATGCTAAAATGATGAGATTACCTTAGGTATGAAGATAGTTTGTTTCTTAGTAGCTCTAGAATGAATTTTGTAGTCCTTGTTGTGGAATCTTGTCTACTTAGTTAGACCTTATGAATGGTAGAAGATGTTCTTAGTATAGGGATCACAAGGTTATTTGAATGTAGGCTGAAAAATATTGATAAAATACAAAGATTGACACTATATCACAAATGATAAAGGCCAACACTTGAAATATTTACCTGATCCTTTTTGGATGGACTAGGATTTTGGGTGCCCTAGTCCACTTAAAAGGGCAAGAACAATGTCAAGTCCCTAAACATAAGACATAGTCTTGGATTTTGTATTTGGCATATATTAAATTATAGGTACATTGGTGATATTATATGACAACATGAAGCACAAATGAACTTAAAATGGTCTAAGGAAAACCACACGAAAAGTAGGTTCTGAATAGATTATTAAATTATTAAGGTATACAATTTATGACACTATATTATGTAATCTTAAATATTTTGCATGATTATGTTGTATATGCATATCACACTTGCAAGAGACTAAAATTTGTTATTGTTTTGCATGAATACCAAAATGGAGTAAACTTATTCAAATGTTTGATATTTAAATATCACAGTCTAAGGTGGAAAGCATAGAGATATGCTAATTTGTAAATAATATTTGTACGTAAGTTTGTTGGTCTTATCATTATTTGTGAAGAGAGTTTTAAAGTACCTCATATTAGCATATGATTTGATGGAGCTGATCTTCCAATCTTCTTTCTCATCTCCTTCCCATTAACCTACAAAATGAGGCAAATAAAATGAGAGATAATATTTTAATAATCTTTAATAAGATTTAGGATATCTTTTGGTGTTGCCCTAAATTTAAGGGTTTTTCATAGATCCCATTTAATGGATCATGGTAGTTAATTAATTAATTTCATCATTGTATAAATACCCATACTCATTTAATTAAATCCCCCCACATTCCTTTTCCCCAATTTTGAATTTAAATTAACTCAAAATTTCCCTTTTCCTTGACCCACTTGCATCCTCCTACATTTTCCACTTGCACTCCTATTATCCTTCTTCATTAGCCAAATCCCCTTTCTTAATTGTTTGCACATTTCTAATCTTGTGATTAGGGACAAAGTCAACTTGTTCCATAAATGGAAAAGCAGTTTCTCCCACATATTCATTTAACCATAAAGGCTACCCACTTTTGGGTAGGTACCCCACATGGGTCTCCATCCCATGTGTCCTCTTTGAGAAACTTAAAATTCCTCATTCTCAATCTCCTAGATGTACTTTGGAGTATAAATACTGGAAAATATTCTCCACACTCCAACATCTCTTTCTCCTCAAAACCCTTGTCCTAAACTTCTCTCATGTGTTGATGTTTGTAAACCTCCCATCATATTTGAGGACTAAACCATCCTTCATCCTTGGATCTTCCTTCTTTCATCTTCGCCATCTATTCCATCTCCTTTTTATTTTCCAACACAACCATTTTCCTATGACTATCACTCATTCATCATAATTAGAAAGTCGTGCATCTTTGAATAATTTCCCATCTTTGAGAAACCTTGAACACTGCTATACTACCAAAATTGTGAGTACACATCGAATGTACCATCGTGGAGAAAATGTTTTTGTCAAAGGGAGAATCATACTTGGTATTAATTGGATTTTATGCTAGTTTTATTTCTTTTCATGCGTAATCCTAATTGTTTTTTATTAAGTAAAATAGGTTTTACAGGGTGCCTAAAACCCACAAGTCTAGAGCAAAAGAAAGAAAACCAAACAAAACAAACAAGAGGCAGGCCATAGAAAGGCTAGGGCTGGAAAACCATAGCAGAGCAGGAAAGGCAAGGCTAGAGACAGCTAGGGCATTGCCTAGAAGTTGAACAGAAGGAAGGGCCGAACAAAGAGAGACAAAAGAGAAGCAGCCGCCCTCGACCACCGAGCGAGGGGCTAAGGTTGTAATATTTATCCTTCAATGCACTGGATTCTATCCTTATCTAGGATGCTCTTCATGTCTTTGGGAAAGTCATCTCCATTGTTCCATATCTGCTTAGCATCCTTAGTGACTGCCAAGTTGGTAAACTAGTTAGCCACACCATTGGCTTCCTTGTACGCATGGGAAATGAACACCTTGTCAAAGCTGATGAGAATGGCCTGGGTTTCAGCTATAATGTTGGCTATGGACCAAGAGGGAGGGTGAGTGAGGTTGATGCAATTGATGATGTTCATCGAATCACCTTCCAGCTAGAGCCACTTAACTCCTTGATCTTTCGCAAGTTTGGTGATTTGAAGGGTTGCACTGGCTTCAGCATAATGATTCATTTGGGCACCCAAGGGGAAGCAAACAGCCGTCATGCTGATTCCAAAGCTGTTCCAGATAATTCCTCTACTGCCAGCTTGACCAGGGTTCCCTTTCACCGTGCCATCAAAGTTGGCTTTGATCTAGCCAGTCGAAGGACTAGTCCACACATAGTTCCTTCTCTTATCCTGTGTAGTAACTCGGGCAATTCCTGCAAAAGGGTTAGGTTTACCACAATAGAAGAAGTTTTCCTTAACTGCATGAGTAATTTTTTCAAAGACAATTTTAGGAGTAGAACAGTCGCGAAAGATGTGGTTGTTGTGCTTCTTTTAGATCCCCCAATAAAAATGAGGGAGAATCTAGGTACAGAGTGACCTAAACTCTTGATCAAACCTTTTGAAAGCCCATTGGGAGAAGAGATCGTTGAAAGAAAGGGGAAAGCACCATGAGAAACTTAAGACCATGAAGAGGAGATGCCAAATATGACTAGCATAGGAGCAATGGATGAATAGGTGATCCACAGTCTCCTCTTGACATTTACATAGAACACATCTGTTGGTGAACTAGAATCCGCGCTTGATGAGGTTGTCCACACTAAGGATATGGTTCTGTAGCAGAAGCCAAAAGAAGACATTAATTTTGGGCGTCAGACCAAGGATCCAAGCTTTGGCCCACAGTGGATTTAAGTCATTGATTTGGGAAGTCAGCGAGGAATAGGCAGAAGCCATTGTGTAATTCCCATCCGAAGAGTCCTTCCAGATGATCTTGTCCTGTTTGTGAGATAGGGTAACCGCATTGAGAGAAGTCATCAAAGAAGCCAAATCCTGAGAGATCTAAGTAAGATCCACCCATTTGTCATCCCTTTTGTAATTACAGACCCGAGTTTCGAAGGTTTGAGAGAAGGCATGTCTCCAAGTGTAAAAAGTATCAATATTTCTCAAGCTACCCATCTAAAGTCAGTTGTCCTTCCAGAAATTGATAGAATGACCATTTCTAATTTGCCACTTGGCTCTGGATTTAGCCAACTCCTTGGCGTCGAGGAAGTCGTTCCAAATAACCAAACCTTTAGGGGACTCTGTCTCTTCAAAAAATCTATGGATAGAGTTATGAAAGAGATATTTCTCGTCAATGGTGTCCCTCCACTCACAAATGCTATTAAAAATTCTCCAAATTTGTTTGGCTTGGAGGGCTTTGTTGAAAGGTCTCAACTTCCTTAAGCCAAGGCCACTAGTAATTTTAGGTCGGCACACTTTTTCCCAGGCAATTAGAGGAATGCACTTGTGGTCCTCAGCTCCTGACCAAAGGAATCTTCTCTAGATTCTTTCCATGTCTTCCACTGCTTTGGCCGGGATGGGGAAAAGGCTAAGAGCATAGGTGGGGAGATTCTGTAAAGTAGACTTTACTAGCTGGATCTTACCCGCTTGGCTGAGGATGACCCCTTTCCAACCAACAAGCTTCTTGTTAAATTTGTCAATCAATTTGTTCTAGAAGGATTCTAGAGCCTTGACACCTAAGGGCAGCCCCAAGTAGGTAGAAGGTAAGGAATCTATGACACACCCTAAAATTTGAGCAATTTTCCTCTATCTTTCTTCAGGAGAGTTGATAAAGAAGAGGGCACTTTTGTTCCAGTTGATAAGTTGACTTGTAGCCCTGGTGTAGTTCTTGAGAATATCCTTCACCACTCTAGCCTCACCCACCGAAGCCTCACCCCCAAGAATGGTATCATCCACGAATTGCTGGTGTATAAAAACAATATCGCCAGATGAGGGTTTGATGCCTTTTAGATCCCCATTCAATTTGGAAGCTGATATAAATCTCCCAAGGCATTCAACAAGAATAATGAAGAGGATGGAAGAGAGAGGGTCCCCTTTGTTGGAAATATTCAGGAGAGTATTTCCACTGTCCCATCTTCTCAACAACAGCATCTTCTATTTCCTTCTGTTCTGCTTCCGATCTGGTTTCATATCTCAAGGATTTTATGTTACTTACTCCAGATCCTGATCCATCTCTAAAGAGTTTGAGCTTTTCTTGAAGGGTTAGAGGAGGCCTTTTGAATACTATGTCTTTATCTGCCTTTTCTGCCTTGTCTGCCTTGCCTTTTGTATTTCTCCTTGTAAACACAGCAGTGGGAGGCACAGATGCCTTAGTGATGAAAACTTTTCCTTTCTTCTTTGCAGGTTCTGGTTCCTCTGTTTTCTCATCCTTTTCCTCTTCTTTTTCATCTATTTCTTCTTTGTCCTCGGTTATCATTTGCATTTTGGCTATCCTCTTCTTTCCTTTGTTTACCGCCTGTGGAAGCTTTATGCTTAGTTCAATTCTCACCTTAGCTTCATCATATGTTCCAAAATATGGAGCTTTGGGATTGACAGGCTGATTTAGAAGAGCTTCAATGATATTCTTGGTTTCATCAATATTTACCTCATAAGGAAGAGGTTTTACATATACAGTTCTCGGTTTAACTGCTTGAATATACACATTATCACAATCTACCATAAAACAGATGTCATCTTTGTAATCTTCCACCAAAATCTGTGGAATCCGGAATCTGTCATTCATTTTCTCTTTGAAAGACTCAAAATAGTTATCCATGATGCTTTCAAAGTTTTCACCCATTTCTGCGATGTATTCATTAATTTCATAAAGTACTGGCACATCTTTTCTCCATACAACTTTTCCTTTAGAAGGGAAGAATTTCTGAACATAGAAGAATAAACAGACTAACAAGGATCCAAACTTACATGGATTGTTTTTGGAAGTTTTGATGCTTTCCATGTTCTTGTTGAACTGTTTCAACAATAAGTCTGCTAGGTCAAATGTCAAGTTGTTTTTGACCACTTTGTATGCTAGGTCAACAGCTTCACAGGAGACACTGTTCTGTCGACTAGAACTATAAATCTTGTGGGCAATGATATGTGTACCAAACTTCAGTTCGGCGTCGGTAATGCTGCTAACTTTCATGCCTCTACCATCCCACTCGGCTAGGGTTTTCTTCTCCAGTTCTGTCCAACCTAGGGTTTTGGTAGTTTTAGCTTTGTTCAACATGGGAAGACCGGTGATTTGTTGAATCATTTTCTTTGTGATCTCAATAGGTTGCTCAAGCCAAATCTTGCCATCGTGTACTCAGCTGAGAATGTACCTAACCCATTTCTCTTGAAAGTTTCGAGGAAGATGTGCAATGTGAACTAAACCCTTATCTTCCAGATGTTTGTGCTCGGGTTTCAAAATACCATCCACACATAGTTCCTCACGCACAATGTCTAGTTCTAGATTTCCCATTTCTTGAATTGAACAGTTAAAATGATTGCGGATATCGTTAACAAGCAGTACCTTAGGAGGAATCTGAGATTGAGCTCCGTTCGGATCTAGGGCTGCTGCAATTGCGGGCACGATCTTAAATTCTGGTGCTTTCCACTCCCCTTGGACTAACATATCAGATCCTTTCTTCGCTGAAGTGCTGGATGATGCCATGGTAGCTCATAGAAAATTCTTTTCGCAAAAGTATTAAATCGTCGGGTTGCCCTTGAAATTTTCTGCTCTCAAAGTGCTAAAGATTCGCGGTGAAGAATGAGTTCGATTACTTGCTTTTTGTTTACAATTCTGTCATTAATGCTCATTTCAAATTAGGGTAGGAATTCTGACAGACTGTCACCCACTAAGAATTAATTGCTCGGAAAAGACTTCTCAGCTCGGTGAACTCGAGAATTCATACTGCTCCAACCTCGCTCGGTAAAGACATGTACCGACCTCGCTCGGTGAAGACTATACCGACCTCCCTGTGATCTTACTGCATCTTGCATGCTGATTTAGACTATTCTTTTAATTTCGGTTCTGGAACTGCTTGAGATTGATCTATGAGAATACAGTTCCAGTGCTTCCTTGGAAATTTAGTTTGAGTCGGTAGAGCCATCCATTCCATTACTTGGACTGGATTGCTCGGTAGCTTTAGGAATCCATTTTTGTCTCACCTGTTTCCTGACCTTAGTTGCTTCATTCTTCTTTCCTTCTTCAATTTCACTAGCATTCATGCAGTTTCTGGCTATGTGACCGAGTTTAGTGCATTTGAAACATCTTATGGTAGTATCTCTTTTCCTTAGATGATGTTTTATGCAATTCATGCCAATGTGTCCATATTCTCCACAGTAATGACATCTACACCAGGTGTTGTAGTCCCATCCAAACATTGCTTTCACAATTTGTTCTGCTGGATTAAATATCTTGGATCTGCACTCGGATGCCTTGTGACCTTGTTTGTTGCACTTGTGACAATTACCTCTGAATCTAGGTTTTTCCCTGCATTCATTTGCTTTATGACCAGGTTGATTGCAGCTATAACATTTTCCATTGAATTCTGCTTTTTCATTGTTCCAACATTTATTTGAAGTATGTCCTATTTTACCACAATGATTACAAGTAGGTTTTTGATTTCTTTGAGTACCTTGCTTAGAGGATTCGCCTTCTTCTTTGTATCCAAGTCCTGCTTTCCCTTTTTGCCTATGAAGATTTCGTTCATACAGCTGATTCAAGTCTTCTTGACTTTTCAGCATTCCTTCATTGATTTGTTTTTCAGCGTTTAGGTCATCCATCAATCTTAGATTGGTTTCCTTTTCAGATCTTAGTTCTTCTCTTGTGTTTTCTATTTCTTCATTTGCATGAGAGATCTGATCAATTAGATTTTCTAGCTGAAGGGTTTTGTTTTGGACTTCAATGTTTCTTTCATCTAATTCATCTTTCAACTTGTTTCTTTGTTCCAAGATCTCACAGAATCTTGTAGAGTGTAGTTCTTGTTCTATTTTCAATTTTCTCACTTCTTCCTGTAGAGACCCATTCTTTTCTAGGAGTTCTTTGATAGCATTGTTTGCTTCATCTGAGTTATTTGAGGGAAGAAGATCTTCAATCTTTTCTTCAATGTAATTCTGATCATTCATCTGATTTGCAAGTTCCTTCCTTCTCTTTAGGGATTGGGAAAGATGTTCTTTTGCTTCTTTGAGTTTAGCTATGGCCATTTCCAGATCTAGCTTTTCATTTTCAATCACCTTGTTCAGTTTGAATACCTCCATTGTCCTGGATCTTTGCTCAAGCTAGTTAAGCTTTGTCTTGAGAACCAATGCAGCTCTGATACCAATTGTTGGAAATATTCAGGAATTAACCGAGTTACTGAGAGGGGAGGGGTGAATCAGTAACTTCAAAACTTTCTTTTAATTTTAACATGTATTTTACTTTTTAACCTTTGCATACAGAAAGCATGAAACTTGAAAGCATTCACAATAATGACACATAGATTTGGTTACCCAGAAACCTTCCAAAAGAAAGTAAAACTGGGGTGGGGATGAAACCCACAAAGCTTTAGTACTGCAGAATAAAGTTGGCCGGTTAAGGCTTACAATTTGATCACTTCTGATGATCTGCCCTGTTAGGAGCAATAGGGATTGCTAAATCCACCCTGTTAAAGGATTTACAAACATACAGTGAAGTATGCACTCGGTAAAGAGATTTATACAAAGACTGTTAAGTCTACCCGGTTAAAGGATTTAGTACTGATTCACCTGTTAGAATGAAACAGTAGATCTCTGCTTTGCAACTGGATTGCTGATTGAGATTCTCTGATGTACTGATCACCTTCTGTGATGAATTTGTCTTTGCTGTACCTTATACTTCTGAAGCCTTCTGCAATTCGCTTATCTCTGCCTTTCTTTCTCTTTCACATATGATTATATATTCCATTTATTTTCTTTTTACAACATTGCTTATATACAGGTCTTAAACAATTAATTACAATTACAATTACACAGTCGGCTTGACAAATAAACATAAGTGCTACTAAGTCGGCCCAAGTAGTTACTTGGTTCCTTCAAACTGACTCGGTGACTTTCTGATACTCGGCGTCCACTGCATTACTCGGCATCGTCATGCACTCGGTAGAAGTGAAGGCACGGTTCATACTGATCACTCGGTAGGTATTGAACTCGGTAAGTACTGGTGACTCGGTAGACAAGATGTTACTCGGTTTGCATTGTCCTGATCGGTTTGTACTAACTTGCTCGGTTTCCACTGTCTGCTCGGTTTGCACTGTCTGCTCGGTTTGCACTGTCTGCTCGGTTTGCACTGTCTGCTCGGTTTGTACTGTCTGCTCGGTTTATATCCAGAATGCAAATAAGTGTTGTCACTAGTGGCAATTCTGCTTAATGCCAACAATCTCCCCCTTTGGCATTAGTGACAAAAACACTTATTGGCCAAAATTTATATACACCGAATCATACTGAGTTTTATTTTGATTTTTCAAAATTTGTCTTTGTTATAGGGCTTTATACATTGTCTCCCCCTTTCAATGTGCTAACTGTTCCTTATACAAATCTATAACTGTATACATATCTCTCCTTCTATACACATCTCCCCCTTTTTGACGATAATGCCAAAGGTGCATATACAAGTTATTTACAGAGAGAATCCAAAATTTGATAAGAAATCAGAATGTACCTTCATTATTAGTGCCAGGGTTCTGTCCCAACTTTCTTGCAGGATTTTACATGTTTGTATAGCAATTTGGACTTCTGCAGAGAGTTCAATCATGTGATCTGCTATAGAGAACTGATTGTCATGAATCAATGTTCTGGAATGTTCAATGTGCTTATACATTGTATTCATGATGGGAAGGATCATGTGTTGGATGTCTAGCAGTGTGGACCGGATCCTTGAGTCTTCTTTCAGTAGATCAGACTGCATATTAGATAGGTGTGAAATTTTCATGTGATGAGCAGAGCTTGAACTTGGTTCAAGTTGCAGCTTCTGTATGCTAATCTTCATATCCTCATCCATTTTATTCATTTTATCTTTAACATCCTTTGTGAACTCGGCAAAATTGCATAGTCTGGCCAAAAGAGAGGTAGCATTCGAATAAATAGATTCTATGTTAGACAAAACTGAAAACAATTCCACTTGGTTAATAGCTATGTGCTGAGCAATGTGCTCAAGCACTTTATTGTTGAATCTCTTCTCGGCTCTTTCAACTAACTTTTCTGTCCCGGATGAGTCCTCATTGTATTTCTCAACTGCTTCTGCTAATTGTAACAAAACATGCTGGGAGGAGTCTACTTTAATGCCTAATGCATCAGACAAAATGTCCTTAGCATCCTTGATGATTTGATACTCCTTGTCTCTCTCCTCTTTAAGCTTCTTTTGTTTTGCTTTCCTTTGGAGGATCTCACCTATATTCTGCATCTGGTCTGCTGAGAGATTTGGAAAATCTAATGTAGGAATCTCTATCTCTTCATCTAGGTCTATATCCTCAACTATATTTTTACCCAAAAATTTTATACTCGGTAGAGCTTTAGGCTTAACTGTACTTAATGCTTTTGTAGTAGTGACAGTAGATAAAGTGGGGCTGGCTATTGATACTAGTATACTTTCTACTGGAGAACTTAAAATATTTACACTTGAAGATTCAAAAGCTGGAAAACTTACTGGTACAGGAGACTGCAGCTCGGTAGAAGAAATGGTAGCTGCCTCTGATGTTGCTAGGGATGATTGGACAAATGTAGAAGTTGTCACAACCATGCTTGAAGGTGTTTGTGGGCTGGATGTAGAGATTTTCACTGGAGAGGTAGGAAGGGATGCAATGACTTCTGCTGCTATCCTTACAGTATCATCTACCTCGGTGTCTTCTTCTTGTTCATCGCTGTCATCTTCAATATCTTTTATTATTACAGTTTCAATGCTCGGTTGGTGAAGGTGGTATATGTTCTTCCATGTAGCTTTTGCAGCCTTCACAACCGATTCAATATTGTTGATCAAAATCAAACAAGTATTGAACTTCAATGTCATCTTATTTTCATTTTCTTTTAGTGCCTTCTTTACTTCATCATTATTCAAGCTCGGCATCAACTGTCCCAGGTTTTGATCAAATATGTCTATCACAGTTTGCCTTGCATTGCTCCATCTCATTTTTATTGGATTCAATAGAACTGCTAGAAGCAGAATTGCCACTAGTGACAACACTTATTTGCATTCTGGATATAAACCGAGCAGACAGTACAAACCGAGCAGACAGTGCAAACCGAGCAGACAGTGCAAACCGAGCAGACAGTGCAAACCGAGCAGACAGTGCAAACCGAGTAGACAGTGCAAACCGAGCAGACAGTGGAAACCGAGCAAGTTAGTACAAACCGATCAGGACAATGCAAACCGAGTAACATCTTGTCTACCGAGTCACCAGTACTTACCGAGTTCAATACCTACCGAGTGATCAGTATGAACCGTGCCTTCACTTCTACCGAGTGCATGACGATGCCGAGTAATGCAGTGGACGCCGAGTATCAGAAAGTCACCGAGTCAGTTTGAAGGAACCGAGTAACTACTTGGGCCGACTTAGTAGCACTTATGTTTATTTGTCAAGTCGACTGTGTAATTGTAATTGTAATTAATTGTTTAAGACCTGTATATAAGCAATGTTGTAAAAAGAAAATAAATGGAATATATAATCATATGTGAAAGAGAAAGAAAGGCAGAGATAAGCGAATTGCAGAAGGCTTCAGAAGTATAAGGTACAGCAAAGACAAATTCATCACAGAAGGTGATCAGTACATCAGAGAATCTCAATCAGCAATCCAGTTGCAAAGCAGAGATCTACTGTTTCATTCTAACAGGTGAATCAGTACTAAATCCTTTAACCGGGTAGACTTAACAGTCTTTGTATAAATCTCTTTACCGAGTGCATACTTCACTGTATGTTTGTAAATCCTTTAACAGGGTGGATTTAGCAATCCCTATTGCTCCTAACAGGGCAGATCATCAGAAGTGATCAAATTGTAAGCCTTAACCGGCCAACTTTATTCTGCAGTACTAAAGCTTTGTGGGTTTCATCCCCACCCCAGTTTTACTTTCTTTTGGAAGGTTTCTGGGTAACCAAATCTATGTGTCATTATTGTGAATGCTTTCAAGTTTCATGCTTTCTGTATGCAAAGGTTAAAAAGTAAAATACATGTTAAAATTAAAAGAAAGTTTTGAAGTTACTGATTCACCCCTCCCCTCTCAGTAACTCGGTTAATTCCTGAATATTTCCAACACCCTTGTCTTAGACCCCTAGTGGGTTTGAAGAAAGAAGATGGGGATCCATTAATCATGACCGCCAAGGAAGGGGTCGAGATGATTTGAAAGAGGAGCTTACAGGAATTGGAGTTGAAACCAAAAGCTCCCAGAACTTTAAGAAGAAAATGCCAGTCCACTCGGTCATAGGCCTTGGATAGGTCAAGTTTGAGAAGAAAGCCTTCCCTTTTTCCTTCTTTTAACGAATGAATGACTTCATGCACCATCATAATGGAGTCCAAAACCTATCTGCTAGGCACAAAGCCAGATTGCTGCTGCGAGATTAGGGAAGGGAGGATATTGAGAATCCTGGTGGTGATAACCTTGGAGATGATCTTAAGGAAAGAATTTCATAGGCTTATGGGTCTGAAATGCTCAAAGGAGTGCACACTAGATGTCTTGGGAATTAAAACCAGGAAGGTGGCATTGAGTTCTTTGAGGAGATTCTTTGAACAAAAAAATTCTTGCACAGCTTGAACCACATTGTCTTTCACAACATCCTAATAAAGGTGAAAGAAGAACATCAGGAAACCATTTGAGCCTAGGGCTTTGTCCCCTGAAAGAGAATCCAGAGCTTTCTTGACTTCAGTCATATCCAGGATAGAACATAAGTTTTTGTTTTGAAGATTGTAAGGAAACTCAGGTGCGGAAACAGCTTCCTACGCTAATCTTTATAGGAGAGTATTGTGCAAATTCTTATAAATCCTTACAATTTCAGATTCATTAACTACTTTAACAAAGATATTGCAACCACATACCATACATACAGAAAAATAGAGAATGACACAACGATATACCCTGGGGAAAACCTTTCGGTAAAAAACCCCAACACTCCAAAACCTGCACAATGTATTATCTTCAACACAAAGATTACAATACACTTGCAATGCAAGTTCTTTCAGGAAATGAGAGACAAAGCCAACAAGACTTAAATTTTTGTTATATCTCTCCCATAGGAGCAGCATCATATATATAGACTCCTCTGGACCCAAAAATAGGCACAACCACCAAGACCCATGCACAAAGCCACATGTACACAGTTGTTACATGCAATCCCAAGAATAGGCGTCCATCCCTAGAATAGACTATGACAGCTTGTCATAGAATCCGCCAAAAATAACAGTCACAAGAGAAGTGTAAGAGAATCTATCATACCAACCTATTTTTGGCATATTCTCTTACACACACCAACCACTTCTTCTTGGGTGCCCAAATAGGCCCAAGTCATAAGATGCTCTTACACCTATCATAGCACATTCCTTAAATAGTTCTTACGCATCATAGGAATCCGTCATGAGCATTTCAGTCATGATCTCCTTATGCACAAGATGCTGACACATGAAGTGGAGTGACACATCAACATGCCAACTAGACATGTACACTCACACTTAATTACATTATTTGCAAAAAATACATTTACAAAACAAATAATAAGAATAGGAATTATCCAAGGTTTAGACACCTTATTCCTAACATTCTCCCACTTGTCGAACACCTTGTAAGAGCAACAAGAACATAACAGGAACTTTAACCGCTATAGGCCAAAAGGCCCATAGACTCCGAACACCATCTGAACTTCTCAGTGCCCACTGGTTTTGTTAATGCATCTGCAACATTCTCCATAGTATCTACCTTCTCCAAATTTACCTTTCCATCTTCCACCATATCTCTCACAAAGTGAAACTGCACATCAATGTGCTTCATTCTGGCATGGAAAGTTGGATTCTTTGCAAGGCAAATAGCGCTCTGACTATCACACCAAATAGTAATCTGTTCTACATCAACACCAACATCAGAACACAATCTTCTAAGCCAAATGGCTTCTTTACAAGCATGAGTAGTAGCCATGTACTCAGCTTCTGTAGTGGACAAAGCAACCACAGGTTGTCGCTTACTCATCCAACTAATGGCACCACCAAACATAGTGAACACATAAGCACTGGTGGATCTCCTACTATCAATATCACCTGCCCAATCTGAATCCACAAACCCACGAATACAAACTGAATGCAGAGATCTAGAAGAGTTACCATGATAACATATGGAGTAATCTGATGTACCCCTCAAATATCTGAATACTCGCTTAACTGCATCCCAATGTACCCATCCAGGATTAGCCATAAACTGACTCAGGACTCCCACTGCTTGGGCAATGTCTGGTCTAGTACAGACCATAGCATACATAAGACTGCCAACTGCACTAGCATAAGGTACTCTACTCGTGTCCACCTCACTGGGAGATTTTGGACAATCATCTATAGATAACTTTGTTCCCACAGAAATAGGAACACATAGTGGTCTACAATCTGCCATGCTGAACTTGTCCAACACAGACTTCACATACTTACTTTGACTCAACCAAAGTTTTCTGTTAGACCTGTCTCTACTGATTTCCATACCCAAGATGTACCTAGCTGCCCCAAGATCTTTCATCTCAAACTATGCTGACAACTGAGATTTAAAATTAGAAATCATACCCTTACCCTTCCCAAACAGCAACATATAATGCAACAATAAGAAGGTGATCATTTTCAACTCTGAAATAAACACAATGATCTGATTTTGATCTTACAAATCCAATTGACAACACAAAGGCATCAAACTTAAGGTACCACATCCTAGGAGATTGCTTCAAACCATATAGATATTTCTTTAATCTGCAAACTAAGGATTCTTTACCTTTAACAATTTAGTGCTCAGGCTGTGACATATAAATCTCTTCCTCCAAATCACCATGAAGGAAAGCTGTCTTCACATCCATCTGTTCTATCTCTAAATCATATGATGCAACAAGAGATAACAGAAATCTAATGGATGTCAAATTTGCAACAGGAGAGAATATTTCACCATAATCTATTCCCTCTACTTGTGAATACCCCTTTGCAACCAATCTAGCTTTATACCTTTCAACACTGCCATCTACACAAAATTTCTTCTTGAACACCCATTTACAGCCAACATATTTTCTCCCTATAGGCAAAGGTACAAGGTCCCAAGTTTTGTTTTTCTCCAATGAAGCCATCTCATCATCGATAGCCTCAATCCAGGAACCTGCATCTTCCATGCCCAAAGCCTCTTTCACAGATCTAGGCTCATCAGTGTTAGTAATCAAAGCAAAAGCACAACTGGAATCTAACATAGAATAACCAAACCTTTCTGGTTGCTTTCTTTCTCTCGTGGATCTCCTCAAGGGCTAAGGTTGAGGTTGTTCTTCCTCTTCTTCCAAACTATCAGAGCTGCTAGAGCTCTCCTCATCATTAGACCCAACATGGTCCCTCTATTCAGTCTTCTCAGGGGTAGGAGGCAACTAAATAACATCTTTTTCCTTTTCTTTTTCATCTGGTTGTAGCACAATAGGAGAAGATGTTAGCTCCCTGAAAATAACATTTCTACTATACAACACCTTACTAGTCACAGGATCCCAAAGCTTGTATCCTTTCACACCAACACTATATCCGATGAAAATACATTTAACGGCTTTGTTTTCCAACTTAGATCTTTTCTCCTTTGGAACATGTGCATAAGCTTCACAACCAAAAATACGAAGATGTCTAATTGAAGGCTTCTTACTAGACCACACCTCCATGGGTGTCTTACCAACAAGGGCTGATGTAGGAGATCTGTTAACCAGATAGCAAGCAGTGGCCACAGCTTCGGCCCAAAACCTTTGTTCTAAACTAGCTCCACTAAGCATACTCCTAGCCTTCTCCATCAGTGTCTTGTTCATTCTCTCTGCAACTCCATTTTGCTGTGGGGTATAAGGAGTTGTCTTATGCCTCTCGATACCTTGTTCTTTACAGAACTGTTCAAACTCCACTGAGCAAAACTCACCACCATTGTCAGTTCTCACACACTTAATCTTCTTACTAGTCTGATTCTCTACAAGAGCTTTAAATTCCTTGAACCGACTAAAGACTTGTGTCTTACTTTTAAGGAAATAAATCCACGTCCTTCTACTATAATCATCTATGAAAGATACAAAAAATACAGACTTGGAGACTGAAGGAACTTTTACAGGACCAAATACATTAGAATGAATAAGATCCAAAACATCAGAAGATTTGTGAGAACTAGAGTAAAACTGAACACGATTTTGTTTACCATAGACACAGTGTTCACAGAAGTCAAACTCGAGATTGCAATCATTTAACCCCTCAACGAGATTTTTATTTTTCAGGGTTCTGAGACCCTTTTCACCAATGTGGCCAAATCTCATATGCCACAACATTGTCTTTTCTGCAGGAAGCTTACCTTCCAAAGTGTTTGCACTACCATCTGTGTGTGCTTGAATGTGACCTCTAAATCAGGCACAACACAACATGGTCATTATTCACTTGATAGAATTTGAGAGAGAGTATGAAGAACTCAATCCAAATTCCATGGTGAGGCGACCTGTTACCTCCTATGTGAATGAGGTGTTTGAATACTCTCAGAACGAGAGCCAACAACCGGGAGACCAATTCAACAATGGAGGATTTCCAAGAAGCAATAAAGATGAGCAAGATGAAACTAAGCTAAGAATGAATGCAATTAATCTAGAAAACTTTGAAAGAAATATGAAATGCAGAGTTTTATTTGATTTTGAAATAAAGATGATATTAGACTAAGAACAAGTAAGCAAATTTAGTCTAAAATGTGATGCAAAGATTATACTAATAATGAGATATTAATCTAATAAATGCAATAAAAAGCTTTGAAAACAATGAATCAAATGAAACTAAAAAATGCCTATAGTGTAGATGCTCTCAAAAATTGCTCCTTTTTTTGAATGAGAAGAAGAGGCTCATTAAATAGAAAAGCTTGGGAGAGGAATGAAGAGTTTCTTGATTTGTAACTCGTGACTCTTCATTCCCATATTGAGACAAAAATGCAAGAATTACTTAATAAAAAGAATGGAAAATGTCACACAGGTGACCTTTCGAATATCTTGAATTATCAATTTAAAAAAGTGTGTCCATTCGAATATCAAGTAATTATTAATTCCTTTTTATGGGTAATTAGCTAAAGAGGGTGGATTTTAATTTAATTAGAAAGAACTTAGGACTTTATAATTAAATTAATTTATCATAGGGGTAATTTAGCCAATTAAGTCTAAGACTTTAGGAATTAATTTAGCGTTTGATTATTGCAATTTATGGTCTTTGCAATTGACATCAAGTCAAATTAAGTCAGGTAGGAGAGAGAAAATTACCTAGGGAACTAGGACTTTGGTGATGTAAAATTGAGATAATGCACCAAAATTGATGAAATTAAATGGGTGCCAATTTTGGGGTATTACATTTGCCCCTCTTTGAATTGATGTGCGAACAGCGTGTTGATTCAAAGAATAGTCTGAAGTGATAGATGATGAGAATTTTTGAAGTCTAAGTTAGATTGCGAAGACAACGGTCTTAGAAGAGAACCGGAATCAGGGTTAGATTGCCCCAATACCAATTGATGAAGATGCAGATTTAGGACTATCTCTGAATCAGGGTTAGATTGCCCCAATATGAAGCTTAGTCCTCTGAGACCTGGGTTAGATTGCCCAGATAACGGTCTAAGAGAGATTTCGAGAGCCATCTCCAGAATGAAGCTTGACTCCCAAGGATTAGGGTTAGATTGCCCCAATACCTAAAAGATAGATGATGAGATAAGAAGATGTGAGACATCGAGATGCCCCAAGCAATAAAAACTGATGATTCAGATCAGACTGATTCAAGAATTGATTCGACAAGATTTAATGATGCAATCATCCTACCCCCTCAGGAGCGAAATTGAAAGATGACATGTCAGAAGATGATTGACAACAAGAGGTTGCAGAGCAAAAGCAATTAGACTAGATTTGCAAAGCTACAGAAGTGAATCAGAGCAAAGTAGAGGTCTTGTTGACCAAGTTTGACCATAGTTGACCATGGTTGACCAAATTTTGACTAGGGTTGACTTGATGAAAAGAAGCAAAGATTTGAAAACATGATGCAAAGATGAGGATCTGGTACGAAGATGACACCACAAGGCTGACTACACAAGCATCCAATCCAGAAGGAGTCCAATATTTAAAATGCGATTTCGAGCCACTTAGAGATGTCAGATTTCAATTTCAATCCTGAAAAAGGATGCAGCCAAGATGAGACTGGGACAAAAGATGAGAACCTTTGATGAAGCAGATCCAGAAGAAATCAATCAAGAGAGCAATAAGAAAGTGCTCCAAATGCAAGCCTAGAATGAAAGATGCAAGTCTAAATGCAGGCCTAGGATGAACAAATGCAATCCTCCGGACTTGGCTGTTGGACTCATCATATTTATCATCATTGAGTTCATTTAAGCACGGGACAATCGCAAGATGCCATACAATTCTCCCCAACATGAGAATATGAATATGACATAAGTCTTAAATTTGTCAAAATGAGGTGTAAGCATTAAGGCACAAGAAGCTAGAATGACTTGAACACCTATTCCTTTTAATCTAGCAAGTTAACATAAGCATCAAAGAACATTTGCTAGAATGACCTGAATGTCTCTTGCCAACAAACACACCAAACACGCAGGAGTTCCTTCTTTTGCCAAAGATTGCTCGCAGTGACCCCTACATTCACTTAACAAGACGAGCGTTTACAATTTCACCAGTAGCAGAAAGAAGTCACTCAAAAGACAAGGAGAAGAACCAACCTCACCGAAGCATCCATATAAAAGGATTCGAGGTACACATGGCCATCCAATATGAGATAGAGGCTCTTACAGATAGACACCCCTCTTATATGAATTCTTGGATCATTGGAACTAAACCAGCAAGTAGAAAACAAAGAAAAGATCATGCCCCCAGTCTTTGCGTTTCTCAGTCAAGAAAGACATCTTAGATTCACTCGAGGGGAAATGATAAAGAAAACAAACAAGCAAGAGAAAAGCTTAGTACACTGCACAGGAACACACAAAGAGTTTTAGTTTCAGTTTACGTTTGTGTTCAAGCGGATTGAAGTCAATTTGGAAAGATAACGTTCGAAGTCTCAATGAGATAATGACAGTAGGCAGATGTAGTGAGAATCACTGGTGATTGATATAAGGGAGAAATCCTGAAGAAGAGAGATCGAATGAAAGCTAGGTATCCATAGGCAGGCATAGTGGGAACCACTGGCGACCAATGCTCAAAAGAGTTTCTGAAAGCGATAGGACAATGCCCCCTAGACCAAGCAGGTGCCCCCAAGTGTGAACCAGTTCCAATCCATGAAGAGTCGAGGAAAACTCAAAGACAAGCGTATGAGCTAGCAAACCAAAGCAGGAAACAAACTAAACCAGGAAAGAAGGAAAACAAACTAAAGCAGGAAAGGAAGGAAACTAAAGCAGGAAACTAAGAGCCAAGCAACACTGAGATGAGATGTTACTTCAAGAAAACAAGAGGCGCCTGTTTACCAGGTTTTCACCATCTTGGCAGAGATTCTATTTTTGCTACCATGACACCTGTTTACCAGGTTTTCATCAATGGCACATTTTTCTCTTTTTCAATTTTTTTGTACTTTTCTCTTTTTTTTTTTATTTTTTTGTATTTTTGATCTTTTGATTTTTTTTGTATTTTTGAAATTTTCTATTTTTTTTGTATTATCAAGGCACCTGTTTACCAGGTTTTCACCAGGATAATAGATACATCAAAGCGCTTGTTTGCCAGGTTTTCACTAAGATGATCATTTTTTCAGGACATTTTGCAATTTTTAAGATTTTTGAGCATATATCATTTTTAGGATTTTTTCAGGACCAATAAGTATGTACATGAGCACATAGAGAATGTCAGTTGTAGAACTTCTTCAGATGAAGATTGTTGATGGGCTCTTTGAGTTTCTCTCCTTTAGTGGTGATCTTTGGAAACATAGTCATTTGTAGTAGTAGCCAGCTGAGAAGTTGCAGAATCAGAACCAGATGTTGTAGCAGTAACAGGAGAGCCAACCAGTAGTGTCCAATAGTCAAGAGATCCATAGTCAAGGAAAGACCACTTAAGTGAGACCCACAAATATCCTCATGGACACACCTTAACTCTTCGTCAGATTTCCCACGCTCTAAACGCTTAGGGAGAGTACATTCTAGATTTATCTTAGTCATGTCATTAGCAATGAGGAGATACTGATATGCACTTTGGGACAAGGCAAGATGGAGTGAAGAGTGTAAAGTATGAGAGGCAAGGGTGATGGAATGGAGGGAAGCATGAGAATTTTGGAAGCTCGAATGACAACTTTGATTTTTTCTTTCTTTGGAATCCACATAGCTTTTGAATTTTTTCTTCTTTACTTTGAGGTGCTTTTGATGACAATGCCTATAGAATGGATTTCGAGATCCATTTTTTATTTTATTTTCTGGCTTTTGATTGTCTTCTTCTTTTTGAGGACCTTTGCGGTCTTTTAAACACCTTTGTTTCTTTCCTTTCTTCATAGTCACATGTCGATTAGATGGGACATGGTGACCTTGAGATATAAGTGGATTCTCATTATTTTAATTTTTATGTTTCACATCCAAGTTACTTCCAAAAGACTCGGGAGTTGTGGATGAAAAAGGCTTATATGACTGGTTTAGGTGGAGAGATGGAGATGGAAGTGGATGGGCCACTTTTCTGGGAGATGAAGAGGGAAGAGAAATTGATGGGATGGGCTCAAGTGCAAATATATCAGTATCATCCTCATCATTCATGAATGCATCAGGTAGATCAAGAAAGTAATCTTCCATAGAGTGTTGTTGATTGTGAGTCATCTTAGAAGAGCCAGATAAGTTTGGAGGAATATTATGTGAGCCTAACCAAGATGGTCTATTCCAAGAGTCAGGTCCCCTTTCAGGTGGTAAGAGTGCACGAATAGGAACCATTTCAATTCTGGATCTACCAATATTCCATGAAGCTGTAACAAAATGGGGTCTTACATACCCATGATTTGTTGGAGCAGTAGGAGTATAGCTTGGAGTAGATTGCCTAAGAGCCATAGGAATGATCTCCATAGGAGGGTGGAAAGGATCATCATCAATAGCTTGATCTGGAGGATCATAACTTTCTCCTCTTTTCGAGTTGTTAAGACTAGCATATAAGTGCATAGCATCAACTGGTCTTTCTATAGTAGCATCTGATATGGAGTCCGATTAAGCTAGAGACATAGTTGGAGGTAGACTTTCTTCATTGTTGTCATCTAACATAGGAAGTGTTTCTTCAACAGTAGGATCTTGTTTAGTAGTAGAAGCAGTAGAGTAATCTGGAATAAGCATACCTTGAGGCATACCCAAGAGGAGGGAAGCGTCCATCAGTTGCTCCCAATTAGTATGTGTGCCATTGGAGTTGGCATCAGCAGGAGTCTGTTCAATAGCAGAAGTGGTGGAACAATCTAGAATAGGCATACCTTGAGGCATACCTAAGATAAGGGAAGCATCCAATAGTTTCTCCCAGTCAGTATGTGTATCATTGGAATCGGCAGTAATAGGATTTTGTTCAACAGTAGAAGTGGTAGAACAATCTAGAATAGGCATACCAAAGATAAGGGAAGCATCCAATAGTTGCTCCCAATCAGTATGTGTGCCATTAGAGGTAGTGACATATTCAGTAGTAGCTACAGTAGTAGAAATCTATTTAGTAGAGTGTATAAAATCCTCCTGGTGAGGACCAAAATCATGTTCCTGAAGCACTTGAGAAGGTAGATAAGACTCTTTCTGGTAGTCTGAATCAGAATTTTGAACATTCAAAGATCTTTCATGTGTCATAGGCTGAATTTGTGTTTCTTCATTATCTAAATCCTTGCATGAGTGAAAGCTGTAGCTAGGTTGGTCAAGCTCATCGCTCTGATAGCCAATACCAAATCTATCTTTAGAGGGTTCTTCATAGGAATGTGGAGATATGGGGAGAGTTGTCAGTGACAAGATGGACTCAATCTAATATTCCCCCATGCCAATATCTTTGATCTTCAAGGTCTTTTCTATTTCTTTGAGCTTAGCATCATAGAACTCAATGGACTCTCTATTGGCAGGAACAAAGCTGTCTGTTGTTTGGGTAAGCATCTTAGCAGAGCAAGTATTTAGGCTAGCACTATTGTTAATGAGGATGCGGGGGATATGCTCAGGACCTTCCATAACTTCAATGTGCAGGTAAGCATTATGTGGGTGGCTTAAGGAATGATCATCTTCTTTGGAAAAGCACAAATAGTGAGGCGAAGTTAAATGACCCACCATAGATTGGAATTGATATAGATCGAGATCTTTGGGGATGTTTTCCTTAGTGAGGGCTTTATCCATAGATAGTTTTGGTCTGGATGTCGAAGGTTCGGGACCTTTGAGAACAATCTTTGCATGAGATCGAGGGATAGCATCCGCACAAGCTGGAGATTTTGTGTAGTTATAAGAGGGAGGTGCAGGGCCTCGCAAGATAAAGGGAGTTTTGGGTTTAGGAGTATCCTCACTCCCTGGAGTAATGATCATGTCATAGTGAGAGATCCAAGGTTTGTTTCTAGAAAATCTGGAAGGCGGTTGAGCTTCTATTGTAGCCTTCTCAGTGGCATTGACTATTTGCATGCTAGAGCTAAGATTAAAGACAGACTTTGAGGGTTTTGGCATCACATTGTCAACAACACCATCATTCATAATATCTATGTTTTTGTTGACAATCTTATCCTAATCCTTGTTTGAGGGAGAAGGTCCTTGCTTGTTGTCTTTGTTCAAAGTCAATTCTCCCTTCTTGACCATAAATGCTTCTATCCTCATAGCCCACCTAATCATATTGTCAAAAGTGAGGGGACCTTGTAATCGTACTTGGTATCCAAAATTTGGGACAAGATTGTCCAAGAAGATATCAAGCTTTTTAGACTCGGGTAATTCATGTGGATACTTCATGCATAGTTGTCTCCATCTCTGGAGAAATGTTAGGAGAGGCTCCCCTTGTTGTTTCAAATTGCAAAGGTCCTGGATGTTGACCAAATATTGAATATTGTGGGATTGATCATAACTCTTGTCATTTCGAGACTAACCATGACCTTGGTCATTTGAGGATTGCTCATGAATTTTGTTGAATTTTCCTCCCCTTGGGAGGTGGAATGGATCTCCCATCTTGTTGGTAGTATTCTGAGAGATCGTGAAAGAGTTGATAGGTTCAAAAGAATCAATAGGTTCAATTTTAGAAAGTGACCTTTCAGAGTCTTGTTGGTCTTGAAATAATGGGTTATAATACTCTTGAAATAGTAAGTCAGACTGTATCTGAAACAATGGATTGTAATACTTTTGGAATGGGGAGGAATGTGAGGATCTCTCACAATACTCAGATTTCATAACAGATTTGGGATGACCTATGTATTGATTATGAGATTCACTTCTACCTTGATCAGTATTCTGAACGGGATAAGTCTTGCCACTTCAAGTCGTGACAGTCATAAACAAAGATGTAATGAGCAAAGATTCGGGATAAAGCTAGACTCTATCTCAAAGATAACGAAAGGAGATAAATGGCTAGAACAGCCAAGATGCAAGATGAACCTGGTATGAATTGTCAAAAAGAGATGGCTAGAACAGTCAAGATAAGACAATCGCAATGCAAGGTACAAGAGCACAACGAGATAAGGTAGACTAATGAGAGACAATACGAGTCAAAGCAAAGATCGATCGATTCCTAACTCAGGACAACTAGTTTCTGATGGTGAACGGTAGGAAAATAGAAAAATAGATCACGGACAAAAAGTCAGATCAGATTTATGTCATTGATCAAGCACATAAGACATCAATCAAGGAGTTCAATCAAACAGTCTTCAAGCAATGGGCAAGGGACAAAGCAACCTTGCACACGAACATGAATAGTGACTTAGTATTTCTACTCCCTAAGGACTCTACTTGTGTATGTTCTTGAGAATGTTTTAGCAGACACTTAAAACACAACAACATCCTAGCAAGTTGTCTACAAGGATATACATGGATTTTCTAAAGGGAGTCCTCGATATACGCAAGGTACGTGGGGCACAAATCCGTAGATGAGAAGAATTTGAAATCACATAGCTGGGGGGAGACGGTAACCCAAATCTCCTCCTTCACTTCTCAAAGGTATAAAGTTCTTTGAGGCTTAGCCAAGAGTGAAATCTAACTCATTCGCAAGAGAGGTGTCTTTGGATTCACCTCTTGATATTTATACTCCACCAAAACACGGGAGTTAAGGTCGTCCCTTGAGGTGATGAAATCCCCAAGCAGGGCTTCTAGAAATGAAAAAGTAAGTAATTCACTATCAAAAGTATTGGGAAGCACTAAAGGTGGTGCATTTAACCCTTCAAGTAAATGTGAGGTGAGTCCACAAAGTGGTGCATTTAACTCCTCACACAAACTCAAAGTGAGTCCACACCCTAGAAAACAAGTGAGTTCCAAAAAGCACAAAAGGGTTGCCAAGTGGAACAATTAACGCTTCTTTCCTATAGACCCCTCCCCTTTAATGTGGTGCTGAGATTGCAACCACAGGGTGAAAATGAGGGGCCGACGGATTAGCGAGTCCAATAAACCAAGATAGCAATCTAGATCAATCACAAGTAATCTAAGACTGCTAATCAATACTACTCATAAGTGCAAGAGGGTTTGAATCATGGAATATTTAACTTTCCAAGTAAACATGAAGTGAGTCCATAAAGTGGTGCATTTAACTCTTCATGTAAACAAGGAATGAATCCATGCCCTCAATTACTCAATGAGATATTTGATATTGGAACCAAGAATTACTTATGGTTTAAACACAAGCATTCACTTACATAAACTTGTATGAAAGAAAATCTATGTTCATTCATTTCCCATTAAGAGCATCAATTAAAATGTGTTCTATGAAAGCATGTAAACACTCAAGCCAAACACATGAGAGGTTCAATTTTAATCCAAAAATCCAAATGTTGTAGAGATGGAACAAAGTACCTCAAGTCCAAAGCTTTGTTTTAAACATTTTCCATGAAAGCAAGAGCACCTTCAAAACAACTTGTTAGACCCACAAGGTTAGCAAAATCAAAAAATCAGATAATATGCAAGAAAAATAGCTCATCAAATGGTAAAATCTGAAAATGAAACCAGCATGGTTGGATTAGGCTTGAAAAGAACTTCCAACAATATATCACACTTAAAATTTTGATACCATTTGTAAAAATTTCAAAAAAAATGGGTGCCCATTTTCCAGAGTGGCACGGATTTGAAAAACGCTAAAATTTTCAAAAATTTGAGAAAACTGAAAATAGCAAACAAAACTAACAAATCTGGAATTCTAGTCTCTGTCTGTCACAGAATTTCACGCGAGTCAGTAAGAGGGCCGCGTGAGAAGGTGCCAAACCTCATGTGAAAAAGCACAAGCCCATGCAAGAATGTACAATAGCTCACGCGAGAACATACACCGGCTCGCGCGAGCAAGCACAACGCTCATGCGAGAAAGTGCAGGGTGTCGCGCAATGATGCAAAAGCTCACACAAGAGAGTGCAACAGGGAGTGAAACCTCGCACGGGGTGCTCTGGATTCTTGTGCGAGAATCCATACACAAACAGTACGGACACATGATAGAGCTTAAATTCCTGTCAGAAAAAAATGATAATGAGGCCAGGAATCAGATTTTCTACCCCACGGTGGGCGCCAAAATGTGTGTGCTTGAATGTGACCTCTAAATCAGGCACAACACAACATGGTCATTATTCACTTGATAGAATTTAAGAAAGAGTATGAAGAACTCAATCCAAATTCCATGGTGAGGTGACTTGTTGCCTCCTATGTGAATGGGGTGTTTGAATACTCTCAGAATGAGAGCCAACAGCCGAGAGACCAATTCAACAATGGAGGATTTCCAAGAAGCAATAAAGATGAGCAAGATGAAACTAAGCTAAGAATGAATGCAATTAATCTAGAAAACTTTGAAAGAAATATGAAATGCAGATTTTTATTTGATTTTGAAATAAAGATGATATTAGACTAAGAACAAGTAAGCAAATTTAGTCTAAAATGTGATGCAAAGATTATACTAATAATGAGATATTAATCTAATAAATGCAATAAAAAGCTTTGAAAACAATGAATCAAATGAGACTAAAAAATGCCTATAGTGTAGATGCTCTCAAAAATTGCTCCTTTTTTTGAATGAGAAGAAGAGGCTCATTAAATAGAAAAGCTTGGGAGAGGAATGAAGATTTTCTTGATTTGTAACTCGTGACTCTTCATTCCCATATTGAGACAAAAATGCAAGAATTACTTAATAAAAAGAATGGAAAATGCCACACAGGTGACCTTTCAAATATCTTGAATTATCAATTCAAAAAAGTGTGTCCATTCGAATATCAAGTAATTATTAATTCCTTTTTATGGGTAATTAGCTAAAGAGGGTAGATTTTAATTTAATTAGAAAGCACTTAGGACTTTATAATTAAATTAATTTATCATAGGGGTAATTTAGCCAATTAAGTCTAAGACTTTAGGAATTAATTTAGCATTTGATTATTGCAATTTATGGTCTTTGCAATTGACATCAAGTCAAATTAAGTCAGGTAGGAGAGAGAAAATTGCCTAGAGAACTAGGACTTTGGTGATGTAAAATCGAGATAATGCACCAAAATTGATGAAATTAAATAGGTGCCAATTTTGGGGTATTACACCATCAGAACCAATAGCCACAGACTTCTTCACTACTTGTTCAGATGGTGAGGATGAAGAACTATTACATAGAGGAATACATGCATCTAGCTGAAATAAGGTACCTCTCCTAGTATCCCTTGCAAGCACTATCGATCCTCTCATCATCTTGCATCCTTCTTTCAAAAAAACAACTTGCACACCTACATCATTCAACATACTTACAGATAATAGGTTTCGTGCCAAACCTAGAATGTGCATAACTCCGTTGATTCCCTTTACTCGTCCATCAGGAAATTTGATAGTGACCCTTCCGCGTCCCACTATCTTTAGGTGAGAATCATCACCCAAGTACACCTTTCCACCATCGAGCTCTTCATATTTTGAGAACCAGTTTCGATGAGAGGTCATGTGAAAAGATGCACCCAAGTCAACCAACCACACATCATCAGATGCATGGGCTGCCAAAGCTGCGATGAATGCATCACCATCTTCTTGAGATCTTTCTAAGGTGAATCTGAACCTTTCTTCTTCTTCTTCGACTCTTTGCAGTCTTTACGAAAGTGCCCAAATTTATCACAGTTCCAACATTTTTCCTTGGACTTATTGGAAGTCTTTGACTTCCCACGGGATTTGGATCTACCCTTATTGTCAGACTTATTGTCATTTTTCTTCCCTCTTTTAGTGGATCTCCCACGAACAGCAAGGGCTTCTTTTTCCAAAATGGAAGCCTTTCTCCGCATCTCCTCTGATAGCAGTGAAGATACCACATCATCCATTTTGAAGGTGACTAAAGTGCTTTCGAGAGCCATCACAAGATGGTCCCATGAATCTGGTAAAGAACACAAAAGTGTGTAGCAATGATCCTCCTCCTCTAACTTGACACCAGCTGATGTCAATTGTGCAGCCAACAGATTAAATGCATTTAAATGATCCATTAAGGATCCACCTTCATCCATTCGCAGAGAGTACAAATTCTTCCTCAGGAACAACTTGTTCACCAGAGATTTGGCCTAATACATGGCTGCAAGTCTTTCCCACAAACTATTTGCAGTTTTCTCATCTAGAACATTTAGAAGGACTGCATTGGTTAAATAGAGTCTTATGAGACCCTTAGCTTTACGGTCTTTGATATCCCAATCTGCTTGAGCTATAGTTGCTGGTCTTGTATCACTTGAAGTTGCTTCCCATAGGTCACGATCTTCCAACATGTCTTCCATCTTGAGTTTCCACAACTCGAAATTAGTGCCATTAAATTTCTCCACCTCCATTCTTCCATATGATGAACTTTCCATCTCAATCTGAAAATAAGATTCAGAATGCTCTGCAAAAAACTCCCACTCAAACTTGAGATCAGCTCAAAAAACCCTACCCAACAACTAGGATCAAAAGTTGATCAAGCTCTGATACCACTTGTAAGGAAGCTGTTTCCACACCTGAGTTTCCTTACAAAGATTAGTAATGATTCTTGGTATGTTATCTAGGAGAGAGGTCTGGTCTTGATCAGATAAGCCCTAATCTTTAGAAAGGAGCTTATAAAAGTGAGATAGCCTCATTGTATGCACCCTAAAATGGTCACCTAGACTTTGGGCCCCCATTCAACAATTTATCAAATCCCTGAATCAATATTTTAAAAAATCAACATTTTCAATTATATCAATTTCCTTGATCAAATCCTATTTTATCATTTTTGACTATTTGCCTTGGGCTAACCATTTTATTCTAAAGTATTTATTTATTTAAAAGGAATATTTCCTCCCCTTTTAATAAATAAAAAGCCCCCACCTTTTCCTCTTATCCTAAGTTGCACACATAAAGCATTACTCTTATTTTATAAAAAGGGAAAAAACACTTTTTGTCTCATATGGACACAAAAGTCAACTCTTATTTTCTCATTGGAGGATATTTGTGCACATGGATTGCTCCTCTTTGATGCTCCACTATTGATTAAGTCTTTTGCCTCTTAATCTCCATGGTCCATTTCTCCTCATTTTCTATAAAAGAAGAGCTCTCTTCATCATTCTAGGTCATATTCATTTTTATGCTAATGTTATGCTGCAGGTTTTCTAGGTCACTTTGGAGCTTTTGAAGATTTGAAGCATTCTTGGATCTCATATTTACATGCTTTCATAGCTTTCTTGCTTTCATAGTTGCATAATCATGGCATTCTTAGTATAGACTTTCTTTATGCTATATATTAATCTCACATAGTTTAATTAGGAGGGATTGTAAGACTTGTACTTTCCTTTCATAGTTTAGATTGTAATTTCATTTTCATAGATTAGCTTGCATCTTCATTCTTAGCTTACTTGCATTGCATTGCATTTGATTATTTGGGGATATTGGCATTCTTGCCCTTGTCTTCACTTGAATCTCTCATTGTGTGGTTGACTAGCAAGGTCATTAGCCTAATAGCTCTAGCTGAGAGAAATTTTACAATCTTGCAACTCCATACATAGAGAGCTCTAGGTCGCTATTGAAGGTTTCCCTTTTATAGATTTCTTTTGATGTAATGACTTAGAGAAGTGCACTACTTTTGTGTGTACATTTTTGGCGCCCACCGTGGGGTAGAGTAGATTAGCTTTGTCCTTTAATTTTTTCATTTCCATCATATTTTTGGTAATTTTTGGACATTATTCATGGTCTCTAGGTTTTCTATCTTAGTGTATCACGTGATAATTCCAAGAATATCACGTGATAGTTCTTTGTATACACGAGTGATACTTCACCTGTCAGAAGTATCGCCTGCCTATTTTTGGAACTGTCGCTTGGTCTCAGACAAAGTATCACCTGAGTATAGAGCAGAGTATCGCTTGAACTAATATTATTGCTCCACTACATTGAGAAGTGTCACATGATAATTCTAGTGTCTACAGTCTATTTCTGTACCCAGCAGTGAGCCTTTTTGAGGTTTTTGGCCGAATCTTGATTTAGTTAGCTTGTTGTTTCTATTTCCTGCACTTAGATAGAATTAATTTGCATAGTTGTACTTAGTTTCTTGCACCTTCATTTGGATTTTGGATCTAAAAATAACCTCTCATGTGTTTGGCTTGAATGTTTACTTGCTTTCATAGGCACATCTCTTTTATGCTCTTAATGGTGAATGAAAGAACATAGATTTGTTTTTACAAGTTTGTGTAAGTGAATGCTTCTTGGTTTCCAATATCAAATATCTCATTGAGTGATTGGGGCCATGGATTCATTCTTTGTTTACATAGGGAGTTAAATGCACCACTTTATGGACTCACTCTATGTTTTCTTGGAAAGTAAACATGGAAAGTTAAATATTCCATTGATTCAATCCTTTTTCATTTGTGAGTAGTATTGATAAGCAACTTTAGAGTACTTTTGATTGATCTTGTTAGATAAATTGGGTTGTTGGACTCGCTTATTTCTAATCACCCCTCATTTTTGCCCTTTGGATGCAAGGTCAGCATTCATATATAGGGGAGGGGTCTACTTGAAAAGAGCGTTAAGTGTTCCACAAAGTTTCCCCCTTTTTATGCTTTCTTGATCTCATTAGTTTTCTAAGGTGTGGACTCACCTTGAGTTTGTGTGAGGAGTTAAATGTTCCACCTTGTGGACTCACTTCACACTCACTTGAAGAGTACTTTTGATTGATCTTGTTAGCTAAATTGTGTTGTTGGACTCACTTATTTCTAATCACCCCTCATTTCCGCCCTTTGGATGCAATGTCAGCATTCATATATAGGGGAGGGGTCTACTTGAAAAGAGCATTAATTGTTCCACAAAGTTTTCCCTTTTATGCTTTCTTGATCTCATTAGTTTTCTAAGGTGTTGACTTGCTTTGAGTTTGTGTGAAGAGTTAAATGTTCCACTTTTTGGACTCACTTCACATTTACTTGAAGAGTTAAGTGTTCCACTTTTAGTGCTTTAAATACTTTTGATAGTGGATTGCTTAATTTTTAGAGCTAATTGGATTTTGGATTGTTCTAACCTTGTTAGCCTAACAAGTTGTGGTTGTAGGTGCATTAGCTTTTCCATATTGCATCCAAAAACAAAGGGCTACTAATGGTTTTTGCAGGGCTGCCCTAAGCATAAAGATCAAATCAAGTTCTTGTTTAATTGCTTTCTTTATTGAGTGCGGCATATACTAGTTGTTTCATTTCATAGGCACTTAATATCTTGTGGAAGAGATTTTGAGGTGGTAGGAGAAGTATGCTCTTCACCCTTGTGGTGAACTAGAAAATCTTGACCCATCTTAGGATTTTGGAAACAAGAGAGTAATTGAACTTTGCTTGGTGTGTTTGGAAGAAATCTTTGGGGTAAGGGAGTATGCTCTTCATCCTTGTGGTGAAACAAAATCCTTGAACCTCATAAGTTGAACCATTCTTTGTTTAGATCTTTAGAATCCTTTAGTGCGCTTGCTCTTGAGCAATCAAGAGGAATGACCCAAGTGGGGACAAGCTTATTGCTGGCTATTTCGACCCACTATAAACTCAAGGCTATCAAGGACACAAAACCTTGGTAGACGTAGTGTTTGTCTTCGCTTGATGTGAGTACTTGTGGGATTGTGACCATGAGGAAAATGTTGAACAAGAATGCTTAAGGTACTCTTGAGGCCATGAGGTCCATTACTTGCCGCAAGGTAAGGAGTCCCTTTGGGGAGCAAGAGGGGTACTACGAACGAAAGCCTTAATTAAGAACCATAGTTAGATGTCACCCTATTTTGCCGCTTAGCTTCTTGGTGCAAGGATTGATCCAAGTAGAATAACTTGGATCACCCCAATATTACTCACCATATGTGTTCCTTTGGTTGTGCCTTTGGCACTTCCATGAAAAAGCCAATATCTATTTTGGGCAACCACTTTGTGTGAGGCAAGGGAGCATCAAGTGTGGGCCAAGTTGTTGAGTATTGAGCCTTGACTTTCTAGGATAGATATTGCTTGAAGTGTCTTCAATTATGTAATACCAGTGTTAACATTCTTGAACATTCAAACAATCGGTAGTATTCCTAGGGTGTTTTTCTATTTTGATATCATAAGTGTTTGTCTTGGCAAGGTTGCTTTTTCCCTTGTTTCAAGTGTTTTAAGACATGTTTGATCCCTTAGTATTTGCAAAAATGTCAAATTTTTGTTGATATTGTGATTAAGATCGAAAACATCAACCCTCAGACTAAAATTTTTTATCAAACAGACCCGAAAACACACATTTCACACAATTCTGGTCAAGTGTCATGCAAACTAGCAACAGTATCTCCTGCTTTGAGAAGAAATATCACGCGATAGTTTGTTTCTTCTAGATTATCACCCGACTTGCCTGGAGTCTATCGCTTGGTTATTATGAGGTTTATCACCTGGTGAAAGGTGAAATATCACCTCAGTGAGAAGTATCAACTGGTTAGCCTGGAAAGTGTCACCTAAGAATTTTCTATTGTATACCTAGTTTTAGTCATTTCGTAGTTGCTTTTAGTTGGCTAGGTCTTTAGGAAGGTAACTTATCTTGCCGCTGGAAGCCTGTCTTTACTCTGAATTTCTATTTTTAGCTCTCTAGGGGTAGTGTCATTCAATTTACAAAGTCACTTTGGGAAGAATTGTCAAGTTAGAGGATTATTCCTGTTGAGAAAGTATATCTCTAGAGTTGTTAGTAATAATGTTGGAGAATTCTAGTACTCTTTTTGTCCAAATCATTTCCATTCAAATTCAATTTTAATTATACAATTTGGCTAAGTCCATCCTCCTGGTTCAAACATGCAAGGATATTGATCCTTTGATTTAAGCACCTCTTTGATAGTGTTGGCAATGCCTTTTGTAATTCCTATCTTACCATCTCTTTTTGGACATTAGAGAACTTTAATTATCTTAGTTTGGTGTTGACACTTTGAGAGGTCACCATATCTTCAAGAATCATTTTCTTTCATGTCAGTTACAACAAAGTACCAAGTGAATCAAGGAAAATGACCCCCGGTTGTCTTTAATCAATTACCCTTAGTTAAGACTCGTCAACAGTGAAAGGGAAAAGAATCCATTTTCGATCGATCCCCTAAGAGTGAGTTTGAGGTTTGTTTTGACCCAAAGAGTAATCCCAATGAATTGAGTTCCTCTTTAGATCCTTTTTCATCAAATATGGACATGAGTTACACCTTCACTAGACAACAAAGAGAAGCAATGAATCAAACTCTTAATGACATGTTCCAACGACATAGGGGTGGCATGATGTTTGCTGGGTCTTCTTCTAATAGTCCACCTAGATCACCTCCTATCAACACAAGGTATCTAGATGCTCATCAACAAGTTGAGAAACATCATAGACAAGCTCACTTAGATGCACAGTCACAACATGAAGACCAAAACAACAAATCTAGTGATGCTCATATCAATCCAGCTAATGTATCTAGACATTCAAGACAACCTTATCCACTTAGAGACACCTCACGATATGCGAGTAAGAGGTTAAAGAGCATTGAGAGAGAAAAACAAGCTTTCTTGGATGAACAAGCTGCTAAGAAAGAAAGGTTCAAACAATTGGAGGATGAGGAATGAGCTTTGCTAGACATAAGGAGAAGAGCCGCACAAGAAGAACAAGATAGGCTCCTAGCGCAACAACTCCGTGATCAATTCAACAATAGGGGTACCAACAATGGAACCAACTCTCCACCATCTACTCCCTCACCAAGTCCAAGAGCTAAAAGAAGGTTAAGGACCCCATCAAGATCACCTAGTCCTAGAGGAAGAAGGACTTCTTGGTATAACCATCATAGGAGACAATCATCTCCTAGACATTCAAGACAACCCTCCCAACGAGCTCATCATGGCTCTCAACATGGAGGAAGTAATGCCAACTTTGACACTATTGATTTCATGACAATGCAACAAGAACCATCCTTCCAACAATATGTGGAGAAGTATGTGGAGCAAAATAAGGATCAGTTCTTGGAAAGTCTAATCAGTAAGGGTTTAAAAGTCCCATACAACTTTGATGTGGACCAAAAGATTAAGAAGAAAAACCCTTCAACTAATGAGGTGATTGAGCAGATGCAAAAGACTATGGAAGAAATGATGGCTCCAAAGAATACCTTCAACTTGGATTCTATATGTCCTAATCCCATTGACAAAAGTGTGGTTATGGTAGATTTTCCTAAAAAGGTTGAAATCCCCACATATGACAAATATGATGGTAGTGGTGACCCCCATGACCATGTGCGTTAGTTCTATATTATGAGTTTTGAATTCCACTATGAAGTTTCCTATCTCATGAGGTTATTCCCAAGGAGTCTAAAAGTTCAAGCAATGGAGTGGTTTACCAACATTACCCCTCCTGTCAAAACTTTTAAAGAACTTGTTCAAAGATTCGTGCAACATTTTGCATATAATTTATCAAGGTCAGTCACCATGCTTGATTTGTGTAAGTTAAAATAGAATCAAGGGGAACCCATTGTGACATTTTTACAAAGGTGGAGATGCTTGTGTTCCAAATATTCTAGGATCATCCCTGAGGAAGAAAGGATTGATATAATTGTGAGCAATCTTGTGCCAGAATTAAGATATGAAGTTAGAAAAATGGTCTTTAATTCTTTTGACACTATGGTAGAAACTGCATGTTGCATCAAGGATGTTCTAAAAGAACAAGTATTTTGGCCAAACAAAGTAACAACAAAAATGGCCAAAACAATAACAACAACAATAAGGATAAAAAGAACTCATATTGGAACAAAAATAAGGATGTAGTCAATGATGGAGTTGTTGACACTCCACAACCTAAGGAACAAGGAGTTCTTAATTTATCTAACGTAGTTCAAGCTATGAGGCTGCAGACATCCTTAGACCAACAAGAGCACAAGCCCAAGTATCAAGAAAAACCTAAGTCAGGAAAGAGGCAATTCACTAAGCTTGGAGACTCTTATGCAGACATTTTTAAGACCTTGATTGCTCATAATTTGGCACAACCTCAGGATCGTACAAAATTTCGCATACCGGATCCTAAACCTTATTGGTGGAATGAGAAAGCTTACTGTGTATACCACAATGGGATTGGACATGACATTGAAGGTTGTTTTAAACTCAAACATCTTGTTCAAGACCTTATTGAGAATGGGAAATTACAAGTTGATGGGTTGACCACAAATTCAGATCACAAGGCATTTAAGGAGCCCTTGCCTAAGTATGAGAAGGGGGAGACTTGTAAAGACAATAATGGCAAGGCCGCAATCAATTATACCTATACAACTGCAGAAAATGTTATTAATATGCTTGAGGTTGTGGACAATGATGTCAACATGATGAGAGGGAATGATCCCTATGATTATGATGTAAGCTCACCTCCAATATTTGATGAAGGACCCGTTGTTGTGCTTAGAGGTCCCTAATCTCCAAGGTCATCTCAACCTCTCAATGCTGTTACTAGGAGTGAGTCCCAAGGTCCTATTATCATTAGAGGTCCTAATGCTAGCAAATCTAAGCAACCAATGTCCAAAAGTGGTCCTCCCAAATCTGCAATTGGTCCTGATATGAGTTACAACCTTGTTGATCAGTTACAGTGAACGCCAACATAGATTTCCATTTTTTAGCTCTTAGATTTGTTTCCTAGACACAAGCGTGTCCTTGAGGATGCTTTGCATGCAGAAAATGTCCCTAATAATATAGATGTCAACCAATTCCAAAACATGGTCAACCACCTTGCTAGCCCACATTACCTTACATTTTCTAAAGAAGACGATAAAGCCTTGAGCCATCCATACAATCTTGCCCTTCACATTGAGGTCATGATCCATAAAACCTGTGTTAGGCATGTGTTGATAGATGGGGGTGCTAGGCTCAATATTTGTTCTTTAAGTCTTTTGAAAAACCTAGGTTACTCAGAGCATGCCATTGATACCAGGAAGAAAATTACTATCAAAGCCTATGATGAGGCTGAGAGAAGTTCTAAGGGGTTAGCTATTCTTCTAGTTAGAATTGGTCCTATTGGAAAGGACATTTTGTTTCAAATCATTGATGTTGGTCCTCTAGCATACACCATCCTACTAGGTAGACTATGGATTCATGACATGCAAGCAGTACCGTCTACCTATCACCAATGTGTCAAGTTTCCATACAATGGCATAGAAGTCTGCATACCAGGTGATAGTACCTTATCTATTAATACCATTTCAGTAGGGGCCCATGTTCCCTTAAATAGAGAAGTGGACAATTTTGGGGCAGCTCTTGAGTAATGTAAGGATAAATTCAAGTCCATAGACCTTGGCATGGGAGGATATCAAATTGACTCCTTTACAAAATTGCCAATTTCACCTAGGTCCTATGGTAAACAATCACAAGAGATGCGTCCCTCATCTTCAACCATGACTTTGTTTGATACTTTTGTAGAATCCTCAGTACCTCTTCAAGATGAGAAAGAAGAGGTGGTTGTCAGAGATTGGATATACAAAGAACAAAAGTACCTACATAATGAAAATTTTTCTCCATCTCCTAAGACTTATGGGAGAGGATACACATTGGTCACCAACATGGGCTACCCGGGTCATGGCCCTCTCAGTCAAAGGTTAGATACCAAGGCTGAACCACTCAACCATGCTCTTTTTGGTTTTAGGACTAAGTCAACGATTGGCCTAGGGTTTGATAATGGAAAGAACAAAAGTGTTCCTATCCTAGTTGTGACGGATAGTGACAGTGACTCAGATTATACAACTAATCTCCAAAACCAACAAGACATGATTGATGATTGGGTGCCTTCCACCAATCTCCTTTGGGGAGATTCAGATGATTCAGTAGTTGAAAATATAGACACTAGAGAAGGTGATACCCTTCACAATCTCGAAGCTTCTACATCAAGGCATTCCAAGCCTTCTTGGTGTAAACATCCCAATAGAGATTCAGAAATAGATTCACATGAGTTCCAGTGGGACTCTCTTTCTGATGGAACAGTTGATTTGGACATGGATGTTGTCCATACCTATAGTACTGAACTTGATGTGACTAATGAGCCTAGTGTAGGACTAGAGGATTGGAATCCTCGAATTGCCTTAGTAGACGATACTTCATTTGGTAGGATGAGTCCTAATTCAGGTATCTTAGAAGGAGACTTGATAGATCCTAACTGTGTGATCACCAGAGATAATGCCTTTTGTATCAATAATGTTGAACTAGTCATTGACCTACCCCTTGTAAACCATCATTTGATTGATTGGTCACAACTTTGTCAAGAGCCTCAGCTCCTCACTTTTCACAATGACTATGAAATAGCTTGCTACTTGAATGCTATTGAACCCATAGTCTCTTCCACCAATGAACCTACAACAAGTATGACGGAGCCAGATATTAAGTACCTCAGTCATAAAATAAAAGAAAAGAAAAAAAAGAGAAATGGTTCTGATGGTGAAAACCACTATGTGGCGGTGTTAGAACACAAAAAAGTAAAAAGAAAGGATGTATCCAACTGTGAAAACCTCTTTGAGGCACCTAAGGATGGGGCACTTAATAACCTACTGAGTTATTTCCAAGACAGGTCATTAGTTCTTATTGAGCCTACACAACCAGTCAATTTGAATATGAAAGAGGCTCCACAGGTGATTCATCTAGTTCAGTCTTTGTCAGTGCAAGAAAAAGAGGCATACACCAAGTTCTTACAAATGAAGAAAATCAATTTTTCTTGGACATATTCAGACATGCCAGGGCTTGACACTAATCTCATTATGCATCACTTATCTATAGCTCTAGGAATTAAACCAGTAAAATAGAAGTTGAGGAAAATGTATCCTCACATAGCTCTCCTTGTTAAGGCTAAATTAGAAAAGCTCATAGGAGTAGGATTTATTAGAGCTATCGACTATGCCGAGTGTATCTCAAATATTGTTCCAGTTTCAAAGCATAATGGGTCCATTTGTGTATGCATAGACTTCAGAGATCTTAACAAAGCTTGCCCAAAGGATGACTTTCCACTTCCTAACATAGACATGATAGTGGATATGAATGCAGGCTATGAGATATACTCTTTAATGGATGGTTTTTCCGGTTATAACCAAATAAAAATATCTCCTGAGGATCAAGAAAAGATAGCCTTCACATGTGCATGGGGAGCCTATTGTTGGAATGTCATGCCATTTGGATTAAAAAATGCAGGAGCCACATACCAAAGAGCTATGACAATAATATTTCATGATATGATGCATAAAAACATGGAGGATTATGTGGATGACACCTTGGCCAAGTCTAATAAAAGGGATACACACCTAGAAGATTTGGAAGTAATTCTAGATCAAATGGAGCAGTTTCAGTTAAGGTTGAATCTGAAAAAGTGTGCATTTGGGGTTGCCTCAAGTAAACTTCTAGGATTCATAATTTCAGCCAAATGAATAGAGGTGGATCTTGAAAAGGTTCAAGCTATATTAAATATGCCTCCTCCTAAGAACATTAGTCAGATGAGAAGTCTTCAAAGATGACTCCAATCCATATGAAGGTTTATTTCATAGCTTGCAAATAGAGCACAACCATTCAAAAAGACATTGCATAAAGGAACCACATGTGCCTAGAATGAGGATTGCCAAAAGAGCCTAGATCAAATAAAGAAATACTTGGCTAATCCTCCAATTTTAATGCCTCCTATCCCAGTAAAACCATTAATTTTGTACATCTCAGTGACAAAATCTTCCTTGGGGGCATTGTTGGCTCAACTTGATGATACTGGAAAGGAAAGAGCCATCTACTACATTAGCCGTACTCTAGTATCTTATGAGATCAATTATAATAGTATTGAAAAGTCTTGTATTGCGGTAGTGTTTACTTCCCAAAAGTTGCGACACTACATGCTTTCCCATACTATACATCTCATTGCAAAAATTGATCCTCTTAAATATTTTCTTGGTAAGGCTACTCTCACGGGTAGACTTGCTAAGTGGATGATGGTTTTGTCAAAATTTGATATAGAGTACATTGAGCGTAAGGCTATAAAGGGGCAAGGTATTACAGATCAACTTGCTGATTTCCCAATCAAAGATAGCATGCCTATTCAAGTAGAATTCCCAGATGAGCACATAATGTACATGACCACACATACTTGGACAATGTTCTTTGATGGTTCAAATATGCAAAATGGATCAGGAGCTGGAGTATTGTTTATTTCTCCTCATGGGTGCAACATACCTAAGTCTTAAAAACTTCTATTCCCATGCACAAATAATATTGCAGAATATGAGGCTCTAACCAATGGACTTAAGATGGCTATTGAGTGGAATATAACAGAGTTACATGTCTTTGGGGATTCACAATTGATAATCAACTAAAGAAATGAAGAATACCAAACTAAGGATGATAAACTGATCCCTTACAAAAAGATGGTTGATTCATTGCAATGTTACTTTACATTCATGACATTTCAATAGATCCCTAGAGCAGAAAACAAGGCTGCAGATGCTATGGCTACATTAGCTTCACTTCTTCAGTTGGAACAACACGAATCAAGATTTGAATTCCTGGTGGAAGAGCTACATCATCCCATCTTTGACTCCTCTGAAAGCCATGTCATTTGTACCTTGGTTAGCCATGAGTCTTCCCGTTATGGTGCTATCTATTCATATCTTCATGATGGCATCATTCTCAAATCCTTTAATCGCTTTGAAAGAAGAAACTTTGTCCGTAATGCTTCTCGCCATACCCTCATCTCTGGTGATCTGTATAGGAGGGGTTTAGATGGGACACTTCTTAGGTGCTTGGAAAAGGATGAGTTTGACCGAGCATTAGTTTACATCCACGAGGGCATTTGTGGAGGACATTCCAATGGTCTTGCCATGGCCCAAAGGTTGCTTAGGGCGGGGTACTATTGGCCCACAATGTAGATAGATGCTATAGATTTTGCCAAATCATGTGAAAAGTGTCAGAAACATGGAAACCTGATTCATGCTCCAGGTAGGGAGCTTATTCCTTCTATTTCTCATTGGCTATTTCAGCATTGGGCCTTTGACTTTGTTGGGTAGATTCATCCCAACTCATCAGGTGGACATAAAATCATTATTACTGCTACTGACTACTTTACCAAATGGGTAGAATCCATTCCATTGTCTGTTGCTTCAGGGAAGACAATCTCTTTGTTCATATTGAATCACATCATTTGTCAATTTGGGATACCTTCTGAGATAATCACTGACAATGGAGGTCAGTTAAAAAACAAGGACCTTACACACCTCTGCAAGAAATTCAAGATAAAAAAACATTGGTCCTCCATTTACTTCCCACAAGGAAATGGACAGGCGGAGGCCTCTAATAAAACCATTCTTAAGATTCTCCATAGAACAGTTCACAAGAATGGTCGAGGCACTTACAGATCAATCCAGCCTTATGGGCCTACAAAATGAGTATTTGTACTCCCATAGGGGCTACTCCTTTTGCCCTCACTTATGGTGCTGACATAGTATTACCTTTAGAAGTTGAGATTCCCTCACTTAGAGTCTCTCTCAAAGGTTTGATTACAGATGAATATTATCATGCCATGAGATTGAAAGAATTGGAACTTCTTGACAAGAAATGTAGAAAATCTTTTGATCACATGAGAGTCTACCAAAAGTGTATGTCCAAAGCATTCAACAAAAAGGTTCACCCTAGAGAATTTCGAGTAGGAGATCTTGTCTTGCGTGAGAATCCTAAGAACCAACAACATTGAGAACAAAAGGGAAAATTTGAACCTAATTGGCTTGGACCGTACATTATTACTACTACTTTTGGGACAGGTGCTTACTTGCTATCTGATGAACAGGGGGAACAACTCCCTGATCCTATTAATATTTTGCACCTCAAGAAGTTCTATCCATGATGCCTATTCTGTTTGGGGGCATCCTTTGTACATATTTATTGATCCTAAAAAAATACCAAAAAAATTCATATATGATGCTAAAAAAATCCTAAAAAGCATATAAAGTCCTAAAAAATACAAAAAAAAATTAAAAATTAAAAAAATTAAAAAAAAAAAAGAAAAGTGCCTTGGTGAAAACTTGGAAATGGGCACCTTAGTAGCAAAAATACAAAAAAATAAAAAAATCAAAAAAATATCCAAGTGGTGAAAACTTGGAAATAGGCATTACTTGAGGCCTTTGCACCCTTGTCTCTTACCATGCATCCTCGACCTTTAGCCATTCTCCATCATGCCTTGACCTTATTTGACTTGGTCTGGAATTGGTCTTTATTTTTGTCTAGGGGCCATACCTATTAGCATAGGTCCTTTAGGTGCATTTGTCTCTTGGGGCATTTCACAACAGGTGTTTTTCAACACCACCCCAAATAGTGTTTTTTAACACTACCCTAGTGTCGAGTGTTTCTCCACACTTATCAGATGTCTTACTCACTAGTCTAAGTATGATGTGATATTGCTCATTAGAAAATTTGATACTCCAAGTTTGACTCTATGACCAACACACACGCACTTAAACAATCAACTTGATTGAGATATGTTGACTTTATTTTTCTTTGTGTGCTGTCTATGAGAATTTCTTTGATGAGTGGTCTCTCCCTGAGAAGTTTTTGATGATGCATAGCTAGAATACTTAAGGTATGAGAGCATGTTTTATTTCTTTATCTACATGTGGGTATATTTCGTTGATCCTAATTGTCATGAGCATTTATACTGGTCTTACTTGACACTAGGGATTGACAAGGTATTATCCTTGACTATTTTGCGAGTGCATGCTTATAGCCATCTTGACCTTCTTATGTCCTGATGCAAGCATAATATTGCTATAGTAAACTTAGGTAATCTCATTGCACTAGTCATCTTGACCTACATGTCTTTGGTGCCTAGGTAGGATTTCCACATTCTATCTAATATAGATCATATTCAGATTCACATAGTCATACTAGTGTGTATTGTATGATCTTACGACGCTACCAATAAAAGCTCAATGATGATAATTAGATGTCTATAAGCATTGTGACCTTGCAAGTCAACCACTTTTCATAGTAGCTTGCATTTTTTAGGGCCATGTTAGATTAGTTTTGCATCTTGCATATGGAGAGAGCTCTCCTTTTCATCTTACATGGACCTGTCGGTCAACTATGCTCATCTTCCCTTTTCTCAATCATGTCTTTTCACTCCTTATCTTTCATCACGACCTATTCCTGTCCTCACAAGGGGTTAATCATATCATCATATCTATTTCTCAAAAATGTCATTTTCAAAAATATGAGTCTATATCATACACATGAGAATCAACCATACATCTATGAGAGAGAATATACATAAGCATTTATAACATAAATTTTGAGAAAAATAACAAGACAATACATAAACTGATACATTCATCACAAGTGAGACATAAACACAAGATATATCGAACATCCAGTAGTCTCATATATATAACAATGTCATCATACAATATACAATATGAGATCCCAAAATCTAGATAAAAAATCTCAAGATATGTCCAAGACATCTAAACCTAAGCCTAAACCTAGGACTCGCTCTTCCCATCACATGGACCTGGTGGTGGGGGAGGTGGTGCCACATCTGGTACCATGTCTGATCTGCCTACTCTCTAAGAGTAAGATGGTTCTCTCTAATCCTCTGGCACAACCTATAGGTAGAGTCCATGATAATAGGTAGCTCGTGCTATCTCTCTCCGGATCTCTACTGCGTCTGCTTGCGTCACCCTCTCCCGACATGCTATCTCTGCCCTGAGATCCGTAATCTGCTGATCTCTCTCTACCCTCAAATCAGCTAGCTGCTAATCTCTCACAGCTATAGTGATCCTCAACTACTACATCTCGGCCTCTAGAGCTTGTATCCTAGCTCTCAGGTCCTCCCCTCCTGTAGGCTGATCCTATTATACCTCTGTCTATTGGTGAGCTAGTCTCGCCTCATCCTCAAGGTTCACCAATCTCTATTCTCATGACCATTTTCAGCCACCTGATCTGGAACCCTCACCTCTCTCCATCCCTCTCCCTCACCCTCTCCCTCTGTCTCCTCCATCTCCCCCATCATCCCCATCCCCACCCTAAACTACTATCGGGGCATCAAGTACTGTGAAACGAGGGAATGGTGCCCTCCGCCGCTCAGCCCTGTATGTTGCATCAAATCCTACATCAGCAATATCAGGAAGGTACTCCCAAGGCTCCCTCCTAATGCCATCTATCTCCACCATGGCCAACTAATAGTTTAACATGGGTAGCCACCCATGTCCCTCCTCATCCCTAGCCCTCACATAAGTGGTGGTCTCTACCGAGACCCACTGCTGCCACCTAAACTATCACCATACCTGAGTGATGTAGAATCTCTCAACTATCTCTGCATGTCATCCTACTAATGGCTGGCTACACAGCATGTAGCTCAGCTCATCCTCTGCATCCCCCCAGCCCTTAACCTCCTTGTATGGCCTCCATATGAAGGAGGTCATCTCATCCAAGATTCGTTGGTAGTATGTCACATACCCAGTATGGGAATATGATATAAATCCTTTGTACCTATATATGTATAGAAATCTCTACTCTCTCAGCTAAACCCTAGGGTGCACCACAACAATGTGCTCCCAAGTCCACACCTATGCCAGGATGGCACCGCAAGCCCATGTCTGACCGTCCCTGTAGATGATCTCATGTAACTTATGATACATCTCTGCAAGTATGGTAGGTCCCCATGCTATGTGTCGAGGTCTGCCTACCAAATCCACCAGTAACCTACCTCAGCCGAGTGGAAATCCTTTCTAACTATGGTCAGTCATCAGGGCCTGTGAGATGATGGATGCAATAATACAAGGGACTAGAAAGTCTCTGCCAAAATCATCAATCAATCTGTCCCAGCTCACATGACAATCCAGGATGGTGAAATCCTGAAACATAGCTTGTATCGCCTATTGTCCCTTAGTGGCATCCTGATCATAGGACACTTGTGCCAGAAAATAATCATGTTAGTTTTTCATCATATGGAAACATTATATTTAAATGATTATATCTTAAAGCATGATTTTACTCACAGGCTTGCCATGGCATGGTACTTTGAGAATCCTATACACATCCTCTAGTATGATGGACACCTCTCTTGTGGGAAAGTGGAAGGTGTTGTGCTCACTATGCCATCTCTCAGCAAGAGCAGTCAACAACCCATGATCAGCGTAGATATATGGGAACCGCAATAAGTATCAGAATCCTATCGCTCAGATATCAGCCTCACCTAGATCATCTAGATCTCAAATGCATCTCAATCCCACCACCTTCAGTGCTCTAATGAGTAACATCAGAAAGTGCTCCTACAAACCATTAAACCAAGCCAGATGTCAGTACATATCATGATGAATGTCTAAAAATCAGCACAAGACATATACAATGTAAACTTGTCTAGACCCATGTCATTTTTGCTCAAAAATACTTAAAAATATCAATTTTTTTTAACTTGGGTGATACTACTTTTCAGACAAGTGTCATGCGACATTTCTTCCTATAGTGGTGCAATATACCTTTGACTGTGTGATACTTTGCCAAGTATCGCACGATAGTTTGCTAGTTATCATGCGATACCGGTGTCTACACGTGTGCGACACACTTGCGACCCATGAAGTATCGCGTGATGTTTCTCTCTAAAGGGAGCGATACTTCTAAAGTATCGTGCGATATATCACCTAGCTCTTGAAAATTGAAATTTTTAAATTTGAAAATTCTTGAAAAAATGTGCTAAATATCTTAAATGCTCATTAATGACTCAAAAAAGTAAAGTTTTTCTGAAAACTCACTGGGGCAGCATAGTGTGGAGGCTGGTTGTGCAATCGACCATGCCCAAACCAATGCTTATGGATGGGAATCGCTACTTGCTGGGCCATTTTCTCTCTCTAAGCTCTCAAAATTCTCAAATGGCTAAATGACAAATGATTTTGAAAATGACACTTTTGCCCCTTATATAGCATTTTGACTTTTTGACCTAATTTTCAAAACACCTCAAAATTGTGTGAAAATTGCACCCCTAGCTAATTTCAACATCTTAGATCCATTTTCAGACTCCAAATCAAAATTTGAGTTAATCTTGATAGTCAAAATCGCATTTCACAATTTCACCCTCTTTTGCGCAGTTGGCTGACCTTTTGAGGGCTGATCTTTCGATCTTCACTGGGGCATCTCCATTTCTTCACCCCCATCTCTTTCAACCTCCTAGTCTTTCATTCATTTTCATTCACCTCTTTGAGGTTTGACTTCATCTTTATCCTATATCTTTCTCAGTCAAACCTAGTCAAACTGGGGCATCTCTTCACTGCTTGATGGTTATCCTATCATGTTTCACCTTTGATTATGATTTCTAGTGACTTGATCAAGTTTATCAATTTGTTGTTCTCCTCTACTTGATTTTTATTTTGATTCTGAGGGGGTAGTACCTATCAACTTTAATCTTTGATTCAGCTTTATCATTCAGCTTAGCTTGAGATTCTTATTTTTAAACTTGATTATCACCTAGAAGCGACGGTGGTAATTTTGTCTTTTGATTTTTATCTCCTATTTTTTAGACTTGATTATTGCCTAGCAGCGATGGTGATAGTTTTTTCTAAGGGTTGATTTTCACCTAGTAGCGATGGTGTTGGTCTTGTCTTTCATCTTTTTGCTTATCTTTGTCATGACGTGTCCCAAAATGAACACACGTCTGAGTTGTTTTGTGATCCCAAAATGAACTGACATTTCAATTCTTCTTTGACTGCATGTATTCCTGAAATGATCACACATTAGTCAAAAAGGGAAAAATGTATGCACCCTAAAATGGTTGCCTAGACTTTGGGCCCCCATTCAACAATTTATCAAATCCCCGAATCAATATTTTAAAAAATCAACATTTTCAATTATATCAATTTCCTTGATCAAATCCTATTTTATCATTTTTGATTATTTGTCTGGGGCTAACCATTTTATTCTAAAATCTTTATTTATTTAAAAGGAATATTTTCTCCCTTTTTAATAAATAAAAATCCCCCACCTTTTCCTCTTATCCTAAGTTGCACAAATAAAGCATTATTCTTATTTTATAAAAAGGGAAAAAACACTTTTTGTCTCATATGGACACAAAAGTCAACTCTTATTTTCTCATTGGAAGATACTTGTGCACATGGATTGCTCTTCTTTGATGCTCCACCATTGATTAAGTCTTTTGCCTCTTAATCTCCATGGTCCATTTCTCCTCATTTCCTATAAAAGAAGAGCTCTCTTCCTCATTCTAGGTCATATTCATTTTTATGCTAATGTTATACTGTAGGTTTTCTAGGTCACTTTGGAGCTTTTGAAGATTTGGAGCATTCTTGGATCTCATATTTACATGATTTCATAACTTTCTTGCTTTCATAGTTACATAATCATGGCATTCTTAGTATAGACTTTCTTTATGCTATAGATTAATCTCACATAGTTTAATTAGGAGGGATTGTAAGACTTGTACTTTCCTTTCATAGTTTAGATTATACTTTCATTTTCATATATTAGCTTGCATCTTCATTCTTAGCTTACTTGCATTGCATTTCATTTGATTCTTTGGGGATATTGGCATTCTTGCCCTTGTCTTCACTTGAATCTCTCATTGTGTGGCTGACTAGCAAGGTCATTAGCCTAATAGCTCTAGCTAAGAGCAATTTTACAATCTTGCTACTCCATACATAGAGAGCTCTAGGTCGCTATTGAAGGTTTCCCTTTCATAGATTTCCTTTGATGTAATGACTTAGAGAAGTGCACTCCTTTTATGTGTACACTCATCAACGATATCCTTTTCTTCCTTAAGTGTTTGGTCTCCCTTCTTGATTCTGCTAATCCTTGATGAGTCAAGTTTTTGGGATGTTTTGTTTATGATTTTCTGAATCTAGATTTAAATATCTTATGGTTTTTCATAAAATTATGAAAAGTTTTATGTTTCTATGCTTTAACCATATGTATATTTGATACTTTTGAAACTAAGGACAAGACTGAATATATATGTATAGACTAATGGATATTATGATAAAATCTGGTATTTCTCTTCTCTAGTTTTAATGGGTAGTGTTCCTGCAGCCGAGTAACAAGGATACATTAAAATAGGAAAAACTTATTATAATATTTGCCTTGGATTTGTGTTGTGGATTTTGGTATACTAACCTTTTGCAGGAGAAGAATAAGTCAGCAAGGAGAACAAACTCAAGGATGAGTGGATCTTTTAAGGTGAGTAACTATTTCAGTTTCTATCATGGCTCCACTACTTCCATAACTTTGTGGTTGCTAGTTCAGACTAAGTCAATCTGGTTATTGAGTGTTCCTATATTCTTGAGGCACTAAATATGGCTTATCCTCTTGCATAAATGATGTTGTCATTCCTATAACTGAAGTTGTTATGCTATGTAATGAAGGACCTAGTTTTTAGGTGTTCCATTTTTCTTAGTTGCTTTTAAATAAGCTGGAACTTATGATTCAGATCTAGTTAGATGTTTTGAGGAATTCATAATGTAATTCAACAACAAAGTAAAATACTTTGATATTCTTTATTGTACTTATATTTCATTAAATGAATATATGATAGTTCCAAATTTCAATCTCTGAGTTATAAAACATTCACACTTCCGTGGGGGCCCACACGGGGGGTGAATTCCTTGTTTATGTTCAAGTAGGATTTAGTTAAGTTTCCTTGAAGTTGTTAATCATTGTTGCTCCTACAACCACTGGTAACAGAAACATTGACTATTTCCTGCAGCATAGGTTTACTTTTGAAGAATTGTCTATTTCTTGCTAAGCTTTCCTTTGAGTTATGAGCTAATCTGTAGTTTCAGTTTCTAAGTATAAATATCCGGTAGCAATAGCTTTTACCTCTATAGTGATGACTCTTAGGAGAACTAAATCATAAACTTTGCAGCTATCATATCAAGTTCACGTTCTTAGATTGATACATTTAATGAAGTTTAGCATGATGTTCTAAGTAGAAATGTGATAATTTTAAGCAATGAATCATTGTCAAAGGATGTCCAATCCTTGAGTTACTAGGATATTATTCTGACTAGTCATTTTTGGCACCACTATCGGGGATGGTGTCAATTTAGTTTGACCCATAAGTCATTAAGTTAGTTTGCATTTTGCATACATAGACGTAGGGACCATCTTGGGTGATTCCTACCTAACCTTAATCGGGAAGAACCATTTGAGGTTTTCAACCCAGCACTTGAGGAACCCCAATTAGAGAACCCACAAGAAGAAGAACCATTTGAGAATGTTTTTGCTGATGCCTATGACCAATTGCCTTCATCACCATCATCTAAAGAGTCCTACCATTTAAATGCCCTTTTTGCTAACCCAACATATCTAGACAATGTAATGGCTCACCCTACCTTCCCTTTTCCTATTCCTACTCAACAAGGTAACCAGAATTTGAAAAATATTCCTACTGCTGCGCTTCCTACATTCTATGGACTCATCATAGAAGATCCAGAGACTTTCCTTTTTGAGTTTGATGTCCTCTATCAAAGCTATGACTACACCACTGACGGCCATAAGCTTAAATTGTTTCCCTCCACTTTAAAGGAGGTTGCACTAAGATGGTTTATGAGTTTGGGTGCTGATGTTGTAGCAGATTGGAATGCAATGTGTAGCCTATTTCTTGCTAAGTACAAAGATTATTGCAGAGGAGGGACTTAAAAGGAGCTAACATATTTAAAATGTCACAAAAGAAAGATGAAACCTTGGAAGACTATGTCTCCAGATTCATGTTCAGCTTGCAACATAACACACAACACAAGATGAATGAAGAATCTCAAAAGCAACTATTTTTTAGAGGTGTGAACGATGGAAGCATTGAGGCCCTTGACCTTATGGTAGGGGGGGACATTACCCAAAAGAATTGGGATGACATATAGAGTATATGTCTGAACTATTCTAGAGCTATTGTTAAAAAGGGAAGAGGCTTAAGAGCCTTGCCTCACAAATCTAATGGTGCAGGTGTATCCAAAATGGAGCTATCCAATCTATTGTCATATTTCAAAAAATACATCATTAATGATGTTGCTACTCAGTTGGACACAATGCAAGAAAAAAGGAATAAAGATGAAGCTAATGCAATGTTAGCAGAGTATTGTCCACACTATAGGGAGAAGGAAAAGAATTGGCGGTGTAAGTCTGTTGCAAGCTTGGAGTCCCAATCTATGCCTACTGAGTTCAAAGCCATTGATGAGAATGGAGAGGTGCTCTACATCACCCAGCAAAGGCCATGGGCTCAGAGATGAGGTATTCCCCAAGATCCTCTTCAACATTTTAATAGTACTATGCATGGCCAAATCAATAGCATAGTGGATTTAGTGGGTATAATAGTTGGCAGCAGCCTCATCAAGGTTGGCTACAACCTCAACAAGGCTGGCAGCAGCATTAGCCAAGTTAGCAGCAGCCTCAGCAAGGTTGGAAACAACCTCAGCAAGGCTAGCAGCAGCATCAGCCAAGATGGCAGCAATCTCAACAGTGTTGGTCACAACCTTAGCAACCCTAGCAGTAGTTCCAGCAAGGGTGGCAACAACCACACAATTAGATGAACTAATCAAATTAGTAAGCTTTGATGCCACCACCTCAGCAATAGGCTCTAATGCCTCCTCCTATAGCCAACACTACTTCCCCTAAATAGACTCAATTGCCTACTCAGCCTACTCCTAATCCCAACAATGCTAAACCAACAACACAACAAAAGAGCTATGCTATTTCCCTGAATAATATTAATTTAAGGTCTGGCACAACCCTTCCTCCTCCACAATAGTCTATCATCACCAAAGTTGAGGATGCCTCGGTAGAGTCAATTGAGGTACTAGTCAAACCTGCTACTCCTGCTACTCAAGAGCCCCCATTTCCTCATAGGTTAGAGGAACAAGCTACGCCAGTGGAAAATCAAGAAGTGTTGGACTTACTTGCACAACTAAAGCAAATGACAGTTAAAATACCCCTGTTAGATGCCATAAAAGAAGTGCCTACATATACTAAAGCTATCAAAGAAGCCTATATAAAACAGCCCGGGATGAAGAAAAAGGATCCCAAAACCATACTTGTCCTAGGACAGTTATCTTATCTAATGTTGGAAAAATTGATAATTCCAAAGCATTCTGATCTTGGTAGCCCTATGGTCACAGTCACTATTCAAGGAATACAAGTCCAAAATTCTCTAGTTGACTTAGGTGCATCCATAAATGTCATGACCAAGGAAGTAATGTCTCAATTGCATATCATTGATCTTAAAGAAACCCCCACCATCCTTCAACTTGTTGATAGTTCCACCATTACACATGATGGGATGGTAGATGATGTAATAGTCACCTTGAATTCTTGGGAATATTTGGTTGAATTTGTTGTCCTTTCTCTAAAGGCTAACATGGGAGGGTATCCAATAATTCCAGGCAGGCCTTGGCTGGCTACTATAGATGCCTATATAGCTTGTTGGTCAGGAAAAATGACTATATCCAATGGAGTCAACACCAAAAATTTGACTCTATATTCCTCAGCTCAACCTCTGTTGCAAGATGACTAGATAATCTAGCCAGACTTGGGTAATACTAAACCTGAAGTCAATTCCATTTGCTAGTTAATGATGATATCCAGGGAACCATTTGTAGCTTCTAGGGGAGAAGATGACATAATTTCCTCCATTATCATGAATGAGTATGGAGTGCAATCCCAAGTGTGTTCCCAAGAGGACTGTGTTCTTGAAAATCTGTTACCACCTTCCAATGCTCTGCAATATTTAGAAACTTCAAAATTCCTTCATACATTATTACCTCATGAAATGAAGTCTTCTCCAATTGCTCAGCTATCCATGGTAGAAAAGGTCATTAAGCTAGAAGTCAGCCCAGGATGGGAGTTAAATGTAAACAGTGCTTTGACACTCTCTCAACAGAAAGATGTCCTGCAGCTTCTAAAAGAACATCAACAAGCTTTTACTTGGGATTATATTGACATGAAAGGCCTCAACCCTAAGCTCTACACTCACAAAAATTTATATCAGCCCTGTCGGTAGACCTGTCCACCAACCTCAGTGAAGGGTTAATCTAACATTAAGGGATATAGTTAAGAATGAGTTGCAGAAGTTGTTAAATGCTGGATTTATTTATCCCATTTCTGATAGTCAATGGGTCTCCCCTCTTGTTATAGTACTTAAGAAAGGAGGTAAGTGGAGAGTTTGTGTTGACTACATGGAGCTTAACACATCCACTAAAAAGGACCACTTTCCATTATCATTCATAGATCAAGTCCTTGATAATCTGGCTGGAAAGAAATACTTCTCTTTTCTGGATGGATTTAGTGGCTATAATCAGATATAGATAGCACCTAAGGACCAGGAGAAGACAACATTCACATGCCCATGGAGCACATTTTCCTATTTAGTGCTACCTTTTGGGTTGTGCAATGCTCCTACCACTTTCTAGCGAGCTGTGATCAATATATTCTTTGATATCTCTATTGATTGCATGGAGATTTACATGGACGACTTTACCAGATATGGGCATACTTTTGATGAGGCCAAGGAAAACTTGGAGAAAGTTCTTCAGAGATGTCATGACTATAACCTCTCTCTAAATAGTGAAAAGTGCTTCATGATGATGGAAGAAAGGGTTGTCTTAGGACATTTCATATCTTCAAAAGGTATTCGAGTGGACCCTGCCAAGATTGAAGTAATTAGCACATTTCCTACTCCAACCAAACAAAAGGATGTGCGTAGTTTTCTTGGACATGCTAGGTATTATAGAAGGTTTATAAAGGATTTTAGCTAGCTTGCAGCACCACTATATAACTTGGTCAAGAAGGATGCTGAATTTGCTTGGGATTCTGACTGTGCAAAGTCCTTCCTGCAGCTGAAGGAAGTACTCACTACAACACCGGTTTTGAGAGGAATGAACTGGGGCTTGCCTTTTCACATCCATATTGACACCTCAGACTATGCTATTGGTGTTGTACTTGGACAAAAAGTGGACTCAATTGAGCATGCAATTTACTTTATCAGTAAAAATTTGCAGGGAGCTGAGTTTAATTACACTGTCACTAAAAAAGAACTTCTTGCAGTCATCTACGCCCTGAATAAATTCAGACACTACATTACTAGATATGAGATATATGTGCATATTGACCATTCTTCTATTAAGTATCTCATGAATAAGCTTGCAATCTCTGGAAGACTAGCTCACTAGTTGCTTCTTATGCAGGAATTTGACATTGCAATAATAGATAAACCTGGTAAGACCAATGTGGTAGCTGATTTTCTTTCTAGGTTGCATGTACCTAATGATCCTACAGCCATTGATGACATTTTTCTTGATGAATATTTCTTCCTGTTGTCTGCACACAATCCCCAGTATGCCGATATTGCCAATTATCTCACCACTGGTAAGACACCAGCTCATTTCTCTGCTAAAGAAAGAAGATTGTTGACAGAAAAGAGCTTTAATTATTCATGGATTTTTGGATTCATGTTTTATACTAGTCCTAATCAAGTAACCAGAAGATGCATAAGGGAGGATGAAACATATGATATCCTCAGGGCATGTCATGATGAACCTTGTGGTGGTCATTTCACTGCCAAAAGAATAGCGCTGAAGATCTTGACTACAGGCTACTATTGGCCCAGTTTACACAAAGATGCTGCTCAGTACACCAAAAAGTGTGACAAATGCCAATGCATGGAATGACCTACCAAGATAGATGAAATGCCCCTGCAGCAACAGGTAATTGTTGCACCCTTTGATAAATGGGGGATTGAGTTCATTGGCCCTATTGAGCCATCTTCACAAGGTAAGTCTTATATCCTTGTATGTATTGACTATGTTACAAAATGGGTTGAGGCTAAACCTATGAAGCACCCAAGGGATAAAAATGTTGCAAAGTTCCTTTATGAATTCATCTTCACAAGATTTAGGGTACCAAGAGAGATTCAGTCTGACCAAGGTCCTCAATTTACTTCCAATTTGATTGCTGCTCTGATGGAAGAGTATAACATCAAACATGGAAAATATTCACTCTATCACCACCAAGCTAATGGGTAGGTAGAAGTTACCAATAAGGAGTTGGAGTCTATTCTCACTAAAACAATAGCCATTCATAAGAAAGATTCAGTTATCTGACTTCTTGAAGCACTATGGGCTTACCAGACTACATGGAAGTCTACAACCGATTTCACACCATTTGAGCTTGTTTATGGTCGCTCTGTAGTCATGCCTATAGAGTTTGAACATAAGACACTCTGGATGGCTCTTGATCTTGGGATGGATCTCACTGCAGCACAACAAGAATGGATACTGAGTTTGAATCATGACCTTGATGAGTGGCAAAAATCTGCCCTGCACAACACAGAATTGATACAACACCAGCACAAGCAATGTCATGACAAGTATGTAAAGGACAAAGTATTTTCTATTGCTAACTGAGAAATCCTCTATGACTCCCATTATCAACATAATCCAAGGAAATTCCAAACTAGGTGGCTCAGACCATATGAGATTATTGCAATCTTTTCAAATGGAGCAGTTCAGCTTTCCACAGTGGATCTAGTTCATTTCAAATTATTGGTCAATGATCACAAATTGAAGTTATATCACAAACCCAAGTGTAAGGATGAGTTCCTACAAAAATTCTCTTCTATTGCTGGTGACACACTTCCAGCAGCAACTCATAATGAGCTTTTTGCTCATTTACCTTCCTCACTCTAGAAGATCTTGTCACTTTCATAATAAACACTTTCTTAACAAAAGTCACTTCTCCATAATAAAATTCTATTTCATTTCTTGTCTATCACCCATCCAACTCATTTTATTCTTCATTCATGGATGGCAATGCCTACCACCTCAATAGCAATTCCAGTTAGTACACTTTCCAAGGTATGCAAATTTAATATGTTTTCCACTTATTTTCTTGTATGCCTTGTCACCTATGCAAGTGTGAGACCACTTGCCTAATTTAGCTGGGGGGGGGAAGTTATATCTTTTTTGTCATTATGTTTATGAAATCTTTATGTTTATTCTTTTATCCTATCGTACTTGCATTTCTTGTCATGATTTGACACTTTTTACAAATCATAATCTTGTATTGTTATTTCGCACATATAAAGTAAAGGTGGTAAGTTATGTCAAGTACGAGTTCTATGAAAAGTACTTACGAGTAATTATGATAAGTTAAGAGATAATTTGCATTTGCATTACTCATGAGCTCATTTTATGAGTTGCACTACTAGAAATTTCCAAATTTGAAATCTTCTTGCAACCTATCTTTTTACGCTTCTTTGTTCAAAGTTGTTCTTGTCTATTTTTTATCTCCCGCAACTCCATTTTGGCTGTTTTAGGTATCTCTGAAACTAGAAGATGGGGGGTGACCTCATTCACAGGGAGCCCACTATGCATAATGTTTTGCTAGAAGACCAAGCCTGTAGGTCATACTTTCAGGCAAGGGGTTGGTTGGATTATATTTAGAAGTTAACAAGCTGGGATGACGAAGTTGCACTTCAGTTTCTTAACTCTTTAAAAGATGGTGTGGCTACAGTCAAAGGACTGATTTTTCCATTTTTGTAGGCAATTTTGGTAGAAGTTATGGGGTTACCATAGGAAGGTAAGGAATTTGCAGAAAATCTTGATCGAACTACTTCTAGAGCTTAGTTCACCTACATTCAAACCCACCGCTTGAAGTTGACCGAAAAAAAGGTACATATAGACTATCTCTTCTAGAGTCGTTTAGGCAATGTGTGGTTCATATCACTAGATATTTTACCTACGAAGGGTGGCATTCATTCATGCATTCCATTCACTTTAAATTTTTGAGCTGTCTAAGGCATGACAATAGGCCTATCAATTTTCCTAGTCTTGTGTTGAGAGAAAGCCTTAATGGAGCAGTCAGAAATCTCCTGGGATGAATTTCTGCTATAAGGGTTTAAGGAGCCAACCCCGGAACCAATTGGGTGTAGAGTGGGACAGAGGATTAAAACTGCTAAAGGGGTTAGGAAATTTTTTATTGAAATTAGACAATGTTCTTTGTCCAAAAAGAAATCTAGGGTTAGGACCCCTAATTCCCCTCATTTCTCTACTTCAAGATCAACTCATGAAGAGGAATTGGAGACTTCTACAGAAAATGTTGAAGTTGCTCTTGCAATGGAAACGGTTTCCCCAAAGGACAAGAAAAAGAAAATTAACCTTGGTACTAGTTGGCAGGCTAAGGCATCTCTTGTAGCCACAAGCACTTCCAAAAAAAGGAAAGTTCCAGAAAAGAAGGAAGAGACTCCGTTAAGGAGAAGTAATAGGAGGAAGTCAAACACAACTACAAAGATTCCAATCAATGAGCCAAATGTAGAACAAGATTCTGGATGGAAGGAAGAAGAGGTTAGAAACATTCAGCAAGAAGCTGAAATACAACCTGAAACTTCTCAGCAAGAAGAACAATGGACTAAGATTATGCAATAGGAAACATTTGAGGGGTTTCCTGATTTTGAAATAGAGCAGGTCCTTGGTAAGCCAGTAAATGAAGAAGTCATCATAATTGGTGATGACTCCAGCTTAGAAGAGCAAGCTTATGTGTTTTAGAGGAGAGGTTCAACCTCTAGGAATCCTCAGGAAGATGATTCAGATAGTGATGACTCTGATAGTTACATCATGGAAGCAGATGACACAATGTTTTCTCCTACAATAGAAAAGAGTCCCTATGAAGAAAACTTAGATATTGATGCAGACCTCGTGAATAAGGTAGTAGAGAAAATTTTGAATGAAGGATTAGATACATTAGCCTCAGTGGCTCAACAATGCTCTAATACTAAGAGGGCTATGATCATCTAGACATATCCTTTGAAGAAGGCAAGTGAAAATAATGGTAAGTTCCCTATTCCTAAAATAGCAGAAAATTCTTGCATGAATTCTATGTCGGCTCAGTCTACTTCAGCATCTTTATTATCTATTATCTTTCAATTGTCTAAGAAATTAAATTCTAAGAGAGAGCAATGGAAACAACAACACAGAGAACTAAATAGGGTAATAGACTATCATTACTAGGAAACACTTGTTCAGGAGGAAAATATAGAACATCTGAGTGTGAACCTTAACAAAATCACATCTCTAATTCTTGACCTAATGGGTTGTAGATCCCCATCACCTGTCTATGCCTTGTTTCTCAAAGAACAACTATTAAACTATCAGATGACCTGTATTATGCAGGAAAAATCTCCCTCATTACAAGAGCCTACTCAATTTTCTCAAGCCTTCCATAACTCTCCTACAGCCATTCAAAATTTATTATGTGAACTTTATCTCCACAACCTTGCAGTCCCAAATGACCGAGTTTGGAATCCCTTACTTTATGTTGGGGATATTCAGCTTAGAGCCCTTATATCATGGGTACATAATGAAATTAGTTGGGACACTCAAGCCAAAGTGTATAGGGATTTGGAGCCAAAAATTTCCCTGTATTTAAGACCCGAAGCTAAAGATCCTCAAACTTACTATTATAATTGGTTAAGAATTGTCCCCTCTGAATCAGGTAGCAAAGTCATCTATCCACTAAAAAATGAAGCATTTAATGCATATGAACACTTGGTAGATTATGAATTACCTGAGGCTAGAAATGTCATTCAGTGGCATTGGAACAGTTTATCTAGGGAACTGAGAAACAAAGAACCACATTCACCTCTCAACTTTGCTATGGAAAACCATCACACACCTTGGTATATTTCCTTGGGAAGAGAGAGGGAAAGTTTTTGGATTTCACTAACCTTTTATCCTCCATTACTGATGTCTCCTCTCCTTGCAAACTTAGAAAATTTGGATAGTTTTGATATGAAGAAGAAGGACAGATGGAAGAAACATAGAGAAACAAAGGGATTCTATTGGAGTCTTGCAGAAGGAGGTACTGGGCAGAGGACAACTACTAATTACAGATTGATAGCTAGGTTGAAGAATTTATTTGCTACGGGACCAGCTGTTAGCTTGTGGTGACTGATCAGGAAAGTACTATTTAGGAAAGTATTGTACACTTTTCCTCCCAACCTCGCCGGGCCTCAGTGAATTTTTTTTTAGGCCGACATATTTTGGGTAATTTTTGGGCCAACATGTTGTAACTCATTCTAACCCTAAAGCAACAAAAATATTGTATAATATGGCTTAGGGTTAGGGATTTCATGACGATGTATGATTTTAGTACTTGTGGCAGAATTGAGTTGTGAGGGATTATAAATTCTAAACAAGTTGTAATCACTAGATAATAAAATATTGGACTCACTATTGGTGGACATAGCCCAGGGATTAGGTGAACCATGTTTATTATTTTCTGATATTGGTTATATTTGCATGTAATTGTTATTTTTGCCTTGTTAATCCTAACAAGTGGTTTCAAAGGGAGGTTATTTCATTTGTTCTTTCATCTATTCTCTAAAGTAGGTCTCATGAGTCAGTGGGAGAGTCTCTTGGTTAAGTGGGAGAAATGGTAGATGAGGGTAGGTTGAAGGTTGAAAAGTTTAATGGGCAGAACTTTCAGTTATGGAAGATGCAAATGGAGGACTATCTCTATTAGAAGGATTTATGGCAGCCATTAGAGGGAATAGCCAAGATAGAGGCAACAATGTCTTAGGAAGATTGAGATATTTTGGATAGGAAGGCACTGGGGAGTATTCATTTATGCCTGGCACAATCAGTGGCATTCAATATTGCTAGAGCAATGAAAGCTAAAGATCTGATCGATACCCTAGCGAAGTTGTATGAAAAGCCTTCAGCTTCAAACAAGGTATTTCTTATGAAGCGTTTATTTAATATGAAAATGGTAGAAGGTGGATCAGTCACTGATCATTTGAATGAGTTTAATACAGTTACAGGTCAGTTATCCTTAGTTAAAATTACTTTTGATGAAGAGGTTAGGGCTCTCTTGATTTTGTGTTCTTTGCCAAAAAGTTGGAATGGCTTGGTAATGGTTGTTAGTAATTCTATTTCTGGTTCTAATACCCTAAAGTTTGATGATGTTATTGGTTTTATATTGAGTGAGGAAATTCGTAGGAAAATTTTAGGAGCATCCACATCGGGTAGTGTATTGAATGCAGAAAGCAGAGGCAGAACAAGAGATAGAGGAAACAACTCTGGAAATCATGGGAAATCAAGAACAAAATCAAAGGGAAAGAGGTTTGAATCCAAAGGGCCAAATGATTTCTGGTACTGTGGAAAACTAGGTCATAAGAAGAAAGATTGTTGGTCTCGGAAGAAAGATCAAGGAGACAAAAATGATGGAAATAAGGAGGCAAATGTGGTAAGTAACTAATCCGAAGAGGATCATTTTCTCTTGTCTTTATAAAATGTTGATGATTCATGGGTGTTAGATTCGGAGGCTTCATTTCATGCTACACCCCATAGAGGTTATTTTGTTGATTATGTCCAAGGGGATTTTGGGCTAGTTTATTTGGGAGATAATGAACCCTGTCAAATTGTTGGAAAAGGGAAAATCAAGATTAAGTTGCACAATGGGAATCATTGGCTACTACAAGAGGTAAGACATGTTCCAAGGTTGAGTAGAAATTTAATTTCAGCAGGGCAACTCGCTGATGAGGGTTTCATAGTTACTTTTAATGATAAAAATTGGAAGGTTTCAAAAGGTTCCTTAGTAGTAGCAAAAGCTGTGAAAGTAGGCACCTTATATCTTTGTATAGGTCATACTGTTTCTTCTACTTTAATTTTTTTAGAAGATAATGAATGTTCAAGAATAGTGGCTGCAATTGAGCAGGAAGAACATCAAACCGTTGCTATAGATTCTGACATAGCACTGTGGCACAATAGACTCGGGCACATGAGTGAGAAAGATATGAAATTACTTCATTCAAAGAAAGTTTTACTTGGTCTAAAATGTGTCAATATGGATTTCTATGAAAGTTGTGTTTATGGAAAACAAAAGAGAGTTAGTTTTGTGAAGAGTGGGAAGGAAAAGAAAAATGAGAGATTAGAGCTTGTGCATACAAATGTATGGGGACCAGCTCAGGTATCTTCCCTTGGTGGCTCTCTATATTATGTTACATTTATAGATGATGCAACAAGAAAAGTATGGATTTATTTCCTTAGGCAAAAATCTGATGTATTTCAAACTTTTAAGAAATGGAAATACTTGGTTGAGAATGAGACCAGTAAAAGGTAAAAATGTCCCAGATCTAATAATGGTGGTGAGTATTGTAGCAAATAATTTGAAGATTATTGTTCCTCTAATGGTATTCGTAGGCAGGAAATTGTACCAAGGACTCCACAAGAAAATGGAGTGGTTGAACGCATGAACAAGACAATAATGGAGCGTGCAAGAAGTATGAGGTTGCATGCTAGGCTGCCCAAAAATATGTGGGTAGAGGATGTGAACACTGTTGTTTATTTAATCAATAGAGGCCCCTCTACTCCTTTGGACTCTGGTATTCCAGAGGAAGCATGGAGTGGTAAGAAGGTGAGTTATTCTTTTCTCAAAACCTTTGGTTGTGAAGCTTTTGCACTTATAGATTATGAAAATAGAACCAAGCTGGAAGCTAAGTCAAAGAAATGTGTATTTGTTGGATATGGCATTGATGAATTTGGTTATACGCTTTTGGATTTTGAAAATCATAAAATTTTAAGAAACAGGGATGTCATATTCAATGAGAAAGTATTGTACAAAGATCTATTGTAGCAGCATGAGAAGAAAGAAAATGACTATGTAGTACTGGATGATACTCCAAAATTTGATGTTCCAATAGTTCCTTATGCTCCGCAACAACAACAACAACAAATACCACACACCCCAGTGAATGTTAGATGGTCAACAAGGCTAAGCAGACCTCCAGAGAGATTCTCTCCCTCTTTGTATTCTATTTTATTAACAGATTCCGGTGAACCTGAATGTTATAATGAAGCTATGCAGGTGGATACAAAGCTTCAGTGGGAGTTTGCAATGATAGATGAAATGGACTCCTTGCTGAAAAATCACACTTGGGATTTATGCAATTTACTTGTAGGTAAAAGGGCTTTACAGAATAAATGGGTTTATAGGATAAATGAAGAGGATGGAGGTAAGAAAAGATTTAAAGCCAGATTAGTTGTAAAAGGATTTTCACAGAAACATGGTATTGATTTTGATGAGATTTTTTCTCCAGTTGCTAAAATGACTTCTATTCATACCATTTTAAGTATTGTGGCTACTGAAGATGTGCATTTCAAGCAGCTTGATGTTAAAATAGCCTTTCTTCATGGTGATTTGAATGAAGAAATCTATATGGTACAGCCACAAGGTTTTGAGGTCAAGGGTAAGGAGAATTTGGTGTGCAAATTGTAGAAACATTTATATGGCTTGAAGCAAGCACCTCGGTAATGGTATATTAAATTTTACACTTTTATGAATGAGCATGGATATAGTCCGTGTAATTCTGACCATTGTGTTTATTTTAAGAGGTTGGATAATGACAACTACATTATTTTATGTTTATATGTTGATGATATGCTTGTAGTTGGATCTAACATGGATCATATTAAGGGGTTGAAACAATAGTTAGCACATTCATTTGCTATGAAGGATTTGGGGGTAGCAAAACAAATCCCTGGTATGAAAATTTGCAGAGATAGGAAAAATAAGAAATTGTCTTTATCTCAGGCTGATTATATTGAGAAGGTGTTGCAATGTTTCTCTATGGAGAATGCCAAAGCTGTCAGCACACCTTTGCCTAATCATTTGAAATTGACTAAGGATATGTGTCCCAAGACACTAGAAGAAGAGACTAAAATGTCTAAGGTACCTTATGCTTCAACTGTAGGGAGCTTAATGTATGCTATGGTATGTACTAGTTCAGATATTGCACACACAGTGGGAGTCGTTAGCCGATATATGAATAACCCTAGTATTGAGCATTAGAATGCAGTCAAATGGATTCTTAGATATTTGAGAGGTACATTCAGTAAGTGTTTACACTTTGGGGGTTCTACTACTACTGTACAAGGCTATGCTGACTTAGATCTGGCAGGAGATATAGATAGCAGGAGGAGTACTACAGGTTATGTATTTACTATTGGTGGGACAATAGTGAGTTGGATTTCTTGATTACAAAAGGTGGTTTCTTTATCCACTACAGAGGCAGAGTATGTTGCTGCTACAAAGGCAGCCAAGGAGATGATATGGCTTAAATTCTTCATGGAAGAATTGGGACATCCTTATATGGGTAATTTTCTGCATACAAATAGCCAAAGTGCCATTCATCTTGTGAAGAATTCTACTTTGCACTCAAAGACAAAACACATACAGTTGCGGTACCATTTCATTCGGTCAATTTTGGATGATGGGAAGTTAAAGCTAGAAAAGATTCATGCAAATGATAATCCAGAAAATATGTTCACAAAGGTAGTAACAAGGGAGGAAGTTGAGCTCGTGTTCAGCTTCAGTTGGTCTTCTAGACTGAACAAAATAAAGGAACAGCTGAGTCCAGCGTGGTTTGATCTAGTGGGAGCCTCATATGGTAGCAGTATTGTTATAGGATCAATCTCCAAGTGGGAGGTTTTTTAGTGTGGATACTAATCAGTCACCAATTGGGAGATTGTTAGCTTGTGGTGACAGATCAAGAAAGTACTATCTAGGAAAGTACTATACACTTTTCCTCCCGACCTTGCTGAGCCTTGACGAATTTTTTTTGAGGCTAACATATTTTGGGTAATTTTTGGGCTGACATGTTGTAACTCATTCTAACCCTAAAGTGAAAAAATATTGTATAATATGGCTTAGGGTTAGGGATTTCATGATGATGTATGATCTTAGTGCTTGCGGTATAATTGAGCAGTAAGGGATTACAGATTGTAATCATGTTGTAATCACTAGATAATAAAATATTGGACTCACTGTTGGTGGACGTAGCCCAGGGATTGGGTGAACCACGTTAAATATTTATGTCTTGTGTTCTCTTTTGTGTGGTTTATTGTTTTCTAATATTGGTTATATTTGCATGTAATTGTTATTTTTGCCTTGTTAATCCTAACACCAGCAAATAGCTAAGCTGGGGGGAATGATGAGTCAAGTTTATGGGATGTTTTGTTTATGGTTTTCTGAATCCAGACTTAAATATCTTATAGTTTTTCATAAACATTATGCAGACTTTAATGTTTTTATGCTTTAACCATATGTATATTTGATACTTTTGAAACTAAGGACAAGACTGAATATATATGTAATGGATATTGTGATAAAATCTGGTATTTCTCTTCTCTAGTTTTAATGGGTAGTGTTCCTGCAACCGAGTGACAAGGATATGTTAAAATAGGAAAAACTTATTATAATCTTTGCCTTGGATTTGTGTTGTGGATTTTGGTATACTAACCTTTTGCAGGAGAAGGATAATTTAGCAAGGAGCATGGACTCAAGGATGAGTGGGTCTTTTAAGGTGAGTAACTGTTTCAGTTTCTATCATGGCTCCACTACTTCCATAACTTTGTGGTTGTTGGTTCAGACCAAGTCAATCTAGTTACTAAGTGTTCCTATATTCTTGAGGCACTAAATATGGCTTATCCTCTTGCATAAATGATGTTGTTATTCCTATAACTGAAGTTGTTATGCTATGTAATGAAGGACCTAGTTTTTAGGTGTTCTATTTTTCTTAGTTGCTTATAAATAAGCTGGAACTTATGATTCTGAGCTAGTTAGATGTTTTGAGGAATTCATACTATAATTCAGCAACAAAGTGAAATAATTTAATATTCTATATTGTACTTATGTTTTGTTAAATGAATATATGATAGTTCCAAATTTCAATCTCTAAGGTGTAAATCATTCACACTTCTGTGGGGGCCGACACAGGAGGTGAATTCCCTATTTATGTTCAAGCAGGATTCAGTTAAGTTTCCTTGAAGTTGTTAAGCATTGTTTCTCCTGCAACCACTGGTAATTGAACCATTGATTGTTTCCTGTAGCATAGGTTTACTTTTGAAGCATTGTCTATTTCTTGCTAAGCTTTCCTTTGAGTTATGAGCTAATCTATAGTTTTAGTTTCTAAGTATAAATCTCCTATAGCAATATCTTTTACTTCTATAGTGATGACTCTTGGGAGAACTAAAGCATAAACTTTATCTCAAGTTCAAGTTCACGTTCTTGGATTGATACATTTAATGAAGTTTACCATGATGTTCTAAGTAGATATGTGATAATTTTAAGCAATGAATCACTATCAAAGGATGTCCAATCCTTGAGTTACTAGGATATTATTCTGACCAATCAATCCTGTTGGTTGCTTTGTGTCTCATGGTGGAAACATGGAAAAAATGAGTATTTATGTCTCCTTCCCTGAGCCATATGGACCTCAATCTCTATTTCCAGAAAGTTTCCTCCTGTCCTATTATGTTATGGTACTCTATAAGAGTATAGATTTTTCTTTTTGCAATCTTTCCTCATCGTAGCCCTATTTCTAGATTTCCTCTTGGATACAATTAAGATCATTGAGAGCCTTATCTTTGGAAGTAAAGATTTGACCGAATTCCTCTTTGTTCCATTTTTTAACATTGCATTTGATGTTCCTTAGTTTTTTTGCCACTCTGAACATGGCAGTACCCTCCACGTTGATGTTCTACCACTCTTTGACTTTATTAAGTAGGTTTGGATGGGAAGCCCACATCTTTTCAAATTTAAAGGGAAAATTCCTTCTCTTGTCTGTCTGGTCCAGAGAAAGTGCGATGGGAGAGTGGTCGGAGCCTACGTGGACCAGGGTAGAGAGGTTAAGACTGTAGCTATTCAACCAATCAGGAGACACCAGGGCCCTATCCAGATGAACTTGTATGCAATCCCTTCTGGTTCACCTATTTGACCACGTGAACTTAGCCCCATGAAGGTCCATGTCCAGCAGGGCTAGGTCATTGATGAGGTCCATACGGTCTTGTTTTCTTTTAGAATCCGATGCAATTCCTCCCTTTTTTCCCCTTCTTTAAGAGGGGTGTTGAAATACCCCATTATGATACCTTTCAACTAGTTAAGATGGGAAATGATGGAGATTATCTTATTCTAATAGGTCTTTCTTTCTCTTTTAGAATTAGGAGCATAAATATTCAAAATGAACCAACTTTCATTATCTTTTATTCTAGTGAAATGCATGAGAAGAAGATTACCTCCTTCATGTTTGACTTCAGCTTTGAAGTGATGTGAGTTCCACATCGTAATGAGGCCTCTAGAGGCTCCCTCTGAGCTAGTGGCTCTATTCTCCATAGCTTTACTGAACTTTATTTTCTCTAACTTAGCCTTTTGCATTTTAGTTTCCTGGATTTAGAAAATGTCTAGTCTATGATCTATAATCATATTTCTAATGACATCCTGCTTGTGTGAGCTATTAAGCCCATGAATATTCCAAGATATGACTTTCATTTCTTGATGGAGGGGTATTTAGCTTGGATAGAAACCCAGTTTCCATCCGTATTTTTCAAGCTCGCTTCTTCTTGCCTTTTTTGGCTAGTTGTTTTATTGTTTTCAAAATCCAAACTTTATTTTCTCTAACTTATCCTTCTGCATTTTAGTTTCCTGGATTAATAAAATGTCATGTCTGTGATCTCTAATCATATTTCTAATGACATCCTTCTTGTGTGAGCTATTAAGCCCATGAATATTCCAAGAGATGACTTTCATTTCTTGATGGAGGATCATTTAGCTTGGATAGAAACCTAGTTTCCATCCGTATTTTTCAAGCTCACTTCTTCTTGCCTTTTCTAGCTAGTAATCCTAATTGTTGATCTATTTGTGATTTTGAGATTTTTTATTACAAACTTTAATCCATCTGAAATCACTTTTTTTTGCCCACAATTTGTGTAATGAATTATTTTAATATATTAAATCTCATATGTCATATAGAACCTTTTTTTTAATGAAGGCATTACTTGGACTAGGGTGAAAATCCTATCCAGTTGTATTGTTTATGAATCCCCTACTTCTAATGAGGGTAGCTCAAAGGAGGATATAGATGATTCTTTAAATGATGATGAGGAACTTCTTTTGAATATTATTCTTGGTGCCCATGCACTCTCATGGCTGGAGGATGTGAGTGGATTGAGCATTGCTCTTTGGGAAAGTCTATGTATGTGATTGATGCTATAGTTAGGCCTTTGGGTGGAAAGAAACTTCATCCCTTGATGGTTGTAGGTGTTTCTCCCTTTCTTTGTGGCTTTTTTAAAGGGTTCTTTTTCATCCTTATGCCTTGAAAGGGCCTATGATTTACTGGCTTAGTTTAGATTTGATGTTTGTAGGTTCTCTAGAAAAATGTTCTAGGGCTTTGTGTTGTTCTCCCTACTCTCTATCACTAGTAAGGTGGCCTCCTTTGTTGCCCTAGATTATTTTGGCTGCAAGGGGAGAGGAGCTTGCGTGGTTTTTTTTGCTTTTATGCATTTTTTTATAGATGTTTTCTTGGTTGATTTACCTAAGAAGATAAATATTTCAAAGAATGATGTTTTCAGTGTGACATCTCTTGATTTTTACATGATGTTCTTTTTTCTCCTTATGCCTTGAAAGGGCCTATGATTTACTGGCTTAGTTTAGATTTGATGTTTGTAGGTTCTCTAGAAAAATGTTCTAGGGGTTTGTGTTGTTCTCCCTACTCTCTATCACTAGTAAGGTGGCCTCCTTTGTTGCCCTAGATTATTTTGGCTGCAAGGGGAGAGGAGCTTGCGTGGTTTTTTTTTCTTTTATGCATTTTTTTATAGATGTTTTCTTGGTTGATTTACCTAAGAAGATAAATATTTCAAAGAATGATGTTTTCAGTGTGACATCTCTTGATTTTTACATGATGTTCTTGAAAAGATAGGTATTGGTGCCTCTAAGGTAACTTCTCCTCACTTAGTTCATTTTGTAAGAACTATTGGAGCTTTTTTCTTCTCAACCAACACTAATGCCTATGATTTCCTCTACGAAGGTGTTTGAAGTTGATTTTCCTAAATATTTTCTTTTGGATTCATCTAATTGGCTAAATAAATTGCTTATTAAGAGTTTTTTGGAAATCTTCACATTATTAGAAGATGGGTTTCTCATGTTTGGAAGTTGACATGTCAAGTTAAGTTAACCACTTGGATGAAGAAATGATATTTATTTTCCTTTTCTAACTGTGAGGAATGATCTAGGGTTCTTAGTTGGGGTCCATATTTCTTGAGTTTAAATGGTCTATGTCTTTCCAAGTGGTCTCTAGGTTTCAACCCCCTGAAACATCAAGTTCCCTATCTGGGTTCATTTACTTAGGTTATTTTTGGAACAATGGAGTAAAACAAAACTTATCAAAATTTCCAAACCTTTTGGGAAAATTAATTCAATTAACTAGATTACTAGAAATGCATGAAATATCTATTGTATGTTAGATTCTGTGAGTTGTAAAAATGGATAAGGTGCTTCACTCTCATCTAAATTTATCCTCAAAGTCATACAGATAGGTATAAGTTATTGAATTTGAGTTTTATCCAATACTCTTCAATCATTGTAACAAATTGGGCCATTCCACCATTGGTTGTGAGGCTATTAAGGTCAACCATATCATTTGAAGGAAACAAACCAAAAGTCTTCTTGTTAAGTGCAGCCCTCTGTCTTTTGCATGGAGAATAATTTTTTAGATAACAAGAAGAAAAATTCCTTCCTCTCCTAATGTCATTCTTGTGGCAGTTTGATGGACATAAAGAGGTTTCCAATGGAGAAGGAACAAAGTCTTCCTTCTATAATGGAAAAAAAAAAGTCCAAAAAGTTTAAATATGAGTGAATTCTAATATGCCAAATAGAAAATTTTGGGGAGAAGGTTCCTAATTGTAAGTTTAACTGAAAAGCTTTGAATGAAATTTTTAAACCACCATGAGTTGGTTGGGGTTTTTCGAAGCTATCTTGTTGTGCTTGGCATTTCTAGTTTCTATTTTTTCTTGGTTTCTTGGGCTTCTTCTCGATGTCCTTGGTTATATTGTTGTTGTTTTTGGTAGATCTTTGTTGTCTTATAGCGATTAATGTCTTATCATTCTTGATGTACAAGGATTTGAGGCCTTTCAATACCCTACTTAATCATAAACATTATTAACTTTTAATTTTAAGTGTACTAATGAAAAATTTAATAATAATAATATGTTCTTCAATTTAGCTCATCACAAGTCACCTTCTTATTTTAGTACCTCCAAATACAATGTGTCAAATATTTATATTTAATAATTCAATGATTGATGTTATCATGGAAATTTTAATTTGGTGCTTGGATAATGATGTGGTTCAATCCACATGCTTGTAGTGACAATCCATATGTATAATTATGCCTAAAATAGTAAAATAATTCTTCATTTAAAAAAAATTGGGTTTAACCGAGTTTTGTCTCTTTCCTTTTGTGATGAGTATGACAATGACATGTCTTATTACAAAAATTACATGTGGCATAAAGTGTTATCTCACGTAAGACATGATTTTACAGTTGAGCACATCAATATCAAAAAATAAATAATAAATATTAACATAAGGTTTTGTAAAGTATGGGATAGCTAATTTCAACGTACTAATAGAATTAACTATATTTTTTTATCAATTATGAGCTAAATAAATCATGAATTATTTTAAAGTACACAATAGGTTATGTATAAAATGATATTTCTTAATGCATTTTGACCCCAACAATATGTGAGGTTATGATAAAAGAACATTCACATTAAGGCATCATAATGTGTCCTGGTTGCATTATCTTGCATTATAATTTTAGACATACCAAAACAATTTTTCTATCTTCAATATTTTTTCATCTATGTTAAATCAACATGCATTGGAGTATTAAAAAGGAGTTCTAATAGATTGTTTCCTAAAAAACTACCAAAAAATATTTCTAGACAAACTCTCTTCAAACATAGGTACAACATGTAGTGCCTCACCTTTTTTCTTCCTGCATGACTTCCTAATGGATGTGGCTTTGTCTATCATGCTTGTATTGTATGATCATGTTAGGCCCATGTGAGGTTTGTACCTGTTGGGTGATCAAACTTATGTCATTGCATCAACAAGCTATTTATGCTTTGTACCTTATTTTCTATGGATCTCTTTGGGCTTTGGATGTTTTATTATTGCTCCTATTTGATTGGTTGATATGATTATGTGATGCAGTGACTATTCTTGTGTTATGATTTTATATTGGCATTGTGAGATGCACCTAGTTCAGTAGATTCTTGTGTTCATTTCAAGATTTTTGTTGTGGTTATGATTGGAATCTACCTTGTATGGATTTTTTGTGATTTAATGGTGCCACTAAGGTTTGTACCAGTGGCTATGGGATTATGATGATATCATGATGATTTGTTTGGTGTTTTTCCATGAGACATGATCTCGTGTTTGCACTGCATGATGCATTTGATTACCACAATTTAGTTAAAAAGAAACTATATAATTGATGATTTATATGTTAGATTATGTTGTTACTAGTGTTTTGATCATATTTGCATGATTATGCCTTATGATGGTATCTGGTGTATTTTGCATTTGAGAGTATGGATTGTATATCAGGATGATTTTATGAGAGTTTATGATGTATTGTGCCATATATGCTATCAAATATCTCAGTGTCTTACTTTCACTAATTGATGTTATATTTTCAGAAAACAATTTATTTAAATGTTTTTTTCTTTAAATAAAATGTTAATTTAATTATATGATGTGTACTACTTTACCACATGGATCTCAACAACTTCAATAATAGTTTGTAAATTAAAAAGAATATAACTGAAGTAAACAAGTAAGAGTAAACAAAATCATCACACATAAAACAATGATTTTTGCATGGAAACACTTGGTTAGCGGTAAAACCCACGGTAAGGATGACACCCACAAGCTCACTACTATGATAAAATGAGTTTTCCCTATTAGGAGCTTACAATTACCCTTTGTCAGGGTTCACCCTATAAGGAGTGATTAGTACCTTGTTAGAAACTGTACAATTAGATATTCTAAGGTATACCTTGTTAAAGGATTTTAAGACTCTATTAAGAGATTATCCAATTAATGGATTTACAATAAGAACCTACTAAAGTTCACCCAGTTAAGGGATTTTTCTTTTTGTAATTGCTAGGGAAAAACAAGTTGAGTGATTTGAATCTAGCACCGACTGCTTGACAGATCCAATATTTTCTTTTCTTTTTGTATCTTCTCACAACTCAAATTCTATCATATTTCTGATCACAACCTTAATTGATTTCACAATAACATCATTCTTCTTATTTCAAATCTAGTTTCGTCACATATATTCAATACGACCAGTATGAATTATATATATTTCTAGCACCAACTTCATGAAATTAACTATTTTCCCATCAAAGTGGTAAACTTGATGTAAAACACATTTCTAGGTATGGTTGTGTTGACTTTCAATAAGATCTGCATTTTAATTCTCCAAAATAGTCAAACATGTTTTGACTTGTCTAATGCATTGTCTTAAATCTTGCCTATACAATAGTATCGATCCCAAAAATAACACCTCATTGATTCTATAACCATTATTACACTACATCGTAACATTAAGTATCATCACAATCACTATATCGCTTACCGATCTAGAATCTTCCAAATGATACTCAAGAACACAAACGTTCTTACCTATTTGAATGACTCTGACACCAGAATATCTTTCACCAATCAACCAAATGAGTTATGGTTGAAACCACATTATATTCTGACCATGTTGATACTGTAACTGTGACCACACCTTGTAATTCTTCATCTGTCATGACCACTACCAAAGTGTTGACCTCTCTATCTACCAATCTTCTAGACTTAACCCAATTTTTAACATTACCGATCACTTAATCTTCACACTGATTTGCTTCTATACTTCATTGATTATGATACATGATTGATCTGACTTAGTTTCCATCAATGAAAACCAAACCAATTACTACATATGACTACAACCAATATGCATCACCATGTCAACTCTCAATCACATCATAATGCCAATAAAAAATGGGTCATCCTTGTCCAAGACTAGGACAAATTCAGCCTAGTCCTAAAGAGGCTGATTTTGAAATGGTTCTAGGGGGTTGTGCCAAAATAAGGTATTTGAAGTTGCAACCCACTAGGAGATTAGGGTGAATCTTGAGATCTAAAAATATATGCAAAGATCCTAGGTGTGAAATGAACTATGTGAATGGATGGAAAATAGAAAATTGTGCATAGAAATTAGAGCCAACCTTGAGTTTGAAAAAGGAAGTGGACCTTAATCTTAAATTAAGTATGCATTTAGGTGCAATATGAGGTCCTCCCATAAGGAACAATCTAAAGTGAGCTAAAAATGGTCCGAAAACAAACACAGATGAAGTGCTTAATTTTTAGGATGGTACAAATGGACAAAATGATGTGTTTGATGGAGAAGGATGAACATCTTCTTTCTAGAATCAAAAAATAGAAATTCCAAAAAGTCAAAAAGTGGTTAGATTCATGTATGCCAAATGTTATGATTCCTAATGGAGAATTTGGGGTTTCTCCTTGTTTGAGGAATTTCAGAGAGAATGTTACAAGTTGTAAGGTTTTTTAATCTCTATTGAGCATTTTAGGTTGTCATTAGTATCAAAGGACAATAAATAGGTCGGTCGGTTATTTACATTGAGACAGTCGGTAACTAGAAGTAAGACAGAGCAATCGGTAAAGCCTTACACCGAGCATCACACAGTTAAACTGAGCACCAACGACACCGACACCGATGGTCAGTAAGCACCTAGCATTGCAGTGTACACCAAGTAGATTATACAATGTTTACCGATGATCATAGTAAATGGCATAGCAATCTAAAATGGCACATTATTCTATGCAAATGGTTATAACAGATCATAAAATGGTTTACCAAGATCGAGGAGCATTATCTTATTTGTATTAGTTGATCTAGGTTATTTTGCACCGTAGATCTTAGGGTTATGATTTTCTTTTGTAACCTAACTTTTGTTTATGCGGCAAAAAATAGAACACTATATATTGTATATGTTCACACCATTTTATGGGGTTGTTGAACTGATATATATGAATCACGGAGTCTTTGAAGAAATTGCCTATCTTCAAGACAATTAGTTTACCAAGCAGAACAAAGTATAGAGGTTTTTAGATTGAATAGAATCAGACAAGGCTACCGAGTAGAACAGAGCAGAGAATTATCATAGATAAGGTGATATTTTGATAAGAACTTATAGATCTATTTTTAGACAATTGAGTTGTCAACTAGCAGATAGTTACCTATTACTTTTTGACAATTATGATAGAGTTTTTTGTGAAATCTCTTAATAGAGTAGACTTAACAGTCTTTGTATAAATCTCTTAACCAAGTACACGCTTCATATAGTGTTGTTAAATCCTATAACTAGGTAGATCTAGCTGATCTAATATGTTAATCCTAACAGGGTAAGATCACCAGAAGTGATCAAAACTTGTAGCCTTAACAGGCAAACCTTTTCTATTTGCAGTAGTGAAGAATTTGTGGGTGTCATCTCCACCACAGTTTTTACCTTCTAACAAGGGTTTCTGCATTACCAAAATACTTGTGTTATGTGATTGTCATATTGATTTCATATTGTTTACTTTCTTAAGTTAACTAGATGATTGACTTATGCAATTAGATTCAAGTTATTTTGATCGGTTATCACTGTATTCAGTCATAGATTAGAAAGGTTTTGCATCTAAAGTTTTTGTAGACACTGATTCACCCCTTCCCTCTCAGTACCTATCTCTCCTAATTCCAACAATTGGTATCAGAGCTATGTTCTCTTGTTTAACAGCTTAACCATTGAAGGGAAAAGATCTAAGTCATGGAGAGATACAAGCTTGACAAGACTATTGAGAATCAGAAGATACAAATGCAAATGTTTGTGGAGCAATACTAACAAGCCAAGGAAGAATTGAAGAAATTACTGGTTGAAAGAAAGAACCTTGCAATTCAGCAGAATGAAATAAGTTATCATGAAGAACCTATTGATGACATATTTGATCATATTGGATCAAGCTCTGGAAACATCTCTAACAGATCTGAAAGCATAATCTCTGAGTTATCTAAAAAGAATCAACATCTATCCAAGCAAGTGAGAGCACTTCAAATCGGTCATGAATCTCAAATGGTGAGAATGGTGGAAATCATGAACAATGGTAGACAAGCTGAACAAGATCAAAATCTAGCTATTGAAGACCGAAGATTGATGAATGAACAACTTCAAGAAAAAGAAAGTGAAATCTAGAGACTCACTAATCGTCACTTCCAAGTATCAAATCAGATGATGACAGTCAATCAAGAAATGAATCGAGTAAATGGAGAATTATCAAGAAGACTTGAAGATGTAGCAACACTTAGAGAAGATAATGAAAAACTGAGAAATGAAATAAAAACACAAAAGAAACACAATGAGATGATGAAGATAGCCAAGGACAACTCTAAAAAGATTGATGATATTCTGACTAATCAGAGGAGATTTAGAAGCAAAACCGGTATAGGCTACACTGGTGAAGGAGAATCATCACAACAAGCTGAAGAAGTCAACAACAATCAAAGTCAAAAACCTAAAGTGTTGACATGTTACCACTGTGGAAAACTAGGACATACATCTAATATGTGCAGAAGTGAAGCACAAGGTAAACCTCCTGTCATTCCTAAGTTCAATGGATATTGCTATTACTGTGGTGAGTTTGGACATCTAGATTATGAATGTAGAGAAAAGAAGAATGACATTACTAATAACACTACTAAGGATAAAATATGCTATACTTGTAATAAGTATGGACACACTGCAAGGGATTGTAAGGCGAAAATGAAGTAGGTCTGGACACCTAAAGAGAAACTACAATGAAAGCCATATCAACCGAAGAGACAAGGTAACTCTAATGGTTGGGATTATAATACATGGACTAGTTGTATTGCATGTGGTTGGTATGGACATATTGCAGCAAACTGTTACAGAAAGAGTCAGATTGGACAATCAAGTAACTAGACAAATGCAGGAATGGCATGTATGCACTATCACAAGGTCGGTTATGTAAGAAAGAACTGCAGATACCGAGCACCTAATGAAAATCATATATTTGAGAGTGGATATAACATTGTAGAAATTAAAAAGTTAAGGAACACAATGTGGAAGAAGGCATCTAATGAGAATGCTGAGTCAAGTAACACTGTCGGTGAAACCTCGTCCACTGGATTGGGTGACATCGGTACCTCCACTTAAGATGACAAAGGTATGTATGGAACTGACATTTTAAATGATCATATTTTACATATAGTTCCTTATATGTGATGTACATATACCAAATCTGCATGAATGAAGATGCACTATGGTCAATACACTATTAGTTTGTAAATGATATCTAGTCGGTAAAAGGGGAAATATGAGTTGGTTACCTGTCAATAATCACTATACAAGGTTAACCGACAATAGTTCAAACTGATGGAGAAACTCTACGTTAACCGAGCTAAAGACTTTATCGAGCTAACATCCATCTTGTACCGAAAGTTAGGTCACGCATTTAATGCATCAAAGTTTGAGCAGGAATTTCAGAAAACCCTATATATACACAGAAACAGAGTTCATTATTACATCGTGATTTTGAAGAAAGGAGACTTTATAGAGAAGAGTTCAAGCTAACAATTCTTAGAACAGATTCAAAGCAACTAGATCGAATTGACGACATTTCTTCGATGATAACACGTAAGTTCATCTGCCTATCGAACACTGGTTATCTATTTGCTTGCCAAAAACCCTAGAAACAATTTATGGCATCGTCTTTGATCGCAAGAAAATCACAAAACATTGAGGAGGAAGTAGAATTAATTGTTAGGGCACACTTTGCTGAGGAGAAATTCAAACCTCATCCTAAGGTCGCAGCACAAACAGACGATATGGGCAAATTCTCTAGTATTCCTAATAAGGTTTTGTTAACAGAAGATGTTAGGGCTTACATTCACTGTAAGATCAGTGAAGTATGTGACTTTGAGACTATAACAGCTTATCAGCAAGTCTGTGGACCAGATGGTAAGATCAAACTCAAGCATAAGAAAATTGAGGAATCAGGGTTACGGTGTTTCACAGACTTCCCGCAATCATTTCACAATGACTAGATACGAATCGTGCTTAGCAGATTCCATGACAACAAATTTTGGCTAGAAAAACCAATTGAGGTCACCAAGAAGATTATTAGTAGGGTTACTGGGTACCCTACAACTAACAAAGCCAAAGCATTTTGAAGTTCATCTCATCTCGATGTAGAAAAGAACACTAGAGCTCAATGGGATGGTAGGGCACTAAAGATTTCAACTATCAAAGATCTAGCAGTAAGATTTGTAGCTCATGTCATTGGGTACAAGATATTTCAATCAAGCAGACCGAATAGTGTACCCTACAACATCATGGACATGGCTTACAAAATTGTGAAGAAAGATCACTAGGTTGATCTTACTGAGATATTACTACACCAACTGCATGACAACATGAAAACAATAAAAGCAAAGAAGTCCAATACATGTAAGTATGGATCACTGCTTGTCTGTACATTCCTCTATTTGCAAAAATATGTACCACGTATTGGAAAAGTTAACTAGGAATCGGACAGACCAATAACTACCCAAATTGGTAATATGATGAGAAGTCTAGGAGACAATGTGAACAAGGAGTTCCATGCATATTTCAAGGAATTTCAAACAAGAATGCAACAAAGGAGCATAATTCTAAAAGAATTAGTAAACAAATTTGAAGATGACATATGGTTTGTGGTAAGCACAGACCACTCAATGATAAAGGCAGTAGAATCGAGAATAAAATGGCTAGCACCAATGGGTTATGAAATGAATCATGATTTCATTTTGAAATCTATCAATGCATTGATAGCATTACCAATTGACATCACTACTAGTAGGTTTGGAGTGTATGAGGAAGCTAAGTCTAGAATCACAACGGACATTGAGATTGGTAAAATGTCAAGGAGGGAAAAGAAAATGAAAAAGGATCTCACAAAAAAATATGGAACTACATCTGACTCACCTAAGGAGTCACCGGTTGATGAAGCAACCGAAGGTCAGTTACAGTTGGCAGACAAACCCTATGATAGCGAGGAGACTGAGTCTGACAAAGAAAAGGATAACACACCGGTTCCTCCCACCAATGATGAAGAAGAAAAACAACTTCCTACAACTGATGAACAAGATACTCAGCTACCTAAACCTAAAGGAATGAGGATATGTTCAACAACTGCAACCAAATCAACTGAGTAGAAAGAAGAAGCAGAAAAAGTTGCAAAAAGAAGAGCAGCCACACCAACAAAGAAATAAATCAAGATAAAGAACAAGAAGGCAGCTGAACCACTGAAGAAAAGGAGGAAATACATAAGGAGTAAGGAAGACATAGAGGAGACTGATACTAAAAATGATCCTAATCAATTCTAGCTAGTTCATAATAGGGACAGTACCATAGAAGAAATAATTGAAGATATTATTGAGAATGGAAATCTTATTGATCTAGGCATAGGTAAATTCAACAATATGTCAATTAAGGACAAGACAAAGATAGAACATGCTATTGTTCAAATGATGATCAAGTTCAAAAGAGTACCGATGGAATTTGCATGTCAATTGCTGAAGGAACTTGATGATAAAATAAGTGAAAGATGGGCTATTTCTTTAGATACAGAGAAAAGCAAAAGAGAATGCTCTCTAGGCCATGTAGCCACTCACTTTAGCTATGCTAAGGTAAGTGAATACATGACAAGGTATCAGCCTAGATTTTCAATCAACAATAGAGCTATGTAGATTATGGATGAAAATGTAGAAGATATGATGTCGTATGTGACTCCCTATGGACATCAATTTTGAAAGCAGAAGAGAAAGCTGAACAGGAAGCATTCCTGAAACTGTCTAAAAAGAGACACAGTTCAAAAGGTAAAAGTATTTTCATTGATGATAATAAAGGCAAGAAAATAGAAGACACCGGTATATCAGTTACCGAGGTAATTGATATTACTGAGCACAAGGAAGAAATCAAAGTTTCACAGGATGCACCAGATCAAGCTAAGATCCACTTGTAAAAGAAAACCAATGATGATGCACTCATTAAGGACATCACTAATGGTGATCCTGATGATAAGGATGATGAAGATGTAATAATCACACAATACAAAGATGAAACATTAAACACTGACAATGTGTGTACATCTCTACCAGGTGAACTTCCTATACTTGTAGAGGCCGCTAAAATAATTTCACAAGTACAACCCAATGTCTCTCATCCTAAGCCAACCAAGGATACAACTGAGATTCAAGCACCTAAGAAACCTACTGATACAAATGAGCCTGTCAAACCAGAGGCACAATCTATAAAACATAAGGACCCTGAAGAAACCAAGTCAACCAAAATGAACCAACTTGACACTACCATCGAGACTCCCACTCAATCCACCGAGGAGTAGAAGAAAGATGATATAGTGTCAACTAGTAAGGACACTCTGAGGAGTGAAGAAAAATCTATTGTTGTAAGTGAAAAGAAGTCACCTCTAGCCCTGAAGAAGAAAAAGAAGAAAGCCAAAGGGCCGGTCACCATTGACGAAGTTATTGTTATACCTGAATGTGACCCAAGACCTATAAGCCTTAAGAAACTAAGTCGGTATGGGGAGTTATGTTCGAGGAAAGCAGCACAAGAAAAATTGAGGCAAGAACAAAAACGTAAAGAAGTATTAAATGATGTAAGGGATATTCTACAACAGATAGTACCAGAAATAAACATTGATGAGAATACTCCCATTTTAGATCAACTTGCCAACGTTGCCGACAGAATCAATGCCCCTGATACAGACACAGAGAAAAGAATAGAAGAATGGGCAGAGTCAAAGATTCAACACAAATTGATAGAAAGGATTAGCACTGAAGTGGCACTCAACAAGGTGAAATTATCTGAGGTCAGTACCAAGGTAAAATCTATCACCCAGGTAATCTATCAACTGCTAATAAAGCTTTGTACTACAGACACCTTCACTGTAGAAATCAGTGAAAAGATAAAAGGTTTAGACGAAGAAATCAAGGTGAGTACACAAGCAGCTATCGCCAAGCCAACTATTTTCTTAAAGTACATTAACCAAGTTCAGGAACTTTGGTGGCTGATAGCCAACTTAAGGAAACATGAAGAGCACATCACCGATCAGGTCACAGAGTTACAGAAAGAACTCACTCCTTACCTAAAGATTTTTGAAACACATACTGTCAAAGCCTAGAAACTCATGGCAACACCAGAGATTTCGGTGTTGGAAAATATCTTTGACATGAATGCACAAGTCGGTCTTGAGCAAATTGCTCTTACCCACTTGAAAGAGGAATGGGAAAACCTCTTGGAGTCTGTGAAGAAAACCCATCAACACATTTTTGATAATATGTAAGTATACATTGCATATTTTTTTGGTATTTGGCATTATTATCAAAAAGGGGGAAAACATGTATATGCCAAATAATATATTTTTGATATGTATATTACATAATACCAGGAGCATTCATCGAGGGGGAGTACTTTTGTACTTAGAAGTTTTTGTAGTGGATATGTATATAGCGGAGATATAAGGGTTATATAGATACAGTTTGTGTATATACATTATGAAGTTTTGATACTAATGCCAAAGGGGGAGATTGTTAATCTCTATTGAGCATTTTAGGTTGTCATTAGTATCAAAGAACCGTAAACAGGTCGGTCGGTTATTTACATTGAGACAGTTGGTAACTAGAAGTAAGACAGAGCAGTCGGTAAAGCCTTATACTGAGCATCACACAGTTAGACCGAGCAGCAACGACACCGACACTGACGATTAGTAAACACCAAGCATCACAGTGTACACTGAGTAGATTATACAGTGTTTATCGATGATCACAGTAAATGGCATAGTAATTTGAAATGGCACATTATTCTATGCAAATGGTTATAATAGATCTTAAAATGGTTTACCAAGATTGAGGAGCATTTATTGTAAAAGATATTCATTAAATGCAATGATTATCTTATTTGTAGTAGTTGATCTAGGTTATTTTGCACCGTAGATCTTAGGGTTATGATTTTCTTTTGTAACCTAATTTTTGTTTATGCAGCAAAAAATAGAACACTATATATTGTATATGTTCGCACCATTTTATGGGGTTGTTGAACTGATATATATGAATCACAGAGCACTTGAAGAAATTGCCTATCTTCAAGACAATCAGTTTACTGAGCAGAATAGAGTACAGAGGTTTTTAGATTGAACAGAATTAGACAAGGCTACCGAGCAGAGAATCATCACAGATAAGGTGATATTTTGATAAGAACTTATAGATCTATTTTCAGACAATTGAGTTGTCAACTAGCAGATAGTTACCTATTACTTTCTGACAATTGTGATAGATTTTTTTGTGAAATCTCTTAACAGAGTAGACTTAACAGTCTTTGTATAAATCTCTTAACCGAGTACACACTTCATATAGTGTTGTTAAATCCTATAACTAGGTAGATCTAGTTGATCTAATATGTTACTCCTAACAGGGTAAGATCACCAGAAGCGATCAAAACTTGTAGCCTTAATAGGCAAACCTTTTCTATCTGCAGTAGTGAAGAATTTGTGGGTGTCATCCCCACCGTAGTTTTTACCTTCTAACAAAGGTTTATGTGTTACGAAAATACTTGTATTATGTGATTGTCATATTGATTTCATATTGTTTACTTTCTTAAGTTAACTAGATGATTGACTTATGCAATTAGATTCAAGTTATTTTGATCGGTTATCACTGTATTCAATCATAGATCAGAAAGGTTTTGCATCTAAATTTTTTGTAGACACTGATTCACCCCTCCCCTCTCAGTACCTATCTCTCCTAATTCCAACGAGGTTAACAAAAAAATATTTGGACCACTTTTTAAAACCACCATGAGATGGCCAGAGTTCTATTAAGCTTTCTTGTTGTGCTTCTTAGTTCTAACTATTCTTTTATCTTGGTTGGTTGGTCTTCTTTTTTATGTGTCTAAGAATTCTATTTAATAATCTATTGATTCATGTTATCTTGAATACTAGGATTTGATGTTTAGCTAATAATGTACTTCAATTTGCATGCATGTGATGAAAATCGATATGCACACTTGTGCTTAAAATTATAAAATAATCTTTGATTTTAGAAAGTTGGGTTTATCTAAGTTTTTCCTCATTTCTTTCATGATGGTATGATGTAATGACATCTCATTTTAAAAATTGTACATGCCATAAAGTGTCATCTCATGTAAGACATGATTTTATATTTGAGCTCATGAATATTATAAAATAAGCAATACATATTAACATAAGGTATTGTAAAGTGTGTGACAACTAATTCCATCATACTAATATAATTAGCTATGGTTTTTTATCAATTACGAGCTAACTACATCATGAATTATTTCAAACTATACACTAGGTTTTCAAATAAAATGACATTTCTGAATGTATTTTAATCCCCAAAATATGTGAGGTTATCATAAAGGAACATTCACATGAAAGCATCATAATGTGTCCTAATTGCAATATCTTGCATCATCATTTTAGACATACCAAATTATTGTTTTCTATATTTGATCCTTTTTTATCTATGTTAAATCAACATGCATTGAAGTTTTAGAAAAGAGTCCTAATCGATCTTTTCTTAATGAACTATTAAAAACTATTTCTAGACAATCCCTCTTCCAACATAAGTACGAGTAGCTAAGGAACATCAACAACACCCATTACATATTGCCAATTCACTTTCACAAGCCAAATGTATTTTTCACATGCTAGGTTAACTTCCACAAGTACAAATATGAATGCAAGTGAGATATAGTCAAATTCTAAACTCTAGAGAATTTATCTATCAAGACCCAATTCTCTAGTATAACAAAAAATTCTAGATATGACTGCAAGATTGTGGATTGTGAAAATGAGAGGAAGAAGCCTCCTTTTATACATATTTTAGAGCTCAGATTCACAAAGCTGAGCTAGGTTAAACTCCCAAAGGAAATACCCCTACATTGGGCCCAAAGCCACCAAAAACCAAATCCCTAGGGCAAAGCCAACTTAGATCAGCCTTGTCCAGGACTAGGACAAATTCGGCCTAGTCTCAGAGATGCTTATTTTGAAATGGTTTAGGGGGATGTGCCAAAATAAAGTATTGGAACATGCAACCCACTAGGAGATTAGGCTGAATCCTGATATCTAAAAATGTATGCAATGAACCTAGGTGTAAAATGGATTATGTGAATGGATGGAAAATAGAAAATTATGCGTATAAATTTGAGCCAACCTTATGTTTGAAAAAGGAAGAGGACCTTAATATTAAATTAAATATGCATTTAGGCGCAATATGAGTTCTTATTATAAGGAACGTGCATTGATGTGAGCTAAAAATAGTCCCAAAATGAACACTAATGAAGTTCTTACTTTTTAGGATGGTTCAGATGGACAAAAAGATGTGTTTGATGGAGAAGGACCAACCTCTTCTTTTTAGCATGAAAAAATAGAAATTCCAAAAAGTTAAAAAAAGGGTAGATTCTCGTATGCCAAATGTTATGATTCCTAATGAGAAATTTGGGGTTTCTCCTTTTTTGAGGAAATTTTGAGAGAAGGTTCCAAGTTGTAAGGTTAACAATAAAATATTTGCACCACCTTTTTAAACCACCATGAGATGGCCAGAGTTCTGTTAAGCTTTCTTATTGTGCTTCTTATTTCTAATGGTTGTTTTGTCTTGGTTGGTTGGGCTTCTATTTGATGTGTCTAATAATTCTATTTAATAATCTATTGATTCATGTTATCATGGACATTAGGATTTGATGTTTAGCTAATAATGTACTTCAATTTGCATACATGTGATGCAGGAGCATCTTGGGTCCTTGGCAATCCTGTGTCACCAAAAAGAATTTGAAGTTTGTTTATGTTTCTTGGTTCCTATTTTGACCATGTTGGTTAGTAGTTGGTTGGTTTCCTTTGGTTACCGAGGATTTTCGGTCATTTCTTGGGTGGTCGGTTGTTTCACTGGCACTTGGCAATGCTTGCCTGTTGCTCGGTCATCCTTGCTTACCGAGTAGTTTATTTTTTATTTATGTTGAGGCCAACTTGTGCATTTATTTTGGGTTACAGATTTAATGTTGGAATCCATCATTGGGAAGCATGTGGTCCTAGATCTAACCATTCCTTCCATTGATTTTGGATCTGAAGGCCAACTCAGTTTGGTAGCCTCTTGTATAAATGTAGTTGTTTGGTTAGAGTTTAGGGAGTCAGTTTTGGATAGAAGATAGAAGGGATAAGATTGGAGATTTCTGATAGATCCTCACATGCTTGAGGACTTCTGTAACTCATTGTAATGTTAGGTCATAACCAGGAAGGCCTTATAGCCCAACATGTATGGTTCTATTTGATGAAATATATGAAATTCTTTGCATTCTCTCTCACTTGTTGTTGTGTTGCTTCCACATTTTGTTGAGCAGGCTGGATCATTAGGGTGCACCATTGTTTGGCCCTGCTTGACCCTTGCACTTGTGTCAGGTGGTATCAAAGCAAGGTGAGATCTTGATCTAGGTCTGCGGATCTAGGTTTGTAGGTTCCTCTTGAAGCCCTAGTTGATTGTTGTGGGGTAGCAGATTGCGATCTGACCTACAATTGTAGAGGGTTTTCAAGATGGTTGGTGGGAGGCGAGATGCAGATACAGGATTGGAAGATATGCTAAGGAAAATTGCTGCTAGGTTAGAAGCAGTTGAAACAACCCAAAGAAGAGGCAGACATCATGAAGATGTTAATGATGATGAAGTTGAGGAAGAATAGGTGAATGCAGAACCTGCACCTGTGATGGATCAAGGTGAAGAAAGATTTTTGAAGGCTTTGACAAGTTAGAAGTTGACACCACATTTCAATCCTCCTAAGTATGGTGGAAAATTGGATTTTGATGAATTGGTGGATTGGATCACCGAGATGGAAAAGTATTTTGAATATGAGAACATTCCTAAAGACAAGAAGGTGAAGATTGCAAGCACAAAGTTGAAAAGTCATGCATCCTTATGGTGGGAACATCTATAGCTGGATAGGAAGAGGAAAGGCAAAGACAAAATCAAGGTATGGAATGAGATGGTGAATAAATTAAAAGGAAAATTCTTACCTTGTGATTATTAGATTAGCCTAGTTCGGTGAATGCAAAGTTTGAAGCAGAAAGATAGGTCGGTAAAGGAGTATATTGAGGAATTATATAGATTGGATATCATATCTAGACATGATGAAGATGATGTGGAAAGAATTGCTAGATACCTGAATGGTTTGAGAATTTCCATCCAAGAGGAGATCAATTTGGTTAAGTTGGAAAGCATTGAAGAGGCTTATCATTTTGCTTTGAAAGCTGAGGATAAATTGAATAAGAGACATGAATAGAGACAGAGATGAAGACTAGGTGGTAGATTCCCTAGAGGAAGAGGTAGATCTAATGGTGAAAATGGTAGATCTGAACCTAAAAAGACAAATCTGGACAAAGGCAAGACTGAGTGGAAAGATGAAAGTTCATCTAGAGGAAGAGGTAGTAACTACCGAGGTGGTTATAGTAGAGGAAGTTTTCGAGGAACTTGTTACAATTATGGAGAAGAAGGACATAGATCTTTTGAATGTACACATGCAAGTAAGAAGGCTGGTAGTAGTAAAAATGCTTTGGTGCAAGAAGAGTCACTAAAGGAACCTGAGAAGGAAAATAACTTGATGGTAAGGAGAGCACTATGGAATGAAAGAAAAAAGGAAGATCTGGTAAGGAAAAGTTTGTTCAAGACCAAATGTAGAGTTTTTGATAAAGTTTGCAAGGTAATCATTGACAGTGGTAGCTCAGAGAATCTGGCATCTAAGGAAATGGTCACAAAATTGCAATTGGAAATGCTGGAACATCTGAAGCCCTATCAGATTTCATGGATCAAAGATGAGCATACACTCTTGGTAAGTGAACAATGTTATGTGAATTTGAAAATTGGAAAGTACTATGATAAGGTGTTGTGTGATATCATGCCTATGGATTGTTGTCATATTTTGTTGGGTAGACCTTGGCAATATGATAGACATGCTATATATGATGGAAGATTGCATAAGTATACTATTGTGGCTGATGGAAAGAAACAAATCTTGTTACCATTGATGGAAGAACCTATTAGTAATGTTTGCACATCTGTGAAAGTTTGCTTGATGGAAGGAAGAAAGTTTGTTAAAGATTTGAAAAGGAATGATGTGTGTTTTGTTGTGATTCCTAACAAGCTGAGTAAGAAAATAGAGGATAGTGTTCCTGAGGAGATTGATAAGTTACTCACCGAGTATAGTGAAATCATTTTTGATAATGTACCTGATGGTTTGCCACTGAAAAGAAGCATTGATCATTGTATGGATCTAATCCTTGGAGCTAGTTTACCGAATAAGGCACCTCATCAGTTAACACTTACTGAGAATCAGGAATTGAACCGACAGATTCAAGAGTTGCTGGAGAAAGGTTTGATCAGAGAAATTTTGAGTCCTTGTGCAGTACCTGGGTAAAAGCACAATAAGTTGTCACCCTTTTACAAAGGAAGAGGCTAACAACACCAAAATGAAAAAACTTCAAGGGCATAAAAGTCACATTTCTATTTAGAATTTGAAGATGATGTAAACTGATGAAATGTGTGAAATAGGATGAATTTTATGCCTATAATTTTTTAAAATTATTTTGGACATAAATTAATATATTTTTTTAATTTTTAAAGTCTATTTTTCATGTCCTGAAAATACAGCAAATCAGGGGGTTTACCTCCCGTCAAATAATTATAAGTAAGACATTATTTTTTCTTTCAATTTCAAAATATGTTTTAGATGACATGTATACCTAGTGCAACAAAAAGGAAAGAAGTGTTTTCGATCTATAATTTGCCTGTTATAAGTATTCAAAGTACAACTTACACGAAATTAGTAGTTTTTATCTCCTGCCACTTTTCAGCTATCAAAATTTTTCTAAAATTCAAATAAATTATATATTCTTGAAGAAGATTCTCTTCTCTAGTGCCTCATATAATTTTAATTTTTTTTTTAATTGATTTACTATTTTTTTTAATTTATCGAATCGGCAACTTCTCAAAGCTTTATATACCTACATGTGGTTTTTTACAAATTTGTTTAACATTTTCCAATTGAAATTATATAAAATTTATATTTTTAGAATTGCAATTCCGAGATCTACAAAAAGGTAGTTTTAGTTTTTTCAAATTTTTAATTTGCAGAAGAGAAAAAAACACCACAAGTGCAAATTGTGTATTATTTGTGTTTTTTAAGTTTTGGCTGCCAAGTTGGCATGCCACTTAGGATGACTCGGCCGAGTGGTACTTGGCCGAGTGGGACTCAGCCGAGTTCCCTCAAGTCATCGGCCCCTCGCGACCGGTCGCGTGAGCGACCGGTCCTTTCAAACCGAAGGGTATATATGTGCATAATATTTTAAAAAAAATATATATCAATTGCGAATTTACATTCTTATTTTAGGATATAAGGATATTTTGAAGCAAGGAGTCATTCTTTTGGAGAAGTTTCAAAGAAATTTTGATTTCGAAAGAGTTTGAAGAAAAGTTTTTCAGTGACGAAGTAGTAAAACAATAAAAAATATCTTGCTTAAATATTTGAGCAATGGGAAATAAAAGGACTAGAACAAGGAAGTATGATCGTAAAAGGGATGACCAAATGAAAGGTCATACGAAACGTGTCCAAGAGCAACCAATGGATGTTGAAGAAGAACCTATCATTGTAGAAGGTGCAACTCAACTAGGGGAGGATATTGGTAGTAGTCGAAGTATACATTTTTTTCCTACAATGCAGAATTTGATGGACATGAATGAGGAATCACTTATTAGTCAAATTGAACCGGAACACTTGGTACCTGAAAGCACTATTAAATTGCATCTCAAAAATATGTGGATGGAATATTTTGAGAGTAAATCTTTGGTGGGAAAAGCACAATTGTTTGCAAAGTTATTCAAGAAAAAAGAAATGACTTAGGTTTTGGAATTGTTGGGTATTGATAATAGGAAAGTTGGAGGAGGTAAAGTAAAAGAGACAATAATTCAAAATTTACAAGATGCACTGAATGTTGTTAACAAGGCAGATCATAAAGGACCAGATTCAAATGTAGCTAGAAGAGCCTTGATGACTATGATAACTAGTAAGAAATTGACACATAGAAATCAAGTTCGAGCAATTTCTAATTTACTCAACATATCTCGAAGAACTATACAGAGATATATTAGGAAGAGAAATATGTTGGATATGAATATTGAAAAGAATTGGGTGCAGATTTGTAGACTTCCCCATAAAGACAGAATTTCTGAAGATGTAAGAAGACGGGTCATTGATTTTTGGACCAACCACTCTCGCGTTTCTTCCAATAGAAGGGACACTATACAAATGGACGATGAAGAGACCGGTATGAAGATTTCACATCCAAAACATTTTGTCGATACTACACAAAGTGAATTGTTTGAAGCATTCAAACATGAATTTTCAGATGTGAAAATATGTCAGAGAATGTTTGAGATGTTGCGCCCTTGCTTCGTACACATAAATAAGGTTCGTGAAACATGTTGTTGTCGAAATCATGTTGAGTTTCACTTATACTTGCAATCATATAAAAAGGTCACGAGAATACTTAATCTAGGTATGGTTACTGGAAGTACAACAGAATTTGTAAAGTCCATTTTATGTGATAAATCAGAAGATTCAGATGAATTTAATGTCCAGTGTATAAAAAATGAATGCAATAATTGTGGAAATTTGCAGCAATTTCCTTTACAATTTGATAATATTGATGTTACAACACCAGTCCAGTGGAAGAGATTTGAATATGAGATATACCAAACGAAGACAGGAGGTGAATCAAAAAAAATTACATTAAAAGAGAGTGAATTACCATACCTTCAGTTCATGGACAGATTTCGATCTATGATTTATCCACATATCCAACATTGTCATGGTGCACGATGGCAAGCTAAACAGTTTTGTGATTCCAAAAATTTTTTCCCACTTGGTTGTATTCTTTCAGTTGTAGATTTTGCGGAGAACTATACATTTTCCCCTCAAAAGGAGCTCCAAAGTCAATATTATCATTCTAATCAAGTTGCAATATTTGTGCATGTGACCTATAGACATGCACAATACGATTTGGATGGGATAGAATCTGGTATAGATCAAAATGAATGCATTATCATCAAGGAGGTTCATTTCTATATTAGTGATGACAAGGTTCATGATAGGAGCTATGTGGCTCATTGTTTCAACATGTTTTTCAACAATCTTGCAAGTCGTGGGATAAATGCTTCACAACATTGGATCTGGTCTGATGGGTGTGTAGGTAAGTACGTACATGCATTATAAATTTTATTTTAATTTTTTTTTTGAGCATTTCTAGATATATTTATGTGTCACATTTAAATACATTTTTGTATTTATTTGAATTGTAGGTCAATTTAAGTCTGCAAAAGCTTTTAATTGGTTAGCCATGCAACATGCTAGACACAACGTTAAGTTTGTTTGGAACTTCTTTGAAAGTGGACATGGAAAAGGAGAACATGATGGAGCAGGAGCATGTGTGAAGCGTGCACTCCGACAACATGAACTTCAAGGTATGTGTACATACATTTGATATTCAACTTGTTTACTTGACTAGACTATTTAAAACTTTACATTATATGTACACATGTATATATATAACTAAATTGTTAAAAATATATCTCTCTAGGTAACATGATAGAGAATTCAAAGAAGATTGTTGAATGGTGTCAAAATCATTTCGCTACTCGAGACACAAAATACAACAAACGTTACTTTTGGGAAGTGATAGGTATTTATTTAATTTACTTTTATTTTTCAAACTCAAATTCATGAAACTACATATATAGGTATGTCATGTATGTGTGTTTTAACTTGTTGTATATATATATATATATATATATATATATATATATATATATATATATATATATATATATAATGCATTTCACATTTTTCATGATTTCAAACTGAGATCTATATATCAATCCATCCAATCTAGATATCGATCGATCGAATCCCTACAATTGTCAATCAATTGTTGGAATTAGAAGTTTGCATCAAGTGATGACTACGGGACAACACAAGCCTCCACTGATTCAACTAAGAGATAAATCATGCTTTTGTGAAGATTGTCTTAACAACAACACAATGAGTCAATGTGTTAATATTGCAAATGGATATGTTTCAATATGGGATCATAAAGTGTTAATTAGAATGCCTCCTTATGAAGATGATGACAATGTCATAGACATCCATGATCCTATATATTCAGCTGACTATGAACGTGTTTCTGATTTAGTTGTTACAGGTGCGTATTTTTTATTTCTAGGTATATTTACATGATATATATATATATATATATATATATATATATATATATATATATATATATATATATATATATATATATATATATATATATATATATATATATATATATATATATATATATATATATATTATACATGAACTTGAGGTTTAAATTTAACATTTACTTGTACACATAAATATAAATTGTGTAGGTGATATTTTTGCTGTGGTTGCGGATCCTAAGAATATAGAAGGTGTAGATTATTATCTACTAAGATGCACCAAGGAAAAACACAAGTTGCTTGAAGAAGTTGTTGATGGTGATGGACAAAAATATCCGACTGGTTCAGTTGTTATTGAAGGCACCTATTATCAACAAGATAAGATTGAAAAAAATGGAATTAAATTTGTTGAATACATGTGTGGAGAGAGAGTTCTACATTATAGTCACTTGGTTATAGCGACGAAATTGCAGTTTGAAACTGTGTCAAAAAAAGGGTCAAGTAAAAACCAAAAGTGGAAGTTGCCTATTGAAGAGCATGAAAAACTTTTGGAGATAATAAAAGATAGAGAGGATCCAGACTACATGTATCAGGAGCTTTAGGTTTAAGGATTTTAATTTTTACATACTTAATTTAAATCCTATTTGAAACTTCTATGTAGACTTTAAATTTGATTTGAAATTTATGATTAGATTGAATTTATGGATCAAGATTAAACCTGAATTGAATTTTAATTAATGAAAGTTATATATATATATATATATATATATCTCTCTCTCTCTCTCTCTCTCTCTCCCCCCTTCCCCTTCCCCTTCCCCTTCCCCCCTCTCTCTCTCTCTCTCTCTTAGAACTAGAACTTTCAATTTACTTTCTACTTGAATTTTAATTTCAATTTATTCATTAGATTGATTAGATAAATATTAGATAGGTCTATATTTCTATTTTTTGTTTAGATTGATTAAATGTAGGTCTATATTTGAATTGAAATTAGATTGATTCTTTTTTCAATTGATTAGAATAGATTGATTTCTTGAATTGCATACCTTTCTAGTCTAGATAAATTTTTATTTATTGATTAGATAGGTAAATTGAATTTTAATTGATTGGATAGAACTTTCAATTTACTTTCTACTTGAATTTTAATTTCAATTTATCAGATTAGATTGATTAGATAAATATTAGATAGGTCTATATTTCTATTTTTTGTTTAGATTGATTAGATAGGTCATGGCTTAAGGGCTTAAGGGGTCATGGCTTAAGGGCCAAATGGGTTAAGGGCTTAAGGGCTCATGGATTAAGGGGTCATGGCTTAAGGGGTTAGGGCTTAAGAGCTTAAGGGGTCACGACTTAAGGGGTTAGGGCTTTTAAGGGCTTAAGGGGTCATGTTCGGTTCTTAAGGGCCTAAGGGGTCATGTGAGGTCATGTTAGGACATGTGAGGTCATGTGAGGTCATATTAGGTCTTATTAGTTAATTTAAGGTCATGTGAGGTTATGTGAGATCATTTTAGGTCTTAAGGGGTCATGTTAGGTCTTATTAGTTCATAGTAGGTCTTATTAGTTCATAGTGAGGTCATGTGAGGTTATGTGAGATCGTTTTAGGTCTTAAGGGGTCATGTTAGGTCTTATTAGTTCATAGTAGGACTTATTAGGTCATGTTAGCTCATATTAGGTCATATTAGGTCATATTAGGTCATATTAGGTCATGTTAGGTCATATTAGGTCATGTTTGGTCCTTAAGGGCTCATGTGAGGTAAAATTAGGTCTTAAGTGATCATTTTAGGTCTTAAGGGGTCTTTTAGGTCATGTTAGGTCTTAAGGGGTCTTATTAGGTCATGTGAGGTCATGTTAGGTCTTAAGGGGTCTTTTAGGTCATGTGAGGTCATATTAGGTCTTAAGGGGTCTTTTAGGTCATGTTAGGACATGTTAGGTCATATTAGGTCTTTTAGGTCTTATAAGGTCTTGAGGGGTCATGGCTTAAGGGGTTAAGGGCTTAAGGGGTCATGGCTTAAGGGGTTGGGGCTTAAGGGCTTAAGGGGTCATGGCTTAAGGGTCATGTTCAGTCCTTAAGGGGTTAAGGGGTCATGTGAGGTCATGTTAGGTCATGCTAGGTCTTATTAGGTCATATTAGGTCATGTTTGGTCTTTAAGGGGTCATGTGAGGTCAAATTAGGTCTTAAAAGGGATCATTTTAGGTCTTAAGGGGTCATGTTAGGTCTTATTTTAGGTCTTAAGGGGTCATGTTAGATCATTTTAGGTCTTAAGGGGTCATGTTAGGTCTTATTAGTTCATAGTAGGACTTATTAGGTCATGTTAGCTCATATTAAAGATTTTAAAGATTGATTTAAACTTTCAACTCATTAAAGATTTTTTAGTAAGATTGATTAATTAATTTTCAATTAATTGATCTAGATAAGGCTTAAGGGTGCATAATAGGGCTTAAGGGGTTTACCTATAGATTGAATTTCTAAGATTGATTAAAAAGATTAAACATTGAAATTAAAGATTAATTATAAAGTTAGATTTTAAAGATTGATTTAAACTTTCAATTGATATAAAAAGATTATAAAGTGAGCTCATATTAGGCCATGCTAGGTCATATTAAAGATTGAACATTGAAATTAAAGATTAATTTTAAAGTTAGATTTTAAAGATTGATTTAAAAACTCTCAATTCATTAAAGATTTTAAAGATTGATTTAAACTTTCAACTCATTAAAGATTTTTTAGTAAGATTGATTAATTAATTTTCAATTAATTGATCTAGATAAGGCTTAAGGGTGCATAATAGGGCTTAAGGGGTTTACCTATAGATTGAATTTCTAAGATTGATTAAAAAGATTGAACATTGAAATTAAAGATTAATTATAAAGTTAGATTTTAAAGATTGATTTAAACTTTCAATTGATATAAAAAGATTATAAAGTGAGCTCATATTAGGCCATGCTAGGTCATATTAAAGATTGAACATTGAAATTAAAGATTAATTTTAAAGTTAGATTTTAAAGATTGATTTAAAAACTCTCAATTCATTAAAGATTTTAAAGATTGATTTAAACTTTCAACTCATTAAAGATTTTTTAGTAAGATTGATTAATTAATTTTCAATTAATTGATCTAGATAAGGCTTAAGGGTGCATAATAGGGCTTAAGGGGTTTACCTATAGATTGAATTTCTAAGATTGATTAAAAAGATTGAACATTGAAATTAAAGATTAATTATAAAGTTAGATTTTAAAGATTGATTTAAACTTTCAATTGATATAAAAAGATTATAAAGTGAGCTCATATTAGGCCATGCTAGGTCATATTAAAGATTGAACATTGAAATTAAAGATTAATTTTAAAGTTAGATTTTAAAGATTGATTTAAAAACTCTCAATTCATTAAAGATTTTAAAGATTGATTTAAACTTTCAACTCATTAAAGATTTTTTAGTAAGATTGATTAATTAATTTTTAATTAATTGATCTAGATAAGGCTTAAGGGTGCATAATAGGGCTTAAGGGGTTTACCTATAGATTGAATTTCTAAGATTGATTAAAAAGATTGAACATTGAAATTAAAGATTAATTATAAAGTTAGATTTTAAAGATTGATTTAAACTTACAATTGATATAAAAAGATTTTTTAGTAAGATTGATTAATTAGATTGATGAAAGATTGAACATAAATTAAATATTAATTTTAAAGATCAATTAATTTTTGGCTTCAATTACAAAATCTGGAAACATGTATCAATGTACAAATAGATCAATATATATATATATCTCAAAAATCAAACATGTACATCAATGTTTAAATGTCTATATAGTGCAAAATCCAAACATGTGTCAATGTACAGATAGATCAATATACAAAACATGCACCTACATATCAATGTAAATGTACACACACACACACACATATATATATCTCAAAAATCAAACATGTACATCAATGTTTAAGTGTCTATACATATATATCACAAAATCCAAACATGTATCAATGAACACATCAACTACGTTGATGATCACCATCACGTGCTAGATGTGCGGGCTTGTGTGGATCCTCATCCTGCTGGACCTGAGTCTGTAAATGTAAATATAATGTTACATATATATATATATATATATATATATATATATATATATATATATATATATATATATATATATATATATATATATATATATATATATATATATATATATATATATATATATATATATATATATATATAAGAACTTGAAATGTAAATAAATTTTATAAAATTTTAATTTTTAATTTATTTCAAGTGTACCTCTATATCATGATGAATCGGATCAGCAGGCTCCTCTAAATCTCCATATGCAGCACCTGTCGCAATGTCCTGTACCACATTTAAATACATTTAAATTTAAATATAGAACTATATGTACACATGTATATCTATATAAATTGAAATTAAATCCAAATTCTTGTACCTGCTGTAATGCACGTCCAAGGTCGGATAACTTAGAAGAGTGCAAGGACATTGCATCAGGATCAATGGCGTCGTCCATAAGCAAATATGAGAATCTACTATGAACTCGTGAGGTCGTAGCCTGTGTTTGCTGTGTGGGAGCTTGTGTATGCTGTGGAGGCGGTGTAAGATCATCCACACTCTGTCTAGAGGAACCTGCCTCTGCATTTGAGCTCTGACCTCGACTGCTGCATGTGGAGGATCTACGACACTGTCCTCCTCCAATGAAAGTAGGTAAATCACGTGGCTCAATCCCATGCAATGTAGAAATCCTCTGGTAAGCAGCCAGGAGATCACTCACTAACATACCACTAATCTCACGCACGTGATGCTCAGGTAGTCATCCTATCTCATCTGGAGTAGGAAGATCAAATATGATGTATGAGTCATAAAATGGACTAGATGGTGATACACTTGCACTCGTCCGTGATCGAAGCATGTACCTACCCACACGATCAGATGAAAACTGCTCAACCTGAGTCGCAATGGTGGCAATGCTAGAATACATATCTAAACGTGTGTCCTCAGCTGCAACCTGCCCAGCTCCAGTGTAGGCCTCCAAACCTTTTGGAAGAACCAAAAGGTTTTGACCCACCGATGCCCTCTTACTAGGGGGCTGTGGTATATCGGGTCATCTACACTTATCCTGATATCTCCCCCGACCCTGACCAGCATGTGGAGGTAGATCTGTGTAGTCAACATCATAGCCCAAATGAAACTCTGCAAACAATTATTTGCAGAAATATAGTGGCACCTCATCCTTTTGGGGCCACATATGATGTGCTGCTAACCATCTAGGATATATAAAAGGGGCCACTATGTCATCTATACAAAAAGTGACCCTATATGCTCGAACCACCCTCTTATTGATGTAATGGGTGCCAAACATGTTCTTCACCTGAGTGCCTGAGACATCTGAATCAACTGTCCTCCAACCTACTGTCCCTATGACAGTGCTAGATAGGCTATGATAAAAAACATCAATCGATACATCATCATATGGATTGTATGATTCAGCCTTTTGAATCATACTCATGAGCTCAGTGCGTATAGTTGTCAATTTCTCCCTATTAGGGAGAGTAGTACTATTCTGCAGTGTTCGCTCTAATGTAGTCAGAGCAGCCTGCATCCTAGAGATAGTCTCATCTCTACGACTATCTCTAGCATGTGGGGCCTGGGTACTATTACGGTCTGAGGGAGCTCGTGATCCATGACTATCATGGACACTCTGATCTGAACCACTAGAAGCCATGAGTGATATGCACACAAAGGTAATATATATCTAGATCTAGATATAGATAAAAAATGCTCGCTGCAAGTAGGCACATGTGCACATATACATACATCCAAATGTTAGAAAATCAATTGATAAATATATATATATATATATCTACAAATTAATTTAAATAAATTAAAAATATCTAACTTTCAATTTGTACATGTGTTGTACAATACTTCAAGTAAACATGAAAACATTTTAAAAACTTCAAACAAACACACATGAACTAATTTTCAAATGCATTTTTACATAATATAAATTAAATTATATTAAATTAAACATTTAAATTCATGCATTTACATATGCACATGTGTAATATTTTTAAATATTTAAAAACATAATTTAAACTTGAAGGCATTTACACATGTATTCAATCATGGTAGTAGAACTAATTCATGTGCATGCATATTTACTAATTTGAATGCATATTTACATGTACATATTTACTTTACACACATGACAAAAATTAATTTGTACAAATTTCCATAACTAGAGAGGGAAAAACATTATATTGAAATTAAATACTAAAAGAAATGGTGAAAATGTATAATAATTTGGAAAGGGGTTCATGGGTCTTAAGAGTCTTAAGAGTCTTAATTAGGTTGAAAGTAACCTGGTCTTATGGGTTTTATGAGCTCGTCTTAAGGGTCTTATGAGATCGTCTTATGGTTCTTAACCTGGTCTTAAATGAGCTCATCTTAAGGGTCTTATGAGCTTGTCTTAAGGGTCCTATTGGGTATTAACCTTCTCTTAGAGGGACTTTGTAATGTTTGACTGTGTGATGATTACCACAATGTGTTATGGAACTTTCATAGGAAAATACTTTATCCTAAGTTTTAGATAGTATCAAAACCTTAGTTTGGTAACTTTAGGCAACTAAAAATAAAGATGACCTTATAATTAAGGTATCCTAGATATAATAAGAGTTAGGGCTTTATTCATTTTGATAAATAGGAATTTTCTTAGCAAAGGATGAAAATAATAGTTTTGATAATATCCAACACTATACTTATTTAGACTAAAAAAAATGCATAGGGGAGTTTGATCATCCACGGGCCATGACAAATAGAATAAGGAAATATGACAATCTAGACCATGACTAAGATTAAAGAGAACTAATTGAATTGATTAAATAATATTGGCACTAGACAAAAATGTTTAATTACTCAATCTACTAACAATAATAAATCAATACAAAAGAAAAGTGTTAAGAGTTCAATGATAGCAAAGTGTTCAAACAAACAATACTATTTCAAATCAATTTAGTTGGCTACCTTGGCTTTATAGAAAGTTATATGATATTGATGGTATAGTTTTCTTGTGGCTTGATAATAATTAAATGATTAATTTTGTATTACAAAGTGTGATAAGTTAAAACACATTAGTATGCAAATGTTATCTAATAATTGTTATCAGATAACTATATAATTCTTAGGATTTACTATGACATCTTTCTTCATATTGCCTTTCCTGTCTCACAACTATAGGTCTTATAAAGATGAATGCCAATATCATGGTCCAACTCTAAAATATCAAAAAGAAAGTAATGCAATTTCAAAGATATATACTAAATATTTGGGCTAAATCAAAGAGTGTTACAATGGATAATGATACTTTATTTCAACATTTTTGTGACTATTATGTGTTTTGGTTATGCTAGTCTATTTTGTTTCTTTCCATTTATTGATATAGCATCTAGTCATTATTAAACTACTTTGTTCAATATTAAAAAACATGACAACTTAAAACTTAAGGATTAATTTATCAGGAGTCAACAATGAAATAAAATAAAAGTGCATGCTATAAAGAAAAGTTGTTTTAATATATAACTTGATCTAATGGCATGAAAACAATATAACTCGAACAATGATGATTATTGAATGCATAAGGTAAGTTGCTTACTACACTGTTTAGTCATTTAACCTAGGTAGCGGTTGCACTTGTCCTTGTCACTTGGGTCCTATTGGGTCTTAAGGGTCACATTAGGTCTTAAAGGTTTTAATTAGGTCGTATTGAGCCAAGTAAGGGTGAACTATTTTGACCTATTAAGTTCTATTAGGTCTTAAGTGGTCCTATTAGGTCTTAAGGGTCCTAATAGGTCATATTTAGTGGATGTTAAGTCTTGAAAGTGTTCCTATTAGGTCAGTAAGAGTAGATAGTCCATTATGTTTTAATTTTGATATTATTAAGTTAAATATTGGATCTTATAATTACATCCATCCTATTAGGTTTTAATGGTCTTATTAAATGTCTCAAGGGTAGGTGGACTATTTCATGTTTTTAAACATTCCAGTTTACATTTTACTTAAATTATATATGTTTTCTATGTTTAAGTTTTATTTGTTAATTTTGTACATTTTTAAAAGTAAATACAATACATATTAAGAAAAGACTTTTTTTTACATATGAATATTAAAAAAATAATTAAAAAATATTTAAACAACATATATACATAAAAAATAACTAAAAAACACAAACAAAAAAAAAAAAAAAAAAAAAAAAATCTACCTCTAACTCGGTCGAGTTGCACTATCACTCTTTAGCCGCTTTCCTGAGCCCCTCACTGTTCAAATGAGGGGCTAAAACTATTGAGCGGGCTATTAGTCATGCCTCGTAGACTCGGCCGAGTCCTACTCGGCTGAGTAGGACTCGGCCGAGTCTACGAGGCCACGTAGGTGCCACTCGGTGCCCCGTGGCACCTCCCCTTCTTCAGCCGAGTAGGACTCGGCCGAGTTAGTCGGGTTAGCCAAAAGGGTGACACCCGATTGTGCTTTTACCCACCTGCTATATTGGCACCTAAGAAGAATGTAGAATGGAGAATGTGTACTGATTCCAGAGAAATCAATAAGATAACAGTATAGGTTTCCTATACCGAGAATGGATGACATAATGGACAGTTTGACTGGAGCAAAGTATTTTACCAAAATTGATTTGAAAAGTGGGTATCATCAGATCCAAATCAGAGTAGGTGATGAATGGAAGACTGCTTTCAAGATAAAAGAAGGTTTGTATGAGTGGTTGGTTATGCCTTTTGGTTTAACTAATGCACTGAGTACCTTTATAGGGTTGATGAATGATGTTTTGAAGAAATTCTTGGGTAATTTTGTGATTGTATATCTTGATGATATTCTGATATTTAGTAAGACTGGAGAAGAACATTTGTTACATCTTAGACAAGTTTTGCAGAGATTGAAAGAGGAAAAGTTGCTGATAAATCTGAAAAAGTGTTCATTCATGAAAGAAGAGATTGTGTATTTGGGATTTGTGATCTCAGTTGATAGTTTGGAGATGGATCCTGAAAAGGTTGAAGCTATTTTGAATTGGCCTACACCTGTGAATGCTAGTGAGGTAAGATCATTTCATGGATTGGCAAGTTTCTATCGAAAGTTCATAAGGAATTTCAGTTCAATTTGTAATGCTATGACTGAGACTATGAGAGGAGAAAAAAGGGAATTCAAGTGGACACATGGAACTAATAAAAGTTTTGAGACTCTGAAGCAAAAGGTTGCTGTATTACCTATTTTGGCATTACCTGATTTCAGTAAGGTATTTCAAGTGGATTAATGTGATGCAGGTGGAAGTGCAATTGGAGCTATGTTGAGTCAAGAAGGTAAACCTGTTGCTTTCTTTAGTGAAAAGTTGAATGATGCCAGAAGGAAATATTATGTGTATGATTAGGAATTCTATGCTATTTTTCAAGCACTGAAGAAATGGAGACATTATTTGATACTGAGCGAATTTGTGTTGTATACTGATCATAAAGCTTTACAGTATTTGGGTAGTCAGAATAAGTTAAATCAAAGACATATGAACTGGGTTGAGTATTTGCAAAGTTATACATTTGTGATAAAGCATAAGAGTGGAGTCACTAACCGAGTTGCTGATGCATTGAGTAGAAGAAGATCTTTGATGACTGAGATGAAAATTGAAGTTCTAGGTTTTAATGAGATGAAAGATTTGAATGAAAATGACCCTGATTTTTCTGAGCCATGGAGAAAGTGCAAAGCACCTATTCAAGATCAACAAGATACTAAATGGGATGAATATTTTATTCAGGAAGGTATGTTGTTTAAATGTATTCAGTTATGCATACTGAGAGGAGTAATGAGAACTAATTTGGTAAAGGAGAAACACAGTAGTGGTTTGGATGGACATTTTGGTATTGATAAAACATGAAATTTGCTGAAGGAAAAGTACTTTTGGCTGCAGTTGTATAAAGATGTTCAAAAATTTGTGAAAAATTGTGGAGTTTGTCAAGTTGCAAAAGGAGTAAGTCAAAATATTGGATTGTATACACCAATTGTTGTACCTGAGAAACCGTGGATTAACATCAGTATGGATTTTGTTCTTGATTTACTGAAGACAATAAGAGGTAATGATTCCATATTTGTTGTTGTGGATAGATTTTCTAAGACGGCACATTTTATACCTTGTAGAAAGACATTGGATGTAATACATGTAGCAGATCTTTTCTTTAAGGAAATTTTCAGATTGCATGGATTACCGAGGAGTATTATCTCTGATCGAGATAGTAAATTTGTTGGATATTTTTGGAAGACCCTTTGGAAGAAATTTGGCACTGAGTTGAAATATAGTTCTAAATTTCACCTGCAAACCGATGGACAAACTGAAGTTGTGAACAAAAGTTTGGGAAATCTTTTGAGATGTTTAGTTGGAGACACACCGAGTAATTGGGATTCTGTGTTGGCACAAGCAGAGTTTGCATACAATAATTCAGTGAATAGGAGTATTGGAAAAGCACCATTTGAGATTGTGAATGGCATACAACTGAGAGGTATATCTGATTTGAGAGACATTGCTGATGTAAGTAAGAGAAGTGTTGAAGGAGTAAAATTTGCTAAGTATATGAAGACATTGCATGAAGATGTTAAGCTGAAGCTAGAAGACAGTAATCAGAAATACAGAGACAGAGCTGATAGATCAAGAAGACATAAGACTTTTGATGTTGGTGATGAAGTGATGGTTCATTTGAAGAAAGGTCAATTTCCTATTGGAACTTATGGAAAGCTGAAGATGAAGACATTTGGACCTTGCAAAATTTTGAGGAAATTTGACAGTGGAAATGCATATCAGATTGAGTTACTTGATGACATGGACATATCACCTATTTTCAACATTACTGATGTGTATGAGTATCATGAACCTGATGAAGAAATGACAGTACCGATAAAATATCCTAAGAAGTAGAATGAAGAGATTGAGCAGATTTTGAATCAAAGAGTTGGCAAGAGTACAAGAGGAAAACAATATATGGAATATCTGGTAAAGTGGAAGAATAGACCGATGGAAGACAATTCATGGATTTCATAGTCTGAGTTGGATGCAGCTCGGATCATACCTACCAAATGATTTGGAGAATCATTTCAAAATAACCCCAGGTGTCTAATGCAGAAGCATCTTGGGTCCTTGGCAATCCTGTGTCACCAAAAAGAATTTGAAGTTTGTCTGTGTTGCTCGGTTCCTACTTTGACCGAGTTGGTCAATTTCCTTTGGTTATCGAGGATGGTCAGTCATTTCCTGGGTGGTCGATTGTTTCACTGGCGCTCGGCGATGCTTGCCTATTGCTCGGTCATCCTTGCTTACTAAGTAGTTTATTTTTTATTTCTATTGAGGCCGACTTGTGCATTTATTTTGGGTTATGGATTTAATGTTGGAATCCATAATTGGTAAGCGTGTGGTCCTAGATCTAACCGTTCCTTCTGTTGATTATGGATCTGAAGGCTGACTTAGTTCGGTAGTCTCTTGTATAAATGTAGTTGTTTGGTTAGAATTTAGGGAGTCAATTTTGGATAGAAGATAGAAGAGATAAGATTGGAGATTTCTGACAGATCCTCACATGTTTGAGAACTTCTGTAACTCATTGTAACATCAGGTCGTAACTAGGAAGGCCTTACAACCCAACATGTATGGTTCTATTTGATGAAATATATGAAAGTCTCTGCATTCTCTCTCTCACTTGTTGTTGTGTTGCTTCCGCATGTTGTTGAGTAGGCTGGATCATTAGGGTGCGCCATTGTTTGGCTCCCCTTGACCCTTTCCCTTGCATCAACATGTGATGACAATCGATATACACACTTGTGCTTAAAATTATAACATAATCTTTGATTTTAGAAAGTTGGGTTTATCTAAGTTTTACCTCATTGCTTTTGTGATGGATATGATGTAATGATGTGTCATTTTAAAAATTACACTCGTCATAAAGTGTCATCTCATGTAAGACATGATTTTAAATTTGACCACATGAATATTACAAAATAAGTAATAAATATTAACATTTAAGGTATTGTAATGTGTGTGATAACTAATTCCAACATACTAATATAATTAGCTATGCTTTTTGATCAATTATGAGCTAACTAAATCATGCATTATTTCAAAGTCTACTCTAGGTTTTCAAATAAAATGACATTTTTTGAATGTAATTCAATCCCCAAAATATGGGAGATTATCATTAAGGAACCTTCACATGAAAGCATCACAATGTGTCATAATTACAATTTCTTGCATCATCATTTTAGATGTACCAAAGTATTATTTTCTATCTTTGATCCTTTTTCATTTATGTTAAATCAACATGCAGTGAAGTTTTAGAAAGGAGTCCTAACTGATCTTTGCCTAATGAACTCCTAAAAAATATTTCTAGACAACCCCTCTTCAAACATAAGTACAAGTAGCTAAGGAACATCAACAACACCCATTACATTTTGCCAATTCACTTTCACAAGCCAAATTTATTTTTCACAAGCTAGGTTAACTTCCACAAGTACAAATATGAATGCAAGTGAGATATGGTCAAATTCTAAATTCCAGAGAATTTGTCTATCAAGACCCAATTTTCTAGTATAATGATATTTTTTTAAGGGGGATAAATACTTTTGACCCAAAGTTACGAATTGGTGAAGTCACAAACAAGGGACCTAATTTCCAACATAACCAACATGATTTCAACCATCGTATAACCAACATCAACTTGTACCATGAAAATTATTTTAATATCTATAACAATTATATTTTCATCAATATTAAATAGATTTATTCTAACTTCCACTTTGACCATTGATTCACAATATAGATATCACAATATATTATATTATTATATATCTAAAATAAGCATACACAATTTCTTGAAACATATAAGAATAAGCACATTGTTTAGAAATCACAACTCATGATACACAAGATATTATTATGATTTTAATGCCGCTCTATGTTTTTAAATCAATAAATATAAACAACAATAAAACAAAACAAAAATGTTAAAAAACAGGCGGCGGTCCACAAAAATCTTAATTGGATGAAGTAGAGGTGCGAGGACGAGACAGCACCCACGACCCTGATAAATATTTGGCAGGAGAAGATATTATTTAAAAAGCACGAACGCGTGGGGAAGGCCACGAAAGCCTCGCGAAGCAACTTCTATGCGCGTTTTCGCCACGCACGCAACGTCAAACTGCGAGGAAATTAAGTGTATTCCAACCGATGACAGCCACATAAAAACTTCCCTCTCACGCATAATATCTTGCGAGGAAAGTTATAAAAGAGAATGACTTGATCTAATTTCATTGTACTGAACTCTAATGGCTCCACTCTTTCAATTTCTCAACACTCCCAAAGCCTTTCATCATGATATGGAATCAGAGTTATTTTTCAGATGCAATGGCAGCAATGTTAAAAAGATTTGGAGAGCGGAGGACGTGGATGGGCTTTTAATAATGGTTACAATGGTGGTGTGTTTGAGCTTTCTAGGCATAGTTATGGTGCCCAATGGGCTTCAAAAGAGGCTTGGATTCGAAGGGGCGAAAGAAGCGATGGACAGCGTGGGATTTGTGATATTTGTAGTGATGGACACACTCAGCTTTTTGTCGTCAATGGGGGTGATCTTGGTTTTGTTGCAGCCAATTCCTGTGCACAACATTTCAGGGATGGGGATGAGGATTTGTGCTTTTCTTGCACAAATGGCAATGGGATGTGCAACCATTGCCTTCGTTTCTGCATTCACCATATTTACATGGCATCTCTAATGTTTTATAGAGGATTGAAATAGAATCATTACTATGTTTTTGTTTCTCTTGTCTGCACTCTTTTGTAAAATGTGTGTGTATTGGGTTGTGCAGTGTTAGATGCTTTTGCAGCCTGTGTTCTTTCCAACAGAGACGCCATTGTTTCAATTTACTATGTTATACGTTGTTTCAGTTTGGTGTGGTATTATACAAATCTTATGAGAGTTATATGAAGAGATTTTGAGTTTTTCAAGGATGTTAGAAGAAAAAATTAATGTAATATAGCAAATAGATTGTAGTTCAGAGGGACATTAAATGCTAGTATTTTAAGGTCTCTTTGGTTAAATATTGCAAAACACACGTATATGTGGGGATATATGGTGACTCCTATATTTAAGACGTATATGTAATTTTATTTAGTTGGTATATTTAAGACGTATATGTGGGGATATACGGTGACACCTATCACATGAGTAGTTACAATCTCTTGGTATCCAGCACATTCGCAAGTCATCTTTGAACTGCTACTTTATATTTGTGGAGGCACGAATGAGATTTCCTATGACTACTAACTATTTTGCACATATCTTCTAGTCATTTTTGTTGTTACATCTAGCACCCATTGAGGTACAAATGACATTTTTCTTGAAGTTTTGAGCATTTAGCGATGGTTTCATGGGGCAATGCACCTAGCCGCACGTCTAAATACAGGGTCATGGGCTAAGCTTGCGAGGGTGCGAGTGAATGACTTAAGACCCTTAATAAGCATGTGGACTAAGTTGTGACTTAAATGGTCGTGCACCTAGGGGATAAACCTAACCAATAACATTTTGATAAAATTTATTAAACAATTATTTACGATAATTAAATTCCAATATATTAAACTAAACCAAGGAGTTGGAAAATTATACATTAAGGGCCCGTTTGGGGGCTGGAATTAGACAAGAATTGACATTATCTAATTCCGGTTAATGTTAATTCCATGTTTGTGTCCATCCAAAAAATTAGAATTGGAATTTCGAAATTCTAATTTTGCCCTAAAATGGGCATTTACATCTTCCACTCAAATAGGTGGTCAAATTCCAATTCCAATTTTTATAAAACCAAATTTATTATTTCATGGGATCCGTGACTAAAAACATGTATATTATATTGCTATAAGGATGTATATATATACATGTATGTATATACACATGTGTGTGTGTATATACACGTACGTGTGTGTATATACATACACGTGTGTATTTGTGTATATGTGTATACATGTGTGTATATACACATATGTATGTGTATATATGTGTATGTGTATATATACAGACATGTATGTGTGTATATATATACACGTATTTGTATATATACGTGTGTATATATAAACATGTATATATATATATGTGTGTGTGTGTGTGTACACATACGTGTACACACATGTGTGCATGTGTATATATACACGTGTACATGTGTATATATACGCACATGTATGTGTGTATATATGTAGACATATACCCACCATATTCAAAGAAATTAAAATTCCTTATGCATATTCTCAGTCATTGTCTAGGTGAACCAAACGGGTCAGCCCATATTTCGGAAATCATTTTCAGGATTTGTATCTTCCAAAATTGTAGCATCTTCCAGAATTGACTATATCTAGCATTTGATATTCCAGCACCCAAACGGACCCTAAAATTCAAGGCATGGAAAGACATTGTTAGGCAGGGACAATTGCATCTTGCATGAAACAAAGAATTACATATCCACAGATAAAAATGTATCATAAATAAGGAAAATCTATAGAGAAATGAATGAAGGAGATGAAATGATGCCATGTTATTCCTACTTTAGTGAACACGGGAGGAACAACAAAGAGATAACAAATCCTTGAGAGAAAGGAAAAAGAAATATTCAATATATATAACATAAATGAGAGATCCTTTATAACACAGATGCACTTAAAAGTATATGATTGCACTTGGGATGTTAATCCTTATGTAACACAATAAATGCATGCAATAAAGAAGATAAAATTATAAGAGAATGCAAGTTCATGAGGGATATTGGATGCATTGAACAACAGAAGAAGAGGACACATTATGCCTCCCTAAGTGGTTTCATGTGATTTCAAGAAAACATAAGATTGTACTTGAGATGTTAATCCTTATGTAACACAATAAATATATGCAAGAAAATATGTCATCTCATAAAAGGAAAAAAAGTCAACAAAGGGAGAAAATGGATCATGCAATATAGACAGGAAAAGGAAATAGAGCCCTTTCCCCCCAAGTAAGGAGACAAGGGAAATCAATATTATGCTACTCACAAAGTTGGATAATGAGCCCCCAAAGGATATGCTATAAATGTCACAAAGTGAGGAGTAACAAAACAGGGATGTAGATGTACTAGGTAGAATGATAATAAAAAAACATGTCATTTATCATGGTAATTCATTTGAAACATACCATAAGCGGGTGAGTGTTGAAAGTTGGGTACCAATTCTGCGGAAGTTCATTTTGGAAAAAAATTGCAATAAGAAATGGGCGCCCGTTTAGGATCGGTCACTCAAAGAAAAATAGGCGTTCGATTTCTACAAAACGGGTGCCTGCTTTTTACAAATCGGGTGCCCATTTTGTAAAAATCGGGTGCCGATTTTTAAATTTTTTTTTTTTACCAATTTGTTTGTCATTTTCACTATCGAGATTAGGATCACGTTTAGCAGAGCTCGGGTGCCCATTTTAGCTTCTTTTGTCAACCCACTCTTCCATTTTTTTCATGTTCCAGGTACGTACTAAATTGTTTTTTATTATTTTTTTATGATTTTTGTCATTAAAAATTGTAGTTTCAAGTTATTTTTAATTTAAAAACATAGTTTAATGTTGTTTTCAAAATTATTGTATAAATTTAATTATATTTTATGTTTCAAGTAGTTCTTTTTAATTTTAATTTACTTTGTAAAATAGCATACCAAAGTAGAAAATTGTTAGAACTTTTAATTTAACCCTTGGTAGTAAAACAAAAATGTAAACGTATACAAAATTAAATTAGGAAACCCTAAGTAGAAAACCAAAACATAAATTTAGACACGTGTAAATAAAGTAACAAACCATAGGTAGAAAAAAAATATTTACTTAAACAAAACTCTCTCTCTCTCTCTCTCTCTCTCTCTTAAAAAAAAGCATTTAAACATTTGTCTTGATTGTATTTGTAACCTGTAAAATGTAACTTATATGTTTATTTCTCTCTCTCTCTCTCTCTCTCTGTCTTAAGTTTTAATTATTTAAGTCATTCTTTGTAAGGTAAAATGTAATTTACAGTATGTTAATTGTAAATTATCATGTTTTTATATGTACGCAGATTAAAAATATGGATGATTTTCATATTGATGAGCTTATAGGTCAGTATGCACCACCACCACCACCTCCACCTGCACTTACATAGTTGAGAGATAATATTAGGAGAAATGTAGAGGCAATAATGAGAGATATAAATATTATTAGGAATGATCCCTATCTATCGGCCCAACTACTATACCTTACAGATAGCATGCAAGACATAGTAGATTCGGTACACACATTAGACTTGGAGATTGATAGTTTTCAGTCATGGAGGGAGAGTATACGTGGATATTATGCTGACGACCTCTCTTATAAAGAGGCTAATAGTTTAAAAATTACAAAAATAGATATGGCACACTTTTTTGAACCCTAAAATGCTTGAGGAGATACTTGGAAAGAAGCCACATATTTTTATTAGATGTTGTAGACACCCCGGTATAGAAGAATATTTTTGGGAGCAGTGGCAAATGGTATTTGACCATCCACCACACGCTAATCATGAGGTCCCACTTTATTTTTTGAAAAAATTATGGGCTGAATTCAAATTGGGTAGGAAACCCAATTATTTTGACATGAGAGCATTCCAGGGGGTTGGTTGGGGTATGCCACAGGATAGGCCAGGGGCCAAATTGAGTGATAGAACTAGAAATCATGTGCGCAATGAGCCCCTTGTTCCTCTTCCTTCTCCTGTAGTTCCTACACCTATCTATAATCGAGCAGTACAATCATCTGTTGGTTCTTTGAGTGCCCTTACGAGAAATTTGATACAACACTTGACCCAGGCGAGGGCTGCCCCCAGCATAGCACATGTTTGCACAAGTTGTGGGGGTATATGTAGGGGTCCCCAGTCTGATCCTAATGTTGCCCATGTTGCCCATGATGGATACATTGATGATGATGGTAGCGCACATGATGGATATGATGACGATGATGATGATGGCACACATGGTGATGTCAAAGATTATATCTCATCATATGTTGATTTACTCAATGCAGATGATGATCATCCTACATAGGTAAATTTAATTATAATTTATATAGTGCAATATTAAATTTCATATTTATACAATTATGAACCATAACATGTGGAATTTTTGGTGAACAGAGGAGGGTTGACCCTCCATCAATCATTAGTTGTCATCATATGACATCGACACCTTGACATCTTGGTGCTCCATTCATGGTATGCACTTTGATCTTGATACATTTAAACTTTAAACAAAATAAACTTTAATTGATAATGTGTTTGACATATTTTTGTGATTTTGTAGGGTCTCTCATGTACCACTGAGATTGGCAGTCCTTCATTCTCTGCCCCACCAGTCACCGAGAGTCAACCACATATACCTTTCGTATGTTTTTCATTTATTAATTTTAAGTGTTTATATCTTACTAATTTATGTACAACTTTGATTCACACTTATTTTTTTGCAATTGTAGGATTTTGGATTGTCTCATGTTGCACAATCACATTTATGTCCCGAATCATCGGTGACATTAGCTACGTATCACACACAGGCAATGTACATGTTTTTATTCCATAAATTTATAGTCAAGTTATATATACTTTATAATTAATGTATATGTACTATAAGTTTGATTCATGCTTTATATAGGTTGTTCAAGTCGACACCACCATGAGTCTTGGCATGGCTATAGGATTAAGCCAAATGCAGCCATCAACACTATCCCTTGAGGTCATGATTAAAAGTAATTTTTCAATGTCCATTGTGTATCTAGATCTTTTACACCTAATTATTAAAAATTTATTTAAAATGTTTTTACAGGACTTGGTTGCATCCACTTTTGATGTAGCTGAGGGAGGACCTTCATGTCCCACTGAGGGTACTCAAGACCAAACATAATAGGATGAGGGTACTCAGGACCAAACAAAGCATGGTGATGCATCGTAGTCCTCTTCACTCCACGTGAAGAGGAATACCTAGATTAGCTAGATGAGTAGAGTTAGATTATGATGACTATTTGGACTTGTGTTATGGTGACTTCTTGTCATATTATTTTTACTTGTTGTTAGAGTAGGACTTGCATTACATACTAGTCCACTTCTTATCATATATTGTACTTGAACTTGTTTTTAGAGTAGGACTTTGTTTTGTGATTGTATATATCATGAGATGATATGATGGACATTATGATACATGTAAATTATTTTAGGACTTGTTATGTTATTTATCTTATTCATGGCTTTTAATCCTATTTCATGATTTTTTCAAATAGTGGTTTGATTGTAGATATATATGAGCTTATGTAATTAAATTTATCAATATCCTAAAAAAACCATCTATCTAATAATGAGATCTATTAATTCATGTGTAATTGAGAAGAACAATATCTAGATACATTACTTGAAGTAATAACCCACAATAGTGGGTTACACTTTTTTGCCTGAATGGACACTGTACTCTAAATTTTGAATAAAACTTTTAGATTCGAATGTATATTGTTGTTAAACCATTAAGAATCAAAAGATGAAGTAAATTAGAGTCTTTTAGGATTTTATATCTAGATTCTAAATATATTTTTTATTTTTATTTTTGAATTGATTTGATTGGTTTTTTTTTTTCTCCCACAAAAATTGGTATGTTGCTAAAAACATCATTTTCAAAGAGTTACATTGTTTTCGTAGAGCATAACTTTTTTTCTAAAATAGATATCAATGTGATTCTTTCAAATTTAGTTTTTTAACATCCATATGGAGAGAATGCAATTGGTTTTATGACATTATCATGATTATTTCATATTTTATTAATGTTTGAAGTTGACTAAGCCGTAATTTTGACATACCTTGACTACATAGCTTATAACTTTTTGTGTATTTGTCCAATTTTTTTTTTTGATAAAAAGTTAGCTTCAATACCTAGGGCATAGATATTTTTAAAATTTTTTTTTTCTCTCATTTACTATTTTTCCATAAGCATCTAACATAGAGGTGGAGATACAATGAAATATTTATGTTTAGTAAAACTAAAAATACAAAGTCATAATAAACTTAATATATATTAACATTATAATAATTGGAAAGAGTTTTCTCAGTAGTACCTTACTGCATAGATAGGTTTTTTGAATGGATTCATTTGATTTTCCAAAGGATAAAGTCGAAGTGATTTTTTATCAGCATTTTAATAGGTGCGAAGGAGACTCCATTGTAGGTATGAATGAGGAGTATATATGTTATATCAATGATTTTTTTATCTAAGAGGATTTGAGCTAACCATTTCTAATTAATTCTTTCAAATTGAACCTTTCAAGGCTTAAATAATCATATTTTATTAAAAATGTGTCATTTCAGCAAAAATCAGCATGTCTAAAAAAGTGTAACCCACTATTGTCTAAAAAAGTGTAACCCACTATTGATTAACTATTAAAAAAACCATCTATCTAATAATGAGATCTATTAATACATGTAATTGAGAAGAACAATATGGATGTTACAAACTTAATATTGACATTGATAATTAACTATTAAAAACCATGATCTATAAATCTAGTTCAATGAGATCTAGATTAATTCATGTAATTGACAAGAACAATATCGATGTTACAAGTAATTTATGGATGCACAAATAAATCTATTATAATCTATTAAGTGAACATAATATGACCAATATGTATAGTTTAATATTTAGAACAAAATTAGGTGAATACAACTATGAATTTAACTTAAATATTTAAAACAAAATTGGATACATTCATAAAAGTGAGTTCATGAACTTAAATTACAAAACCAAAATTGGACAAATACAAGAGTGCATTGTATTGCATAAATAGTTCATGTCTATGTTCTTCAAGACATCCTGCATCATAAAAACAAATGTTGAAATGTTAGAATTTATACAAGTTCATTTAAAGTCAATTTTAATTTATTTCAAATCTATATCTCTAAATTATAAATTATGACACTTCAAAGAAGACATAGATATTTATATATAGAAAAACATATAAAAATATGATAAATTGAACAAATCCTTACACGTATAAATTTGATTCAACCTAATGTACCATCAACATCCTCTCTTTTCTACAATGCGTCCATGATTGCCTCATGCTCTTCCATTGAAAGTGTCCATAATATTTTTTTAGCAGGTCTCCCTTTGTATCTTTCGAATTTGATATTTGTTTCTACTACCAAATGGGAATAGTGCATAATCTTCTTTTCTAATTGGTAGTCTTCAAAAGCTGGTAAACCATTCCTTCTTGTTAGGTATTTGCATAGCCATGTACCAACTACCACAATAAACCCAATTGGATACTGAAAATCATCGTCATCTACTTGATGACATATCAAAATTTTCTTAGGTTCTACACATCAAGCTAACCAATACTCTATTTTCTCTTCATTATCCTCAAGTGCAACAACTTGTTATAACTAAATGTGGACCTCTTATTCAGCCATAGACTTCAACATAATCTTTACTCATCAGCCACATACAAAAATGAATATGAATTACTCATTTCACATGCCCATATAAATTGACCTGTTGCCTCCTATTTAGGTGGGGTTTTGAGTAACTCTCAAAATTGAGAGTCCAACAACCATAAACCAAGCTCTAAAATGGAGGATTTAATGCTAGGAAATGATGTAATTGAAATTAAGCTAGAATGAGAATGCAATATTAATCTAAGAAACTTGTAATGGAAGAAGCATTAATCTAAGAACATGGTAAGTAAACTAAATTAAGCATGAAAATGCATCATTATACTAAGAAAGGAAGTTACTCTACAATGCAATATAAAATAGCTTAGAATGTAAGAGGTGAGACAATGATTTGAAAGAGTTTTGATGCTCAAAAATTGCCTCTCAAATGAGGAATGAGAGGGTTCTAATATAGAGAAGCCCAGGTGGAGATTGAAGAGTTTCTTGTAAAGAAACGGTCGACCCTTCGTCTCCTTGGTGGGAGGTGAAACAATTTGGAGATATTATTTAATTAAATAAATGAAATATGGCCACATGGGTGACTTTTCCAATTACTTGAATAATTAAATTCAAATGAGGATATTTCATTTAAAGAACTAAATATTATTTAATTCCTCTTGATGTGTATTAGCTAAAAGAGGTGGAATTAATTTAATTAGAGTGCTAAGACTTTGTAATTAAATTAATCAATCATAGGGTTTATTTAGCCAATAAATGTTGATATTTAGGAATTAAATATAGCATGTGATTAATGAAAATTTAGGGTTTTTTTGTATTTGACACTAGGTCAAGTAAAGTCAATTAGGAGACATAATTGCCTAGTACAATAGGACTTCGATGATGTAGAAATTTGAAGAAATGAGACTAAATGTACCAAAATTGGTTAGGATCGCAAGATGCCAATTTTGTAGTATTACATTTTGCCCCTCTTTAAATTGATGTGTGAACAAAATGTTGATTCAAAGAATAGTCTGATGTGATAGTTGATGGGGTTTTTAGGATCATCTCCAGAATGGAGCTTAACCCTTAGAAGTTGAGGTTAGATCGCCAAGACACCGATTAGATTGAGTTGCAGAATCACCTCCAGAACGAAGACCGATTCTCTAAAGCCTAGGTTAGATAGTGAAGACATCAATCGGATTACCACTTTTGGTAAGACTATCCCCAGAATGAGGTTCAATCTTTAGGAGTTAGTGTTAGATTTCCCCAATACCCATTGATTAAATGATAACTGATGCAAATTTTTAGGACTATCTCCAGAATGAAGCTTAGTCCTTTGAGACCTGGGTGAGATTTCCTAGATACTGGTAAAAGGAGCTTTTGAGAGCCATCTCTAGAATGAAGCTTGAATTTTAGGGATTGAGGTTAGATTGCCCCAATACCTAATGAGATTTTGAGAACCATCTCCAAAATGAAGCTTGATCCTCGAGGATCCGAGTTAGATTACTCAGATACCTAATAGATAGATGAAAAGATGACAAGATGCGAGGCACACACATGCCCCTAGTGACGAGATGACCTGAGCAATGAGGAATTTTGATTTAGATCAGATTGGTTTGAGATTGATTCGACAAGATTCAATGATGCAATCATCTTGCCCCCTCAAGAGTGAAATCAAAAGATGATACGTCATAAAGATGATTGACAATAATAGGTTGTAGATAGAGATATGGTGCAAGAGCAACCCTAAGAGGGTCCTCACCATAAAATTTTGGGTGTGTTTAAGCATGTAATTAAATAAGACTCAATAAGGAGTTTGGCTCATTTGTTTTTGTTGTGTCTAGGCATTGTCTAAGTCCTAGAACTTTCTGGTCTTTCTAGTTTGTTTGGGCACACTGATCCTAGGAATGTTGTCAACTTGGAGTGCTTGGAAATGAGGTTAGTGGTCTTAAGTTAGTGTTTGGATGAGATTTGAGCACATGAGTGCTTAAGGAGGCCTAGCTATGGTCTTTTGGAATGAGTGAGCAAAGATTGCTCAAGCAACTAAAAGTTGCTAAAAAGTTGCTAAGCAACTTTTCCCTTTGTCTTGCATTACTAAGTTAAGAGGCTCAAAAGCCCTAACAAAACACTCACTGATGGAAAGGGACTATAAAGGACCTAAAAAACCCTAAAGTATGGTTTGTAAGACATTTTGTGGAAGTACTGTATGGAAGGACCAGACTGCTGGAATTTTTGTGAGGAATAGTCACTGTTGAAGGACTGATTACCTGTGAATGTAATCATATTGTGTGAAATATTGTGTGAAACTCATTTTGTGTGTTTAGTTCTTTATTTGTGTGTGTATTTGTTTCATTAATTAGTGTTCTGTTGTAGCATTTCATATTTCTTTTGTTCTAAGACTGTTCTCTACCAGTTTGGAGAGACATGGAATAAAGGGGCTGTAACTTTGGCTTCCACCATGGGGACACCATGGGATTGTGGAATCTCAGAGTACAAACCCTGATAGGCTTGTACCATAACACAGGGCCTAGGAGAATGAGGACAAACAATTGTTTGTAGAAGCCCTAGGCGAGCTATGTGCAGTCCAATTAGGGATGTTTAGCAGTAGAAGACTTCCCCAAGACAGTGGAGAGGATTTCAAGCCAAGCCCTTTTTAGGGAATCACAAGGCATGAATAAATAACACCTGGTGCAAAGGAGAGGGTCTAATCAACTTGGGAAAGGTGCTGCCACACTCATTCTTGACTAGTCAATGTGAAAAGGCTTTAAAGCTTTCAAACCCTCCTTATAGGGTACGACATTGTACAATCAGCCAGTGACCCAAGAACCCAAAAATCTTTGAGATTGGGTCATTAGGATGAGATGTCCTTAAGGAAAAGAGTGGTGGTTCTTTGAGGAAAAGGCCTCAAAATCCCTAAGAAACTGAAAGGAAGGCTAATTAGGCCTCCTCCTTGTAGCCCTAAAATACAAAGAAACTACTAAATTGGGTGGTCCAAAAACCTTGCCTATGTGTTGGAAAGATGTCATTAGCCCTAAAAAGATCTTGAAACACTTAATATTCATTTTTGGAGTGGGGACTAGAAGGATAAGCCAAAAAGACCCTTGTTGAGCCTATGTAAGGGATGGTGGCTAAGAGTTAAGCTTGCAATGTTGATGAATGAGCTAGTGTGACTTGGTGGGAAGGTTAGGTAGGTCAGGGGGTCCTTGGAGAGATAAGGAAGCCTATAGACCATCAGAGGTGTTAGGAGAACACTTGGATCCTAGAGAGGATCATGGGCATAGACTGAGCTAGTCTATCCTAGCCTCCCCATCAGATTGGTATCAGAGCCTCTTAAGGCTTGGGAAGTGAAAGGTGGATGTTTCAACCACTAGAATAATTAGTTGGATCATCTCATAAATAGAAAATGGTGACCAATGCTAAGATTGCTAAGAAGGCAGAAGATCAGGAGGAAGCTAATAGACTCCTGCAGGAAAGATTGATGCAAATGGAGCAACTCTTGGATGATCTCCAAGCAAAAGCAGATAAGGTTAAAGATATGATGGAGGAGAAGGATGCCAAAGGAAAAGAGACAACCATTGATCATGATGTACCTATACCTAATCCTCCAACTCAAGATGAGCAATTTCTTAAAGCCCTGAAGGCTATCACAGGCAAGGCACTTGAAGGTGTCCCATTACTAATTGGCAAGATGGATACAGAGATTGTGATGCAATGGATTGAAGGCATGGAGAATCAATTTGACTGTGAAGAGATATCAAAGGCATAGAAGGTCAAAGTGGCCAAGTCTAGGTTGAGAGGACAAGCTTTAACCTGGTGGAACTACTTGCAAGGTGAAAGAGAGAAAGAGGGAAAGAATCCAATCTCTAATTGGAAAGAAATGGTTAATAAAGTGAAGGAAGCATACCTACCAGCAGATTATGAAATTCAATAGCATAGGAGGAGATTGAATCTTAGATAGAAGGAGATGGATGTAGCCACCTACACTGAAGAGTTCCACAAGTTGAGCTTGAGATCCAAGATCAAAGAAGAAGAAAGCATTAAAGTGGCAAGGTATCTAAGTGGTTTGAAATGGAGCATATCAGAGGAAATGAGTTTTTTTACTCCCACCACAGTACTTGGTTGTCAGCATATGGCACAAAAGCTTGAAGAAAAATAAAGAAGAAAACAAGAACCTAATTCCAAGAATAGGGGAAGAGGTAGAGACTCTAGAGGAGGCGGTGAATCAAGAAACCAGGGTGAGAGAAGACTCTTGGAACAAAGTTCATAAATCGGTACAAGAGGATATTATGGTAGAGGAAGAGGTTCTCAAGGAAACAGAGGAAGAGGAGCAGGAAGAAGCAACTCCTACTTTTCCACCATGAAGTGCTATCAGTGTGGATAGCTTGGACACCCTACCTATAGGTGTCCTGATAAACCTTCAACCTCAAATAATGAGAAGAGGGTAGCCTATACCCAAGAGGACATCAACAGCTCATGCACTAATGAGGTTAGCAAATTGGAATAAGAGATGGGGGAGAACCTTATGTTCAGAAGGGTGCTTATAAGGCAGCCTAATCAAGGTGAACCAAAGAAAAGGAGGGCTCTTTTTAGAGTCAGGTGCGAGATACAAGGCAAAGTGTGAAAAGTTATAGTAGATTCAGGGTCTACTAATAACATTATAGCAGAGGAAGCAACAAAGAAGCTGAAGCTCACAAAGGTTCCCCATGCAAATCCCTATAAGGTGACTTGGTTGAACCAGGAGCAAAGTGTACTAGTTAATGAGTAGACATGGGTGGAGTTTTCTATTGGAGGCTATAAAGATAAAGTGCTTTGTGATGTTTTGCCCATGGATGCATGCCATCTTCTATTAGGAAGATCTGGGCAATTTGACAGAAAGATGATCTATGATGGAGAGGAGAACTCCATTTCTTTTAAGAAAGATGCAAGGACTTTCAAAATTCAGTCCATAACAGAGAATGAAGAGGGTTCTAAGACACCTAGTGTGTTTCTTAGCAGTGGTAAGGAGTTCTTACATGCTCTACAGGATGAGGAGACCATAGGATGTGCTATTATGGTGAAACCAAAGGAGGAGGACAAGAAGTTGCAGGCAGATTTACCATTAGAAGTGCAGCAAATGTTGGAAGAATACAAAGATATAGTAAGTGATGGAACCCCTGCCACTTTACCTCCAAGAAGAGCTATAAGTCATAAAATTGACTTTGTACCTGGTGCATCTTTGCCTAACAAAGTAGCATACAAGCTTACCCCAGATCAGAACAAAGAAGTAGCAAGACAAGTGCAAGAATTATTGGATCAAGGGTTGATCAAGAAAAGTATTAGTCCATGTGCAGTCCCAGTGGTCTTAGCATCCAAGAAAGGAGGAAAATGGAGACTTTGCACTAATTCAAGGGCTATCAACAGGATCACTATCAGGTATAGGTTCCCAATTCCAAGAATAGAATATTTGATGGATTGCTTAGGAGGTGCTATGTATTTCACCAAGCTGGATTTAAAGAGTGGTTATCACCAAATTAGAGTTAATTAGGGTGATGAGTGGAAGACCACTTTTAAGACCATAGATGGTTTGTATGAATGGCTTGCAATGCCATTTGGGCTTACTAATGCCCCAAGCACCTTCATGAGGTTAATGAATGAGGTCTTGAAGGACTTCACAGGTAGATTTGTGGTGGTATATCTAGATGATATACTCATCTATAGCAAAATAAAAGTAGAGCATCTTGAGCACTTAAGGTTGGTTATGAAGAAGCTACATGAAGAGCAATTAGCCATCAACCTAGAAAAGTGTGAGTTCATGCAGTAAGAGCTGGTTTATTTGGGCTTTGTAGTGTCCAAGGGTAATTTGAAAATGGACCCAAGCAAGGTGGAGGCAATCTTGAATTGGCCTACCCCAAAAATAGGGACAAAAGTTAGAATTTTTCATGGTTTAGCCCAATTTTATAGAAATTTTGTAAGGAACTTCAGTGGGATTTGTGCACCAATATTAGACACCATCAAAGGAGGACTGAAAAATAAGTTCAAATGGACTGAGGTAGCTAAGAAAGCATTCCAAACATTGAAGCAAGAGGTAGCTACTAAACCTATCCTACTCTTACCAACTTTTGACAAATTGTTTACCATTGAATGGGATGCAAGTGGTACAATAGTAGGGGGTGTATTGAGTCAAGAAGGAAGGCCTGTGGCATTCTTCAGTGAGAAAATCAATGAAGCAAAGAAGTATTCAGCTTATGACTTGGAGTTGTATGCATTGGTACAATCTCTCAAGAAGTGGAGGCATTACCTTTTGCCAAAAGAATTTGTTGTCTTTACTGATAATAAAGATTTAAGCTATATCAACACTTAGGAGAAGCTTAGTAATAGGCACTTGAAGTGGATGGAGTATCTCCAATCCTTTACCTTCACAATCAAGCACAAGAAGGGGCAGCTCAACAAGGTAGCAGATGCCTTGAGTAGGAAGTTATTGACTGTCCAAGAGGTACAACTGCAAAGCATTGCAATAGTAGGTTTTAAAGACTTATATGAGGAGGATGAAGACTTCTCACAAGCCTACAAGGTGTGCCTAGAGTTTGAGAACCATTTTCATGGTGATTTTGCAGATTACACCCTTCAAAATGGATTGTTGTTCAAAGGTAATCAGCTTTGTGTACCTAGAGGATCCATGAGGGAAAATCTGATTCAAGAGAAGCATAATGGCAGCCTCAGTGGTCATTTTGGCATAAAAAAACATTGGAGTTAGTACAAAGATACTACTTTTGGCCTAAGCTAACAAGGGATGTCAGGAGGTATGTAGAGCAGTGTGGAGTATGCCAGAGAGCTAAAGGAGGTTCAAGCAATGTAGGACTCTATCAACCTCTACCAATTCCAAGTAGGCCTTGGGAGTGTGTAAGTATGGACTTTGTGGTTGGACTCCCCAAAACCAAATTAGGCATGGATAGCATCTATGTTGTAGTAGACAGGTTTTCTAAAATGAGTCATTTCATTCCATGTAAAACTACTCATGATGCAAGCTATGTAGCACATCTCTTCTTTAAGGAGATAGTTAGAATTCATCGACTTCCCTTAAGTATTGTGTCAGACAAGGACATCAAGTTCATGGGCCATTTTTGGAAAACTTTATGGAAAAGGCTGGGAACTCATCTCTTTTTTAGTTCAGCATACCATCCCCAAATTGATGGTCAAACTGAGGTCATCAATAGGGTGCTTGGAAACTTGCTAAGGTGGTGCTTGGAAACTTGCTAAGGTGTTTGACAAAGGATTATGGGCAGACTTGGGATCTTGTGATATCTCAGGCTGAATATGCATATAATGACAGTGTCAACATGACCATAGGAAGAAGTCCGTTTGAGATAGTTTATGGAAGACACCCTAGAGGAGTGTTTGAGTTGAGAGACTTAGTTGAAGAGTGGACAAGATGAAGATTTCACTCAAACCATCAAAGAGGTGCAAGAGTAGGTGAAGAAGTCTATTTTGGAGTCTACTAAAAGACTCAAGGCTAAAGTAGATGAAAAGAGAAAAGAAGTACAATTTTAGATTGGGGACTATATCATGGTCCATCTTAAAAAAGAAAGGATGAAAAAAGGCATGCCCACTAAGCTACAGATGAGGAGAGTAGGCCCATGCAAGATTCTAGCCAAATATGGAGAGAATGCCTACAAAGTGGACTTGCCATCAGACTTAGCCATCTCACCGGTGTTCAATATTGCAGACCTAATCAAATTTAAAGGTGATATCAGTCAGCAAGGTACAGCTCCACCAAAGGTTCTACAAGATATAGACACCAATGCAATGCCTAAGAAGGAACCAACTAAAGCAGAGAAGATCCTAAAATCTAGGGTGAAGAAACAATTAGACATCAAGTCTACATGAAGCATCTGATCAAGTGGATGGGTCAGCCTGAATCTGAAGCCACCTAGATTGAGGAAGGACAGTTCAAAAAGTTTGGAGTTGATCCAACTCTTTTAGATCCCAAAGTGCCGTATTTTGTGCTGAGGGGAAATATGGTGTAGGAAGACTCCTAAGAGGGTCCTCACCATCACATTTTGGGTGTGTTTAAGCATGTAATTAAATAAGAGTCAACAAGGAGTTTGCCTCATTTGTTTTTGTTGTGTCTAGGCATTGTCTAAGTCCTAGAGCTTTTTGGTCTTTCTAGTTTGTTTGGGCACACTGATCCTAGGAATGTTGTCAACTTGGAGTGCTTGGAAATGAGGTTAGTGGTCTTAAGTTAGTGTTCGGATGAGATTTGAGAGCATGAGTGCTTAAGGAGGCCTAGCTATGGTCTTTCGGAATGAGTGAGCAAAGATTGCTCAAGCAACTAAAAGTTGCTAAAAAGTTGCTAGCAACTTTTTCCTTTGTGTTGCATTACTAAGTTAAGAGGCCCAAAAGCCCTAACAAAACACTCACCAATGGAAAGGGACTATAAAGGAACTAACAAACCCTAAAGTATGGGTTGGAAGACATTTTGTGGAAGTACTGTACGGAAGGACCAGACTGCTGGAGTTTTTGTGAGGAACAATGACTATTGAAGGACTGATTACTTGTGAATGTAATCATATTGTTTGAAATCTTGTGTGCACATCCTTTTGTGTGTTTAGTTCTTCAGTTGTGTGTGTATTTGTTTCATTAATTAGTGTGATGTTGTAGCATTTCATATTTCTTTTGTTCTAAGACTATTCTCTACCAGTTTGGAGAGACATGGAATAAAGGGGTTGTAACTTTGGCTTCCACCATGGGGACACCATGGGATTGTGGAATCTTAGAGTAAAGACCCTGATAGGCTTGTACCATAATGCAGAAACTAGGAGAATGAGGACAAACAATTGTTTGTAGAAGCCCTAGGTGAGCTATGTGCAGTCCAGCTAGGGATGTTCAGCAGTAGAAGACTTCCCCAAGATAGTGGAGAGGATTTCAAGCCAAGCCCTTTTTAGGGAGTCACAAGTCATGAATAAAGAACACCTGGTGCAAAGGAGAGGGTCTGATCAACTTGGGAAAGGTGCTACCATACTCATTCTTGACCAATCATTGTGAAAAGGCTTCAAAGCTTTCAAACCCTCCTTATAGGGTACGGTGTTGTACAGTTAGCTAGTGACCCAAGACCCCAAAAATATTTGAGATTGGGTCATTAGGATCAGATTTCCTTAAGGATAGGAGTGGTGGTTCTTTGAGGAAAAGGCCTCAAAATCCCTAAGAACTCGGAAGTAAGGCTAATTAGGCCTCCTCCTTGTAGCCCTAAAATACAAAGAAACTACTAAATCAGGTGGTCCAAAAACCTTGCCTATGTGTTGGAAAGATGTCATTAGCCCTAAAAAGATCTTGAAACACTTAATATTCACTATTGGAGTGGGGACTAGAAGGATAAGCCAAAAAGACCCTTGTTGAGCCTATGTAAGGGATAGTGGCTAAGAGTTAAGTTTGCAATGTTGATGAATGAGCTAGTGTGACTTGGTGGGAAGGTTAGGCAGGTCAGGGGATCCTTGGAGAGATAAGGAAGCCTATAGACCATCAGAGGTGTTAGGAGAACACTTGGATCCTAGAGAGGATCAGCGACATAGATTGAGCTAGTCTATCCTAGCCTCCCCATCAAGATAAAATCAGAGATCTAGAACTTAGAACAGATTACAGAAGAATCGAGAAGATGTAGAAGCGATATGGAGGTCTTGTTGACCAAGTTTGACCATGGTTGACCATGGTTGACCAAAACTGACCAGAGTTGACTTTTGATGAAAAAGATGATTGAGTCGATAAAATGATGATGAGATGAGATTTTGGCAAGAAAATTCAACATTAGAAGGTCGATTGCACAAGCGTCCGATCATGTTGATCCTAGAAATTTAAAATGCAATTTTGAGCTATCTAGGAGTGTTAGATTTTGATTTCGATCCCAAAAATGGATTTAGAGTAGTTGATTTAGCCAAGAGTGAAGTTTTCATGCAAAACAAAGCACTTTTGAAAATTAGGTCAAAACCTATATAAGGCCTGGAAGGGTCATTTTCAATTCATTATTCACTTTGACTTTAGCAATTTTGAGAGCTGTAAGAAAAATGGAGAATGTGCTAGTAAGATTGCACAGATTCAAGTGCTCCCAATAACATAGCCGGCCTACAGACTATGACCCACCTGTGAGTAGTCGAAAACTCAACTTGCATTTCAATTTTTTATCACTTTTGAGTAGATTTAGGGCATTTTAGGAAGTTTCTCAACAAAGTTTGCATGAGGAAACAATTTCCTCATGTGGATCTAGAATAGGTCTTGCACGAGGAGAAACCCAAAGAGGGCTTCCTCACATGGGGTACCTCTGCAATCTTAGACGAGGTGGTCATCGATGCTGCGAGAGAAACCTTTCTTAGTGATGATTTCTCACATGAACTAAGATAAAGTCTCGTGTGATAGCCAAATCTCACATGAGGATCCTACTTCCTCGCGTGGTAAACTAATGCAGAGTTCTAGATTGTTTGCCCAAATTTTCATAAGTTCAGCCAAGTAGAGCATTTGAGAGGCATGTTTAGAATGGGTGCATAGCTTGAAATTCAATTTTTGCTTTGAAAACCATCATGATTGAGATACTGATTGTGTGTCATCACTTGCATTGTAGGTTGAATTCCTGGACATTGTATTTCAATCTCACCACCCAGTGATTGGTGAGCTCACTAGTACATTTGAGACCTTTTTCTGATGGTAGGTCATCTGAATTGGGATGGTTTACCGTCGATATAATGACACCACCCGATGTCGCAGTTTTGTAGTTGGAAAAATTGACAGTTTTGATTCGCGTCATAATTACGATGACAATGGACGTCGCAAGAAGGGGGTGCCAACAAGGAGAACATGGCGTCAGACCTATTTGTGGCCATCCCAATAATGATGCCTATCCATCACAAAAAAAAAATGATGATGACTTGTCAGAACCTTTCGATGGGTTGCCGTCATTTGTAATTTGTTTGCTGATGAAGATGTTGTTAGTGCAATGGATATCCATTGGAAGTTTATGATAGATATACGTCATTTGTAATTTTTAATGACAATGATGTTCTACATGCGGTGAATACCCGTCAGAATTTTACGATGGCTATCCATCGTTTATAGTTTTTTACCAACAATGATGTTGTACATGTGATGGCTAGATGTCAGATTATTTTGATCAAAGTCAATGGATGATTCCATTTCTGTCAGTTGTAGTGATTCATGGGGATGATAGGAGGCAAGTGGACTCAAAATATGTGTATACCATTTGTTAAACACTAGATCTACCACATTTACATCTATACCATTCGTCAAACAGTGAGCTCATAAAAGAATATATTTAATCTTAATTAAATCTTATAAAACAACATATATTGTGTGAAGTGTTTGATCTCTCTTTATTTATTTCGTTGTTGATATTTACTATGTGGTACTCCTTGTTTATGATCATTTCATGAGGAAATATCTTGATGGCTTGTGGGATGCAAGCTAGGGCATCATGCATTATTTATGAGCTCACTATTTGAGCACCGACCAATCAAATAGGGACATGAGGTGCTCAAATAGTGAGCTCATAAACAATGCATGATGCCCTAGTTGTATGTAGTTATCTCTTCTATAATGATGGAGGAGTGAAAGGTAATAATCAATGAGGTTGCTTCTATTAGATCATACATTAATACACTTACTGTTTTGAATTTGAGGTTGAGCATCATGCAATGTTATTGCTGTCATTGCATACTTGCTGCTGTTGTGCACCATAAATTATCTTATACACTATTTATTTCATTGAGACTGTGAGCTATTGTAGTTGACTATATTCTTTTGGGGTCTGATCTATTGTAGTTGTTTCTTTTTTCTTTGAATCATTGTTCACAATTACTTGTGATGCAATATTTGTGTGAAGAACAAGAACAAAATGGTGAATGAGTGTATTTGACAAAGATAAACATGACACATTTTGTTGGGCTGATTGGGTTGGCTTGGTACCATTTACATGGCCTAGCCAGATATTAAATAATGAGCTCATGAACAATGCCAGTATTAAATAGTGAGCTCATAAACAATGTATGATGCCCTAGCCTGCAGCCCGTGAGCCATCAAGACATATCCTCATGAAATGATTATAAATAGGGAGTACCTGTAACACCCTCTCCGATGATTATACTTGGACAGTTTGATTTGGACATTTTACATTATGATGATTATAGCTATGAATTCACATTTATGTTATGATGATATGCTTATCAGATATTTAGATATACTCAGCTATGATTATTATGTATTAAATTAGAAATCATTCATCTTGTATATACTTATGAAGATTTAAAGAGCTAACCCAAGGATTTGGAAGCTAACCATTATATATATGTCATGCCTCATGCTTAATGTATATGTGATTGATGTGTTTTCATGACTTAGGATGAAGTCATAGTTACTCACTTAGTTGAGGTCCACACGATGTATCGATCCTAGTCATCTATTTGCAAATGTCTTATTGTGTATATAATATATATATATATATATATATATATATGCACATGTATCTCTTCTTGGTGATGCAGGCTTGTAGGTACCAGGTATTGCCTCCACCTGGTCCCACAGGTCTGAGCGAGCCCTCAAAATCCTCGATCGTTGTTGTTGTTATGGAGATATCAACAAGGTTCCGCAAGAGGGAAATCCTACCTCTGACCCTTTTATGTCCCTTAGGTGGGGAGTTTCTGAGTCAGTGCTTGTGCTGATAGTCAATTATCATGTTATCTTAGTATGTTAGATTATGTGGAGTGTGTTGCTTGCTTTTTGCATTTATGGAGTTTGAGGTTTTGAGTATGGTAGTTCTAATGGTCTTCATGGTATGTTCAATTTTTATTAGTAGATTATTGATGTAAATTATTGTTCATTTGAGGGTATGATTTAGTAATTTATCTTTATTAGTAGTTACTTATTTGTACAAGTGTATCTTGTTAGGAATAAGTTAGTATGTGATTTAATCATATGATTTTAATATCAATAATAAAAAAAAAATTATAGTATTAATAATGTTTTAATAATAGTGGTAAATTCCAACTTATGTTAGTAGTTAGCTAATATATATCACTATTATATTTTGTGAAAAATATGAATTAGTAAGTGGGTTCAAATTATAATGTATTTAATTTAAATAATAATATTCCTAATATGTAAATATTTGTAATATTAATAATAATGTGTCTTACTAGGTATATGTACACATAAGCATATGGGTGCACACATATGCCTATGATTACATATATATTTATATAATTATATGTGTGAAGGAAATTATTATAAGATAATAATGAAACAATGTTATTTTCATGGATGGTAAATATGGTTGGTAAATTCTATTACCTTAGTTAAGTAACTTAGTAAATTTATTCTTAAAATTAAATTATCTATTGTCTTCCTTGAATTAAGGGGACATAAATCTAAAAATATTATTAATACTATTTATCCCTTCACGGGAATAAATCTACTAATTATATTTATCCTAAACTATTAACTAATAGATAGTTGGGATAGTTGCATCGGTTGATTTTCCCGTGCAACTACTCCCTCCAATCTATTTACATGAGAGATTCCTGTGTGAGAAAGGGTGGAGATAAGAAATTGGATTTAAGGAGAGGCCATATTTTTTGGATAGAATAAGAAATATATAGTTTTGAGAAGAGATAATTTATTATTCTCTAAGAGGATCATGAATTAGATTGCTTCCTAAAGAGGCTGGAGTTTGTTTGTAGAAGGAGTCTGAAGAAGTGATTGAATTGGGTTGAGACCGCTTGGATCTTCCTCTCCCCAACAATTGTTGCTCATAGGACTCCAGGTAGGATTTATCCTAGAGACGATCCTTTTATTTGTTTACTTGTTTGCATTGCTATTGGTGTGTTATTATTAATTTGTGTAATTTAATAATTTAATTTTATTGAGCACTATTTCTTTATATTTTAGATATTGCAATGAATTATCTTTCAAATTAAATAAGTGAGCTTTGTTTTAGAGAAATTTTCTCACACTTGGTTATGATATTCTAAAAATTAATTCTAGATTTATCTTCACATTCTCCCCTTTCTGAAACATATTTAATTTTTTAATTTGGTTAACGTATGTGAAAGTTATAGTTATTTTAAGTCAGTGTTGTTTTATTGAAATGTATAAGCAACTAGATATTTATCTAGTATAGTTGCAAATGTAGTTCTCGATAAAAGAAATTTCTAAATTTAACAATTACCACAAATTTGAACAGAGTATGAATATTTAAAAACATGATTATTTTGTTTAATATAAATTAACACTAGATAAAAGAAATATTATCTTTTGGATAATATTATGGCTATAAGTTTTTTTGTGATTGGTGTATATGCTTCTTGATTTAAGCATTGTGTTTTTATTTTATTTTATTTATAAATGTTGTTGGTTGTACTATAACTATGGTTTTTTTTTGTGTACAAATGAATGTACCTTCATAGAATTAAGGTTAATCATCAACAATAAGTGAAATAATAACTAAATACAACCACAATTGAGCAACTATTTAACAAAATCAATGATTAATTGAGCATCCTATGGCTCTCTAACTAAGATGTTAATCAGTGAGCTCTCAGCAAGCTCTCATTAATTATAGTCCTAGTATGAGAATGATAAAGATAAACAATGATGTTAAAGCTAACAATTATCAAGATAAATGCTAAAATTGCTCTTAAATGCTTTTTTAAACTCAAATTGCAAGAGGTTTGATGCAATTTTCAAATAGGTGGTTGATTAATTATGAAGGATTTTAGCCTTCCTTTTATAGATTTTCCAATGGTAGGGGGTGTAGTTGTGTTTAATCATGCTTGAGTTGGGGTTAAGTCTTTGGTTCCACCCTTTGAAGACAAAGCAAAATTTGTGTCCTCAAAGCTTGGGACAAGTAGACAAGATGGATAGTTAAGATTCCTATTCACTTTGAGTGAATGAGATTCAATTTGGCTTGATCCATGTGAATGCCTTTCCTCAAATCTCATTGGTTGATTGATTTTCCTCTCCTTTTGGTTTGTTAAGAGTAATTGATTTTTATTAATTGATTTAATTGATTTATTTTAGCCATGTACCCCTTGAATGGGTTGAATTTAATTTAATCCAAGACTATACAATTAATTGAATTAATTGTATTTTGATTTGATTACACTTGATTAAAATGCTCTCAATTTTGATTTATCTTGAATTAGGACTTGATTTTCATTTTGATTGGTTAATTGTGCATTGTGATTCAATTTATTCAATTTTGTCCTTAATTTTCTTTGATTTTCTTTGATTTGCTTTGAATTATCATTAAATTGTCTTTGTCCATTTTGAGGTGATTACAAATTGCCCTCTTTGAGTTGACGTGCAAAGCATGTCGATTCAAAGAATACTCTGATCTAGCTTCATGATAGGTCCTGATTCATTGATGGTCGATCTTTGATGTTCATTTGATGGTTGATTTTGATTTTCGATATGAAGTTGATGCAGATATGATTGATATGAAACTCTCTTGATATGGTTATGATAATCATTCTTGATATGATGATTGATTGATTTGTTGATTGATATGTAATTCTCTTGATGATCTGATATGATGCCCCTTTCGTTTGATTACAGAAAATTTTTTGATAACAAATTTCAATTCGATTTGATGATCGGTCCTTGATTTTTGGTGATGATGATATGATGATGTTGATCTGATTATCTGATGGTATGCCCCCTCAGAAATGAAACATATTGTTGTTTTCGATGAATAGGTTTAAATAATTGATTGATATGTTTTCATTTCTGAAAAACATTTTATGATATGCCACCCTTCTCAATTTGCCCCGGTTAATGCAATAGATTAGTATAGGTTAAAGTCAATTATTACCTCAAAATTAGGTCAAATTAGCTTATATAGGTTGTAAAACCTTGATTTACTATTCATTTTCACTCTTGACTTTTGAGATTTTGCTCTAGTTCTGCTTGGATTTCTGAGATGGTTGTGCCTATTCGATAGCATCGATTCAAGTGGTGTTAGAGATATGAGAGGCCGTCTGACTATGGACCTCTAGTAAGTACTTTTCAAACCTTGGTATTACATTTATTACTCATTAATTAGCATTTATTGCATTTCCCAATTTCATCACTACTTTGAAATAGTTTAGTCATGCTTATGAAACTTTCAATGTTGCCTGACACTGTTAAGTGTTGCTTCCATAGTTTTTATTGTTTCTCACAAGTAGTTGCTCACAAGTATTTCAATGTCACTTATCAAATATTTGTTGTCACCTGCGGTTAAATGGTTCACGCGTAGTTTTAGGTTATAAAAACTAGATTTCTTGAGTTTTACGCATATGAAACCCTAGCAATTTGATGTCGCCTAAGAAGGTTTTAGTGTTGCTTAAGTTAATTCAGTGTCGCCTGTGAAAAATTTGTTGCCTGAGACAAAAGTAATGTCACTTGGCAAGAATTTGGTGTTGCTTAAGGAAATGTTGCATGCGATGAATAAAATCATGTCTGCATCATTTTTCTCAAAATTTTCACTTGTACTTGACTATTTTCTATTTTTAATTATTGTATTTTTGAAATATTTAGTACGTCAAGATGACTGATTGGAATGATATGATTAGGTTAGTTATGTTTAAACTAAACAATTGATTAGGATATCCATATAGTAATACCAATGAAATTAATTTATCAATCTATTATGATAAAGTGATGGTCTAATATTTTACTCTCAAGATCTAGAGAGATAAAACAAAGATTCTCCTTCCTCAAGGTATAGAGTTATGAGTTTTGATGCACTCATGATGAGCAAATGGTTTTTAGAATAACTTGATCAAATTTAGATGTTCCTTGATATAATATGCTGATATGATTCTCTTGTTCTTTGCCAAACAGGCTGAATTCCCTATATTATATGTCTGATCAGTTTCATCATGGGTTATTGACCTTGGACAGACATTGACTGTGGCTGAGTACCATGTTATAGAGCTTTGTGGTTTGAGCTTCCTTCTCGATCTTCCCTGATTCCAATTGAACCGTGGGTTATTGACAGTTGTGGTAGAGCGTTGGCACTCCAACCACAATACTTTCCATCTTCCTCATGGTGAGATGACAATCACGCCTGAGGATGTGTATCATTTGCTACGGATTCCTTGTTGAGGAGAGATTGTTTATTATGATTCTGTGTATGATTCTACTGTCTGTTGACAAGTGTTCGGGGACAATCTGATTGATGATGATATGATCACATGGCCACAATTTGCGTCTTTCCCTACATTGCCTGTAGTTCTTGGCACATTGATTGGTGGTCTACTTCTTCCTGACCAACGAGGTCACAGTTTCTCCATTGGTTGGGGTAGGATTTTAGAGGATTTACTAGCACAACCTCAACATTTTGATTGGGGTTCTTGTGTGCTAGCTCAGTTATATCAAGATCTTCATGAGGTGGTGTATAGAGAGAGTTCTTCCTTATTTGTCGATGCTATTATTCTTCAGTTATGGATTTGGGAGCATCTTCTGATTACCAGGTCTATTTCTAATAGGAGACGGCCTCGTGGATATCCTTATGCTTTTCTATATACTAGTATGGTGATTCAGCATCATTTAGGTCATCTGGATTATTAGAGATGTCAGATTGATGATCTTGATCAGATTACATGGCGTCTCTATCTTGATTTTGATCTCTGGCAGGAGGATGATGATGAGTTGCCATATATGTTTACTCCTTGTTGGATGATTGGCCGATCTAATACTGTTATTGAGTAGTTTTTTTTTGGTTGAGTTTCCAGATAGTTTGGTAGGATACAGGATATGCCTCTTGGCAATGCCTTATATGCACAAGTTCAGGTTGAGAGATCTTTATGGGGCCCTTGTATTGATTATCAGTTTGCCTTGGCTCAGATTGTTGGTTTTCCTTTTTGCAGATGGGAGATGTTGACAGGTATGTCAAATGCAGGGATGTCCCATGAGTATCGAGACTAGTGGTCTCGAAATAGGTTTATTCATTTCATAGATCTGATAGAGCCTATTCCAGATTGACGTGGTGGTGGTGGTGGTGGTGGTGATGATGGGAGTGGTGGTGGTAGACATCAGAGGCATAGAGGACATAGAGGATGGGTAAGGGATGGACATGGTCGAGATAGAGCCACAGATAGACAAATTGATGCAGTCTAGATAGTTCATCCTAGAGAAGCAGTTAGATAGGATAGAGTTCATCACTAGCAGAGAGCTCAGAGATAGGCTCATGTTGAGGCTGCTAGGTAGGTTCTTGGGGGTTTAGATCCTTTGGTGCAGTTACAGAGAGTTTCCCTAGCATAGCAGGATGATGATGCTCAGCAAGTTCAGGGTCAGCAAGTTCGAGCATAGCAGATGCCTCCACCGGTTCAGTAGCCACAGGATCATAGACAGGATGCACTAGATGTTCCCACTATTGGTTCTTTAGCCTGAGATATGTAGTCTATGAGGACATATATGTCTACTGTTGTGGGCTTTTTAGACCAGGTTTTTGCATTGATGTAGCAGTTTATTTCAGCAGTGGTTGTTCAGAGACCTAGCGGAGTGAGCACTTCTCAGGCTCCTCCTCCACATGATGATAGAGATCTAGGTGGTTCTAGTGCTATGGGATCATGATTGATTGATGAAAGATTTATTATTGATGTCCTCTATTGCACATTTCATGTTATTTGATTGATCGGAACTTTTGATGTACCACTTTCATGATATTATATCTGGATATACTTTGATGTACTAGATCCTTTGAGGAACCTTCTTTTGATGATATATGATGATCTATTCCTTCATCTCTTATTGATGAGTTTGATTTATGAGATTATCTTTATATGCAACTATATGATGTTTATGATGCATTTACTTTTATGTGATGGATGCAATGTATCTTATTTTTATGATATAAATAGATGGATGCATTAATGTATGGATATTATTAAATGTTTTCTATTTTTCAATGTATGAATGCAAATTGTTTTATGGTCATATGGATATGGATGATCCTATGTTTTTGTATTTTTTCAAATGTATGTGATTCTATCCATAACTACATGTATGCAAATGATGTATGAGTTATGATTCTTTTTCTGTTTATTTATGTATGTATAATGACTAATGATTAATGCAAAAGATAATCTCATTTTCATTGTTTTGAATCTTAGAATCATGATGTTTGAATTGAACCCTCCCCATTTCATTTTTCCCCTTGAAATTTAAGCTAAGAAAGGCAAAACAAATATGTATAGTGCACTTAATCTAACATGTATGCAACTAACTATCATTTATTCAAGATTTAGAGCTTATAATCATCATTGAGCATTTTTGGAATCCTATTTTTGAGTACAATCATCACTAGTTCAACTATGATGATATGAATACTTTTGTCTTTTTCCCTTGCTTTCCCATCGGTCTCTTTGGTATGAATATCACTGATTGAAGCCAATCATGAGAGCGCAAATACCGATTTTGTCGGATTCTATGTTGCAAGTGGATGTTGGTATTATGATATTGAAGATCAGAATAGCCAAGGTATATGTTTGCGTAAACAAGCAGAAATATCCATTTTATCCTATGTACAAGTCCTCGATGATTCTTTGATGATCATGTCCTTAGGCAAATAATACATGATTTAAAACTTTGATTTTAAGATAGTCATTCAGAAATCAAGAAAATATCATCCTTTCATCATAGCTTGTCTAGTCTAAAACTTTCATCGATTCGCTAGAAAGAAATGATCTCATCAATTGAGCCAAATAAAATTTTTTTTGCAATGTTTTTCAAATCCATAGTTCAAGTGTAGTTCCATCCATTTGATACTTTTAATCCTGATAAAGAGTAAGGTCAATTTAAGTTCTTGGATCAAATTTTCATTTTAGGCTCACATTGTTTTGGAACATAGATTTGATTAAGTGTTCCTCTTTTGAGTGTGATGAATTGATTCTCTGATTGAATAAAGCTTGTTGATGAATCCTTTCTCCTTGAGAGTAGATTGCCCCTAGTTTGATATTGATTTCATTTATGGGACTTAGGACAATTTTTTGATTAGGTGACCCAAAATCGTAAGGTACTTGAAAATGCAACTGTGGGGTTTTATTATGCAATATATACAAATGCTTGTGAATGCAATATTAAAAAGGTGACCTTATAAGTATGCAGCTGACTTGGACTTTCAATGGTGCCTGTTTACCAAGTTTTCACTGATTGAATGGATCAAGCTCTTTTTTCTATTTTTAAAGCTTTTCCTCTTTTTTTGCTACCAAGGTGCCTATTTGCTAGGTTTTCACCATGGCACTTTTCTTCTTTTTCAATTTTTTTGTATCAATAAGAGACGAAGGAATAGATCATCATATATCATCAAAAGAAGGTTCCTCAAAGGATCCAGTACATCAAAGTATATCCAGATATAATATCATGAAAGTGGTATATCAAAAGTTCTGATCAATCAAATAACATGAAATGTGCAATAGAGGACATCAATAATAAATCTGTCATCAATCAATCATGATCTCGTAGCACCAAAACCACCTGGATCTCTATCATCTTGTGGAGGAGGAGCCTAAGAAGTGCTCACTCCGCTAGGTCTCTGAATAACCACTGCTGAAATAAACTGCTGCATCAACACAACAACCTGGTCTAAACGCCCCACAACATAGACATATCTATCCTCATAGACTAGATATCTCAGGCTAAAGAACCAATAGTGGGAACATCTAGTGCATCTTGTCTATGATCCTATGGTAGCTGAACTGGTGGAGGCATCTACTGTGCTGGAACCTATTGACCCTGAACCTGCCGAGCATCATCATCCTGCTGTGCTAGGGCAACTCTCTGTAACTACACCAAAGGATCTAAACCCCTAGGAACCTACCTCTACCTAGCAGCTTGAACATGAGACTATCTTTAAGCTCTTTGTTGGCGATGAACTCTATCCTATCTAACTGCTACTTTAGGATGAACTATCTAGTCTGCATCAATCTGCCTATCTCTGGCTCTATCTCAACCATGTCCATCCCTCACCCATCCTCTATGTCCTTTATGCCTCTGATGTCTACCACCACCATGCCCATCAACATCACCACCACCACCACCACCATGTCGATTTGGAATAGGCTCCACTACATTTGTGAAATGAATAAACCTATTTTGAGACCACCGGTCTCGATACTCATGGGACATCCCTGCATCTGACATACCTGTCAACATCTCCCATCTGTAGAAAGGAAAACCAATAATCTAAGCCAAGGGAAATTGATAATCAATACAAGGACCCCATAAAGATCTCTCAGCCTGAACTCATGCATCTAAGGCATTGCTTAGAGGCATATCCTGTATCCTACCAAATTGTCTGGAAACTTGACCAAAACAAAACCACTCAATAACAGTATCAAATTGGCCAATCATTCAATGAGGAGTAAATATATATGGCAACTCATCATCATCCTCCTGCTAGAGATCACAATCAAGATAGGGATGCCATGTAACCTGATCAAGATCATCAATCTGACATCTCCAATAATCTAGATGACCTAAATGATGCTGAATCACCATACCAGTATATAGAAAAGCATAAGGATATCAATGAGGCCATCTCCTATCAGAAATAGGCTTGGTAATCAGAAGATGCTCCCAAATCCATAACTGAAGAATAATAGCACTGACAGATAAGGAAGAACTCTCTCTATACACCACCTCATGAAGATCTTGATATAAATGAGCTAGCACACAAGAACCCCAATCAAAACATCGAGGTTGTGCTAGTAAATCCTCTAAAATCTTACCCCAACCAATGGAGAAACTGTGACCTCGTCGGTCAGGAAGAAGTAGACCACCAATCAATGCGCCAAGAACTATAGGCAATGTAGGGAAAGAAGAAAACTATGGCCATGTGATCATATCATCATCAATTAGATTGTCCCTGAACACTCATCGAAAGACAGTAGAATCATACACAAAATCATAATAAACAATCTCTCCTCGACAAGGAATCCATAGCAAACAATACACATCCTTAGGCATGATCGTCATCTCACCATGAGGAAGATGGAAAATATTGTGGTCGAAGTGCCAATGCTTTGCCACATCTATCAATAACCCACGGTCAACTGGAACTGGGGAAGATTGAGAAGGAAGCTCAAACCACAAAGCTCTATAACATGGTACTCAACTGCAGTCAATGTCTATCCAAGGTCAATAACCCATGATGGAACTGATCGAACATATAATACAAAGAAGTCAGCCTATTTGGCAAAGAACAAGAGAATCATATCAGCATATTATATCAAGGAACATCTAAAGTTGATCAAGTTATTCTAAAAACCATTTTCTCATCATGAGTGCATCAAAACTCCTAACTCTATATCTTGAGGAAGGAGAATCTATGTTTCATCTCTCTAGATCTTGAGAGTAAAATATTAGACCATCACTTTATCATAACAGATTGACAAATTAATTTTGTTGGTATTACTATACGGATATCCTAATCAATTATTTAGTTTAAACATAACTAACCTAATCATATCATTCCAATCAGTCATCTTGACGTACTAAATATTTCAAAAATAGAATAATTAAAAATAGAAAATAGTCAAGTACAAGTGAAAATTCTGAGAAAAATGCTGCAGGTGTGATTTTATTCATCGCAAGTGACATTTTCTTAAGGAACACTAAATTCTTGTCAGGTGACATTACTTTTGTCTTAGGTGACAAATTTTTCACAGGCGACACTAAATTGACTTAAGTGACACTAAAACCTTCTTAGGCGACATCAAATTGCTAGGGTTTCATAGGCGTAAAAACTCAAGAAATCTAGTTTTTAAAACCTAAGACTATGTGTGAACCATTTAACCACAGGCGACAACACAAATTTGATAAGTGACATTGAAATACTCATGAGCGATAATAAAAACCATGGAGGTAACACTTAACAGTGTCAAGCGACATTGAAAGTTTCATAAGCCTGACTAAACTATTTCAAAGTAGTGATGAAATTGAAAAATCAAATAAATGCTAATTAATGAGTAATAAATGCAATAATGAGGTTTGAAAAGTACTTACCAGAGGTCCATAGTTAGGTGGCCTCACATATCTTTGACACCACTCTAATCGATGCTCTTGAATATGCACAACCATCTCAAAAATCCAAGCAGAACCAGAGCAAAATCTCAAAAGTCAAGAGTGAAAATGAATAGTAAATCAAGGTTTTACAACCTATTTAAGCTAATTTGACCTAATTTTGAGGTAATAATTGACTTTGACCTATAATAATCTATTGCATAATCGGGGAAAATTGAGAAGGGTGGCATATCATAAAATATTTTTCAAAAATGAAAACATATCAATCAATCATTTAAACCTATCCATCGAAAACAATAATATGTTTCATTTCTGAGGGGGCATACCATCAGATAATCAGATCAACATCATCATATCATCATCACCAAAAATCAGGGACCGATCAGCAAATCAAATCGAAAGCTGTTATCAAATTTCTTTTCGTAATCAAATGAAAGGGGCATCATATCAGATCATCAAGAGAATTTCATATTGATCAAAAAATCAATCAATCATCATATCAAGAACGATCATCAGAACCATATCAAGAGAGTTTCATATCAATCATATCTACATCAACTTAATATCGAAAATCAAAATCGACCATCAAATGAACATCAAAGATCGACCATCAATGAATTAGGACCTATCATGAAGCCAGATCAGAGTATTCTTTGAATCGACATGCTTCGCACGTCAACTCAAAGAGGGGCATTTGTAATCACCTAAAAATGGACAAAGACAATTTAATGATAATTCAAAGCAAATCAAGTCAAATCAGAGAAAATTATAGACAAAATTGAATAAATTGAATCACAATGCACAATTAGCCAATCAAAAGGAAAATCAAGTCCTAATTCAAGATAAATCAAAATTGAGAGCATTTTAATCAAGTGTAATCAAATCAAAATACAATTAATTCAATTAATTGTATAGTCTTGGATTAAATTAAATTCAACCCATTCAAGGGGTGCATGGCTAAAATAAATCAATTAAATCAATTAATAAAAATCAATTACTCTCAACAAACCACAAAGAGAGGAAAATCAATCAACCAATGAGATTTGAGGAAAAGGCATTCACATGGATCAAGCCAAATTGAATCTCATTCACTCAAAGTGAAAAGGAATCTTAACCATCCATCTTGTCTACTTGTCTCAAGCTTTGAGGACACAAAATTTGCTTTGTCTTCAAAGGGTGGAACCAAAGACTTAACCCCAACTCAACCATGATTAAACACAGCTACACCCAATACCATTGGAAAATCTATAAAAGGAAGGCTAAAATCCTTCATAATTAATCAACCACCTATTTGAGAATTGCATCAAACCTCTTGCAATTTGAGTTTAGAAAAGCATTTAAGAGCATTTTTAGCATTTATTTTGATAATTGTTAGCTTTAGCATTATTTTATCTCTATCATTCTCATTCTAGGACTGTCATTAATGAGAGCTTGCTGAGAGCTCACTCATTAACATCTTAGTTAGAGAGCCATAGGATGCTTAATTAATCATTGATTTTGTTAAATAGTTTCTCAATTGTGGTTGTATTTAGTTATTATTTCACTTATTGTTGATGATTAACCTTAATTCTATGAAGGTACATTCATTTAAGATGGTATTAAAAGGAAAAGATACCATTGCTAAGCTTTTGTCGAAAGGAAAAGGACATAAAGCTTCTATGGAAAAGGCCTTAGGTTCGGCTACCTTCTTCATGGTATTGATTTGTTCTTGAAAGGCCTTAATCTACCTAGTCATGACGTTCATAGGGTCATCTTGGTGTTGGTCTTTCCTAAGTTGGTCAATATCAAAGTCGTAGGGTAACATTACCACCTTTTGTGCTAGGCTTAGGAAAAAGTTATCCCTATCTTTGTCTATTAATTTTTCCATAACCTCTAGGAAATCATTATCTTGGGCAGCTTTCTCAACCCTTTCCTCAAGTGTCTCCTTAGGGTTATAGTTTGCATTATTGATATTGTGATAGGCTGAATTCATATCACCCATCTCTTCAATTCTTGGTTCAAATAGATTCGTGAAAATTTCCTCTTGATTAGGATCTTTGAACTCACTTTGACACTCCACTTCTTGCCTTGGTTTTGTAAAGATAATGCTATCACCTGGTAATGATCCCCTATATGTTTGTGACCGCGTGGAAACCGACATCCAACAAAGGTTCATTTTGAAATTTATCATTGATATGACAGTTGTTGATTTTATTATTGAGAAGATTTAAAAATATACGATGATTTTCAATGGATATCTCTCACTTTTTTACAAATGAATGTACCTTCATAGAATTAAGGTTAATCATCAACAATAAGTGAAATAATAACTAAATACAACCACAATTGAGAAACTATTTAACAAAATCAATGATTAATTGAGCATCCTATGGCTCTCTAACTAAGATGTTAATGAGTGAGCTCTCAGCTAGCTCTCACTAATGACAGTCCTAGTATGAGAATGATAAAGATAAACAATGATGCTAAAGCTAACAATTATCAAGATAAATGCTAAAATTTCTCTTAAATGCTTTTCTAAACTCAAATTTCAAGAGGTTTGATGCAATTCTCAAATAGGTGGTTGATTAATTATGAAGGATTTTAGCCTTCCTTTTATAGATTTTCCAATGGTAGGGGGTGTAGTTGTGTTTAATCATGATTGAGTTGGGGTTAAGTCTTTGGTTCCACCCTTTGAAGACAAAGCAAAGTTTGTGTCCTCAAAGCTTGGGACAAGTAGACAAGATGGATGGTCAAGATTCCTTTTCACTATGAGTGAATGAGATTCAATTTGGCTTGATCCATGTGAATGCCTTTCCTCAAATGTCATTGGTTGATTGATTTTCTCTCCTTTTGGTTTTGTTGAGAGTAATTGAGATTTATTAATTGATTTAATTGAATTATTTTATCCATGTACCCCTTGAATGGGTTGAATTTAATTTAATCCAAGACTATACAATTGATTGATTTAATTGTATTTTGATTTGATTGCACTTGATTAAAATGCTCTGAGTTTTGATTGATCTTGAATTAAGACTTGATTTTAATTTTGATTGGCTAATTGTGCATTGTGATTTAGTTGATTCAATTATGTCCTTGATTTGCTTTGATTTGACTTGATTTTCTTTGATTTGATCTTTGTCCATTTTTAGGTGATTACAAATGCCCCTCTTTGAGTTGACGTGCAAAGCATGTCGATTCAAAGAATACTCTAATCTTTCTTGATAATAGGTCCTGATTCAATGATGGTTGATCCTTGATGTTCGTTTGATGTCTTTTGATGGTCAATCCTTTGATTTTTGATACTAGATTGCTGCAGATATGATTGATATGAAAATCTTGATGTAGATATGATTGATATGAAACTCTTGATTGATATGGTTCTTTGATGATCATTCCCAATATGATGATTGATTTGATGATTGATCCTGATATGATACCTGATTTGATGATTGTATTCAATATGATGCCCCTTTCATTTGATTATGAAAAATTTCCTGATAAAAGCTTTTGCTTTGATTTGATGATCGGTCTCTCGATTTGATGATCTAATGATGATATGATTGCATGCCCCCTCAGGAAATGAATCGAAATGATTTTGGATGATTTGGTTGAGAATGAGAAATTTTGATTTGTTTTCCGATATAGAAATTTGGAAATGCCCCGATCATGAGAGGGTTTGATGAGAAAAGATTTGATTGATAAGATATTGTTGATGCTCCAGATAAGTTGATGATGGTTTGGTATCATTTGATGTCAGTCAGAATCACTTGGTTGATGCTAATGTCAATCTAATAGGATAAAGTTGATGGGTTGATATTTTATTCTCAAGATCTAGAGAGACAAAACAATGATTTTCCTTCCTCAAGATCTAGAGTTAGGAGATTTGATGCACTCAAGATGAGAAAATGAATGATAGGATAACTTGATTGATGTTAGATGATCAATTGGATGATTTGACTGATTGATATTTGATACATGATTAGAGTAGATGTTTTGATGATATAAGAGTGATTAGATTTTCTCATGATGGAAAATTATGGACTAGAGAAAAGAAGGTGATGAACAGGATTAGGTTGCCCCTAGTTAATTAGAATGATTGATTATTGATGATTTCCTTGATGAAGCATGAATCATTTTGATGGATCAAATATTTGAAGATGTATCTTGATGACATTGATGTACCTTTGATGATCAGATTAAGCATAATTTTTTATGATGAATACTTCAAGTATTGATGATGTTGATCAAGACTTTGATTATATTGATGGACCCTTGATGATGTTGATAAGGACTTTGATTATATTGATCAGAAATTTGGTGATATACCATTGATGATATCATTGATCATTTGATGTATCTTGATTTGGTCTTTTGATGATGATAACTCCACCCTTTTTTAATTTTCTCCCTTGCAATTTAAGCTAAGAAAGGCAAAAAAAATATATACAATGCATCTAATCTAAGATGTATGCAACTAACTGTCATTATTCAAGATTTGGAGCTTATTTTCATCATTGAGCTTTTGGAACATGAAATTGGTACAACCCTCACTGGTTCAACCATGATGATATGAATACCTTTTTCCTCGGATTTTAATATTGCAAGTAAACAGACAAAGAATTGATCCCTTTAATATACAAATGTCCTCGATGATTCTTTGGTGATCATGTCATTAGATGGATTTGCATACTGCTATGAATCAACTTGACAAGCACTCAAATAGAAATCAAGAAAATATCATGTCTTCATCATCACTCATCTAGTCCAAGACTTCATCGATTTGCTAAAAGACATGTTTCCAAAAAAATGAAGTAACACTTTGAACATTTTTGCTTTTATTTGTAGATCCATATTTCAAAAAAACTTCATCCCCTTTGATCCTTAGTTATGTTTAAGCTTTTTAGATTTTGATTTGATTTTTCAAATTTTATCGTTTAAATCAAGTATTTGGATTTTTAAAATGTGATATTGATCAATAAGCTCAAGTGTAGCAATCTTCAAATTTTGATGCAATGATTTGGGCCAATTGATGTCTACTTTGATAAGCTCATTGAACTTGGATTGGTGTCCCCAGTTTGATTTGGAAAAGATAGTTCTTTATTGGGCAATGCAGCTTTTGAGTGTTTACTTAAGATTTGCAATTTTTTATTTTTTAGAAATTTTTTTTATTTTTAGAGATTTTTTTTTTAAAAATTTTTTTTAGAGATTTTTTAATTTTTTTAATTTTTAAAATTTTTTGATGTTTTTGGATTTTCTGAGAAACATTTTCTCTTTTTCAGATTTTTAGAGATTACTAGTTCTAGCAAGATCACATTGAATTTCCCTGATGTCTAGCAAGTTATAGGATTTGCAAACTAATGGATGATGGATGAAGCAAGTATGTTACCCATAGGACCATCTCCTCAAGATTATCCAAGCTAGGAAAAATAATATCTCAATATAGGCCAATGATGTGGTGTTGGATAGCATATGGAATAATGACCTGATTTCATGACAATCATCCAAAGGAATGGACATATCAAGAGACTTTCTCTAACATATTTTTTTTTCATTTGGATCAAGATCAAGGTATCAATGTGGATAGGATCACACAATAAAGATAAAGGGGTGGTGAAGGCTATGAGTGAATGGTTTTGGATTAGGGGAAGGCTTCTTAGAAATAAGAAAGGTGGCTTTAGGATAAGCAAGATCATGATAAGGTAGTGTGAACGCAACAAGTGAATAGGATGATGTATAGGATAACTCATGTCAAGATACTTAATGCTCATGGATATGTTCAAACTTGTCAAGATCAAAGGTGAAAGATGTAATATGAATGCAAGTGAGATCAATGGTAGAAAGATGAAGGATATGATGGATGAAACTTTCCCCCAAGTGTAGAGTGCAAGAGAGAGGAATTACACATGACGCCTGTTTTCCAAGTTTTCATCATGGTACTTGTCCAAGATGCCACAAGAAGTGGTTTTCACCATAGGATGGATTTTCTTTTCTTTTCTTTTTCTTTTTCTTTATTTTTTATTTTTTCTCTTTTCTCTTTTTGGATGGACTCAAGCCTCATGCTCTTTGGATACTCCTCTAAAAGGTATGATATGATGAGCCAAAACTGCTGAAAGTTATACTCAAAGATGTTGATAGGGTGATGGAAAGGTGATGTGGTGGATATGGTAAAGGGTGGCTAAAGATTTATGCAATGGATTGGATAATGGAGATGGAATGATAATGGATGAGAGGATAATAAGTCTTTCCATGTGTGGGCATGAAAAAGGTAATGGAAGGATAATGAATAGAAGGATAAGAAGTATTATCAAGACCAACATTGATACACACCTTGAAGGGTATCAGAATAATGGAGGAAACATGGGTGAAATAGCTTGGGATTTTGATGTAAGAGAGGATATGGATCTTGGGACACAAGGACTCAAAATGGATGGATGAGATGGAATGTGTTTAGGTGAATGTGGATTGGAAGCCTTTGGAAGCTTGAATGTAAACTTTGATTTCTCTTTTGTGTGTAAGTCCTTCAAAAGTGACTTGGGAATCCACACTTTTTTTAATTTTTCTTTCCTTTTGGATGCTTTTGAATGCATTTCTTTAATGAGGGATTTAGGAATCCACATTTTATTTTTTCTTGATGGACCTTTGTGGCCTCTTGAATAAATATTTTTTCTTTCATTCACATGTCGTTTAGATTGGACATGGTGCTCTTCATACATAAGTGGATTCTTGGTTTTCTAATTTTTATGTTGCACCTTCAAACTTCTTCCAAAGGACTTGGGATTGGTGGATGGATAAGGTTGATATGAATGGTTCATATGGATGGGTGTTTGGTTTCTCAAGTATGTATATTGTCTTTTTTGATCTTGATAGGGTATAGGGTAAGTGGGTTGTGGGATAAGGATGGTATGAAAGGTTGATGGAGGAATATAAGGGCCCAATATAGATTTGGAGGATGTATAAGGTTTCAAGTTTGGGACATAGGGACCAAGGATGGATTTGGAAGATGTAGAAGGATGATGCTTATGTGAAAATGGAGGTAAATGGGATGTGGGAAGGATATCGACATCTTTATTTTGAGTTGCATGGCCAAGGATTTCATCTTTTGGATTTATCTCTGTACCAATAGGCTTTTATGTAGCTTTGATAGGAGTGAATTTGATAGAAGTTTAAGCTTGAGATAAATATGGAGGCTTATGAAAAGTGGATGTTGGGGTACTTTGATCTTGACAAGGATCTTTTGATAGCCTAGGAAGAATAATTTTCTTTTCATTTTCAATATGTTCATTAGAAATGGAAGGAATACCTTGATCTTGCTTAGGATATGGGTAAGATATAAGAGGTGAAGGAATATGGGGTGTTTGAGATGGAAGTATATCTTCTTGAAAGAGATGGAAGGGTATGAAGGGTTCATCATGGGATTCTTGGGATATGGGACTTTGGTCAACTATAGGATAAGGAGGGATATTATGTTGATCTTGATCCTTAATAAGACTTGTTTCTTTGCACTTTTGATTAGTCTCTTGACATGGAGCCACTTCTAAGAACAATGTAGGAGTTTGGATCCGCATGAGGGATTCTTCAATGGATGATGGATGTTCATTCGAAATAGGTATAATAGGCATTGTAGCACATGAAGGCTTGGGGTCTATAACCTTTGAAGCATGGAAGAAGTTTGTAGCATGGAAGAAGTTTCTAGCAAGATGTAGGTTAGCTTGGATCTCTTTTAGATGTAGCCCTTGAGGGTATACATAGTCATTATGAAAACTATTTGGATCTTTGTTTGATGGAGGAATATTGGATAGCTTTGCTTCTATATGAAATGGAGGAATGGTAGAATAGGTGAAAGCTATAAGAGGACCAATAATAGACATGAGTTCATAAGTTTGATCTTTCTTGAGAGTAGTATCTTCATTAGATGAGTCCTTTTGATTTTCAATTTCAATTATGTCATAATCAATAAGATTTTGGATTTTATGTTTCAACTCCATGCAATCTAAAGTTTCATGCTCATTATGTCTATGATATGCACAATAGTTGCTCAAAAAGATTAAACCACATGAAGTGATTTGAGGCAACGTGATGAGATCATTTTCAAGGAGTTTTTCCAAAGTTGATTCGTATGAAATTCCAAAAGGAGTAAATGATCTATCCCAAGGATATTTGGATGTTTTTTTGTTTCTCCAAGAGTTTCCATATGATGAATATTGTTGAGATGGGACTAATTCCTCTTGATTTCCTTGATCAAAGATGAGATTCTCTTGATATTTTACAATAGGTTCTTCATCAAATATTGGTTTATCATTAGGATATTCTTGATCAAATATAGGATTTTCATGATATTCTTTTTTATCAAATTTTGAATTATCAAAGATATGATGTTCATGTTGTTTTTCTTGATCATAGAGGTAAGGAAACAATGTTCTTAATGATACTTGGTTGGATAATGTTTCCATTTCTTTTTCCATTTCTTGAATTCTTGTGAACAAAGTATTCTTTTGAATCTTTATTGTTAATTGATTTTTGGATCTTAATGAATGTTCTCTCTTTGTAATCAAAGATCTTCAAGTACAACACAATGATTTTATCAATTAACACAAGAAATTCTTCCAAGCAATTTACCTTAGGTCAAAATTTGGCTTTTTAATGGTTCTAATGAGGTAGGCTTGCTAATTGATCAAGGATGTAATATAGATTCCTTTCAAAATAGACTTTAATCTCTCATCCCCCAAGTATGTTAAGGGGCTTCCCACACACACCAAGGTATGATTTTGAGCAATCCATGAGGACTACTAGAGGAAGTTTGAAAAATTTAAAATCCTTTTGTCACACACCCCATTAAGGATGCATGCATTTCATTTTATAGTGGGTTGGATTCCTGTAGCAAAAGCGAGCATATCCCACTTTGGGCTATCCCTCTCACTGGCCTTGTTAAGGAAAACTCAGGAGGGAAGCCCAATAAAGTTCTAGCATGTTCATTTTTAAAGCAAGGAAAATGGAATTAAGGTTAAGCTTTTGGGAATTTGGTTCACCAAGAAGGTGAAGAGCATATCCCTAACTTTCCCTTTAGTTCCCAAACACAATTAACAAGGTTCAATTGATTTCACCCACTAACTATAGGGAATTGAGTATTTCTACTCTCTTCCACAAACAAGGGGCTTTGATTTATGTGTTTGATTCTTTGATCCCTCTTAATTACTAGATTTTAAATGCACCAAATGCCACAAGCTAAGGGAAAATATTGACTAGTTTAGGCTTACCTCTTTCTTTGTAGCTAACCGAAGTTAGGGGCATTTTTGAGTGATTTCATTATTTTCATCTTACCTTGGCAATAGCTCCTTCCAAGTGTGTTTGTCCTCCAGCAAGTTAGTCAACACTCACAATCACAATGAGGGGAAACCAAAGTCAAATTTGACAAAGCAAAGATTTATGTAATGAATTTTAAGTACCTTATTTGCAAATTTTCAAACAAAAATTTGAACTAAGGACTAAAGATCCAATTAAGAGAGACAAATTTATTTTTATAAGCTTCAACAACAACAATATATTTCTGGTATACCTGATTGTCCTCCTCTTGTGTTGTCTCCAAATAGCCTTGATATGAGCTATGTTTTCCTTCTTGATCTTCTTAGCTAGTGCCTTCCCTTCTTTGTTAAACTTGGTTTCTGGCTTCTGCACTTTTTGATGTCTGTTCATTTATAGTCGAAACATACAAAAAAAGAGTTAGATGACATAATTAATCAATTTGCAAGAAAATTAAGACAATCCTAGCACAAGAGGATGAGAATGGAAAAGAGAAGGTAATCTACCTCATTAGTAGAACCTTAGTCAAATATGAGCTGAACTATACCTTCATGGAAAGGGCATGCTTGACTGTAGTTTTTGCTTCCCAAAAACTATGCCATTATATGCTAGTCCACAAGATAAGGCTCATTTCCAAAATTGATCCTTTAAAGTATCTATTAAGCAAAATAACATTAAATGTAAGATTAGCAAAGTGGGTGATGATCCCAAGTGAATTTGATATAGAATATGTTGACAGAAAGGCAATTAAAGGACAAGTCCTTGTAGACCAGTTAGCAAAAGCACCACTTCATGATGATCATCCTATACAAGTTGAATTCCTAGATGCAGAAATTGTGAATGTTGAGGCAAAAACATGGCAGCTTTATTTTGATGGTTCCTACACTCACCATGGGTCAAGAGCAGGCATACTTCTAATCATGCCTCAAGGCTCCACTATCCCTAAGTCATAAAAATTTCTATTTCCATGTACAAATAATATAGTACAATATGCAACCTTGGTTATTGGAATCAAGTTGGCATTAGAGTGGAAAGTGACAGAATTAAAGGTATATGGAGATTCACAATTAGTCATAAATCAAGTCAATGAAGAATATCAGACGAAAGATGACAAATTAGTACCTTACAAAACCATGGTGGATAATCTAAAGAAGTATTTTATAATCATCACATTTGAACAAGTGCTGAGAGAAAAGAATAAGGTAGCAGATGCCATGGAAACATTAGCATCACTTTTGCAGATGCCTGATCAGAGTGATAGATACGAGTTCTTGGTAGAAGAAGTGATTCAACCCGCATATGACCCAACCCATCCTTATACCATTTTCCTACTTACTACAACTGACTCACCTTAGTATGGACCCATTTACACCTATTTGAAAGACCAAACCCTTCCTATCAATCAAACCAGAAACCAAAAGAAAAGCTTCATTACACAAGCCACCAAATACACTATAATTGCTTAAACATTGTATTGGAAAAGTCTTGACGGAATGCTCCTTAGGTGTTTAGAAGAGGAAGAATCAAACTTAGCCTTATGAGAAATTCATTAAAGGAATTTTTTGATCACACTCAAATGGATTATCTTTAGCTAAGAAACTTCTTAGGATAGGATATTTTTGGCCTACCATGGAAAAAGATTCTTGTAACTTTGCAAAAACTTATAAGAAGTGTCAATTCCATGGAAATTTGATACATGTACCAGTGCAAGAACTTCATCCTATGACAACACCTTGGCCATTTTATCAGTGGGGTCTAAATCTAATAGGAATGATTCATCCACCATCTTCGAATGGGCATAAATTCATCATAACGGTGCACCTTCATAGAATTAAGGTTAATCATCAACAATAAGTGAAATAATAACTAAATACAACCACAATTGAGCAACTATTTAACAAAATCAATGATTAATTGAGCATCCTATGGCTCTCTAACTAAGATGTTAATGAGTGAGCTCTTAGCAAGCTCTCACTAATGACAGTCCTAGTATGAGAATGATAAAGATAAACAATGATGCTAAAGCTAACAATTATCAAGATAAATGCTAAAATTGCTCTTAAATGCTTTTCTAAACTCAAATTGCAAGAGGTTTGATGCAATTCTCAGATAGGTGGTTGATTAATTATGAAGGATTTTAGCCTTCCTTTTATAAATTTTCTAATGGTAGGGGGTGTAGTTGTGTTTAATCATGATTGAGTTGGGGTTAAGTCTTTGGTTCCACCCTTTGAAGACAAAGCAAAGTTTGTGTCCTTAAAGCTTGGGACAAGTAGACAAGATCAATGGACCAGATTCTCTTTCACTTTGAGTGAATGAGATTCAATTTGGCTTGATCCATGTGAATGTCTTTCCTCAAATCTTATTGGTTGATTGATTTTCTCTCCTTTTGGGTTTGTTGAGAATAATTGAGATTTATTAATTGATTTAATTGATTTATTTTAGCCATGTACCCCTTGAATGGGTTGAATTTAATTTAATCCAACACTATACAATTGATTGAATTAATTGTATTTTGATTTGATTACACTTGATTAAAATGCTCTCAATTTTGATTGATATTGAATTAAGACTTGATTTTAATTTTGATTGGCTAATTGTGCATTGTGATTCAATTGATTCAATTATGTCCTTGATTTGGTTTGATTTGACTTGATTTTCTTTGAATTATCGTTAAATTATCTTTGTCCATTTTTAGGTGATTAAAAATGCCCCTCTTTGAGTTGATGTGCAAAGCATGTCGATTCAAAGAATACTCTGATCTGGCTTGATAATAGGTCCTGATTCATTGATGGTTGATCTTCGATGTTTGTTTGATGTCTTTTGATGGTCGATCCTTAATTTTTGATACACGATTGATGCAGATATGATCAATATGAAACTCTCAATTGATATGGTTCTGATGATCATTCTGATATGATGGTCCTTCTGATGATGGTTCTCGATATGATGTTTGATTTGATTGATTTCGATATGATGCTTGATTTGATTGATTTCAATATGATGCCCCTTTCATTTGATTATGAAAATTTTTCTGATAACAACTTTCACTTTGATTTGATGATAAGCGCCTTGATTTTTTATTTATTTTTTGATCGGTAAAAGGCCGAAGCCCTAGACATTTTTTATTAATATAAATAGTTATATTACAATGTGACCCCACTCATTGCAGGTGCTGGTAGGAAAGAGCAGGGCTAAGAAAACCTCTAGCCTTGCCTGAGACCATAGGTCCTGACCTTATACAAAAATTTACATGGGCATACCCACGACTCAATAATTGTCGAGATTTGTTAAAATAAAAATTTTCCGTAGGCATACCCAAGGCTCGATACCTATCGAGATTTGTACATATTTTACGTAGGCATACCCACGTCCCGAAAAAAATCTAGATTGCTTTTTTTTAAATCATGAATTATACATAAAATGGTGATTAGACAAGGATTACATCATTTGTACAATTGAAGTAGAGTTTTTGATCCTCCTACTATGTCAAGTATATGTGTTGAACATCTGAATGATAGTCCTTCCTGAAAAAAACAAGACAAAATTCCTCCGAGACCAAGGTTAACCTGCATCAAGATAAAAATTCTACATCTCGGCTACATAACCTATCTAAGAATATTTGATATTGACTATGAAGCCTGTAGTTAAACACTTTTATTATTGACAATATAATACTAGAAACAAATACTCTTGTGATTAAAAATCCTTACCACTAAAGATTAACAATTCCTGCCATGAGAGTCTTAACATTTTAGGCATATTTACATCAGAACTAAATATACTCCTCAGTACTATACTAGTGCTATGACTAATTTCAAGTCATACCTGGCTAACTATTGGAAAGAAGATAATAGCAGAGTTTCATTATGGGCCTCTAATATTTACATCATTAAGCAAAAGCTGCAATGATTTCCAATCTCCTCAAATTGTAAGGCAAAAAATAATTAGTTTGAACATATGGTTATATATATATGTAGATTATATATATATATAACCATGTGTTCATACCCTTACCAGATTTGTGAGATCTTCCGAGGCTTATCCAATATATAAATATATATTTGCAAAGCTCTATATATTAATATATGTATACTGTCATCAGTATACCTATATTTATGACTCATATATAAAAGTAATAGGAAAGAAAAGAACGTCCAGTACCTTAAGCCAAACATACTCTGAAGCCCTGTTAGTTATTATATATACGCCATTTTGAAATACTCATTGGAGGAAGCTAGAATTTATATATAAATATATATATACAAACACCCCTATATATATATTTATATATACCATAAAAACATATGTCCCTATCTCTTGATACTACATTCTCAATTAAGGAAATGATTCAATTGCAAGTTTCCCATTAAAGCAAGTAATAACTTTATTTGTTGCTCAATACATCCCCAGTTCTTATCATACATGTATCCTATGCTGAATGTTCCAACTTAATTTTAAATTTCCTAGCTGAATTATTTCCTCTTTTAGATTGTTTTCTGGAGGTGATAAAATGTATATAAATATAGATATACTGTTATCAACATATCTATATTTATATATATTAAACTATAAAAGGTAATAGGATTGAAGACTTCCTGATTCTGATCTTGCAAATCATTATATCTTAGCTTTAGGCATCAGTATATATATCTATATATACTATTACTAGTATATATATATCTATATACCTAATATATACTCTGACTTTAGGATCCTTTAACTTAATATAGGAATACCAATTGTGACTAGGTTCCGTACTGTATTCTCAAATGCATGCAATTTTACTAACTGTGCCTCATCTTCTGCAACATGAAATGCTTCCCTGAGTAAAAACAATGCTTAGAAGACCTTGCTAGTTTAAAGTAAGATAAGATGGTATATACATACATTTATATATACATATATATAATGTGCATATATGTAAGCGTATGTACATACCATTATCCTATCTGAGGACATCATTAATATAGCACTTAGCAAGGTTTGTTAAGAAGAATATGAATATATGTATATACCTATACATATATTCATATACTCTTACCCATGTCTAGCTGTGTAGCAAAATAGTAAAAGTATCCATTGATCCCCTTCCCAAGGGCATCGTTGCAAGGATTTTATTAACTCCTTATAGTGACATACTTAACATGACTTAGTCCATATAATGATAAAAAATTAGCTATGAATACCTTCATGTCAAAGGGAATCCGATCATGATTATCATTTCCAAGTATTTGCTCTAAGAGTGTATAATAATGTCAACCATGTATTATGGAGATGCCCTTTAATCTGCTATTGTGAAAGTACTGTTGCCCAAAATTTCCCTATCATTCCCTTTTTGGCCACATCCTGTTTGTTCCAAGAAATGCTCAAGTGTCAAAACCCTCTATGTTTTCTACCTTTTGGCCCAAAAACCCAGTGTGTTTTCGACCTTCTCTCTGAAGGCTCAGGATGTTTTTGAGTTTCAATCCAAAAATTCTCTGTGTTTTTGACCTCCAGTTTGAAAACCCTCTATGTTTTTTACCTTTAAGTGCGCAACTCTGACCAAGCGGGTCCCAGTTCCTCATAGCTATGCAAATGCATTGGAGATCCAATGGTTGTCGCATAATCTCATGGAATCTTTCAAACCCATGAGATCATGCGACAACGGTCAGATTAGAATCTCAGTGGGTCCACATTTTTTGAGTGAGGTGGCATATTTCCTAAGCACGCTATCGTGACCAGGTGGGTCCCAGTTTCTAACATCACCGCGGGGCCAGTCAGCAGTTAAGAAAACAACAAGCCGCCATCGGTCAGTGGCTAACAGCTTATGGTTGGTCGCATGATCACATGGGCTCTTCTGAGCCCATGCGACCATGCGACAAACCGTCAGCGGTCACAGTTAAGGCAGTTCACAATGGTTTTTGTGGTGCGATTTCATGCTTGTCGCATGATCGCATGCGGCTTCCTAAGCGCATGCGACCATGTGACAAGCCTCTAGCGGTCAGCAGGGACTTTGACTCCGTTGGTGGGTCTATGGATGGTGATGTATCCAATTGGACTGAGGTGGCGAAGGTTCTAGCGGGCCTGGGTGTCTATGTGGCAGCAGGGTGAGATCTCAAAGGCTTGTCGCATGATCGCATGAAGCCTTTCGAGCTCATGTGATCATGCAATTGTTGACTTTTTCAAATGCAATATGGCCTATTTTTCATGACTTCCAGGTAGCGTATTGTAAGGTTATGGTCTACACAGTAAACCATCTTTTCTAGCCCTTCTAAGTGCTCCTTAGCAAAATAATTGGGACTAGGTTCCGTACTGTATTCTCAAATGCATGCAATTTTACTAACTATGCCTCATCTTCTGCAACATGAAATGCTTCCCTGAGAAAAAATAATGCTTAGAAGACATTGCTAGCTTAAAGTAAGATAAGATGGTATATACATATGTTTATATATACATATATATAATGTGCATATATATAAGCGTATGTACATACCATTATCCTGTCTAAGGACATCATTAATATAGCACTTAGCAAGGTTTGTTAAGAAGAATATGAATATATGTATATACCTATACATATATTCATATACTCTTACCCATGTCTAGCTGTGTAGCAAAATAGTAAAAGTATCCATTGATCCCCTTCCCAGGGGCATCGCCTCAGGGATTTTATTAACTCCTTACAGTGACATAATTAACATGACTTAGTCCATATAATGATAACAAATTAGCTATGAATACCTTCATGTCAAAGGGAATCCGATCATGATTATCATTTCCAAGTATTTTCTCTAAGAGTGTATAATAATGTCAACCATGTATTATGGAGATGCCCTTTAGTCTGCTATTGTTAAAGTACTATTACCCAAAATTTCCCTATCATTCCCTTTTTGGCCGCATCCTGTTTGTTCCAAGAAATGCTCAAGTGTCAAAACCCTCTGTGTTTTCTACCTTTTGGCCCAAAAACCCAGTGTGTTTTCGACCTTCTCTCTGAAGGCTCAGGATGTTTTTGACTTTCAGTCCAAAAATTCTCTGTGTTTTCAACCTCTAGTTTGAAAACCCTCTATGTTTTTGACCTTCAAGTGCGCAACTCCGACCAAGCAGGTCCCAGTTCCTCATAGCCATGCAAATGCATTGGAGATGTGACGGTTGTCACATAATCTCATGGAATCTTTTGAGCCCATGAGATCATGTGACAATGGTCAGATTAGAATCTCAGTGGGTCCACATTTTTGAGTGAGGTGGCATATTTCCTAAGCGCGCTATCATGACCAGGTGGGTCCCAGTTGATCGACCCCTTGATTTTTGATGATTTTACCTATGATAATAGGATAACATGCCCCCTAAAGAAATCAATCAAAATGATTTTGGATGATTTGATTGAGATTGGGAAATTTTGATTTTTTTCCCGATATAAAAATTTGAAAATGCCCCGTTCATGAGAGAATTTGATGATAAAAGATTTGATTGATGAGAAGAGATAAGGTGTTGATGCTCTAGATAAGTTGATGATGATTTGGTATCATTTGATGTCAGTCACCTTCACTTTAGTGGGATCAACCTCTATCCCTTTGGCAGATACAATGTAACCTAGAAGTTTACCAGATTGAACTCCAAAAGCACATTTCTTAGGGTTAAGCCTTACTTTGAACTCCTCTAACCTTTCAAAACAATTTTCCAAGATAGGTAGATGTTCTTTTCTTGAATGTGACTTAGCTAGTATGTCATCCACATAATCCTCCATGAACTTATGCATCATATCATGGAATATTGTAGTCATTTCTCTTTGATAGGTTGCTCCTACATTTTTCAAGCCAAAAGGCATGACATTCTAACAAAATGTACCCCATGCACATGTAAAGGAAGTTTTATCTTGGTCTTCAGGTGCTATCTTGATCTGATTATAGCCACTAAATCCATCCATGAGTGAAAACATGGAGTGTCCCACTATTAGATCTACAATGGCATCAATGCTTGAAAGGGGAAAATCATCTTTAGGACATGCCAAATTTAAGTCCCTAAAATCCATGCATATTCTGATGTACTTATCCGCTTTTGATACCGACACTATATTGGAGATCCACTATGCATAATCAATGGCTCTTATAAACCCCACCTTTAATAGCTTCTCTAATTCCACTTTGACAAGTAATGCTATATGAGGGTGCATTTTCCTTAGTTTTTGCTTGATCGGTTTGGCTCCTTCCTTTATGTTGAGATGATGCATTATCAAATTTGGGTCAAACCCTGGCATATCATCATAAGACCATGTGAAGTTAACTTTCTTTTCCTTAAAGAACTTAATGAACTCCGTTCTTTCTTCGCTTGATAGGGATGATGCTAAGTGGATGAACTTTGGCTCTACTTCTGATCCAATGTTTATCTTTTCTATTGGTTCGATTAGAATTGGAGACCTTTCATCATAGTGATCTGGTAGAACATCCAAACTCCCTTCTATAGGTGCCTCAATTGGGTTTTCACCTTTAGAAACATCCTTTATTTCTTTTTTTTCTTTCTTTTGGGTTTGAGCCCCACAGTGGGTGCCATTTTGTGTACAAATGAATGTACCTTCATAGAATTAAGGTTAATCATCAACAATAAGTGAAATAATAACTAAATACAACCACAATTGAGAAACTATTTAACAAAATCAATGATTAATTGAGCATCCTATGGCTCTCTAACTAAGATGTTAATGAGTGAGCTCTCAGTACGCTCTCACTAATGACAGTCCTAGTATGAGAATGATAAAGATAAACAATGATGCTAAAGCTAACAATTATCAAGATAAATGCTAAAATTTCTCTTAAATGCTTTTCTAAACTCAAATTGCAAGAGGTTTGATGCAATTCTCAGATAGGTGGTTGATTAATTATGAAGGATTTTAGCCTTCCTTTTATAGATTTTCCAATGGTAGGGGGTGTAGTTGTGCTTAATCATGCTTGAGTTGGGGTTAAGTCTTTGGTTCCACCCTTTGAAGACAAAGAAAAATTTGTGTCCTCAAAGCTTGGGACAAGTAGACAAGATGGATGGCTAGGATTCCTTTTCACTTTGAGTGAATGAGATTCAATTTGGCTTGATCCATGTGAATGCCTTTCCTCAAATCTCATTGGTTGATTGATTTTCCTCTCCTTTTGGTTTGTTAAGAGTAATTGATTTTTATTAATTGATTTAATTGATTTATTTTAGCCATGTACCCCTTGAATGTGTTGAATTTAATTTAATCCAAGACTATACAATTAATTAAATTAATTGTATTTTGATTTGATTACACTTGATTAAAATGCTCTCAATTTTGATTTATCTTGAATTAGGGCTTGATTTTCATTTTGATTGGCTAATTGTGCATTGTGATTCAATTTATTCAATTTTGTCCTTAATTTTCTTTGATTTGACTTGATTTGCTTTGAATGATCATTAAAGTGTCTTTGTCCATTTTTAAGTGATTACAAATTTCTTATTTTTTTTAATTTTTTTTTGGTAATCATGTTTTAATATAAGTGTTCTCTAGGGAAAAAAGAAAAAGGATTATAAAGAAAGTTATAGATTTAGTTTGATTTGATAAATTTTATTAAAATAAAAATTATTGCATCTCTTCCTATTTAGAATCTTTAACTTGTTATGTACATAAATAATTTTATGGTTGTGATTTGGTTAAAATTATATTAAATTGAAAACTTCTTTAGAGTATTGGTTGGTTATAAATAAATAGTTAGAAAAGATAATTTTTATTTTGAGTATGATTTAATATTAATTATATTTAAAAAAAGAAGAAAAAGTTTCTAGATCAATATTGTTTAAGAAATCTAAAGATTACTTGAAAATGAATAAATGAAACATTAAATAGACTTTGATAAAACCTTAATCATTACCTAGAATCTTATTCAAGTGTCATGCAATTCTAGAGGGTGCAATGGTGTATTAGTGTGACTAGTTAGTTAAATACCAAACTTCTATAGAGGTAAATTTTATTGAAGTTGAATATCAAGATCTCTATAAGAATTAATAATAAATACGTTTTATATTATTAAGATTAGAATTAATCATAAAATATCCAATTAAGGATACTTAAGTTTAATGGAAATGATGTGTTGAGTTTAGAAGATGAAGATGGTGCCTCATGGTAATTATAATACTACACTATATGCTTGAGTGAGGTTACGTGGTCATGTATATTTGTACCTCTAATTGAAATATACATAATTAGTAGTTGTTACAAGTTTGAATGGGAAATTATATGTTTGTCATTCCTTCTTGTAGATGACTATGGTTATAGTTGTGCACTTGTAGACATGTCCTTGGTTCTCTTATTCATTCTTAGTCTAATTGTGGATAACTTGTTATTCATTCGATTTCATATCATCATAACTAGGTCGATCATTGGGAATAGAAGAGGTATTGGGCGTATGTCATGTTTTCATGGGATTTTACATGTACTTAGGGATTGTGATGTTTATAATGATTATCCTAATTTAATAATGTTAATTATGATGATGATTTTAATGTACCAAATTATGATTATCCTAAGATTTAGTTGTATTTCATTCCTATGTTTTCTTGGAAGGCACTTTAGTAAATACTATAATTAAGCAGGTTTCATGAATACTATTTTAGTGTGAGTTAAACTCTTTTTTTTTTAGTTATGGAATTAGTTATCAATTTTAAGTATAGGACTTTGTCCCTGTTCCACCTAAGTGGGTGGCAACTGAAGGGAAAATTGTCTGGGGAACAAGACCCTAGAAAGGGTTGCGTACCCGCTTTCTTGATTTTATAAATAGATAGAATGGGGAGAGTTGAACTACAAAGTCTCTGAGCTTGAACGTAGGAAAGGCCATCGATGATGATCCCCCAAGGCTTAGGTCCTGTCCCTTAGGGTTTGTCTTTGAGTTTCTAATGCAATGATTTCATTTATTCTTAATAATGATTCTCATAGCTTAGCTATCAATAAAGAATTTATTTATGATGGAATTTTATCTAATGTTTGCATCTAGATGTTTAGACATGTGTGTAGTTAGAGGTGTTGGACATGGTGGTCATCATGTAAAAGAAAGTTAGCGGTATTTAGGTATGGAAGAATAATAATTTATTAATTGAGAAGGACAAGTAGTATGATCTCTTTATTCTCTTGACTTCTAGTAATATTAAATAAATCAAATTAAATTATGTTATGCTACTTTATTTGAAAAAAAAAACTATACAGTGTGTATGACTTAATGAGTATAATGTCCTTGAGCCAACGGTTCCTTGGTGGGGCATTAAAGTACCACATAGTGAATATCAACAACAAAATAAATAAAGAGAGATCAAACACTTCAGACAATGCCTTGAAGGTAATAGAAATGATGCCCTAGCTCTCAAAGCTCGCAGGTCATCAAGCATTACAAATGAAAAGATGTAAACAATGCCAGTATTAAATAGTGAGCTCATGAACAATGTATGATGCCTTAGCTTGTAGCCCTCGAGCCATCAAGACATTTCCTAGTGAAATGATCATAAACGGGGAGTACCACATAGTGAATATCAATAGCAAAACAAATAAAGAGAGCTCAAACACTTCACACAATGCCTTGAAGGTAATAGCAACAATGCCCTAGCTCTCAAACCTCGCGGGTCATCAAGAATTCCAAATGAAAAGATGTAAACAATGCTAGTATTCAATAGTGAGTTCATAAACAATGTATGATGCCCTAGCTTGCAACTTGCAAGCCATCAAGACATTTCCTCATGAAATGATCATAAACGGGGAGTACCACATAGTGAATATCAATAGCAAAACAAATAAAGAGAGATCAAACACTTCACACAATACCTTGAAGGTAATAGCAATGATGCCCTAGCTCTCAAACCTTGTGGCTCATCAAGCATTCCAAATGAAAAGATGTAAACAATGTCAGTATTCAATAGTGAGCTCATAAACAATGTATGATGCCCTAGATTGCAACCCGTAAGCCATCAAGACATTTTCTCATGAAATGATCATAAAAAGGGGGTACCACATAGTGAATATCAACAAAAAAACAAATAAAGAGAGATCAAACACTTCACACAATGCCTTGAAGGTAATAACAACAATGCCCTAGCTCTCAAAGCTCGTGGGTCATCGAGCATTCCAAATGCTAAGATGTAAACAATGCCACTATTAACATTCATATTGTGCCATTAAATCAACAAATGCCATCAAAATGAAATTGAATTAATGAGAAGACAAAGCTTGAATGCCTAACTCAAGTGCCAATGCCCTCTTCCCACATAGTGTCAGCCTCTTTGTGTACACCAAACTTGAATGCCCTCTTCGCGCCATGCAAAAGTGTAGTGCTATCTTCGCGCCAACTATTTGAATTCACAAAAATTACAAATGACACTTTCTTTTTCTTTTTTATTTGTTTATAAACAAATGGGTGTCACAATTACAATGTCATCATCTCTATTACAACACCATTAGGGGCACTTGCAAAAAAAACATAAAAAACAAACACAAATTGTAGTGGCATCACAAATTGGCATCGAAATTTGACCCCAAATGTTGCAGTGGCTAGTGCAATGTCTGGATGATGTAGAGGGTGCACACATCGACAGATTAGGACTATCCTATCTACATGACATACACAACATCCAGGTAAATCAAAGATTACTAGGTGCATTGGTTGAGTGTGCCCACTCGGAGATGAACACATTTCATTTGTCGCAGGGGGAGATGACAGTTACCTTAGAGGATATTTATAGGATCTTGAGAGTACCATTCCACGTGCCATGCGTGGAGTACGATGTGCAACTGAGAGTGGGCACTTTGGCACTATGGGCCATATTCTAGGATGATCTAGCGATGGGTCAAGCCATCACATGGGATGACTTAGTCAGCCAGTATGGTGCAGGGCATAGATTAGCCATTGTACTAGTAGCATTTCTGGGCTGCTATCTGATGCCAAATAGAGGACATCACAAACTAGAGTGTGGCTAGGGATGCATGTTGTAGAGGATGTTTGATCATCCAACTATGAGATTTGGATGGGGCCAGTGTATGTTGGCACAGATGTACTATGAGATGCACAAGATCATGTATCGAGATATGCAGAGCATGGCAGTAGGTGTATTTGTACTATAGATATGGGCCTGGGAGCATCTTCCCATGTGTAGGCTAGTTTTTCATAATACCAGATAGCCTTTGGAGCCCTATATATATAGGTACGGAGGCCCTATGACCTAGCCAACATTGGGTAAGATGGAGCAGTGGCAGGCTCAGATTGATGACATGGTGGTAGTGGTTTAGCAACCGTAGGTAGGGACATAGGTCTGAGATGATGCCAGGCATGAGCTGCCACATATGTTTTGTTCACATCCCTTGATAGACCATACTATCAGTATCATTGATCAGCTCCCATTATCATGGGTCCTACGGCAGTTCGGTGGGATGCAGGATATTTCATAGGAGTATTGCACATATGTTCACTTCACCGATGAGGTGAAGAAGGGATGGCAGATGAGATTGGATCAAGGTAGGTGCATGATAGAGGCATGAGTACCATTAGCTTGATGGGATTATATGGCAAGCGTGGATGATGCAGGGATGAAATTGGCATACAGGGACCATTTGTTAGCACACCCATAGCCCTAATTTACAAATCTAGTTGGCATGGGTCAGTGGGCATAGTAGGTTGTGCGGCCGCCACCACAGTAGCAGGTGGCACAAAAATAGATACCACAATAGTAGTAGGCAATGTAGCAATAGGTGTCTAGGTGGAGGACCAAGTAGACTCCCATTCCTCCTAGATAGATGGCCATAGATCCTAGTGCTGGTAATAGGAGAGGTCAGGATAGATCGACCAGACAGAGGATGGGGGATACATCATAGCAACGGCCTCCTGACAAGGAGGCACAGGTCAAGGATACCATCATGCAGGATCAGGCAGCATAGGGACCACCTCCTGGAGATGAGACCACATAGGATTTGCTACGGAGGACCCGCGATAGATTATGGCAGGCTTAGTGGGAGCTCATGCATTGGGACATACAGGTCACAGTTTGGGACACCTAGATTGTAGAGAGGGATAGAGAGATTAGAGGGCTGTGAGATGACCTAGAGAGGGTGCAGGTAGTGACATGATATGAGTCTACTCAGGTAACTTATTACTATGTGACTTATATTGGTGCAGTTCCAGAGCTAGCAGACCAGGTTCCACAATTTTCATAGTATGCCGGAGCACCATCAGTTCCACAAGGACCCCCACTATAGGTACCACCTCAGGGAGACATGCCACCTCCTACACCTCCTTCAAGTGGTGATGGTTAGAGTTAGATTATGATCTTGATGTATTGTAGCCCCATTTTTGATAGAATGTGCTCTAGTGGCACCATTATTTTGTATACTGACATTCAATCGATATATATATATATATATATATATATATATATATATATATATATATATATATATATATATATATATATATATATATATATATATATATATATATATATATATATATATATATATATATATATATATATATATATATATATATATATATATATATATATATATATATATATATATATATGAGCTCATCTTTTGATATCATTGTACATGTCATATATTATTTTGGATTTTTTTATGTTTTATGATATGTATCCTAAATGATTAATGTATGGATTAAATATGAGATGCAAATGAATATGTATGAGATGCACATAGTTCCTTTATTTATGTATGGATGAAATGCACATGTTGTTTTTGTTATCTATGTATGCTATGTGAAATCCAATGATAGATAAATGAAATGTATGATTTGATTTATGCTTATGATGGATGCACATGTATATGAATATGTAGATGTAGAATGTATGCATATGATTTTATGATAATGCACTTTGTGAATGCAATGCATATGGTACTAATCATCTCATGCAGAATATTGCAATACATGACAAGTACTAACCAAAAGAATGTGTTGAAGATTGAGAGTGAGGACTAGACACTTGTGCAGTCAAGATGAACCTAAGATGTGAGATGAGAACCCTTAGCAAATAAATTCAAGAGAATGCAATGAAATGAGCATCAAAATACTGTCGCTGTGCAAGCCTAGAATGAAAATGCAAGCCTAAGCTAGATGCAACCCATAAGACTTGGTTGTTGGATCCATTATATAATTACCATCATAGAGTTTTAGTATCGGACAATTTTAGGATGCCATACAACCCCCACTAACATTGAAATCATGAGAATATGAATATGACGTTAGTCTTAGATTTTTCAGAATGAGGTGTAAGCATTAAGGCACAAGAAACCAAAATGACTTGAACACCTATTCCTTTTGATTTAGAAAGTTAACATAAGCATCAAAGCGTAGTTGCTAGAATGACCTGAATGTTCCTTGCATACAAACATGCCAGATGCATGATAGTTCCTCCTTTTGATAAGTTAATGATAAACATACCAAAGGTTCTTGTAGTGACTCTTACATTCACTTTGCAGGACGAGCATCAAAATTTCACTTGTAGTAGAAAGAAGTCACTCAAACAGACAAGGAGAAGATCCAACCTCACCAAAGTTTCCATATAAAAGGATTCAAGGTACACATGGCCATCAAACATGAGATGAAGGCTCTCATAGTGGACACCCCTCTTATATAGATTCATTGGATCATTGGAACTAAACTGACAAACATAAAGCAAAGAAAAGATCATGCCCCCAGTCTTCGCTTCTCTCAGTCAAGATAGATGTCTTGGAGTTTCTTGAGTAGGAATGATAAAACAAAAGAAAAAGTACATGAGGAAAAGCTTAGCATGTCTCAAAGAATTAAAAATCCAATTTTAGTTTTAGTTTGAAGTTTAAGCGGATTGATGTCAGATCAAAAGGATACAGCATGAGAAGTCTCAACAAGATGGCGAAAGTAGGCAGACACAGTGAGAACCACTGGTGACTGACGTGAGAGAGATTCTCAAGGAGAGATCAAAGTGTAAATGGAGTATTAGCAAGAAGATGCAGTGAGGACCACTGGTGACTAATACAAGAGATCCTCAAGGAGAGAGATCTGAGTACGAATGAAACATCAAGAGGTAGACGCAGTGAGAACCACTGGTGTCTGATGCAAGGAAGATCCTTTGAAAGTGATAGGACAATGCCCCCTAGAATAGGAAGGTGCCCCTAAGTGTGACCAGTTTCAATCCATGTAGAGTTGAGCATAATCTTGAAGATAACTAAGAGCAAGTGCATGAGCTAGCAAACTAAAGTGAGAAAGCAAGGAGTAGATGTACAAAGCCAAGCAGTGCTGAAAGAGGTATAACTTTGTGGAACCAGAGGTGCATGTTTACCAGGTTTTCACCATCTTGGTAGAGATTCTATTTTTCCTACCATGATGCCTATTTGCCAGGTCTTCATCAATGGCACATTTTTTTCTTTTTTCAATTTTTTTGTATTTTTTGATTTTTCAAATTTTTTGTATTTTTTATATTTTTATATTTTTTATATTTTATATTTTTTTGGTATTATCAAGGTTCCTTTTTACCAGGATAATAGATACATCAAAGCACCTGTTTACCAAGTTTTCACTAAGATGATCATTTTTTAGGACATTTTGCAATTTTTAGGATTTTTTCAGAATTGAGTATGTACAAGGAGCATGTAGAAGATGTCTCAGCTGTAGAATCACTTTAGGTGTAGAGTGTTGATTGGATCTTTGAGCTATTCTCCTTTAGTAGTAGAGAGTTGATAGGCACTAGACCCAAACTTTGTAGTGATAACATATAGACCAAGCCAACTTGGTTCAAACTTTCCCTTCTGGATCCGCTATCGTTGATTCTTGGGGTTTTCTCTCAGGACAAGATCACCCACTTGGAATTCCCTTGGTTTGAAATTCCTATTGTAGCTCTTAGAAATCCTCTTATGATATGCTTGGAGGTGATCAAATGCCACTTGCCGACATTCATCCAGTATTTCTAGCTCTTTCAGTCGAGATATTCTAGTATCTTCATCAGTAATGAGGCCCTTAGAGAGACTCACAAAGTAGGAATCTCAACCTCAATTGGTAGCAAAACATTCACTCCATAAACCAAAGAAAAGGGTGTGGCCCCTATTGGTGTCCGTATACTTGTGTGGTAAGCCCATATAGCTGAATTAATCTGGAGATGCTAGTCTTGTCCAGATTTGTGTACTGTGGGATGCAGGATCTTAAGGATTGTCTTGTTTGATGCTTTCACCTGTCCATTACCCTGGGGATAATAGATGGAAAACTAGTGCTAAATTATTTTGAACTTAGTGCATAACTCTTTCAAATCCTTGTTCTTGAACTTCCCTCCATTGTCAATGATTATTGAGGAGGGTACACCATACCTGCAGATGATGTAATTCAGTATAAACCTGGCTACAGATTTGCCATCAGCGATGGTCAGAGGTACTGCCTCAAACCATTTAGTAAAATAATCTATAGCAGTGATAATGAACTTATGTCCTTTCAAGGAAGAAGGATGAATCTGACCCACCAAATCAAAGGCTCATTGCTGAAATGGCTAGAAACTGATGAAGGGAATGAGCTCCTTGGCAGGAGCGTGAATTAGATTTCCATGTAGCTGACACTGTTTGCAAGATTTGGCATATTGTGTAGCTTCCTTTTCCATATCCAACCAATAGTAACCAACTCTAATAAGCTTATGAGCCAATGTCAGGCCACTCGACTGGGAACCATAGATTCCTTCATGCACCTTAGCTAATGCACGTTTAGACTTGTCAAGCTCTAAACACCTAAGGAGGGTACCATCTAGACCTCACCTATACAAGTTGTTAGCTACAATGACATAGCATGAAGCACTATGGATTAAGTGACATTTCTCATTCTGGGTGTAAGTGTTTGAAACAATCTGGTCATAGAGGTAGGAGTAGATATGATGGTAGCAAGATGAATTGTGTCCAATGATGGAACAAATCATCCTAGATTCATGGGTATTGTAGGCTAGGTAGCGTAATGTTTCCACCAGGAATTCATGTCAGAAGTCATTTTCTGGCATCTGTAGCATAGAGGCAAGAGTAGCCATTGCATCAACTACTTTGTTATCTACTCTCATAATGTGCTGGAAATTGATATGTGCAAAGTATTTTCTTAGATCATCAACCATCCATTTATAAGGCACCAACTTTTCATCCTTTGTCTAATAGACATCATTAACCTGATTGATGACCAATTTTGAGTCTCCAAAGACTTTAATTTCATCTACTCTCCATTCTATGGCTATCTTCATGCCATTAATTAGGGCTTCGTACTCAGCAATTTTATTTGTACAAGGAAACAACATCTTGTATGCTTTAGGTAAAGAGTACTTACACGGGGTAATGGACAATATTCTGACACCTGACCCCTGCTGGATGAACGATCCATCAAAGAACATATTCCATGTTTGATGTGTGAGAAGCATTATGGACTCATCTAGAAACTCAATGTTCAATGGTTGATGATCTTTGAGAGGAGCCTCTATCAACTGATCTATGATCACTTGTCCTTTGATGGCCTTTCTCTCTACATACTTAATGTCAAACTCACTGAGTATCATGACCCACTTTTCCAGTCTACCCATGAGGGTAGCTTTATTGAGAAAGTACTTTAATGGATCAATTTTAGCAATAAGTCTTGTAGCGTGAGCAAGCATGTAGTGCCATAGTTTTTGTGAAGCAAACACCACTGCTAAGCAAGCCTTCTCTATGAAAAAATAATTTTCTTCATATGAAACCAATGTTCTGCTGATGTAATAAATGGCTTGTTCTCTATTATTTTGATCTTCTTGAGCCAACATGGCACCCATAGATGTATCTGTAGCTGAGACATAAAGGATGAGTGGCTTCCCATGAATAGGAGGCATCAATATTGGTGGATTTTCAAGATATTGTTTGATCTATGTGAGCCCTTTCTCACAGTCTTCATTCCATTCATAAGTCACACCTTTATGTAAAGTCTTGGTGAAGGGCTATGAATTATCATCCAATTGTGCAATGAAGTACCAAATAGACTATAACTAAACTTGGAGACCTCTCATTTGAATGATGTTGTGCGGTGGAGGCATTTCCATGATAGCTTGAACTTTCTCAGGATCTACCTCTATGCCTTTAGCATATATGATGTAACCCAATAGCTTGCTAGAAGAGACACCAAATGCACACTTTTTTGAGTTGAACCTCAAACTAAATTGTTCCATTCGATCTAGTATAGGACCTAGATCTGTAAGATATTCTATCTATTGCATGCTCTTAGCCAAAGTGTCATCCACATAGTCTTCCATTGTTTTGTGCATCATGTCATGAAAAATAGTGGTTACAACCCTTTGATATGTAGCTCTAGCATTTTTAAGTCTAAAGGGCATGACATTCCAATAGAAATTTCTCCAAGCATATGTGAAGGTAGTCTTTTCTAATCTTCGGGCACAATCTTTATCTAATTGTAACTAGAGAAACCATCCATTAGAGAGTACATTTCATAGCCAGCCATCATGTGCACAATAATGTCAATATTGGGTAATGGGAAGCCATCTTTAGGACATGCTTTATTTAGGTCCCAAAAATCTATGCAAACTCGAATGGATTTATCATGCTTAGAAACTAGAACAATATTGGAAATCCATTCTGCATAGTCAGTGGCTCTGATGAAACCAGCTTTGAGAAACTTTTCTAACTCTGCCTTGACTAAGAGTGCCACATGTGGATGCATCTTACGAAGCTTTTATTTGATAGGCTTAACACCTAGTGCAATAGACAGGTGATGCATGATCAGATTAGGATCCAATCCAGGCATATCAGAGTAAGTCCATGAAAAATTGACTTTCTTTCTTCAAAAGAAACCGGTGAATTATTCTTTCTCTTCTGTAGATAGTGACTATGCCAAATGAATGATCTGAGGTACAACTTTCATGCCCAAGTTCACTAGTTGGGTTGGTTCAATCAGCACTGATGATCTTTCTTGAAAATGACTTGGAAGCGTATCAAGTATCTCATCCTTGGGCACCTCAAAGAGGTTTTCAAACTTGGATACATCTTTTATTTTTATTATTTTTGGCTCTGACACTACCACAATGTGGTTTTCACCATCAGAGCATCTATTCTTTTTTCTTTTAATTTTGTGACTAAGATACTTGATATCAGTTTTAGTCATGTTGAAACTATCTTCGCTAGTGGAGAACGTTATAGGTTTGACAATGTTCAGGTAATAGGCAAGAGTATAGTCATTCTAGAACATAAGGAATTCACTAGATGGAGAGGGATAGTTCCAGTTGATGAGCTCAGGATAGCGGAGTGAAATTGAAGTGGTGGGTTCAAGTGCATTCATAGTATAGTCATCGAAAGTGTGGACAAGAAAGTTGAGACCTAAAGCAATCTCATCTAGAGGTGTGTTCGAGTCCCTTCAAGACCTCATGTTGGAAGTAGAGGGTATGTTAACATTAGTGGAATCACACTCGGTTGTCCTAACACTAGACCCTTCACCTACTTTGAGAAGGTTCTCATACACATGAAAAACATCTATATCTTTATCAAAAGTTCCATCAGACAAGGAATCAAATTCATACTCATGTGAGTCAGTGATGCTTTATATAGGAATTCCATCAACACTAGCTATACCATCTAACTTATTTTCATCTCTTGTAGTATTAATGGTTTGCTGGTTTTTTTCTTTCTTGAACTACTCTTGAAAGGATGGTGGCATGTACAACTCACCCACATAATTAGGATCAGTAGTTTGGATTTATATCAACCGCTTGTATGTCAGTGGAGTAACCAAGGTAGTGTCATCAGAATCACTGTCAATCTCTGCCATACTGACACATGGTAAAAAATCATCTGGTTCTACAAGGAATGCACCAAGATATGGAGGAATAGGATAGAGAAAGATATCCTCATCAGAGTTGTCCTCTAGATTTTCCACTGTGGTAGTTTCTTTAGGTTTTGGCTCGAATTATGGTTCTGGCATAAATTTGTTAATCCCTAAATGAAATAGGATTTTCTTGAAGCCCATACTTGCGGTGTCTTTGGTTCAATGACATATGGCTTCAATTGGTTCAAGTAAGCCATTGTCATTCACCCCTATAGGGCCACTCCCTTAGTAACCAAAGTGCTTCATGATTTTGAAGGCTTCATTGTATGGTTCTTGTTCTAAGTCACGAGCTACAGTGAGTGTTTCAGATGTGTCCTTACCTTTATAAACCCAAGCTCTAATGGCCCTATCCTCATCCTCATCTTCTAGTGGCATTGTGGCCCATATAAAGGTGCCATCATAGACTATTTGAGGAGAAATGATAGGAGGTTTATTGCTCTCAGAAGGTTTCCCATAGGAACATGGAGATGGAGGAAAAGATCCTAATGACAACACAAGCTCAATTTGATATCCCCCCATGCCTGTATCTTTGAGTTTCAGACTCCATTCCATTTCTTTGAGTTTGGCGTCGATGAATTCAGTGGACTCTCTGTTGGTTGGGACAAATCTATCAGCAGATTATGTGAGCGTATTGCAAGAATAGCCCATATTGGTAGGTACTGTTATTTCTACTCCGTGGAATAGGAACTTGATACATTGATGATATGTGGATGGAACTGCCTACATTTCGTGAATCCACGATCTTCCCAACAATATATTGTATGCAAGGGGAATATCTAGAACTTGATAGATGACATCCCTCTCAACAGGTCCAAATCAGATTGGCAGCACAACTAGACCTTTGGATTTTTGTTCCTCTTCATCATATGCCTTAATGGTGATTTTCTTGTGGGTATCTTTGCAATCTTCATCATAGCCTAATTGGGTGAGCAGCTTAGCAGAGAAAATATTAAGGCCAACACCATTATCAATGAGGATGTGGTGGATGCACTTTGGGCCTATCATGACTTCAATATGCAGAGGACCATTATGTGGATGGCTCAACCAATGGTCATCTTCCTTGGAGAAAGATAGATAATGGGGTGAGGTCAAGTGACCCACCATGGATTGAAACCGGTCAAGATCTAAATCTTTTGGGACATTTTCCTTAGCGAGGGCTTTATCAAGAACCTACCTATGAGAGGCGAGATCTTTAACAACTCAAAGATAGTGATCTGAGTGTTGGTACATTGCAACTGGTCTAGGATGCTGTAATTAGAAGGGCTAGGCATGGGGACTGATTTTGAGTTCTTGTTGGCAGGGCCAACAATAGATTTATCCATAGCTTGTTTTGGTGCAGATGTAGGAGGCTCGGGACCCTTAAGAATAATCTTTGCATGAGATCAGTTAAAAATGTTTGCACAATCCTGAGATTGTTCTAGTTTGGAAGAGGGAGACATAGGGCCTCATAGGACAAATGGAGTCTTAGGATTAGGTGCATCCTCACTCCCTTTGATGGTGATCACATCATAGTATTCGACCTCAACAGGTTCAACCATATTAATGACATTGTCATTGGTATTGTATGCATAGTTAACCTTAGTGTTTGCATTTTTGGTCTTAGAAGATTCACCCTTCTCATGAGGAGGAGAGGGGTCCTTAAATGCCTGATGATCTGAGTTCTTCTTATGACCGCTCACAATAATATCACCATTGTTGATAAAATCTTGGATCTTATGTTGAAGTTGGATGCAGTTGGAAGTTTTATGACCCTTGTTTTGATGGTAATCATAGTATGTGGTTTCATTCCATCAAGTAGGTCATGGTTGTGGATCATAAGGATGCAAATTTTCTAGAGGAGTGAGTATTTGGTTTTGCACAAGGGTCTTTTAAACCACGTCAAGGGGCTCTCCTAGGGAAGTGAACTCATGTTTGGGTCAAGGGGCCCAAGGTTTGTTTCTGGAAAACTTGGATGGTTGCTGAGTATCTGTCATAGCCTTTTCAGTGGCTTTAGCTACCTATATACTAGAGGTAAGGTTGAAAACAACCTTTGAAGGTTTTGGGGTCACATTGTCAACAACTCCATCATTCACAACATCCTAGTTTTTTTTGACAAACTTAGCTTTGTCCTTGTTTGAGGAGGAAGACCCCTGTTTGTTATCCTTGTGCAAAGTTAGCTCTCATTTCTTAACCATGAATGCTTCTATTCTCACAGCTTGTTTAATCATATTATAAAAAGTTAGGGGGCCTCACAAGATTGTCTAAAAAGATATCAAGCTTTTCAGACTCAGGTAGTTTGTGAGGATATTTTGTACAGAGTTGTTTCCATCTCTGGAGAAATGCCAAGAAAGGTTCCCCTTTTCATTGTTTCAGATTGAAAAGGTCTTAGATATTAACTAGATGCTAGATATTGTGTGAATAGTGTTGGAGGAAAAAATTAGCAATCTCATCAAAAGACTTGATGCCAGTGGGTAGTCGAGAGAACCACTCCATAACATATCCACCCAAGATATGTAGAAAGAGACACATGAGGTAAGTCTGGTCATGTATAAACTCCATAGATAGATCACCAAACTCTCTTAAGTGATCTTGGGGATTGGAAGTACCCAGATATTTGTCATATTTGGGAAGCTCTACTCGCTTGGGAAAAAGGTGGCATGTGAAGACTTTTATTGAAGGGAAAAGGATAGATGTTTTCCAGTGTGAACTATTGTGCTAGTTTATCCTTATCCTTCACAAGTTGACTAATTTGGTCTTGCATGTCTCAAACCAACTTTTGTAGTTTAGTGGTCTCAATCTCTTCTTCTTTAACTACAAGTGTATGTACTTTGTAGTCTGGGGGTAACTTGGCCCCTTCTTTGGCCAGTTCTAGAAAGTATTTCTCCTTCTCTTCTACAAGGAGAATTTCCATCATCTTGAGAAGAATTTTATTGGCTTTTGCGGTATCTATGTTGTTTTAGGTTATCTCCTCATCATCATTACCAAGAATTAAAAAAATTCTTGGAGATTGATATAGATGCTAGTCATTTTGAGATTGATCATGACGTTGGTCATTTCAAAATTGATCATGGCTTTTGTTGTATTCACCCTCTTGGCATTGGTATTGTTCTTCCATCTTGTTAGTGTGCAACGTGCACAGACTTAGTATGAGTGTGTGTAGTATGCCGAGAAGTCATGGCAATAGAGTTGATAGGGTCAAGTTTAGATGGTGACCTTTCAGATTTTTTTTGGTCTTGAAACAATGGGTTATGTTGTTCTTGAAACAATAAGTTGAGATGTGTTTAAAACAATGAATTATAACACTCTTGGAACACTAGATTTCGATTCGAACTGATGTCTATGCGGAATGAATGTCTGACATGAGGTCAACTAATAGGAGATGAGGATCGAGATAGGAGATGAGGATCGAGATGGGCTCTCTTTTGAGGCAACCAGTGAGGTGGAACATTAGGATCCCTCACAGCACATAGATTGCATGATGGGTTCGGAACAACCTCTTCCTTGATTGTGAGATCTACCTCTACCTTGTCCAGTACCATGTAAGGGGAATGCATTACCACTTCTAGTTGTAATAGTCATAGACAAAGATTAAGTAACGAGAGAGGACTTAGGATTATGCTCAGAACTCTATCTCTAGGATATCAAAAAGATGATGAAGGTGAAATGCACCCAGCATGAATCATTGAGAGTAAGGCTAGAATAGCCAAGATGTGACTATCACATCGCAAGGTACAAGAGCACAGTAGGAAAGGATAAACAATAGAGAGATACCATGAATTTAAGCAATAATAGCTTGGTTCTCAACCCAAGAAAAATAGTTTAAGGTAGTGGATAATAGGAGAATAGGCAGAAAAACCCTAGACAAGAACCAGATTAGATAGAAAATCAATCTGTTGATGGGAATAAGCTCACTATTTTGAAAATCAAGAGACGGTCTCGCACGAGGAAATGCTAAGCTTTGCATGAAGATGTGTTGTCTCACGTGAGGAAATGCACAGGAAACTAAAATATCATGTGGGAAAAGACCAAAGTTTGATAGTTTGACACAGTTTTTGAGACAAAATTGGATTCTGAGACACAACGTGAACTGTTCTCTAGCAGAATTTCTAGTTTTTGGACTAATTTAGGACAGTTTGAATTAGAAAATCTCAGTTTGAATGTTTGAAATCAATCCTTTAAAAGCATAGATTTTGGACTTAACAATAAATAGTGAAGCAATCAGTAGTCAAAAATAGTTCCATCAAGGACAAAGCAACCCGGAAGAATCATGGGAGTCTTGACAAGTTTGATCATTTTGGACAGTTTAAGACTCAAAAAAAACACTCAGTTATCCCTACAAAGAAAATGGTAGAGAAGAAAAAATCTATGCCTCACAACTGATGTGCATGCATTCACCTCACACAGTCATGTCACCCCCTAGAGGGTGCCTATGTTTTTGGTGTTTCCAAGGACTCAATAATATATGTTCAAAGGTTACCCTTGAAGCAGGGGCCAGTGTCATATACCACCTTCAAACATCCAGGTGCATGCCTATGGTGAGAATCTAGGGGAGAGATTATTTCCCCTCCCTATATAAAGATTATGTCTCCTTTCGGAGGTGAACTAGGTAGGCAACTAACTAAGAGGGTGTTTAATAGGCTTCCATTCACACTAACCTTTGATGCCTCCTATACAGGGCTAGGGCCTCACAACCACATCGACACCTAAAAGTTATACACCCCCACTTTGGAGTCTTTAGACTCAACAAAGATACTTTATTATAGTGAGGTGGAATCACCGACAAAAGGTGGGTACTCACTTGGGTCATTCCCAAAGGTTCAACTTCTGGTAGGCCCTCTAAAGGTGACACAGACTTGGCTTGGATTCAAGGGTTGGAGTTTCTAGTTCTCTCAAAGAGAGAAGAGCATAATCCTTTACCTCTTCACCTTACCCAAACACACCAGACATGTCTATCACTGAGCTAACTCCTCTTTAGCCAATCCACAAGCTTTTGGGTTTCTAATTCTCTCAAAGAGAGAAGAGCATAATCCCCAAACAAATGGACATGCTAAAGATTTGTTACCTTTCCTTGCTTCCCTAGGTATCTATCATGCTAGAAAAATCTGGGTCTCAGATTCATCCATGGGCATCACTTCCATGTAATGAAGAGCCTATTACCGTATCTTGCTATCAAGACCCTTAAGAAATCTTCACAAGGCCCTAATTAAACTATGTGAATAAAATAATAAACAGACAAAATATTTTTGAAATAGCTTTGGCAAACATCCTGCAAGCAAACTGTCAGTAAGTATGCATAGTTATGTAGTCTTCATCAAACATCCTGCAGCCCACTCTTATACTATATCAAAAAAATAGAGACATGAAAAATCACAAAAAATAGCAATTGTCAGAAAATAGCACCAGGAAAGTATAGAAACTGAGAATTTTCAAAAATCTGATGGCAAGTTTTGCGCGAGCAAATGCTTGGCTCCACGTGAGAAAGAACTTTTATTGTGCGAGAAAGTGCTAGTGAATGCACAACTTTGCACGATACAGTGGGAAACCTCACATGAGATTTCATACATAGTTGTACGGCTATACAGACAAAGCATTAAATTTTGTCAGAAGAATTTTGAGAATGAGGCCATAAATGAGTTTTTTGCCCCACGGTGGGTGCCAAAATGTTTATAACTGAATGTGGACCTCTTATTCAGCCATACACTTCAACATAGTCTTTACTCATCAACCACATATAAAAATTAATATGAATTACTCATTTCGCACACCCATATAAATCAACCTGTTACCTCCTATTTAGGTGGGGTTTTGAGTAACTCTCAAAATTGAGAGTCCAACAACCATAGATCAAGTGCTAAAATGGAGGATTTAATTCTAGGAAATGATGTAATTGAAATTAAGCTAGAATGAGAATACAATATTAATCTAAGAAACGTGTAATGGAAGAAGCATTAATCTAAGTACATGGTAAGTAAACTAAATTAAGCATGAAAATGCATCATTATACTAAGAAAGGAAGTTACTCTACTATGCAATATAAAAATAGCTTAGAATGTAAGAGGTGAGACAATAATTCGGCAGAGTTTTGATGCTCAAAAATTGCCTCTCAAATGAGGAATGAGAGGGTTCTAATATAGAGAAGTCCAGGTGGAGATTGAAGAGTTTCTTGCAAAGAAACAGTCAACCCTTCATCTCCTTGGTGGGAGGTGAAACAATTTGGAGAGATTATTTAATTAAATAAATAAAATATGGCCAAATGGGTGACTTTTCCAATTAGTTGAATAATTAAATTCAAATGAGGATATTTCATTTAAAGAACTAAATATTATTTAATTCCTCTTGATGTGTATTAGCTAAAAGGGGTGGAATTAATTTAATTAGAGTGCTAAGACTTTGTAATTAAATTAATCAACCATAGGGTTTATTTAGCCAATAAATGTTGATATTTAGGAATTAAATATAGCATATGATTAATGCAAATTTAGGGTTTTTTTGCATTTGACACTAGGTCAAGTAAAGGCAATTAGGAGACAGAATTGCCTAGTACAATAGGATTTTGATGATGTAGAAATTTAAAGAAATGGGACTAAATGCACCAAAATTGGTTAGGATCGCAAGATGCCAATTTTGGGGTATTACAACAACAACATACACATGTCCTACAAAAAACAATTAAGTACACGCACAAATAAAACTTGTTTAAAGGTTTATAATTCAAATATAATCATAAATTATATGACATACACATGTAACTAATATAATTTAATGTTTTACAATAAATTGAATTAAATTACCAAGTTGTATGAGGTCTGAAACATGATCATAATCTTCTAATGCAAATGCATGATATAGGTCTTCATTTATTGTATCATCTTCATCTCGTGTCTCACTAGGCATTAAGGATTTTTGTTTCCATTCTTCAACCCATTCTGTATTCTCACATTCTTCCCATTCACTTGCAACACAAAATTAACAAAAACATGCAAGCTCCCTAGTCCATATAGTCCAAGTGTTAGAATTATAACTCCTAAATGAATGTCATTTAGCTGATCTGCTGATTGTATTACAATCCTATCTTGAAAGGATATTCTTCTCTTCAACTAGCCAGAAAAAATGTCTGATTGTAGAGTTCTGACTTGATCCTGTAGACAAACTTGTTTAACACCATTCAACAATTGCACGTGCATCTTTCAATTTTTATTTTTCCTAAAATTTGAGTTTCTCTCTACAAAGGGCTCTCTTAACACATGCACTAACACCATCATGTTCTCTCTTCCCATGTCCAGCCTCAAAAAAACTCTAGATGTGTTGGATATTTATTTTATTATGTGTCCTACTCAACCAATAAAATATTCTAGCATTCTTGAATTGCCCTGTGCAATTATCTAACCATATTAGATGTTTTGTTATATGAATTTCTCTCCCCCTTAAATTTGCATAAAAGGTCTTAAAGAAATACTAGACAAACTCTAATGAGTGTAACTTATTATCACTCATATGGAAATGGTACTCTCTCAATATTTTTTGATCCTCTTCTGTACTATCAAGTGCATGCCTATAGACAATATGAACAAAAATTGTTACTTGCCCTGGATTATAATATTGTGGTTGGATCTCATCTTTTGGTGCAAGTGTGTAGTTCTTTGCAAAGTCAATGACTGAAAGTATACTACCAATTGGAAATGCATTCTTGCATATGAGAAATTTTCCATCAAGCCATCTAGAATTTTGAGAGTGTTTCACATATTTAGGTATGACCTTACTCTTGAATTCATTCATAAAATAATTAACACTAAGTTTTTTAGTTATTAGGTCGTACCATTTTCCAACTTTTCCAGCCTTCAATGGATATTCAATAGTTTTAAATCTTTGTACATCAATGAATTGTTGTCCAAAATCAAATGAAATATTTTCATGCAAACATTCATCTAATAATTTAAGATTGCCACATACATTACATACACCATAAACACATGCATTCAAAAGATAAAATTTCTCATTAGGTGGGTTACAAAACCAATTTGATATAAACTCCTTTACAATTTGAGGTGTTATATTTATACCACATTGCTGCAATATTTGATTAGTATGCATAGTGGAACATATAGATAATGATAACGAAATTGAACATGCATTTTGCAACAATAGGTGATTATTTATTTGTTAATCCTTACATACCATCTAATAGTTAACATGTTATCATCCACAAATGTTTTATACAATTCTGTTTGAGTCATATCTAAAAGGTGTTTTGGATGTGGATCACAAACTTTTGAATCGACTCTTAATTTAAGAACAACTCTGGCATTAGGGGATACTCTTGTATTATCGTACCAAAATTTTTCAATCAAAGTTTTAACTTCACCAATAAGTTTCATATAAGACCTCGGGAGTCTGCCACTGAAGATCCATAAATGGTTTATCGAATCACTTTCAAAGTTAACTCTTCTCTTTACAGCTCTTGTTAAAGTTTTACAATGAATCTTAAGATATCCACTTATGTTTGGAATCATTATTTTATTAGTAGTAGTTTTGTTTACTAAAGTTATTTTTGTTGCTCGTCGTGTCACATTACTATCTTTAGAATGACTTCTCTTTCCAATTGTGTCAAAGGCACTAGCAAGAGTTGATACAACTTGTTTTAGAGACTCATCCTTCTTCTTTGATTTCACATAAATACCTAACCTCTTCATCACTTTTCGCATTTTAGACATTTTAATTAACTGTAACATTAATTGACATTGAAATCCAAATTTTTTATTATAAAAAAATTATCTAAACAATATGCTCTCATGTGTCCTAATTTGTCTCCATGAAAGAAAACCATGTAGATTATCTAGAACATCATTTTTTAAATTTAAAATTATTCATTTATTTCATTATCATTCAAAGTAGTTTATTTCTCAATTGGTGTTTCTATGTCTACATCCACATTGTTGATTTCAATTTGAATTGGTGTTTGATTTTTAGTTTCATTCAGGGTTTGACTTTCAGTTCCTTTATCACTATGATTAACAATACTAATTTGTGGAATTTGATGCACAATTAAATTTGTTAATCTATTTTCAAGAATAAAATTTAAATCATTTAGATTGTAACCTACTTCTAGAAATTCATGAACTTCTTTATCAGAATAAGTTACATTTGGATGTGAAGACATACTTGTATCCAATACTAGATTAGAAGATGCACTTGAATTTTTTTCTTCAACCTCTGCATCCATTATGGTATCTTCGTTGTCCTCCTCTTCTGAAACAATTGTTGAACTCGATGCTCCAACATTATTTAGTAAACGAAGTCTTTCTCTTCTTTCCCATTGTCATTTTGCCTCCTCTCTATTTGTTGTAACCTCCTCATCTGTCAAAATATTCCTTAGCCTCTATCTACATTGGTTTGATCTCATTTTTGCACCAAGATTTGAGTTCAAATGATTCTTTTTGAATGTTAGATCCAAAACAAGATAGAGGAAGAGAATGTTGATCCAAATATTTTGTTTTCCTAGTACGAATCATAAAAAAATATGATTGAAAATTCATCAACCATTGAGATCAGGTCCACAGTCCTATATTTTGGTTGCAATGACTCTTTATGAAATGAGCACCCATTATTTAAATGAAACGGGTGCCCATTTTGTAATTTCACAAAACAGGCACCCATTTTTTGAGTTTAAAAAAATGGCACCCATTTTGTAAAACTATGAGTGGGAACTGTACCCACTGGCTTGGTTTTTGGTTTAGGACAAGCTTGGTGGGACCAAGCCCATGTGTGGCCCTAGAAAAATATGGCTAAGGCATTTCACTATAAAATTTCTACCTTGCCATAATCTTTTTGACACCTTCTCGAATGAATTTTCTGATAAAACAAAAACCTATTTTAGCTCTTATTGTGCAGATTATAAAAATATAAATTTTATAGTGATATGATAAATTTCAATATTTTTACAATATTTATTAAGCCAATGTGGTACCTAAACTTGAAATAGTAAGGCTAACTAAAACTTTAATAACTTTTTTAATTTTACATTTTTTGAAAATGAATTATATGACATCAATCTATATAGAATTTCCTTCAAATTATTTTTTTTTTTGAAAAAAGTGAAGTTATCATCAAATCATGGTGGCCGTACACGAGAGGTTTTGAAAATGTACTTTATAAATTGATAAAAAAAATATTCAATAAAAAAATAAGATAAAATATTCTCATCAATCTTCAATGTGTTAGGTACCTTTTCCCCAAAGGATTGACAAAAATACATTCATTTACTTCTAAAAAGGGTGGTCATACACATGTGAGGTGTGGTCCTGAAACAGGTATTTTGAAAAAGTGGTTTTTAAACATGCATACTAAAATTAAATTTATACCATGTGGGTATTGAAATAAATTACATATTTGAAAACTAGACTCCGAGCACTAAATTTTATATTACTGAAGTTTTCCAAGATTCAATATTTAAGTGCCTCAAATTTCAACATCAATTGATAGAAATTTTGAAAAACAGAGAAAACACTTCCACTTTTTGGCCAAAAGTGGGACTCAACTTATTGCAGCCACCCAAGAAATGAATCCTTTATATTGAAAATAAAGATATTGACTAGTCTTATGAATTTGATGAAGCATAGAAAAATATCTTTCAAGTATAATTAGATTGAAATGTATAGAGAGTGTTTAATATGCATACACTCATCAAATAAAGGAGTTTGATTTCCGAAGTCAATGATGTTAGTTTTGGTATAGAATGTTGGTGTGAAATTTAATGTTCCACAATATTGAAGATTTGATAGGCCACCCATAGGGTTGATGTGATTAGGATCCTTATGGTCTAAGGTTGAATTTGTGAAAATAAAATCATCATGGTCACCTTTTTCAACATGTCCACATTTGATTTGAGATGTTTCTTGAAATGAACAAGAAGAAGAATTGAGGATGTGATCTTCTATTTTTAAGGCACTCTTAGAAGAAGGACAAACATAACTCATCAAGTCCTTGATGTGAGTGTTCCAAGGCTTGCTTGCACATCTACCAAGAGACCTAGATTGTCTCTTCTAGGATCCTATTCTTCTCTAGGATCTCCCCAAAGGCCTAGATGATTAACTAAGGCCTTATCAAGCTCCTCTCCAAGAGCCAATCAAGTTGTGCTTCACCTTGAAGGACTAACACCATGTAGATACTTCACTTCTTCTCCTACACTTCGAAGGATCTAAGTGCCATCTCTTCAAAAACTTCAAATTTCATTGTAGGGGTGTCTATCATCTTGAAAACATTCATATCTTTTCCATTTTGATCCATTTAGAAGGATCTTCAAGCCTATCCTTATCGGATTCAAAACTTCACCTTGTGGAGGCCTAATTAGGCCTATTTCCTTGTAGCCTTTTACAGAGGCCTTTGCCAATTCTTGCAAAAACTTTCCAAACAACCTAAAACTCTAATCCCACATTTGGATACCCATTTGGATTTTACAAAATATTTCAAAGGTTTTGGACTCCTAAGTTCTCCGTACATAGGGTTCCTACAATCTAGGGCTAATAGGGCTAAAAGGCCTATTTACTAGGACTGACTGTATTTTTATTTGAATCTCACCCAAAAATTAGTCTAATGGATTGGTATGAATTCAATCCTCATAGCATGTTAGGATATGACTATATCCTACCTAGAACTATACTTGTGACGTATAGTACTTCTCTTCCCTGCAAGAAACCTTCAATTCTTCTATTCTAAACCTCTAACTGGGAACTGTCTGCTCACCTAGGGTTTAGTAGTAAAAATAGCTACCCATCTACTCTTGAATCCTAATCCTAGATATATATAGACTATTGACTCCCCTAACATAGCCATCCACCCTTAGGAGATTCCCATGGTTAGATTTCATGGGGGAGCCATGAAATGACTAACTGGTCAGGACAAGACCAGGAAGACTACTAAAACAAAAAAAAATTATATAGGGCCTTAAAATATATCAAAACAACTTGACTAATAAATGAAAAGCTCTTAGAACTATCTAAAGAACGCTAAATAATCACTAAATCAAGACTTTCAATCCATTACATGTCACTATCACATCAAATAGCTTGGGTTTTTCCACAAATAGAATTGCAGAGCTCTATTCAATATTCACAAACTATTACAATGCATGAATCATCTCAAGATTTGAGCCTTACCTTTACATTAGATACCATTTCCATGTTTTTAGGGCCTGTTGGCTGATCTCCCACTTCCTATCTTCTAGGGGATCCAAGGTAACCAAGTTGCATGTAACATTTTCCATTATTGCAAATGTTGTCATGACAACTTCTAAAAAATTTTGGTATCTTTGTCACTATGCAATATTACTAACTCTTAGGGCCTCTACCTCATATATTTCAAGGAACCACCTCATTAAATGGACTCATGGCATCTTTCCAACATCATTATGTTCTTAGAACACATTTAAGACTCTAACTCAAACTTTAAGCTTCTAACACTGAGAAATTAAAAACTACTAACAATGGATATTTTGGTGACCTTAGTCCTAATGAATAACTCACCTAGCCCACAATAGAAATGACCTTCTAAGGTCTTAAAACAAACTCAACATCCCTGACATGGCTAATGTCAGGTACAAGACAAAACATCTAAACCATGGAGGTTAGCCTAGGTGTGCTCCTGCACCATCCTCCCCAAAACAAAAAGTTCAATCCACCCTTGGATTGAGTAAGCTAGGATCAATTACCATCTTCTTGAATTCCACTTCCTTGATCCATACTACATCAACATCAATTTGACCATGCTTCTTTATCAAGTGTTCTTTGTACTCCTTGGTTCTAGTCTTCTTGTAGACTCTAGTATCTAGTATATTGTTAGCTCCTTTGACTGTAGTAGTAGGTAGGTTGAGATCTTCCACATCTCTAATCACTTCATTGAGACTTTGATCCATGTCTAGTTGTGGTCCTTTGTAATGAACTAGATCTGCTATGTTAAAGATAGGGGATAGTCCACTATCTTCCGGTAGCTCCACTCTAAAGGCATTGTTACCAAACGTAGCCAAGATAGGACAGGGACCTATCCTTCTCACCTGCAACTTGTGAGGGACTCCCTTTTGAAGTCTAGACTTGTTGAGATGCACCATAACCAAGTCTCCCACATTAAACTAAACTTCTCTTCTACTCTCATCCACCTTGGTCTTATGCTTCATGGTGTTCTCTGTCAAGGTCTTCCTCACTGTATCATGTATCTCCTGCATTGCATATGAAAAGTCATCAGCATATCCACTTCCCTTCAGTCCATCCTTCAAATCTCTCAACTCATAGAGTCCTCTAGGATGTAAACCATAGACTATTTCAAAGGGAATCTTCCCTATTGATCTGTTTATAGTGTCATTGTAGGCATATTCAGCTTGGCTAATCAACTAATCCCATTGTTGACCGTACTCCTTGGTCAAGAACCTTAGCAAATTTCCAAGGCTTCTATTGACAACCTTAGCCTGGCCATCAGTTTGGGGATGGTAGGCCAATCCAAAGGATAAATTAGTGCCTAGCCTTTTCCAAAGAGTATTCCAAAAATGACTCATAAACTTGGTGCCTCTATATAACACAATGCTCATAGGTAACCCATGAATTCTCACTATCTCCTTGAAGAAAAGAGATTCTATTTGGCTAGCATCATTAGTTGTCTTACATGGCACAAAGTGAGCCATCTTGCTAAATCTGTCCACAACTACATACACACTATCTAGACCTTGTCTTGTCTTGGGTAACCCAACTATGAAATCCATACTCAAGCATTCCCATGGACTAGTAGGAATAGGTAGTGGTTGATAAAGGCCTACATTTGAAGAAGTTCCCTTGGCCTTTTGACACACTATAAAACTTTCCACATACCTCCTAACATCAAGATTCATCCTTGGCCAATAATAGAACCTTTGAACAAGTTCTTCAGTTTTAGTGATCCCAAAGTGACCACTCAAAGCACCATTATAATTTTATTGAATTAAATTCGCTCTAATAGAGCCTCTAGGAACACATAATTTATTCCCCTTAAACAAAAGATCACTTTTCAAAGTATACTTAGCATACTTACTATCAAAATGATTCTTGTATTTAGCACATACCTTATAAATGTTTGTAAAATCTTCATCATCTACATATAGATCCTTGAAATGATCTATTCCCATGCTCTTCAACTGGATCTCTTGGATAGTGAGAGCTCTTCTAGACAATGCATCTGCCACTTTATTGAGTACTCCTTTCTTGTGCTTGATATAAAAGGTGTAAGCTTGTAGGTATTCAACCGACTTCATGTGCTTGTGACTCAACTTCTCTTGTGAATTCAAGAAACTAAGTGCTTGGTTATCCGAATACACTATGAAATATTCCTTGGGAAGAAAATAGTGCCTCCATTTTCTTAGATCTTGGACCAATGCATAGAATTCAAGGTCATAAGAAGAGTACTTCTTCTTGGCTTCGCTTAAATTTTCTAAATGAAAAGCCACCGGTCTACCCTCTTGGCTTAAAATAGCTCCTATAGCCACATTGCTAGCATCACACTCAATGGTGAAAAGCTTCTCATAGCTTGGCAAGACTAAACTAGTTTGGGTAGCTATCTTTTCCTTTAGCAACTCAAAGCTTTTGTTAGCATTCTCATTCCATATGAACTTAGTCTTCATGCCTCCTTTAATGGTGTCCAACATAGGAGCACAAATAGCACTAAATTGCCTTATGAATTTCCTATAATATTGAGCAAGGCCATGAAAAATTCTTACCTCTGTTGCTATCCTTGGAGTAGACCAATTTATGATGGCTTCTACCTTGCTAACATCCATTTTTAGATTTCCATGTGATAGAACAAATCCAAGGTACACTAGCTCTATTTTAATGAACTCACACTTCTCCAAGTTGATCATCAACTTCTCCTCATGCAACTTCTTGAAAATAGTCTCAAGATGTTCTAAAGCTCTCCTCTTGTCTTGCTATAAATCAGTATATCATCAAGATATACTACTACAAAATTTCCTATGTAGTCTTTGAGGACATCATTCATGAGCCTCATGAATATGGAGGGGGCATTGGGGGTCTTGAAGGTTGTTTTCCACTCATCTTCTTCATGTATTCTTATTTGGTGATAGCCACTCTTCAAGTCTATCTTGCTATAGTACTTATCTTCACCTAGACAATCCATTAGGTCTTCAATCCTAGGAATAGGGAACCTATACCTTATAGTTATCCTATTAATAGCCCTTGAATCTGTACAAATCCTCCAAGTTCCTCCTTTCTTAGGTGCAAGGATAGTGGGTACGACACATGGACTAATTCTCTTTCTAATAAGACCTTGGTTTAGGAGTTCTTGTATTTGTCTAGAAATCTCCTCATTTTGTTGAGGGGTCATCTTATAAGCTGCCTTATTAGGAAGGGTAGCTCCTAGAATAAGGTCTATCCTATGACTTATGGCTCTTTTAGGGGGTAAGGTTGATGGTTTTCCATCACTTACTATACCTTGGTAAGTCTACATCATGATTTGCAACTCCTTTGGTAACTCTATCTTTTTCATCACCTTGCCTTAATCTATCTCTCTTGGTCTTAGAACCAATGCATAGCCAACCCCTTCACCTTCTTCCATAGCTTTAATGAACTCTTTTTCACCAACCATGAGCACATTTGGACCTGCTATCTTCACCTCTACATCCTCTAACAGTGACTGAATTTTAAAAGTCACATTATCCTTCTTGAAAGAATAGGAATTCTTTCCTCCATCATGTATGGCTTGGCATTCAAATTTCCATGGTCTACCTAGGAGAAAATGACATGCATCCATAGGTAACACATCACAAAAAAATTTGTCTTTGTACCTTCCAATTGAGAACTCCACCCATGCTTGTTCATTTACTAACACATGTTGGCCTTTATTGAGCCATGTGATCGTGTAAGGATTGGTGTGGGGTATCCTTGTCAACTTTAGCTTGCTGGCTACTTCCTCTAACACAATTTTATTAGTAGATCCTAAGTCTATGATGACTCTACATACTTTCCCCATCATCTTGCACTTTATCCTAAACAAAGATCTCCTTTGGCTTGGCTCTTCATTCACCAGCTCCTTGATCAAGGTTCTCCTCATCATGAGGTTCTCTCCTTCCTCTGAATTCAATGGTACTTCAGCATGCTTCTCTGCTGCATTTTTCTCATCATGAACTAGATTAGTTCTCTTATCACCTCCTTGAGAAGTACTAGCCTTCTCTAGACACCTATAGGTAGGGTGTCCCATTTGGTTGCAATGGTAGCATTTCATATTGGCAAAATAGTTGCCTCTTCCTCCTTGTCCACTACTTCTTCCTCTAAAGCTAGAGTTAGAAATCCTTCCTCTACCACCTCTACTAGAGCTTCCTTGTTTCTACTCACTGAATTTGATGTCTCCTTAAGTCCTTGATTCAGAACTCCTTCCACCATAACCACCTCTTTGTCCTCTACAATCTTTTCCCTTACCTCTACCTTTAGAGGTTTTCTCTTGTTTTCTCTTGCCCTTCTCTTCTATCTTCAAGGCCATTTGATAACATTGGTAGATGGTTTTGAAGTTCACTAGACTAATTTATTCTTGAACAGACCATTTGAGGCCATTCAAGTACCTTGCAAGCTTGATGCTTTCATCTTCAACTACCTTTGATCTTAAGCATAGCTTTTGAAATTCCTTGGTGTATTCTTGAACATCTAGATCTTTTTGTCTAAGATTATGTATCCTCCTATGTAGCTAAACTTCATAGTCATCAGGAAGGTAGGTCTACTTCACTTTAGTTACCATGCCCTTCCATGTAACTATAGGACCCTTTCCATCCTTTTCTCTTTCAGTTTGCACAAACTTTCACCAAGTAAGAGTTGAACCTCTTAGCCTTGACTTGGCCACCACAAATTTTTGTGCCTTTGAGATACCATCACATTCAAAGTGATTATCAATGTTGTCTATCCAATCCACAACTAAATTTGGATCCATTTGTCCACTGAATAATGGCACACCCTCCAAAGCTTTTCCACTCAAAGCCTTTAGTTCTTTTAAGAAGGGTTCTTCAAGAAGAACATGGTTAGGTGTTGGAGCTTCCTCCTCCAATTATAGTTCCTTTTCTCTTTCTTCTTTCTCTTCCTTTTGGTCAATTTTTTCTTTGACCTTATCAACTTTGTCTTGGACTTCACCCAAGAGCTACTCCATTTGAGATAATCTTTCTCTTAGCAACCGATTATCCTCTTCTTGCTCCTTAACCTTCCTAGCTAACTCAATGTTATTCACCATCATTTTATCTTCTACTAATCCAACTAGTTTATTTTCTCCCACTGATTCAGTAGGGTGAAACATCAACCACAAGCTTGATCTATTCAAGCTCTGATACAAATATGATGTGAGTGTTCCAAGGCTTGCTTGCACATCTACCAAGAGACCTAGCTTGTCTCTTCTAGGATCCTATTCTTCCCTAAGATCTCCCCAAAGGATTAGATGATTAACTAAGGCCTTATCAAGCTCCTCTCCAAGAGCCAATCAAGTTGTGCTTCACCTTGAAGGACTAACACCATGTAGATACTTCACTTCTTCTTCTACACTTCGAAGGATCTAAGTGACATCTCTTCACAAACTTCAAATTTCATTGCAGGGGTGTCTATCATTTTGAAAAAATTCATATCTTTTCCATTTTTATCCATTTAGAAGGATCTTCAAGCCTATCCTTATCAGATTCAAAACTTCACCTTGTGGAGGACTGATTAGGCCTATTCCCTTGTAGCCTTTTACAAAGGCCTTTTGCCAAATCTTGCAAAAACCTTCCAACCAGCCTAAAAATCTAATCCCACATTTGGATACCCATTTGGATTTTATAAAATATTTTGAAGTTTTTGGACTCCTAAGTTCTTCGTACAGAGGGTTCCTACAATCTAGGGCTAATAGGGCTAAAATGCCTATTTACTAGGATTGATTGTATTCTTATTTGAATCTCACCCAAAACTTAGTCTAATGGATTAGTATGAATTCAATCCTCATAGAATGTTAGGATATGACTATATCCTACTTGTAATTTTACTTGTGTCATATAGTACTTCTCTTCCCTACAAGCAATCTTCAATTCTTCTATTCTAAACCTCTAACCAGGCACTATTTGCTTGCCTAGGGCTTAGTAGTAAAAATAGCTATCCATCTGCTCTTGACTCCTAATCCTAGATATATATAGATTATTGACTCCCCTAACATATCCATCCACCCTTAGGAGATTCCCATGGTTAGATTTCATGGGGGAGCCATGAAATGACTGACTGGTCAAGACAAGACTAGGAAGACTACTAAAACAAATTTTTTTTATATAGGGCCTTAAACTATCTCAAAACATCTTGACTACTGAACAAAAAACTCTTAGAACTATCTAAAGAACACTAAACAATCACTAAATTGAGACTTTAAATCCATTACATGTCACTGTCACATCAAATAGCTCAGGTTTTTCCACAAACAAAATTGCAGAGCTCTATTCAATATTTACAAACTATTACAATGAATGAATCATCTCGAGATTCAAGCCTTACCTTTACATTAGATGTTGTTTCCATGTTTTTAAGGCATGTTGGCCAATCTCCAACTTCCTATCTTCTAGGGGATCCAAGGTAACCGAGTTGCATGCAATATTTTCCATTATTCCAAATGTTGTCATGACAACTTGATGAAGGGTTCTCCCCTTAATACCACAAACACATAACATGAATAGAGAAACAACAAAAATTAGCAAGAACATAAAATGGGCTTCTTATTATCTCCACAAATGTAGAATTACAAATTTTAGAATTACAATATGCAAAGGCACATGGGCATTTCCATTACAATATTTTGTAGGAAAAAGCCTCAAATTATTAGCTAGAACTACTCTAAATTTCTCTGAACTACCGAAGACAACACTACAACCTTCCTTATATAGGCAATTTTACACCGCTTGAGAAGGTTTCAAAAATTTAGCCATAAAGGCCAACCAAACTTAGAATTATTTTATTTTTCATTTTATTACATCATAGTAGGCTCAAAACATCTTTTGAAACCCAAACATAAATTTTGAAGGAAATTTATTTTCTGCCATTTCAGGTGGCCCAACTTTTGTAGACCATAAGTCATCACCCGTTTGTTGGAAACAATTGTCTGAAATTGCTACTCAAATTATGTATTGTCTTTGATGTCACACAATGTCATAGTCTGCAGTAATCAGTTCCTACCGAGCTCAGTCGGTCTGCCAGACAGGAAGATTAGTGCTTACCGAGTCCACTCGGTTATCAAAGAAAATTTAGCATTTACTGAGTTTAGTCAATCATCAAAGAAAATTCAGTGTTTACCGAGTTCAGTCGGTTGTCAAAGAAAATTCAGTGTTTACCGAGTTCAGTCGGTCATCAAAGGAAATTCAGTGTTTACCGAGTTCAATCGGTCGTCAAAGAAAATTTAGTGTTTACCAAGTTCAGTCGGTCGTCAAAGGAAATTTAGTGTTTACTGAGTTCAGTCGGTTATCGAAGGTAAAGGATTGTCAGTGTTTACCGAGTTCCCTCGGTCTCTGAAAGATTGTAGAAAGTTATGGTCACCAAGCACTGTCGGCCCTTGAAGGATTTTTGCAAATAGAGTTTGCTTAATTCAGCCGACTATTATACTAAATAATGTCGATTTGACAAATCTAAAATCATATAAATAAAAGGTCAAATGTGAAAAAAAATAAGAAATACAGCAGAAGATTTACAGAAGAAAGATAGGAAAGGTGTGTGCAAATTTGTGAAGGATGTTCAGATATCCTTAAGGTGCAGTAGAGATTTATTCGATCAGGAAGGATCACACTTATGTAGAACATAGATCTATAATCAGCAAGGCAGTTGCATTATTATACAGGTCATTTTCATTGTTACCTTCTTATCATTGTAACAGTGAATTCTAAATCTCTTAACCGAGTTGGTTTAACAACCATATTGTAAATCCTCTAACAAGGTGACAATTCCATTGAATTGTTTTCAAGACCTCTTACCAGGCCACTCCTAGCAGGGTGATTAAATCCTCTAACAAGGTCACACCTAACAATGTGTTTTGTAACCTTTTACCGGGTTGGCTTCTAATTGGGCATCACTTCAGAAAAGTGAAAATCAGTATCTAGATACATTGGTGGTTTTTCCCATATTGGGTTTCCACGTTAAATCTTGTGTCTCTTGTGTTCTTAATTTCTATCTTAATCATACACTAGTGCTGATGAATATCTAAAAGATAATTTTGCTAATACTTTCTGCATCTTCAAAGTTACTGCAATCTATTTACCAAGTGCTAAAACAGATAACATTCTTTAAGATATCCTAAGGGATCTGGAAAGAAATAATTGTGAAGTGTTTTATGGTTGACTGATTCACCCCCCCCCCCTCTCAGTCACTTCATCCATATTCCATCAATTGGTATCAGAGCTTTTGGTGCTTGCAGGAAGGGTTTCAAGGACCTAAGCTAAAGATCAGGATGTCTTACAAGAGGGAAATTCCAAAGCTCAACAGAGATAACTTTTCTGCATGGCAAGGTCTCATGCGACTTCATCTGGCTTCCATTGGTGATTTAGGATGCAAATACATTGATGAAGAATACACAATTCCTACTGGTGCATTAACTGTTGAAGACATTGCAGAGAAAAAGACTCATAACACCATGATGATAGACATTGCATCTGCTCTCAGCTATGAAGAATTTGATGATATTAAAGAATGCACTACTACATATGAAATGTGGATGACACTGAAGAAAATATATGGTGGTGATGAAAATGTGAAAAGAGCCAAAGTAGAAAGCCTAAGAGGACAGTTTGACAAGATGAATATGAAGGAAGATGAAAACATTGCAAAATATGTTGAAAGAATCAAAGCAAGTGTAAGTGCAATTAGAGCTTCTGGAGGAACAATCTCAGATGAAACTATTATAAGTAAGGTACTCAGAACATTACTCCCTATCTATGCAATAAGAGTATCAGCTATTCAAGAAAGAAGATGTGAAACAAGCCACAATATAACTTTGGATGCTTTAGTTGGAAGATTGACAGCCTTTGAATTAGACAACTATGACAACTATGTTCCTAGTTCCAAAAATATTGAATCAGCATTTGAGGCCAAGGTTTCACTAAAGAAGAACAAGAAAATTAAAGAAGTTCAGTCAGAAAGTGAAGAAGTATCAGAAGAAAGTTCTGATAGTGATCTTGAAATTGTAGAAGCATTACTTGCAAAGAAGTACTCTAAAGGGAAAGGTAAATATAAAGGTAAAACTCCTTTAATCTATTTTTCATGTGAAGAAATTGGACATATTGCAGCTAGGTGCCCAAACAAGCAAGTCAAGGAAGAGAAGAGAAGTCACAAGTACTATGGCAAAAAGAATTTCAAATCATTCAAGGATAAAGGTAAGAAAACATGTTTTATGGCTAAAGATTCTGATGATAGTGAAGAAGAAATTGTCTTTATTGCTATAAAAGATGAATCTGATGATGATGAAGATAAGATGGCACTTATTTCTCATATAAGCAAAGATGATATATGGATAATAGACAGCGGATGTTCACACCACATGACTGGTGACAAGACAAAATTTGAATATGTAGAAGACTGTGATAGTGGCAATGTAAGATTTGGAAACAATGAACCTTGTTGTATAAAAGGAAAAGGAAGAATCTCATTAACCAAAGAACTCATATGTGATAATGCTTATTGGGTTGAAGGACTAAAACATAATCTTCTAAGTGTAGCACAGCTAATCAACACTGGTTTCAAGGTTGAATTCATGAATGGTCAAGCAAGACTGCTGGATGAAAAAGAAAAACTCATTGGATCAAGCAAACAAACAAAAGGTAACTTATTTTATCTTGATCTCAGTGAATATTCATGCTTTATTGCTCAAATTGAAGAAAGTTGGCTATGGCACAAAAGGTTATGTCATGTGAATTTTGATAACATGATAAAAATAAGCAAATTCAAGAAGGTTAGAGGCATTCCTACTTTGAAGAAACCTGATACTGGTCTATGTAAGAATTGTCAGATTGGCAAAATGAGTAAAACTAGTTTCAAGAGTAAGAACTATCAGTCTAAAGAAATTTTGGAAATTGTGCATATTGATTTATGTGGACCTATTGGAATACAAAGCTATACTGGAGATAAATTCTTTATTCTTTTCATTGATGATTATTCTAGAATGATGACTGTTATGTATTTAAGAGAAAAATCAGAAGCATTTGAAAAGTTCAAATGGTACTTAGCAAGAGTGGAAAAGGAAACAGGGAAAAGATTGAAATGCTTAAGATTAGACAGAGGTGGTGAATTCATCTCCCATGATTTTAACAACTTTTGCATTGAAAGAGGAATCAAAAGACAGGTATCAGCTCCTAGAACTCCTGAGCAGAATGGAATAGCAGAAAGAAGAAATAGATCTATTATGGATTGTGCAAGGACTCTAATGATAGAAAAGAACATCGCTATAAAGCACTGGAAGGAAGCTATCAGCACTGCAGTTCATACCTTGAACCGAGTACAATTGAAGAAAGACACATTCAAAACTCCTTATGAATTATGGTATGGCTATAAACCCAATGTAAGTTACATGAAAATATTTGGTAGCAAGTGTTATATCTTAAAAGAATCCAGAAGAAATAAATTTGATGTGAAAAGTGATGAAGGAATATTCCTAGGATATTCTAGCAAAAGCAAGGCATACAAATGTCTGAACTTATCTACTCACAAAGTCATAGAAAGTATACATGTAAAATTTGATGAGTTTGAAGAAAAGACTGAAGAAGAAAGAAAAAGGGAACCTGAGAACTATAGAAGATTCATTTACATTGAACCTGAAACATTGGCAGACACAACTATCAATGAGGAAACTATATCTACCGAGCTGAGCATAGTTACCGAGTCACAAACCGAGTCACAGGAAGAAGTTCAAACCGAGTCACAGGAAGAAATTCAGACCGAGTCTCAGCCTGAAGTTACCGAGCAAATATCTACCGAGCCCGAGCAACCTGAAGAAGAGATCCTAGAAGACAACAGCATGAATCATTCAAAAAGAAAGGAACCTATACTAGCCAAATATGTCAGAAGACATCATACACTAGATCAAATTATTGGAAACAAATCAGATGGTACTATGACAAGAAGCAAGCTAAAAGGTACATGTCTGCTTACTGACTTTGAACCTAGAAATATCAAAGATGCATTGGAAAATGAAAGTTGGATTGAAGCAATGAATGAAGAATTAGAACAAATACAAAAGAACAAAACATGGACTCTTGTACCTAGACCTAAAGATAAGAATGTAATTGGAACAAAATGGGTATTCAGGAATAAGCTGAATGAAGATGGTCAAGTATCTAGAAACAAAGCTAGACTGGTATGTAAAGGTTATTCTCAAGAAGAAGGTATAGATTATGGAGAAACTTTTGCTCCTGTTGCAAGATTAGAAGGTGTAAGAACTCTACTTGCTTATGCAGCACACAAAGGATTTAAAGTATATCAGATGGATATAAAATCTGCATTTCTCAATGGAATTCTTGATGAAGAAGTCTACATTGAACAACCTAAAGGTTTTGTTGATCCAGATAAAAAGGACATGGTCTGTAGGTTACACAAAGCATTGTATGGTTTGAAACAAGCTCCTAGAGCATGGTATGAAAGACTCCATAACTATTTGATTCATATTAATTTCAAAAGAGCCAATGATAACAGCAATCTATATATTAAAGAAGGACCGGATGACAAAATTGTATTGGCAGAAATATTTGTAGATGATACTATATTTACAGGGAATGAGGATCAGTGCAAAGAATTTTCAGAGAAAATGAACAAAGAATTTGAAATGTCTATGTTTGGTTTAATAAAATTCTTTATTGGTCTTCAAATTTAGCAAAGCAAGAATGGTATATACATTACTCAATCTAAATACATTAAGGAAATACTTAAGAAGTTTGGTATGGAAGATTCAAAACCAGTTGGTACACCCATGTGTACTAGACTGAAACTTACCAAAAATGATGATTCAAAAGAAGTTGATCAGACCCTATACCGATCTATGATTGGAAAATTACAGTATGTAGTACATACAAGACCTGATATTGCCTTAGCAGTCGGTATAGTAGCTAGATTCTCAGCAAAACCTAAGGAAAATCATATGATGGCAATCAAAAGAATCTTAAGATACTTAAGAGGAACTGAAGAATATGGTTTGTGGTATAAATTTGGAGGCAATCTAGACTTAAAAGTGTTTACTGATGCTGATTGGGCAGGGAACATTGATGACAGAAAAAGCACAAGTGGTGGAGCATTTTTTCTTGGAAAAAGACTGGTATCCTGGACTAGTAAAAAGCAAAATTGCACATCTCAATCCACAGCTAAAGCAGAATATGTTGCTGCTGCAGTAAACTGTTCAAATATTGTTTGGTTTAAATAGTTATTAGAAGGTATGAAGGTTGAAATCAAAGAACCAGTTGTTATATTTTGTGACAATACCAGTGCAATAAACATTTTGAAGAATCTAGTGATGCATTCCAAAACCAAGCACATTGCTATTAAATATCACTTTGCCAGAGAATTGGTGTAGGACAAGGAAATCAGATTAGAATATATTCATACAAAAGAACAGATTGTAGACATTTTTACCAAACCATTACCTAAGGATGCATTTGTGTATCTAAGAGGTAAGTTAGGGGTCATTCCCCTATCTGAGGCTCACTAAATACAGTTTTAGTGATGCATCAACCAGATCATGATTGAAAATCAACCAGTTGATGCAGCATATTCAAGGAATCATTGCATATGAATCAGTACTTGAGGTACATTAATTTACACCGGTAATATGTGAATTATCTTTGACATGTGTTGTCAAAGAGGGAGTGTTTGCTATGTCTTTACTATTACTTCAAGAAATTTTCAATAGTTAGAAGGAAGAATTTTCAGGATAAAGGAAGTTTGCTGACAGAGAGAGATTTGAATCTGAACCGAGCTAATTCTTTCAAATTTCTTATGCTATGACATATTGTGTTGCCATCAATGCCAAAGAGGGAGATTGTTGGAAACAATTGTCTGAAATTGCTACTCAAATTATGTATTGTCTTTGATGTCACACAATGTCATAGTTCACAGCAATCAGTTCCTACCGAGCTTAGTCGGTCTGCCAGACAGGAAGATTAGTGCTTACCGAGTCCACTCGGTTATCAAAGAAAATTTAGCATTTACCGAGTTCAGTCGGTCGTCAAAGAAAATTTAGTGTTTATCGAGTTCAGTCGGTCGTCAAAGAAAATTTAGTGTTTACCGAGTTCAGTCAGTCGTCAAAGGAAATTCAGTGTTTACCGAGTTCAGTCGGTCGTCAAAGAAAATTTAGTGTTTACCGAGTTCAGTCAGTCGTCAAAGGAAATTCAGTGTTTACCGAGTTCAGTCAGTTATCGAAGGTAAAGGATTATCGGTGTTTACCGAGTTCCCTCGGTCTCCGAAAGATTGTAGAAAGTTATGGTCACCGAGCACTGTCGGCCCTTGAAGGATTTTTGCAAATAGAGTTTTCTTAATTTAGCCGACTATTATACTAAATAATGTCGATTTGAAAAATCTAAAATCATATAAATAAAAGGTCAAATGTGAAAAAAAATAAGAAATACAGCAGAAGATTTATAGAAGAAAGACAGGAAAGGTGTGTGTGAATTTGTGAAGGATGTTCAGATATCCTTAAGGTGCAGCAGAGATTTATTCAATCAAGAAGGATCATACTTATGCAGAACAGAGATCTGTAATCAGCAAGGCAGTTGCATTATTAAAAAGGTCATTTTCATTGTTACCTTCTTATCATTGTAACAGTGAATTCTAAATCTCTTAACCGAGTTGGTTTAACAACCATATTGTAAATCCTCTAACAAGGTGACAATTCTATTGAATTGTTTTCAAGACCTCTTACCAGGCCACTCCTAGCAGGGTGATTAAATCCTCTAACAAGATCACACCTAACAGTGTGTTTTGTAACCTTTTACCGGGTTGGCTTCTAACCGGGCATCACTTCAGAAAAGTGAAAATTAGTATCTAGATACATTGGTGGTTTTTCCCATATTGGGTTTCCACATTAAATCTTGTGTCTCTTGTGTTCTTAATTGCTATCTTAATCATACACTAGTGCTGATGAATATCTAAAAGATAATTTTGCTAATACTTTCTGCATCTTCAAAGTTACTGCAATCTATTTACCGAGTGCTAAAATAGATAACATTCTTTAAGATATCCTAAGGGATCTGGAAAGAAATAATTGTGAAGTGTTTTATGGTTGACTGATTCACCCCCCCCCTCTCAGTCACTTCATCCATATTCCATCACCGTTGACCCAATTGACTATTATGAACCCATTTCAGAAAGGGGGTGAAGTTCTCTACAAAACCTAAATTAAGAAATTTTCATTCAACCAAAGTTTCAACCTCATCCGGGGCCTCTAAAGCCTTTAAAATTGAGTTCAAAGTTTTTGTACCCTACTGCCAATACTGAAAATTTTCAATATCTTAAAAACTAGACTTGATCTGGCAATGAAACTTTACTGGTAGGCTGATATGACAAAAATGAACCTCTGGAAAAGAAAATAGACCATTCTGAGCTTGAACAAAAAACTTACTAAAAATAGTAAATTTCCAAAAATAGCATCTCTACACAAGATAGCCCTTATTGAAAAGAAACCAAAAATATTTTTGGGTGATGCAAGATTGCTCTTACACCCAGGATGCTCTTGCATTAGACCCCTGGGGTAACTTAAGTAGTGACCCTATCATGACTTAGGTGTGAAGAGGAAAACCAAGGCAGTCAACCTCCTCCCTTGTCAGCCATGATGAATCTTCAATAGGTCATCCTTTCCATTTGACCAGATATTCTTCATATGTCATGTTCCTTGTGCTTCTGCCAACATGACTATCTAGTATGTCCTCAATCTCCTTGGTAGCTGAAATAGTTGCTAGAATACTCCACTATGTTGCTATGATCTCATCTTCAACACCTCTTTCATGATACTTTGTCAATTCTAAAATGTTAAACACTAGTGAAATATTCAGCTCAGTAGGCAATTCTACCTCATAGGCATTTCTTGAATCATGCTTCTTTAATATCTTACATGGCCCAAATTTCTTCATTTTCAACTTGTTATATGTACCAACTGGAAATTGCTCCTTTCACAAATGAATCATGACTTCATCTCCAACCTAAAATTCCTTATGCCTTCTTTTCTCATCTACCTTAGCCTTATATTGCGTATTCATCTTGGTAATATGCTTCCTCACCTCCTCATGGATGTTCTTCAAGTGTTCTGCAAAATCCTCAGCTTCAGCACTACTTATCTATCCTTTATCTATCTTCCTCAACTCTGAAGCATTTCTGGGACTACTTCCATATACAATTTGGAATGGTGATTTACCAATGCTCCTATTGACAAAATTATTGTATACAAATTCTACCTTTGGTAAAATCAAATCCCATCCCGTTGGCTTATCTCCAACCAAACATCTTAGCAAATTTCCCAAACTCCTATTCACCTCCTCTGTCTGTTCATCAGTCTATGGATGATGTGATGAACTAAACTTCAAATATATCTTTAATTTCATCCATAATGTATGCCAGAAATATCCAACAAACTTAGTGTCCTGATCGGAAACTATACTCTTTGGCAAACTATGTAGTCTCACCACTTCTCTGAAAAATAATTCTGCTACATGAATACCATCATTAGTCTTCTTACAGGGAATAAAATTTGTCATCTTTGAAAATATGTCAACTACCACAAAAATTGAATCATGTCCCTGCTGAGTCCTTGGCAAACCAAGAACAAAATCCATATTGATATCTTCCCAAGGCTTATCTAGTACAGGTAATGGCTGATACAACCTTATATTCTACTTTACTCCTTTTTTCCATCTGACATACTCTACAACTCTGTAAAAACTTCTTGTAATCTTGCTGCAACTATGGCCAATAATAATTCTCACTAACCAAAGCAAGGGTTTTATCATGACCAAAATGTCCAGCCAATCCTCTGCTATGCTTCTCCTTGATGAGATTCTCCCTCATAGAACTTCATGGAATGCACAACTAGTTCTCTCTGAATAGCATATCATCTTGAATGATGAAATCCAATTACTTCATTCTATCTAGAATAACATGTTCGTTACAAGCTTCTCCAAAATTAGGATCCTCTGGATACAAATTCTTGAGTTCCTTGAACCCAACCACCTCAATCTGCATCTCTGTCAGCAATAGTTGCCTTTTGCTAAGAGCAACTACAACCTTGTTAGACTTTCCACTCCTTTGTTTCAAAACAAATGTATAACTCTGCAAAAACTCAACCCATTTCAAATGCCTTTGATTCAACTTTCCTTGACTATTCAAATATTGCAAAGCTTGATGATCAATATACAAAACAAACTCCTTAGGAAGCAGATAGCGTCTCCACTTTTTTAATACTTGAACTATAGCATAAAATTCTAATCATAAACAAATTATTTTCTCTTCAAATCATTTAACTTCTCATTGAAATAAGTAATAGGTTTACCTTCTTGGCTCATAACATCTCCTATTGCAGTACCACTAGCATCACAGTCTACTTGAAACACCTTATTAAAATTTGGAAGTGCTAAAACAGGTTGTTCTATAACTTTTTGTTTCAACAATTTAAAATTCTTATCTACCCCATTAGTCCACTTGAACTTTTTTCTATCCCCTCTCATTTTTTTAGTCAAGGGTCCACAATTACTGCTAAAATTTATGATAAACTTTTTATAAAAACTAGCCAAACCATGAAAAGATCTTACCTCAATAGGACTCCTTGGAGTAGGCCATTCAAGGACAACCTACACTTTCTCTATGTCCATTTTTAGACCTTCTGCTGAAACTACAAATCCCAAATACACTAACTCCTTCTTCACAAAATTGCACTTCTTCAAATTAATCAATAATTTCTCTTCCCTTAACTTCTCAAAACACCATATGAATATTCATCATATGCTCCTCTAATGTCTTACTAAAGATCAAAATATCATCTAGATAAACAATCACAAACTTACCCATAAATTCTTTTAGAACCTCATTCACGAGCCGCATGAAAGTGCTCGGTGCATTGGTTAGCCCAAAAGGCATGACTAACCACTCATACAGTCCTTCCTTTGTCTTGAAAGTAGTCTTCCATTCATCTCCTTCTCTGATCTGAATTTGGTGATATCCACTATTCAGATTTATCTTTAAAAAATACACAGCTCCACTCAAACAGTCCATAATATCATCCATTCATGGTAAGGGAAACCTGTACTTAATTGTGATCTTGTTTATTTCTCTGGAGTCTATACACATCCTCCATTCTCCATTCTTCTTTGGTGCTAATACTACTAGTACAACACATGGAATTAGGCTCTCTTGAATCAACCCTTTCTATAACAATTCATGTACTTATCTATTCAACTCTTCATTTTCTGCTGGTGTCATTCTATGTGCTACCTTATTTGGAAAATTGGCTATTGGAATCAAATCCATCTGACGACTGATCTTCCTTACCAATGGTAATCTTTCAGGTACATTATCAGATATAATTTCCTGAAACTCATTCAACAAATCTACCACTTCTATAGGTACATCTTCTACTTCCTCTTTACCAGCTTTTGGAATTAAAGAAAAACACACATGGTCATGTCTCATACCATCTAAGAATTTTCTCTCATCAAAAAAAGTTATTCTAGCATTACCACATACATTTTTTTTTGTGTCCTTCAATGGCTTTAGCTTATGTCACACTCCATCCTTTGTTAGGGAATAGGTATTCACATGACCATCATGTACAACGCGCCTATCAAATTGCCATGGTCTACCCAACAACATATGGCATGCATCCATTGGTATGATATCACATAGTACCTCATCATGGTATCCACCAATCTTGAACTTTACTAGGCACTATTCACTGACCATGACCTTGTGGTCATCTTGCACCCAGGCAATCCGATATGGATGTGGGTGTTTCTCTTTCTTAAGCTTCAACTTTGTCACCATCTCTTCTGACACCAAATTGTCAGTGCTTCCACTATCGATAATCACATCATAGCATTTACGTTCACACTTGCACTTGGTGCGAAACAAGCTTCTTCTTTTCTCAGGTTCATTCTCCCCACTTAGCAGGACTCTTTTGTTAATTAGTTTTTCTCCTCTTTCAACATCTTCAGAATGTGATGATCTGGCATCTTCATCTACATGTGCAACTCTAGCCTAGCCTTTAGCTCTCCTATCTATCATTCCTTGATGTTGAGGACATTCATATGCCCTATGACCTTCTTCTCCATAGTGAAATCATGTTCCACGGAAGCCTCCTCTTCTAGATCCTTATCCTCTTCCTCTTCCTCTCTGATCTCTATTATTTTGATCATGGAAATGATTGGAAGTGTTTCCTCTCTGATTTTGACTACTACTGGCCTCATCCTTCTTTTTCAGATCTTCATTTCAGCCTCCATATGACTATCCACCAGATCTTCCACCATGACCTCTTCCATTTTGTTTTCTCTCAAACTTCTTGTTCATCTTTTCCTCTACTTTTAGGGAAAATTGGTATGCCTCTTCAATACTATTCATTCAAACCAAATTCAACTCCTCTTGAATGCTTGACCTCAACCCATTAAGGTAATAGACAACTTTCTCCTTATCAACTTTCGCATGGCCTATTCGGATGATGATTTGATAGAACTCCTTTGTATACTCCTGAATAGATCTTCCTGCTTGGTTCAAACTTTGCATTATTTGTAGTAAGTCAAGCTCATAATCAACAAGAATGAAAGGTCACTTCAATTTTTTCACCATTCGATCCCATCTTGTGATTTTCTCCTTTTCTCTTCTATTTCTCTCTAATTGAATCTCTTGCCACCAAATCTTTGCATGACCCTTCAGTCTGGCCTTCGCAAACTTGACCCTATCAGGATCTTCAATATCTTTATACTCAAAATATTATTCACATTCATTGATCTAGTTGATCAATTCCTCTAGGTTAAGATTTCCTGAAAATGTAGAAACCTTAATCTTAGGTCTTTTCCTGATCTTGGAAATGGCTTGGAAAAGTCTTTGTTCTTCTTGATTCACAATTTTGACGTCTCCTTCAGAATTTCCTTCTTCAGCTTCATCCTCACTTTCCTCTCTAACATTAAGATTCATTCCTCTATGAATCTCCTCTTGGAATGCTCACATTTGTCTATGGAGTGCTCTAACCTCAAGTGTTACACCATCGGTCTTCTGCCACGTTCCCTTTATGGAGGCATTTTTGCGCTGCTTGCTTGAACCTAATCACGATCCTGGTACAAACTGCCTCATAGTCGATGATCTATTTACACACTTAGGAAATCCCACTCTGATACCACTTGATGAAGGGTGCTCCCCTAAATACCACAAACACATAACAGAAATAGAGAAATAACAACAATTTGCAAGAACAAAAAATGGGCTTCTTATTATCTCCAGAAATGTGGAATTACAAATTTTAGAATTACAATATGGAAAGGCAAATGGGCATTTCCCTTACAATATTTTGTAGGACAAAGCCTTGAATTATTACCTAGAACAACTTTGAACTACTCCGAACTACCTAAGACAACACTATAGCCTCCCTTATATAGGTAATTTTCTACTGCCTGGGAAGTTTCCAAAAATTTAGCCATAAAGGCTGACCAAACTTAGAAATATTTAATTTTTCATTTTATTACATCATAGTGGGCTCAAAACATCTTTCGAAACCCAAACATAAATTTTGAAGGAAATTTATTTTCTGCCATTTCAGGTGGTCCAACTTCTGGAGACCATAAGTCATCACTCGTTAACCCGATTAACTATTATGACCCCATTTCAGAAAGGGCATGAAGTGCTCTACAATGATTAAATCAAACAAGCTTCATTTGGACAAAGTTTCAACCTCAATCGGGCCTCTAAATCTTTCAAAACTGAGTTCAAAGTTTCTATACCCTACTGCCAATACCAAAAATTTTCAATATCTTCAAAACTAGACTTGATCTGGAAATGAAACTTTACTGGTAGGCTGATATGACCAAAATGATCCTCCAAGAAAGAAAATAGACCATTCTGAGATCAAACAGAAAACTTACTAAAAATTGTAAATTTCAAAAAATAGCAGCTCTACACAAGATAGCCCTTATTGAAAAGAAACCAAAAATATTTTTGGGTGATGCAAGATTGCTCTTACACCCAGGATGCTCATACATTAGACCCCTGAGGTAATTTGAGAAGTGACCCTGTCATGACTCAGGTGTGAAGAGGAAAACCAAGGTGGTCAACCTCCTCCCTTGTCAACCATGATGAATCTTCAACAGGTCATCCTTTCCATTTGACCATATATTCTTCATATGTCTTGTTCCTTGTGCTTCTACCAACACGACTATCCAATATGTCTTTAATCTCCTTGGTAGCTGAAATAGTTGCTGAAATACTCCACTGTGTTGCTATGATCTCATCTTCAACACCTCCTTCATGATACTTTGTCAAATCTAAAATGTTAAATACTTACATGGCCCAAATTTCTTCATTTTCAACTTGTTATATGTACCAACTAGAAATCACTCCTTTCGCAAATGAACCATGACTTCACCTCCAACCTAAAATTATTTATGCCTTCTTTTCTCATCTTCCTTAGCCTTATACTATGCATTCATCTTGGTAATATGCTTCCTCACCTCCTCATGGATGTTCTTCAAGTGTTCTGCAAAATCCTCAGCTTCAGCACTACTTATCTCTCCTTTATCTATCTTCCTCAACTCTAAAGCATTTTTGGGACTACTTTCATATACAATCTGGAATGGTGATTTACCGGTGCTCCTATTGACAGAATTATTGTATGCAAATTTTGCCTGTGGTAAAATCAAATCTCATCCTATTGGCTTATCTCCAACCAAACATTTCAGCAAATTTCTCAAACTCCTATTCACCACCTCTATCTGTCCATCAGTTCGTGGATGATGTGTGAACTAAACTTCAAATCTATCTTTAATTTCTTCCATAATGTATGCCAGAAATATCCAACAAATTTAGTGTCCCGATTTGAAACTATACTCTTTGGAAAACCATGTAGTCTCACCACTTCTCTGAAAAATAATTCTGCTACATGAGCAACATCTTTAGTCTTCTTGCAGGGAATAAAATGTGCCATCATTGAAAATCTGTCAACTACCACAAAAATTGAATCATGTCCCCGCTTAGTGCTTGGCAAACCAAGAACAAAATCCATACTGATATCCTCCCAAGGCTTCTCTGGTCCAGGTAATGGCTGATACAACCCTATATTCTACTTTACTCCTTTTTCCATCTGACATACTCTGTAACTCTGTACAAACTTCTTCACATCTTCCTACAACTATGGCCAATAATAATTCTCACTAACCAAAGCAAGGGTTTTATTATGACCAAAATGTCTAGCCAATCCTCCGCTATGCTTCTCCTTAACGAGATTCTCCCTCATAGAACTTCATGGAATGCACAACTGGCTCCCTCTGAATAGCATATCATCTTGAATGATGAAATCCAACCACTTCATTCTGTCTAGAGTAACAGGTTCTTTATGAGCTTTTCAAGCTTCTTCAAAATCAGGATCCTTTGGATACAAATTCTTGAGTTCCTTGAACCCAACCACCTCAATATGCATATCTGTCAGCAATAGTTTCCTTTTGTTAAGAGAATTTGCAACCTGTTAGACTTTCCACTCCTGTGTTTCAAAACAAATGTATAACTCTGTAAAAACTCAACCCATTTCAAATGCCTTTGATTCAACTTTCCTTGACTATTCGAATATTGCAAAACTTGATGATCAGTATGCAAAACAAACTCCTTAGGAAGCAGATAGTGTCTCCACTTCTTTAATGATTGAACTATAGCATAAAATTTCTAATCATAAACATAATATTTTCTCTTGGCATCATTTAACTTCTCATTTAAATAAGCAACAAGTATACCTTCTTGGCTCATAACAACTCCAATTGCAGTACCACTAGCATCACAATATACTTGAAATATCTTATTAAAATTTGGAAGTGCTAAAATAGGTTGTTCTGTAACACTCCATCCTTTGTCAGGGAATAGGTATTCACACAACTATGCTATACATCAGGCCTATCAAACTACCATGGTCTACCCAACAACATATGGCATGCATCCATTGGTATGATATTACATAGTACCTCATCATGCTATCCACAAATCTTGAACTTTACTAGGCACTGTTCATGGACCATGACCTTGTGGTCATCCTGTACCAAGGCAATCTGATATGGATGTGGGTGTTTCTCTTTCTTGAGCTTCAACTTTGTCACCATCTCTTCTGACACCAAATTGTCAGTGCTTCTACTATCAATAATCAGATCATAGCATTTACCTTCACACTTGCACCTGGTGTGAAGCAAGCTTCTTCTTTTCTTAGGTTCATTCTCCCCACTCGGTAGGACTTTTCTTTTAATTAGTGTTTCTCCTCTTTCAGCATCTTCAAAATGTGATGATCTGGCATCTTCATCTACATGTGCAACTCTAGCCTGACCTTTAGTTATCCTATCTGTCCTTCCTTGGCATTGATGACATTCATATGCCCTATGACCTTGTTCTCCATAGTGAAAACATGTTCCATGGAAGCCTCCTTTTCTAGATCCTTGCCCTCTTCCTCTTCCTCTCTAATCTCTATTATTCTGATCATGGAAATGATTGGAATTGTTTCCTCTCTAATTTTGACTACTACTAGCCTCATCCTTCTTTTTTGGATATTCATTTCGGCCTCCATATGACCGTCCACTAGATCTTCCACCATGACCTCTTCCATTTTGTCTGCTCTCAAACTTCTTGTTCAACTTTTCCTCTACTTTTAGGGAAAATTGGTATGCCTCTTAAATACTATTCATTCAAACAAAATTCAACTCCTCTTGAATGCTCAGCCTCAATTCATTAAGGTAATAGGCAACTTTCTCCTTATCAGCTTTCACATGACTTGTTCTGATGAGGATTCGATAGAACTCCTCTATATACTCCTAAACAGATCTTCCCGCTTTCCTCAAAATTTGCATTTTCTTCAATAAGTCAAGCTCATAATCAACAAGAATGAACTATCACTTTAATTTGTCCACCATTCGATCCCATCTTGTGATTTTCTGCTTTCCTCTTCTATTTCTCTCTAATTGAATCTCTTGCTACCAGATCTTTGCATGACCCTTCAGTCTATCCTTCACAAACTTGACCCTATCAGGATCCTCAATATCTTCATACTTGAAATATTCTTCACATTCATTGATCCAGTCGATCAATTCCTCTGGGTTAAGATTTCTTGAAAATGTAGGAACCTCAATCTTAGGGCTTTTACCAATCTTGGAAATGGCTTAGAAAAGTCTTTCTTCTTCCTGATTTACAATTTCAACTTCTCCTTCAGAATTTCCTTCTTTGGCTCCATCCTCACTTTCATCTTTGACATTAAGATTCATTCCTCTTTAAATCTCTTCTTGTAATGCTCACACTTGTTTCTGGAGTGCTCTAACCTCAGGTGTTACACTACCAGCTCTTCCGCCACATTCTCTTCATGGAGGCATTTTCATGTTGCTCGCTGGAACCCTAACGACAGTCCTAGTGAAAACTACCTCATAGTTGGTGATCTATTTACACACTCAGGAACTCCCACTCTAATATCACTTGATGAAGGGTGCTCCCATTAATACCACAAACACATAACAGAAACAAAGAAACAACAACAATTTGCAAGAACAAAAAATGGGCTTCTTATTAGCTCCACAAATGTGGAATTAAAAATTTTAAAATTCCAATATGCAAAGGCACATGGGCATTTCCCTTACAATATTTTGTAAGACAAAGCCTCGAATTATTACCTAAAACTACTTTGAATTGCTCTGAACTTCCTAAGACAACACTATAGCCTTCCTTATATAGACAATTTTCCACCGCCTGGGAAGGTTCCAAAAATTTACCCATAAAGGCTGACCAAACTTATAATTATTTTATTTTTCATTTTATTACATCATAGTCAGCTCAAAACATCTTTTGAAACCTAAACATAAATTTTGAAGGAAATTTATTTTCTGCCATTTTAGGTGGCCCAACTTCCAGAGACCATAAGTCATCACCATTGACCCGATTGACTATTATGACCCCATTTTAGAAAGGGTGTGAAGTGCTATACAATGCCTAAATCAAGAAAGCTTCATTCAACCAAAGTTTTGACCTCATCCGGGGCCTCTAAAGCCTTCAAAATTGAGTTCAAATTTTCTATACCCTGCTGCCAATACCAAAAAAATTTAATATCCTCAAAACTAGACTTGATGTGGCAATGAAACTTTACTGGCAGGCTGATATGACCAAAATGAACCTCTGGGAAAGAAAATAAACCATTCTAAGCTCGAACATAAAACTTACTAAAAATATTAAATTTCCAAAAATAGCAACTCTGCACAAGATAGCCCTTATTGAAAAGAAACCAAAAATATTTTTGGGTGATGCAAGATTGCTCTTACACCTAGGATGCTCCTGCATCACAGCTTCTAACAACTTTTGGCATCTTTGTCACTATGCCATCTTCCTAACTCTTAGGACCTCTACCTCCTATATTTCAAGGAACCAACTCATTAAATGGCCTCATGGCATCTTTCCAACATCATTATGTGCTTAGAACATATTTAAGACTCTAACTCAAACTTTAAGCTTCTAACACTAAGAAATTAAAAACTACTAACAATGGCTATTTTGGTGACCTTAGTCCTAATGACTAACTCACCTAGCCCACAATAGAAATGACCTTCTAAGGTCTTAAAACAAACTCAACATCCATGACTTGGCTAATTTCAGGTACAAGCCAAAACATCTAAACAATGGAGGTTAGCCTAGGTGTGCTCTTGCACTAGTCCTCATCTATAGAAGGAATATTAATAAAATGCATAGGAAGTGGTTGATCATTAGGAAAAATAATCATGCTATCATCCAATTTTATAAAGGTTTCTTCCTGAGGAATGGAGTAATATGTGTCCTTATCCAAGGGCTCATCTGAAATAGTAGGATTATCAAAGGATGGAAGAAAGAATACATTAGGAGAGGAATAAGGCATGACTCAAAAAAGTTTCACGAGGGAGAGAGCAGTCAATATCCCTATCCAAAGGCTCATCCCAAATAGTAGGATTATTCAAGTTAGGAACATCATGACTCACTAGAGCTTGAGCAACATCATCTTGGAAAAGATTACCCTTTGGAGGGGGTGTTTTTAAGACATGATTTCATGAGAACCGATGAAAGGAGAAACATAAAGTATCAACATATGCATGAAATGGAATATCTTGAAGATCATCAATAAAAATTAAAAATAAAGATAAAAATCCCATTGAAAATGAAATACAATTACTTAGAAGAAATGTTTGAGTGTTTTTATATTGTTTGAAACAAAATGTAATGTGATCTAAGAATGTAGGATGCAATTTTTTTGAATTTTCACGATGCAAATATATGAAAATGAAGTAATGTAGTTAACGAAATATATATGCACACTATGTAAACAAGATAATGTGAAAGGAGATCTAACTAGATGCATAAAGAAGCAATCTAACTCCAAAATCAAAGAAAGGAGGGAATGTGTTAGGTTAACCAAAATGTATAGGGGTAGAAAGGAAATCTACCCTATAAAAAATGGAGAGAGAATACCAAGATTCCACCACCAATGGAGGCCTGATTAACACAAGAGATAGTGTCAATTTGTAACCTTCACAAATGGGAAAATTTATTGGATTAACTTCTCTCTTACCTTTACAAAGAGAGGGTTTTAAAAATGAAGGATAAAATAGAGATGTATGAAAGAAAGTATTGAAACATGAAAAAAAAAAGGAAGGAGAGCTTACCTTGGAAAATACAAACCTATAAATACCCTATCAAACTGTGTCAGAAATGACTAAAATTTGAGAACTGGGACTAAAATTACGAGCTCCAAAAAACCTAAAAACTATTCTACTCATGGACTAGCCTGATTTTTTGAGTCTATGCAAGCTTGGGATTGACCTGGACCAAGGACTAGGCTGAAATTTGGCCTAGAATTTCTTAGTTGATCTTTCTTGATTGTGAACCTAAAATTGTGCCCTATTCTATAAACTCCCTAAAATAGATATGAAAACTTGTAAATATAGATTTGCAAGAGAAAAAGGATTTTGTGTTCTTGGAGAGGGATTTTCCTCAGTCAAACCCCGGTTTAGAAATTAACCTCAACCTTTAACCAATAAGAAAGAGAAGGCTAGAAAGTAGTAGAAGTAGATCTAACAATAAAGAAATACTAATAAATGAATATGCAATTGTGTTTAAGATGTAATCAAGTATGCTAATGCAATAACCTTTAATCAAGACCAATGACCTAGAAAGAAAATCAATGTAAATTGAAACCTCAATATATGTGTATTCTTGAAATTCACCTTGAAGAAGAATGATAGATCTTAGAGGAACGATTGTAGATCTTGAAGATGTGACAATGGATCTTGAATGTATGAAGGTAGGTCTTCTCTCATTGATGATCAAATTAGAACTATCTCCTTGAAGAAAGAAGCTATATCTAGTGGAAAGAATGCAAGAATGATATGATCTTTGAATGTCTTTGCAAAACTACTTCAATTTATTGAAACTTGAAAACTTGATTCCTTGATCTTTAATGGACAACTTCAGAGCTTGTGAGAGTATGAAATAGCTTGAACGTATGAAATCTTAACACTTGTAGATTGAATAGATATTATTCCCTCCACAAAATGAAGAGAGAAGACCTATATTTATACCTAATTTTGTCTCCAAAATTGAGAAGGGTCGACTAGAAGCTGGGAGAAAATTAAAATTCTAAAAGGGAAAGAGATCTTGAAAAGGGTGACCCACAAGGTCAGGGCCAAAATTTGGCCTAGACCTAAGGGTCAAGGAAAAAATCTGACCTAGACCTAAAGGTCAGGGCTAAAATCAACCTAGAGCTAAAGGTCAAGTCCTCCAGGAAATGTCATGTGGTCTCAAAAAGTGGGAAAAAGAAGTAAAGAAAGAGATAAAATAGGGGAATATAAGGCATGCGAACCTAGGAGGATATCCAAATATTAAAGAGATATCCAAAAGGAGCCCAAAACATCCCATTAAGGAGGACTAAAAGGTCTTCTCATGGGTGCTTCCATTTTCAGATGATACAAAATCAAGTGCACCATTAATCAGATTGCTTAACTAATTCAAAATAAATAAATCTTTATAATTAAATTATACTCAATTAATCAAAAAAATCCAACCAAAGATAATTCAAATCTTTATTTTTATCTTCAATTAATTTAGAATTTTGTTCACTAACAATTCACAAGTACTACAATCTAACTCCAACAATCATTACACAACATTTTAAAACACTAGAAATCACACCTTAGTATGCAATGAGTACATTGAACATGTATGGAAGGTCAAGTAGGTATTTTCCCCTCTCTCCCTCGAGCACCCTCTCTATATCTTCTTATATCTCAATCAATCCATCTTACTATCTATATCTTTGTCTATCTCTTCCTATATATTTCTCCATCTCTCATTCTCTCTTCTTTATATATTAATAACTTCCATGGAGGATAAGAGAAATAATAAAATATCAGATATTTAATATGTATATCTATTTATTATTTAGTTATAAATATAATTTATTAGTAAAATATTTTTATGATTATCTATTATTATATATTTACACATATTAGTTTTTTAAAATATATTATTAGCATAACATTATATAATTGTATACCATGATGGAAATTTTTATTTCTACCAATGGTCACAATTCCTACTTGTTCGATCCAAATATTTTTTTGCCTACAATGGTGGCTAGGGCTATATTGCTCGAGGACTTGGCTACTAGTGTTGAGTATGTTGGTTGTGTGCTCTCACAAACTATTGTTGAGTTGTTCCTAGGGGTTTCTATCTTGGGTAATGGGATGTCTGTTGGCTTGGTCTCTACAGAGCTTCTGACTCATTTTGGTGTCCAAGTAACCCTTTTGTGTGTTGCCTTTAAGATTGGGGCTTCTTCTCCTACTCTTCCTATTGGACAACATTCTACTGCCTCCCTTCATAGGTTGGAGGCAGATACTTCTTCTCTTGGAACTAGTGGTTCTTGCCATGGGGTTGTAAAGGATAGCCCCCCCCCCCCCCCCCCCCCCACCAAAAAAAAAAGAAGTAAAAAAAAAAAAAAATCTATTACTATTGATAGAAGGAGATATGCTCCTGCTACCAAATATACTACTACCATTCCTTCAGTGGTGAAAACCTAACCTATTTCCTATGCCAAGCCCTCCCTTGTGGTGGTTCATGGCCCATATTTAATGGACAATGTGGATATTTATCAACATTGTGCATTGGTTTGTAGATTTGTGGGCCTTTGGCCCTTTATTTTGTATTTACATTGTTGGATGAGTAGTTCTTGGTGACCCATAGTTTTAAGTCACATTGAACTCTACCCTTTTGCAAATGGGTATTTTAGTGCTTCATTCTCTTCATCTAAAGATCATGATTTGATTTTGAAAAAGTTGTGGGTTTGGAGAAATTAATCCCTTTCTGCTCAACATTAGACAATATCTTTCAACCCTCTCATTGAACCACTAAATGTGCATTCAGTGTGGGTTCATCTTCCTACTCTCCCACTCCATTTCTAGGAGATGTCTTACTTTTATGCAATCAAAAAATCTCTTGGTCATTTCCTAAAGGTGGATGATGCTACAACCATAATGGGCCACTCTACTTATGCCCGAATTCTAGTGGAGATGAATATCATCTTACCGCTTATAGGGGATTTGGTGCTCAATATTTGGGAGAGGCTATGAAATCAAGTGCTAGACTATGATGGCCTTTCCTTCAGTTGTCAAAAATGATGAACTCCACTGGACATATGTCTACTGACTACACCCTTTTGCGTCGCAAGGGTGTTAGTACCTGGTGGAAGGTCACAAGTGAGGATCATTTGAAAGTTTGTGCTTCTAATTTTGGTTCTAACTCCTTTGAGGATTCACAAGCTATTGACGATGATGAAACCCCTACTAAAAATCTGGATGATACCCATGTTGTTGTGCAAGGTTAGGATTCTATTGCTGATTCAGGTATTTCTCTAGCCACTACTTTGGATTTTTCCCCTACCACTTTAGGTGCAGCCTCCTTTGCATACAAGGACCTTTCCTCTCCCATTGTTTCTAGTTTGACTCTACATCTTTCTTCTATAATCAATGCTTAGATTCAATAACAATTTGGTCATTGTGTTGACAGATTGCTCGGTAGAGTTTCCTTGATTAGGGATCCTAAGGATGGTATCACCTAGATAGTTTCTCGATGATGTAGAAAAAGTTCTTCAAACTCTGGCCCATATTCTCTTGCGACATAAGTTTGGCCATTCTTTTGAAGGGATTCTATCCTTTGTTCCTTGTACTTTGTTCTCTTAGTCAACGCCTATTGTGATGTCTATGTGTTGTCAATGGCCTATAATTTATCCTTTGGGATTTATTTTTGTAAGGGTCAGTCCCCTTGTTAGGTTGCTTAATGAATTAAAAAATAGTATAAAAATCAAAATAAATATATTATATTTAATAAAATAATTTAAATACATAATTAATATATACAAAAATAACTAACTACACTACACTTAAATAACTAATTATACAAAATGGTAGTTAAACCAAATTACTTTAATCTATCTAAAGAAACCATGTGCAATACAATGTAGAAAATGGGAGGCTCAAATTGTTTACTTTGGTGATCATTTCAAATTATTTTAGTAACTAAGAGTACCTCTAATACTAATGAAAATAAGAGATTTTTCTCCAAAATATTTTCTTACATACAATTTTTTCCTTACATCATCACCATATCTATTCATGCTTCATTTGAATAATTTCACCTCTATCATTTAAGTTATGTAACATATGGTTATCATATTCTTACAATACCATAATCATTCTTACTAGTAGAAGAGAGATGTGAGATTTGAGAAACCCCAAATGAAGTTTGATTATAGATTTGCACTTATCTCTACAATGATCATTCTTAGAATTTTTTAGAGTGGCACCTTTATCACTAGTGCCATTACATTATCTACAAAATTTATGGTATCTAGTTCCATTTCTTTTACATAAGGTATGTAGAGAAATTAATAAGATCTCACAAAAGTACAAATTGGTAATCAAAGAAAGGAGAATAAATTTGAATATATAGGAACATAGATGAATCGAAAGTTGACCAATTCATAAAATTGGTTTTTTGGTTTTCAAGAATTTATGCAATGAGATGGATTTATAACAATCTCATATTATGTTAGCAATAAGGAGAGAGGGGATGAAAGGAAGATATAGGGATCAAGAAAGAGAGAGCTAAAGAGGAGAAGAGTGGGATAAGGAGAGAAAAAAATGGACACCTTTAATCTCTAGTGACTATTTCATTTAATTGTTAAATTATGTAAATCAATAATTTCTCAGAAAGAGATAAATATTCATTAACATTATCCAAAAAAACCAATAAAATTAAAATAATATGTATGAAACCATCACAACTCAAATAGAGAAATAAAATAAATTGCATCATTCATGTATACAAAAGAACTTTTTACATCAATATTTCTTGTGAGAGAGAGATAGATAGATAGATAGATAGATAGACAGAGAGAGAGAGAGAGAGAGAGAGAGAGAGAGAGAGAGAGAGAGAGAGAGAGAGAGAGAGAGAGAGAGAGGATCAACAAACAAGGTAGGAAGACAACTAGTGCAAACATGAAGACTATGAAGACATTGAAGTCAGCTATTGTGAATCAGAGGTCCAAGGAGGTCAAAGGGATCCTAAATGATGAAAATCATATCAATTATCATGTTTTGGCACCTATCATGTTTTGATGCCATGAAATGGCATTTGAATATAAAGAATGAGTTTATATTCTTGAAAGGATTAAATAAATGTATCTTGGACCATTAGTGTCCCAATGTGTTTAGGAGGTTCTAGGAGTATAGTTGGGTATTAAATAAGTCTTCTAGGTGTTTGAAACACCTTAGGAGTTTTAGTGCTTAAGTGAAATAAGTTTTTAGTTCATTTTTAATGTTTAAAAACTCAAATGTTTAAATGACAATGACTAGAAGCCATTTAGGAGGAAAGTTGAGATTTTGTTCTTTAAACACTAAACTAATCCCTCAAACTAGTTGGAAGAGGCTGGGGATGTTATGTTTGAGTTTCCTATTTGTATTTGGCACTCCATTGTACGGGCATGATGCCTGGTGTGTACAACAAAGAACTGGAACTGAATAAAATACAAGTTTTTAAATGTAAATCAGTGATCTTAAGAGCATTCAAGTCTTATTTTTGTTTCTTCCTTTTAGTATGCAATAAGATATAGTTTCTAACATTCATACTCAGTGATTGAATTCTTTGGAGACTTATCTCTTGACTGTCCCATGCGTTAACCAGTCACAGTGACCCATTGAAGTCTTCAAACCTTTTCAGTTATGAGCACTTTGTGAGTGGATTCAAATGTAGTTTTTCTTGGTTAATGGTTAGAAGGAAGTAGTAAAGTATTTGGAAGCAACATTGAATGATTAGATTGGTTTGAGTCATTTGTTATGACTGTACCTTCTTACCCAGTGAATTAGACTGATTCTGTCAAGTTTTCTTCTATATTTTGAAGTTTTATAAATAGGATCCATTCCATGGGCTCAAATGCCTAGGATCCATGTAATGTGAAAATAAAAATGTTTCATAAGTTCTAATGCTTATGCTTGTAGAGATTTGATAAATGAAGTGATCATAGACTGATTTGAGAAGGAATTTCTAATGAATTTGATGGCTAAGGTGTAGCAGTGGGAGATCAGGCTTAAAAACATAGCCGTTTATTGATTGGAATAGTATTTTGTGGGTGTATTAATGGTTAAACAATCACCAATTGATTCAAGAAGTGTGTGGAAGGCCGAGATTGGCAAAGCCCTAGATTCAAGGGTTTGAAGTAACCAAATTGGGGCTTTTGGGGTTCCCTATGTTTTGGGTCTAATTCCTCTTAGGAATAGAGGTTTTGGGATGTTTAATGACACTATCCAAGAGTTGAGACCTTGGATACATTTCTATGTTATGGTTGCTTTGTAAAATCACCAAATTTCTAGTGTGATTGTAGGGGTACAGGTAGAGTACTACTAGTTGGTCCAAAGTACCAATACCTAAAAATTGGATATGCTCCTATATGACCAAAAGGGTGTTTGAATATGAATTTATTTCTTGTGTTTTCTTCAGAAGGTGAAGTGTTTGAAGACCAAAAAGGTCATTGTAGGGCTACAAGACTGGTTCACTATGTCTCTAGGTCAGTTTGGAGACATTTAGCGATTGGGAGTAAGGGATCACTCTAGAAACCTTAAAACCACTTTGAAACAACCTTATTAATCATAAATACTTCAGATGTATTACCATTTATCATTTGGAGTCACCTTGGTTGGGTTGAGTCTATTAAAGCCATTGAGCACTTTGGGAAGTAGTGGGTTTATAAGCTAAATGTGAGTAACTTATCTTGTGTATCAGTCCACCACCCTTTCCTCTATATTAGGTGGTATCAGAGCCTAGGGAAAGGTCTTGTGGAAAGTTTTTAGTGGTCTTGAGAAGTTTGGTTTCTGGGATCCTTAGTTAAGCCCTTGAAGTAGAAACATCCTTTAAGGTGTAGCCCTGAATGGATTCATTTTCCAAGTTGATCAAAGAACCATGACTGAAGAAGAGGAAGGAGATTTACCTACAAGAATGACCAACATGGATTTGGCAAGGATTGTGAAAGAATAATTGACAGATAACAAGAAGCTAAAGGCAGCCCTAGAACAAGAGAAGAAGGAGAAAGTTGAGAAGGATAAAGAGATGAGAATCATGATAGAGAGAATATTGGCCTTAGAGAGAAGGGACAAGAGCATAAGATAGGATGAAGAAGTTTCTAATTAAGAAGAAGAAGAATATGTACCCCAAGAGGAAGAACCATTAGATCCTGATGAACTAAAGATGGCTAAGTTTGCTAAAGCCATTAAAAGTGGAGATACAAGGGCAAGAGCTGATTTGCCTACATATGGAGGACATATGGATGATGAGGAGATGATAGATTGGTTCAGTGCCATGGAAAAATTCTTTGAGTGTGAGGATGTGGAAGAGAGTTAGAAGTTGAATATTTCAAAGTCCAAGTTGAAAGGACATGCTTTTCTATGGTGGGATTGTGTGCAAGCAGAGAGATGGAAGAATGGTAAACCCAAGATTACATCTTGGTACACCATGATGGATAAGATAAAGGAAATTTTTTTGCCAAATGACTATAGGGTTTAGCTGTACAAGAAGATGTAAGGTCTTTAAAAAAAGTACATGGAGGTGCAAAGGTATACTGAAGAGTTTCATAAACTAGACATAAGAGTGAGTCATGATGAAGACGTGGATGAAAATATTGCAAGGTACATGGGGGGACTTAGGTTCAACATACAAGATGAACTTAGTCTTGATACCCATAGATCTATTGAAGAGTGTTATAAGTTAGCCATCAAGGCTGAGGAAAAGATAAAAAGGAGACAAGAGAGGCAAGGTAGCACTAAAGGAGGATCTTCCATGAGGGGAAGAGGAGGTAGAGGCAATACTGATTTTCTGATTCATAGTGAGAAAGACAAGGATAAACCCTAGTCATATAATACAAGAGGTGGATATAGAGGTGGAAGAAGTGGAGGAAGAGGCAATGGAGTGTTCATAGGTAGGTTCTTCCATTGAAATGAAGTGGGTCATCAATCTTTTAGGTATCCCAAGTGGATTGAAGAAAAAGGAAAAGAAAGAAGGGTGACATTGGTGGAAGAAGAGACAAACAAGGAAGAGAAACAAGAACCTATCTTGGCATTACTAGAGGAGGGAAAGTACCTATTCATGGGAAAGAACCAAACACCATACCATCCAAGCATATTCATGTCAAATTGTTTGATCCAAGGTAAAGTATGTAGACTCATTATAGACTCGGGTGCAAGTCATAATGTTGTGTCTCATGAGGTTGTTAGGAAGTTAAATCTGAAAACTTTTTTACATCCTAAGCCATATTATGCTACTTGGGTGAATGTGGATCAAAATTTGTTGGTTAGTAATTAGGTCATGATTGAGTTTTAAATTGGAAATTATAGAGATAGGGTGTTATGTTATGTTATGGATATGAGTTGTGGGCATTTGATCTTAGGCAGATCTTGGCAGTGGTCAAGGAAGGTAATCCATGATGGTTTTGCTAATAAGCACTTGGTTCACCATGAAGGAAATAAGTATGAATTGAAACCCTTATTGAGGAACCAAGAATAACCAATACTCATGTGTTTTGGGTAGGAGATAGAAAAGAAGGTTCAGTATGATACTGGATGGAAGAGGAGTAAACAAGTACAATCAAGAGGCTATGATGATAGTCCTCAAGGTGGAGAGCTTTGGGACTTAGCCTTTGTGCAAGTTGGGACCATAAAGTGTCCTATAATGCAACCAGAGCATAGTGAGGGGGGAGAGATGTTGAATCATAGATATTATACATGCAAGGGATTAGAGAAGAATGACTTCCAACCCTCCCATTGTCCTTCCCAAGGACAGTCAGCAAATCCATGTTTTTATTTTAACAAATTGTGTGTGAATGCAGGTTGGAAAGGTGTGAGAAAGAAGATCACTTTAGGGGATTACTTTACCCCTACATTGCAGGGATCATTTAAGCCACACAAATCTTGGGACAAGAATTTCATTGGTGGTGGGGAGTATGGTGCAGGGGAACCTAGGATCAACAAACAAGGCAGGAAGACAACTAGTGCAAACATGAAGACTATGAAGACATTGAAGTCACCTATTGTGAATTAGAGGTCCAAGGAGGTCAAAGGGATGCTAAATGATGAAAATCATATCAATTATCATGTTTTGGCACTTATCATGTTTTGATGCCATGAAATGGCATTTAAATATAAAGAATGAGTTTATGTCCTTGAAAGGATTAAATAAATGTATCTTGGACCATTAGTGTCCCAATGTGTTTAGGAGGTTCTAGGAGTATAGTTGGGTAATAAATAAGTTGTCTAGGTGTTTGAAACACCTTAGGAGTTTTAGTGCTTAAGTACAATAAATTTTTAGTTCATTTTTAATGTTTAAAAATTCAAATGTTTAAATGATAATGGCTAGTAGTCTTTTAGGAGGGAAGTTGAGATTTTGTTTTTTAAACACTAAACTAATCCCTCAAATTGGCTGGAATAGGTTGGGGAAGTTATGTTTGAGTTTCATCTTTGTATTTGGGACTCCATTGTATGGGCATGATGCCTGGTGTGTACGACAGAGAACTGGAACTGAATAAAAGACAAGTTTTTAAACGTAAATCAGTGATCTTAAGAGCATTCAAGTCTTGTTTTGGTTTCTTTTTTTTAGTATGCAATAAGATATAGTTTCTAACATTCATACTCAGTGATTGAATGATTTGGAGACTTATCTCTTGACTGTCCCATGTGTTAACCAGTCAAAGTGATCCTTTGAAGTCTTCAAACCTTTTCATTTATGGGTACTTTGTGAGTGGATTCGAATGTAGTTTTGTTTGGTTAATGGTTAGAAGGAAGTAGTAAAGTATTTGGAACCAACATTGAATGATTAGATTGGTTTGAGAGTCATTTGTTATGACTATACCTTCTTATCCAGTGGATTAGACTGATTCTATCCAATTTTCTTCTTTATTTTGAAGTTAGTTTGTAAATAGAATCCATTCCACGGGCTCAAAGGCCTAGGATCCATGGAATGTGTGAAACTAACAATGTATCATAAGTTCTAATGCTTATATTTTCAAAGATTTGACAAATGAAATGATCACAGACTGATTTGAGAAGGTTTTTCTAATGAATTTGATGGCTAAGGTGTAGCAGTGGGAGATCAAGGTTAAAAAAATAGCCATTTATTGATTGGAATAGTCTTGTGTGGGTGTACTAATGGTGAAACAATCACCAACTGATTCAAGAAGTGTGTGGAAGGCCAAGATTGGCAAAGCCCTAGATTCAAGGGTTTGAAGTAACCAAATTGGGGATTTTGGGGTTTCCTACGTTTTGGGATGTTTAATGACACTATCCAAGAGTTGAGACCTTGGAGACATTTCTATGTTATAGTTGCTTTGTAAAATCACCAAATTTCTAGTGTGATTGTAGGGGTACAAGCATAGTACTACTAGTTGGTCCAAAGTACCAATACCTAAAACTTGGATATGTTCCTATATGAACAAAAGGGTATTTGAATATGCATTTAGTTCTTCTATTTTTTTGGGAAGGTAAAGTGTTTGAAGACCAAAAAGGTCACTGGAGGGCTACAAGACTAGTTCATTAGGTCTCTAGGCCAGTTTGGAGACATTTAGCCATTGGGAGTAAGGGATTGTGAGGCCCCACCTAAATATATATCAACACATATACCTTATATGATGAGGTCACCTCAAGGTATGTTATTTGAGTTGATAATATATATATATATATATATATATATAGTTATGAATTAATTCTTAATTATGATTATGTTCCTCTCACAGAATAGTGTAACTATGTTTAGATTGAATCTTATATATACAGTGAAATTGAAAATACATGACATAGTTGATACAAAGTATTAACTTAGAATGAACAAATGTTTAAAAGGGTAAAAGTATGGCTCTTTCACTTATGGAGGAAGAAGCGAATATAAAGGTTTTGTACTATGTGATGATTATAATGCCAAGATTCCTTGTATATAATGCTATATTGTATTGATGATTTTGATTGATCAGGATATGATCTTAGAACTGGAAGAAGTGTATGGTGCGAAACAAGCCTCATGATGAGGAGGTAAATACTCAATCTTATTATGTGTATTGATTCAAAATTAGTAATTTTTATTATCACTATAATACATTGAGTTATTTGAATATGTTCTTGTTAATTTCGAATAATAGTAACAATAATTCTAATGATGAAACTAATGAACTTTTTCCATGGATAAATTAATTTATTTATCGTGCACGCTCCTTACATGTGTACACAATTTTATCTACAATGTTTTATCAATAATTGTGATTAATGGTATCTTGACATGTTTCTTATGGACTTCTTTACTATTGAACCTATATTGTATTTGATAGTGTCAATGACATGTTGAATGATAATAGTTTAGTGTTCTATGGCTATCTTGTTGTGTTGTACTAATGACTTTGATTGAGTATATAGAATAATTTCAGGATAAAAATCTTTGATGTTCTTAAAGATAATTTGAGAGGTACTTTATGATGTGCTGGTTGATAAATTTATTAAATGTAATAGAATACCTTGATCCTAATTTTATACTATTTTAACTTTAAAATATATATATATATATATATATATATATATATATATATATATATATATATATATATATATATATACTATATATATATCTCTTATGCAAATCGTATGACTATTGTTTAAATACTTAATCTTATTATGTGTATTGATTCAATACCTTTGTAAATGTCAACAATATCAAATGTTGTCGATAAGGCTATAATAAGGTTTTTAAAATATTGAGTATAGCATTTTGGTGTTCAAATTCCAAATCATCACCATTGTCACAATGTCCCAAGTCAAAGATTATACTCTACCACGTCATTATGCATAATAATAATAATTTATTTGAAAATGAAACAATCTCTTTGAATCATCTTGTTCTTGTATACGTCACTTTGACAGGTATCAATCTTGTATACATTAAGTTATTTATAACTTATGCAATAAGACATTATCTGATGAACGATGATTGAGTGCCAGGCACTCATACACCCTCCAACTGCAGCAACAAACATCACCTTATGTCTCGCTGTTGTTGCAAACTGCAAAACCCCGTTGCGTTGGGCAACCCACCAACTCATCAACAACCACTTATGTTGACTGTCATCAACAAAATTCACGTACAACACATTTACACACCTACCCTTCCCTTTCCCACCATCTCTATCTCTGACTCTGCGCTGAATGTAAATGTAAAGTGGAAGTAGATGGGACAGTAATTGAGATTCGTGCGATGAAACAAGTGGTGAAAGGTCACGTGCGGTACATGAAATTGGAGGCATTTTTCCTTTACGCACGGAAGGAATTGTCCTGTCGTGGCCGCTGCTGCAGTCACTTTTCAGCAATGACTAAATCATAAACAAAGACATATATCTTACGAAGGGGGTTATTGATGAGAGGGGAGTAGCAGCAATGGCGGCGTAGGCTATTATGGCTGCAACTCCCGTGGCCCTAAATGGGAATATCGCATCCCACATTCAAAAATTTCTCGTTCCCATTAAGGGCGCTCCGGTTTGAATTGCCCAAAAAGGGTTGTTTGCTTTTGCTCCTCTGCCTGCCAGGGTGCTCACTGTAGTTGCCGCGACCAAGAAGGTCATTGTCATGCTCAAGGGCAACAGTCAGGTCGAGGGCATTGTAAATCTTGTGCAGGAAGATGGCGGTAAGTTGATTTTGTTTTAAAGCTGTTAATGAATTAACTTGTTTTCTCTCTACCATTTGTTTTTACTTTTGTTGCGCTTAGGCATGGGAGCCTGTCAAACAGCTTCTAGGGAATTTGAAAATTGGGTCTTCTTTGTTGTGATTCTTAATCTTTACTTGCACCTAATGGAATTGGATTGTGTTTTTATTTTTACTACTCCTGATATTGCTCTCGATTTATCTTCTAGTGGACCTAGAGTTAGGACTCTAATTTTTTTTTTATCACTATGTAATATTAAGAATCAAGATAGCAACCTCTCCTAATTGATTCAAAAAATTATTTCAATTATTTTATTTTTCTATCCATTCTTGGACTTCTGTTGTTGTGGGTGCTGCACGTTGAGTTGGGGCATTAATTTTGACTACAATGTAAGGTTAGGTTTCTAAACTCCATTAATTCTTTCAGTAATCTTATGTCAGTTTTCATTCTTCACCATTTTCCCATATTTCTGTTACTCTTAATTAGTCTTGTATTTTGTTCTGCGTGTTGTCTGCGCACTTTTGCATTAGTATTCTCTATAGTCACCCCGTGAATGCAACCCTCGTCAACAGGGGCAACTATATATCCTTTATTATCCATCTATTTATACATTTATTTATTCCTACAGTGTAAAATGTTCATTTGGGTCACCTTAAATGGGTCGCGCACTGTATCCAGACTATTTTTTAAAATAAAATTTTTGGGTTGCTTTATTCTTTGCTGTTTATCTATTTATTTACTTTTATTTTTCTTTCAGTGCAAAATATTCATTTGGTTTATTAATCTGAAGTCCTTTTCTCTTCAGAGCACAATACTGAATTTGACTATAAAGTAAGGATCTTTGAAGTTTTAAATTAATTCTCTGTGCAGAAATATCCACAACATGTGATAGCTGTTGCAAACCAATATATATTCTCAAACATGTTGCAATGGTAGGGACTAGTCATGAAAAATAAAATGTATAAGAATTATGCTTCAAATGAAACTTTGGTAAATTAGTAAAATAGCAAAATTGCAAAAACTAAATACTAAGATATGAATTGTACATGTCAAATATGTCATTTTAACTGCTGATTATGCCTGATATTTTATGGACAGTGATGCTATCATTCACCACTGTTTATATGAAACCCTTTTTGCATTTAAATTAACCATATATGAGAAAGGAATTGGATAGTGAATTGCTGGATAAATTTGATTGTAGTGATAGACATGCAAACACCAACATAAAAACCTTAGTTCTGATTTTTGTTTAGTGTAGCTAGTGTAATCAGCATTAATGTTTGCAATAACAGCTATAAACCCTCATAATAATCCATACTAGGTTTGCATATGATCAGAAAATGTCCTTATATTAGCCAAAGATTTATAAATAAAAAGAAAATGTTGAAAATATGTAGACTAAAATGCATCCCTGTGTTTCACTGATCTTAATAGAAAAGAAAGGCCAAAAATGAAATGGAGATCAAAGTTCTTAGCTCAAAAAGTAATTATTCAAGGTCTGTGCAAGTATTCAACAATGATATCACAAAGACAAAACACTTAACAAAATAGGAAAAACTTCTAATCAAAGATGAAGTATATTAGAAATTCAAGTTCAGGATATTTTGGTTAGAAGCATGAGGCTTATATACTAAATACTTTCAATCTAAATATTCAGTAAGGACCTCTCTCTACATCAATCAGACAATATCTCTACGTTTATTTAGATTGTGTGGTATAAGGATACAACATGGTTAAACTAAGGACTTTCATTTTAAAATATTTGTATAAACATTATAGAAGATATTAATTTAATGACGACTTAGATTAAGATTGTTAGAGTTGTCAGACCTTTAATGGATAAACCTAGCTATTAAGTTGCGATAGTGAAATCAAACACACTATTGATCCTAATGGTGCAAAAAAAAAAAAAGCTTTCACTTGCTCGGGGGTTGACTAGGACCTCAGGGGTCTCATGATGTCATTTGGTTGGGTGGAGAGCATGTACGCTGTTATTATATTTTCTTTTGGTACTCGTCAAATGATAAACATACTTCAAATTAGGAAGATTGATTGAAAGAAACTTTAGGATATTGACTAAGAATCTTATTGGGTAACTACTTAGTAAATTACTTTAATAGGATTGTAACTATTGGAGATTTTTTTTAAATTGATTCCTTGAAAGACTTAGGTAAATTTCCCTTGAAGGATTAAACTATTTGATTACTCTTTCTTCATGGGTCATACATTCCTTTCATATTTCATTGCTATTATGTCACTACTGCCTTATCTATCTATTTAACATATTGTTGAGGAAATTATCTTCGTGATCATGTATCTAACTCTTAACGGATCTCATATTATGCACCTAGTCTTGTAGTCTTGTATGCAGGCACAAGTAATTCAAATGAGAGAACAAAAGAAAAGGTCAACATATAGAACATGAGAGTATCAGGTATGCATTTACAAGTTATGTTCATTCTTTAAAGATTGTTATAATGTATAAATGTTCTAGTTAGATGTGTTTATCGTGTTGGATTCTTTATTGCCTGTTATATGTAGTATGTCTTGTATTGGACACAAAAAAAAAAATTGTCATGTTTTTCCTATGTTTGAGTAGATTAAACAGGTTGTGTGATGTCTAGTCTAGTATGTAAAAGTTGGGCATTACAGGGATCACTTGAGAAACCTTAAAACCACTTTAAAACAACCTTATTCATCCTAAATACTTCACATATATTACCATTTTTCATTTGGAGTCACCTTGGTTGGGTTGAGTCTATTAAAGCCATTGAGCACTTTGGGAAGTAGTGGGTTTATAAGCCAAATTTGAGTAACTTATCTTGTGTATCAATCCACCACCCTTTCCTCTACATCAGAGAGAGAGAGAGAGAGAGAGAGAGAGAGAGAGAGAGAGAGAGAGAGAGAGAGAGAGAGAGAGAGAGAGAGAGAGAGAGAGAGAGAGTTTTGGCATTCTAGTTTATAATGAGTTAGTAATTTCTTATTGACAAGATAAACCTCAAACTGATACAGAACAAAATAAATTATTTAATCATGTATCTATTTTATATATTCAATACACACTATATAATTAGACTAAATTTAATATTTCTAACCACCTCTCTAATCTAAATTTCTTTAGATTAATTTAAATAATTTATTATTTTTATAAAATAATAATTTTGTTTATAATATTAATTATATATTAATTATTTAATTATATAAGCTAAATAAATTAAATATAGTTAAGATTATTATTTTGAAAATAAGTTTATACAAATTGAATAATTTCTTAAATAAATTTAATTATATACATTATCTAAAAATAATTCTAATATAATATTTATTCTATATAATTTATAGTATATAAAATCTTATACACAATACTAATATAATTATATTATATATAATTGAATTTGGAATAAGATAACTAATAATTTAATTAAACTAGTTTCTAATTATTAATTGGCAATTCCAAATATGTATAAGATTTTGATTGCAGGAAAAAATAGGTTTTAAAAGTAAATATGTATAAGTTAATTTTAAAAATATATATAATTTGATATATATATATATTAGTTTAAATTTTATAATAATATTGCACAATATAAAATAATAAACACAATTATAACAATACTCCTATATAAATATAATTTTAGCTATCATAATTAGTTAATTTTTTCTTAAAAGTAAAACCCAAAATATCTATCTATAAAATAAAAACTTTACAAAATGCAACTAGCCCTTGGGGGACTAGTCTCGCCCTAGCTCGCACAAGTACCTAAGATATGAGCTATTGGGCGCTGGGCTAGGTCGTGGGGACACCCCCATATATATATAAAAAAAGCATATTAATTAAAACTTTAAACAATTTCCTTAAGTTGGTCCATGGAATTAAAGGGGACAGTTAGGACAGACATGTCAAAAAAAGAGTAACAGTAGAAAATGACATAAGTGAAGAAATCATGAATGAATGAGATGTATTGAATGGTCGTCCACCCATTTTAGAAACTCTAAACTATTCATTGACCAAAGAAGCTCATCCATTCCATATTGTAAAAGCCTTCGGCGTGATAAAAACTAGCAATCGCACCTTAGTGTGCAGTGGGTACGCCAAAGAGGTATGTAAGTTAAAAAAACTATTTATCCCTTTATCCTTCTCTCCCTACCATCCTATCTATATCTCTTCTTCTCAATATCCATATCCATACCCCCCTCTCTCTCTTTCTTTGTCTGTCACACATACACATTATCTTGCCATCTTTCTCTATCCCTCTATCCCTCCCTCTCTCAATTTGTATTTATATATCACTTCTTATCTCTATCTTCATATTTCTAGCTCTCCTCTCATTTTTCTATAGGTCTCCTCTATATATGATTATCTCTATCATCTATATCTACTCCTCTCTCCTCTATTTTTACATTAAATCTCCTCCCTTGACATATCTACATGAGTCATTCACAGGCTATTACACAGGTGTCCAAGAAGAATCATTGTCATCCAAGGTCTAGACATACTTTGCAAGGATTCCATCGCTCTCCAAGGTTACTCTGGAAAGAAATTGCCCATCTCCAACATTGCCTTCTATAAGTGTGAAAACTGTCATGTTGGTGTTGTTTACCAAATGCAAGAGCCCACTTGTATCAAATTTGAAGTGTCCTTCACAGATTAAATTTTTGTTAGTCTAGTACGCAACTTGAAGCTCACCTTCTCATTCCATAGGATAAAGCACCAAATCACTGTAATCCTACAAAGGAAGCTCAAATCGGCAATAAATTTCATTCTTCTCATGTTCCTAAGGTAATTATCATTAATGAGAGCATTGTATTTCAAAATTTACCATTACACATAGTTGAACATGTATTTTAACCTCACTGGAGGTCTCTTATGGAACAAAGGACATATATATATTATCTCCTTTTTGGGAAATCCATTCACCCAATTGCTATATTTATAAATTTTATGAACAAGGTTGATTCTCTCTAATTCATTTTATTTGTTTTAGTGTTCAATGCATTCTCTTTGCAAAGATTTGATACGTAGGGTAAGGGGCGAGAATACTAGTCGATGGGTGAAGGAAAATAGAGAAACCACACATGAATAATTTTTTTTAATATTCTGAATTGATATAGTTGTGTGCTAACATTACAATGGTAGCATACTCTCTTGAGTAGAGATGACATTATGCATGTTGCACCTTACCATTGACAACCAGTTTGTAGAGAGCTCAAGATTTGGGAGATTTCTACAATTTTTAAATTACATATGATGTGACATTCCAAGCATGGAATTTGATCTGCAAATCTGAAATAGTGTATAAACATGAAGTACTTGGTGTTGGACTACAACTGATTTAGAATCTAATTGAAGAATCTGTGATTAAATATCGCTGAGGAGTTTCTGATTAGATATGTAATATGATTAAATTAGTATTATGTTGTCATTGATGTCAACTAGCTTGACAACACTTATCTGGTAAGTTACTACACCGAGACATCTGAAGAAAAGTGGAAAAGAAATGAAGAATAGAGAAATCTACATGAGGAAAGATGTACATGACAGATGAGGATAAGGAACACATTGAGTAACTTGTTGATGGGTCTATGACTTGATGATCTTGACTTTATTATGTTGCATTCATCTATAATGAAGTATAGAGCTGAAAGACACAAAGCAGTGTTGTCGGTAAATGAAGCATTTCTAGTATACACCAACGGAGTGTAGTGTATACCGACCACAGTATTAACCGAGCAGTGTTCACTGACACATTTCTTTGTTAACCGAGTGGAACAGAATGAATTAAATGATTAGTTTAGCCGATAAGATTGATGAGCTGGCAAGAGTATGACATCGAGGTAACAGATAATGTTTGTTACACAGATTGATGGCTGACAAAATTCAAGGAAGATCTAATGGAGAATATTGAAACGTGCTATTGACAAAAGTATCAAGAAAGTTTTAAGCGGCAAAATCTATGAATGAGATTAAGTGGCAAAATCTGATGGTGGAGAAGAAAATGATTTACACGCCTATATAAAAGAACATAATTTCTTTATGAAAAAGCTGAAAGAAGTAGAAGCTGCAGGAATTTCACGTTAACAAGATTTCATGCATTCTAATCATACTGGTTAATAAGAACCGAGCTGCAAAACAATTATTGATCAGAAGGATTTATATGGACTAAATATTGATCTATAATATGCAATTGAAGTTGTATTAAGGTAGGTCATTTGCTATTACATATTTAACCATTGAATATAGTCTAAATCTCTTAACTGAGTGGACTCTGAAAGTCTTATGATGTATCATTCATAGAATGAACATTTTTATCCTGTCAACCCCATAGTGAATGCTGGTTGGATGATAACTTCTAGTCTAAAATCCTCTAACAAGGTCACACCTGACAGTGTGTTTGTAACCTTTAATAGGGTTGGGTCTTAACCGACCTCACTTCAGAAGAGTGAACAATTTTGGGTTGTTGGTCCCAGGTGGTTTTTCCCTTTACAAGGTTTCCATGTTAAATCTCTTGTGTTATGTGTTGATTGTGATATTTGTTTGTTATCATACTTTGCATGTTACATGTTAGATTTGATCAGTAAACTGTTATAAGTATTAGACTGGTAATTGGTAAAAGCATAGACAGTGAGAGTTATTATTGCTTACATATGAGCAGAAATTGTAGAAATTGTTTTGAATTATACATTTTGTTTTGGGACACTAGATAACTGATTTACCCCCCTCTTAGTTATTCTAACAATTGGTATCAGAGCCAAGTTGCTTGGAACAGAGTTTTAAGGACTTAACCATAAAGGTCTCAAGTATAAGAGGGAAGTACCGAAACTGAATAAAGAGAACTTTGCAGTATGGCAAAGAAGAATGAAGCTACACATATCTGGAATTGGGAACTCAACACTAGATCTGATACAAAATGGCTACATGAAACCACCCACTGGTCCCCTAACTATTGATCAACTAAAGGATAAGCATGAACACAATGTTACTATGAGGGAACTTGTTGCTGCCTATACTGACACTGAATTTGAAGATATCAAGACATGCACAACTACCAAAGGAATGTGGGATAAATTAGCACAAATCTACAGTGGAAATCTAAATGTCAAAAGAGCCCGAGCTAAAAGTCTGAGTGGCAGATTTGATGATATGAGAATGAAAGAAGGTGAGAATATTGTCCAATTTTCAAATAGACTCAAAGAGGTGGTACATGCTATTAGAGCATCTAATGTTGTAATTGATGGTGAAACAGTAATAAGCAAGATTCTCAAAACTTTGCTACCAGTTTATGCAATCAAGATTTCTGCAATTCATGAAACAAGAGCTACATCCAACCTCACTCTTGACACTCTAATTGGTAAACTTACAACCTTTGAATTAAACAATTTTGATAACAGTGTTGTTCCTTTTGTTGAATCCACTTTCATATCTTCTCTGAAGATTGGAAAGTCTAGTAGGAATAGTAAGAATTGTGATAGTGATGACAATACCGATGATGAACTTGATAAGCTTGAGGCACTTATGGCCCGAAGATTGCCCAAAGGAAAATGAAGGTATAGAGGTAAGCTACCTTTAGCATGCTTTAATTGTAAAGAAGTCGGTCACATCGCTGCTAGATGTCCACAAAAGAAAGATGATGATAGATCCAAAGACTGATCTGAAGGAAGCTATGGAAGAAGAGTCAACAAAGGTTACCGACACAACAACAGAGACAACTGAGATGAAAAAGACAAAAAGGTATGTTACATAGCCGGAGATATTGAAACTGAATCTGATTCTGATGATGATATAGAAGTTGTATTTGTTGCTATGAAAGATGACTCAAAAGAGGAAGAGAAACATGAAGAGACAACACTGATCTCTAAAGTAAGTAGAAATGATACCTGGATCATAGATAGTGGTTGCACACATCATATGACCGGTGATGTAAAGAAGTTTGATCATCTTGTTGAATATAATGGAGGATCTATGAGAATGGGAAATGATGCACCTTGTATGGTAAGAGGTAAAGGCTCACTGATGATCAATGACATATTACAATGTGAAAATGCATATTGGGTAGATGGACTGAACTATAATCTGATAAGTGTAGCTCAGCTAAACAATTCAGGCCACCGACTAGATTTTGAAAGCAAAAAGGTGAAGATTTATAATGATGGAGGAAGACTTGTCGGAACTAGTACACAATCTAGAGGTAATCTATTCTATCTTGATATGGATCAATTTTCTTGTTTGTTAATAAAGTATGAAGATGCTTGGTTGTGGCACCGAAGGTTATGCCATGTGAACTTTGACAACATGATCAAGATTAGTAGAAAGAAAAGAGTTAGAGGACTGCCTAACTTAACAAAACCTGATCATGCTATGTGCCATGAATGTCAAAGAGGTAAGATGACTAAGTCTAGTTTTAAAAGCAAAGACTATTCAACAAAGAAGATACTTGAGTTGGTTCATACCGATCCGTGTGGTCCTATGAGAACTCAGAGCTATTCTGGTGATAGATATTTTATTCTTTTTGTTGATGATTACACTAGACTGATGACTGTTATGTTCTTGAAAGAGAAATCTGAAGCCTTCAAAATGTTTAAGTGGTATAAAGCTAAGGTAGAGAAAGAAACTGGAAAAGAAATAAAATGCTTAAGATCTAATAGAGGAGGAGAATTTATCTATGATGAATTTAATAAATTTTGCAATGAGCATGGAATCAAGAGGCAGGTATCAGCATTGAGGAGACCTCAGCAAAATGGCATTACTAAAAGAAGGAATAGGTCTATAATTGATTGTGCTAGAACATTAATGATACAGAAGAATGTTGCTCAGACATATTGGAGGGAAGCTGTCAGTACAACTGTATATGTTCTTAACTGAGTACAACTAAAGAAGGACTCAAACCGAACACCTTATGAACTATGGTTTGGACACAAACCTACTGTAAGTTATTTCAGAATTTTTGGAAGTAAATGCTTTATCTTGAAAGATGAGAGAAATGGAAAATTTGATTCTAAAGGAGATGAAGGAATATTTCTTGGATATTCCAATACAAGTAAAGCATACAAATATTTGAATAAGGCTACAAATAAGATTGTTGAAAGTACTAATGTTCGTGTTGATGAGTTTGATGATAAGTACACAGAGGAAAGTACAAAGGAACCAGAAGACTATGGTAGATTCACTTACATTGAACATCCAGAGTATCTACCCACACTGCAAGCTGTAACAATTGGTTAGCAGGGAAACAACGCAGTACAATAGGCACCACAAACCGATGAACATGAAGAAGCTGTCGAGCAAGGAAATGACCCTGAGCAGGATGTACAAGAAAGGAGAAATCAAGTTTTGGCTAGTTTTGTTAGGAGACAAACCAGAAGCAAAACAAGACAAGGTACATGTCTAATTTGTGAGTTTGAACCTAAAACTGTGAAAATTGCATTAGAGAATGAAGAATGGGTTAATGCAATGAAAGAGGAAATAAAACAAATAGAAAAGAACAAAACCTGGTCCTTAGTACCCCGACCAAAAGATAAGAATGTTATCGGTACTAAGTGGATATACAAGAATAAATTAAATGAAAATGGTGAAGTCACAAGAAATAAAGCTAGATTAGTATGCAAGGGATATGCACAGGAAGAAGGCATTGACTATGGTGAGACATTTGCACCTGTTGCTAGATTAGAAGGAGTTATAATGCTACTTGCATATGCTGCACATAATAAATTCAAAGTCTATCAAATGGATGTGAAGTCAACATTTTTGAATGGTATACTTGAAGAAGAAGTCTACATTGAACAACCTGAAAGATTTGTTGATCCCGACAATAAAGACATGGTATGTAGATTACATAAAGCTTTATATGGACTAAAGCAAGCACCGAGAGCATGGTATGAAAGACTGCATACTTACTTGTTAAGTATTGGATTTGTTAGAACAAGTGAAAATAACAATTTGTATGTGAAAGGTGATACTAATGATACTATTATCATTGCTGAAATATTTGTTGATGATATTATCTTTGGTGGCTTAAATCTTGTCTGCAAGGCATTTGCTGATGAAATGAAAAAAGAATTTGAAATGTCTATGTTCGGAGAGATTAAGTTCTTTCTTGGACTACAAGTGATTCAACAGAGTGATGGCATATTCATAACACAATCTAAATACATAAAGGAAGTACTAAAGACATTTGGCATGGAAGATGCTAAACCTGTGGGAACATCGATGGCTACTAGATGCAAATTGAAAAAGGAGGATGAAACTACTAAGGTAAATCAGAGACTTTACCGATCTATGATTGGTAAGTTAATGTACGTAGTTCATAGTAGGCTAGATATAGCACATGATGTGGGAATTGTTGCAAGATTTTCTACTAATCCTAGAGAATCACACGTGATTGCAACAAAAAGGATCTTAAGATGCTTGAAGAAAATAGAAAATTATGGATTATGGTATCCTAAGGAAGGGAAGTTTGAACTAAAAGTTTACACTGATGCTGATTGGGCTAGAAATGTGGATGACAAAAAAAGCACCATCGGAGGAGCATTTTTACTTGGTGAAAGATTGGTAACCTGGACAAGTAAAAAGTAGGCTTGTATTTCTCAGTCTACAACTGAAGCAGAGTATGTTGCTGCTACTACTAACTATTCAAACATTGCATATATCAAATAAGTATTGGAAGGAATGAATGAGGTAATCACTAACCCGGTGATTATATACTGTGACAACACTAGTGCTATTAATATTTCAAAGAATCCTGTGATGCACTCTAAGACAAAGCATATATCTATTAAGTATCATTACTTAAGAGAACAAGTGCAAGAGAAGCAAGCTAAGTTAGAATTTGTTACATCTAAAGAACAACTTGCAGATATTTTTACAAAGCCCCTACCGAAGGACACATTTGAATACTTAAGGACTAGACTTGGGGTTTGTCCCCTGTCTATCGGTCACTAAGGTGATCTGGTTGTTGCATCAGCCTACTTTTATCAGAAGATCATTCATGTTGATGCAGCATAGTTCACACTTTGAATCATGTTCAAGGTTGTGATTAAGCTTGAGAACTTGAACCGATGAGATATCAGTATACAAAGATACAGAGGAAGTACTGAACACCATAGAGAGTTACTTGGCTACTACAGAGTTGATTGTTTATTTGTTTCTTTGGCATTTCTATCAAAGGGAGAGATAAACCATATGAAATGAAAAGGGGAGAGATAAACAAAATATGAAAAGGAACAAGCCACAATGACAATTATCTAAGGGAGAGACAATCAGAACAGAAGCAGGAACAGGAGAACTGAAAAGATCACAACTACAGAATGGTAAAGCTGTATTATTTAATCCTGGTTCAGTAATGTAGTGATTAAACATATTAAGTCTATTCGACTTACAACATTTGTTCACAAAGTTGTATAATGTATGTTTGGTATGTGTATGGTACATTTCATATTGCTTGAGTTGCCATCAATGCCAAAGGGAGAGATTGTTGGACTACAACTGATTTAGAATCTGATTGAAGAATTTATGATTAAAGATCACTGAGGAGTTGTTAATTAGATATGTAATATGATTAAATTAGTATTATGTTGTCATTGATGTCAACTAGCTTCACATCACTTATCTGGTAAGTTACTACACCGAGACATCTGAAGAAAAGTGGAAAAGAAATGAACAGAGAAATCTACATGAGGAAAGATGTACATGACAGATGAGGATAAGGAACACATTGAGTAACTTGTTGATGAGTCTATGACTTGATGATCTTGACTTTATTATGTTGCATTCATCTATAATGAAGTATAGAGCTGAAAGACACAAAGTAGTGTTGTTGGTAAATGAAGCATTTCTAGTATACACCAACGGAGTGTAGTGTATACCGACCGTAGTATTAACCGAGTAGTGTTCACCGATGCATTTCTTTGTTAACCGAGCAGAAAAAAATGAATTAAATTATTAGTTTAGCCGATAAGATTGATGAGCTGGCAAGAGTATAACATCGAGGTAATAGATAATGTTTGTTACACATATTGACGGCTGACAAAATTCAAGGAAGATCTAATGGAGAAGATTGAAATGTGTTATTGACACAAGTACCGAGAAATTTTTAAGCGACAAAATCTATGAATGAGGTTAAGAGGCAAAATATGATGGTGGAGAAGAAAATGATTTACACGCCTATATAAGAGAACAAAATTTCTTTATGAAAAAGCTGGAAGAAGTAGAAGCTGCAGGAATTTCGCGTGAACAAGCTTTCATGCATTCTGATCATACTGGTTAGTAAGAACCGAGCTACAGAACAATTATCGAGCTACGGAGAGCTATTACCGACGGACAGTAAGTTGATACAGTATTGAATCTGAAGTGAATTATTGATCAGAAGGATTTATATGGACTAAATATTGACCTGTAATCTACAATTGAAGTTGTATTAAGGTAGGTCATTTATTGTTACATATTTAACCATTGTATATAGTCTAAATCTCTTAACTGAGTGGACTCTGAAAGTCTTATGATGTATCATTCATAGAATGAACATTGTTATCCTGTCAACCCCATAGTGAATGCTGGTTGGATGATGACTTCTACTCTAAAATCCTCTAATAAGGTCACACCTGACAGTGTGTTTGTAACCTTTAATAGGGTTGGGTCTTAACCGGCCTCACTTTAGAAGAGTGAACTATTTTGGGTTGCCGGTCCCAGGTGGTTTTTCCCTTTATAGGGTTTCCACGTTAAATCTCTTGTGTTATGTTTTGATTGTGATATTTGTTTGTTATCATACTTTGCATGTTACATGTTAGATTTGATCGGTAAACTGTTATAAGTATTAGACTGGTAATCGGTAAAAGCATAGACAATGAGAGTTATTATTGCTTACTGACAAGCAGAAATTGGAGAAATTGTTTTGAATTATACATTTTGTTTTGGGACACTGGATAACTGATTCACCCCCCTCTCAGTTATTCTAACACTTGGGTGAACCCACAATAGTGGGTTGTACACTTTTTTGTCTGAATAGACATTGAACTCTAAATTTTTATAAAAAAAAATTTCAGATTCAGATGCATATTGTCATTAAACTATTTGAAATCAGAAGATGAAGTAAATTAGAGTCTTTTAGGATTTTGTGTCTATATTCTAAATATAGTTTTTATTTTTATTTTTGAATTGATTTGAATGGTTTTTTCTTTTTGCCACAAAAATTGGTATGTTGCTGAAAACGTCATTTTCAAAGAGTTACATTATTTTCATAAAGCATAATTTTTTTTCTAAAATAGATATCAATGTGATTATTTAGTATTTAGTTTTGCAATATCCATACAGAGGGCATGCAATTGGTTTGATGACATTATCATGATTATTGCATATTTTATTAACGTTTGAAGTTGACTAAACTGTAATTTTGACATACCTTGACTACATAGCTTATAACTTGTCGTGTATTTGTCCAATTTAATTTTTATTTTATTTTATAGAGAGAGAACTTCAATACCTAGGACATAGATATTTTTTTAAAAGAAATTCCTCTCATTTACTATTTTTTCATAAGCGTAAAACATAGAGGTAGACATTTGGATAAATACCTATGTTTAGTAAAACTAAAAATTATTTTTTCGTAAGCATAAAACATAGAGGTAGACATTTGGAGAAATACGTATGTTTAGTAAAACTAAAAATACAATGTCATAATAAACTTAATATATATTAACATTATAATCATTGGAAAAAAATTTCTTAGTAGTACCTTACTACATCGATAGGTTTGTTAAATGGATTCATTTTATCTTCCAAAAGATAAAGTTGAAAATTTTTTTGATAGCATTTTAATAGGTGTAGAGACTCCATTGTAGGTATGAACAAGGAATATAAATGTTATATCAATGTTTTTTTTTTAATCTAAGAGGCTTTGGGATAACCATTTGTAATTAATTCATTCAAATGGAACCTCTCGAGGCTTAAATCATCATATTTTATTAAAAATGTGTTATTTCAGCAAAAATCAGCATGTCTAAAAAAGTGTAATCCACTATTGTGGGGTCACCTACTTGAGATACAACTTATTTATCACATCAAAGCAAGATCAATCTTTGGGTGCACAATCATGGTAGATTTCAACTGCTCAGAGAAATCAAAATGACCAATGATCTCCAAGTCATGTATAGTCTCAGAAAGGAATGAGTTTGATCTAATAAAGGATGTGTAAAGTGGTGAGGAAAATGGGACAAATCAAATTGTTTCAATGATCTTGTTGTTGAATATGAAGTACAACATGTTCATCATATGTAGTACAAACTTTTCATCTGAAGGTTAACAGTTTCTCAATGGTCGACCACACCTCTTATACATTGGTGACCGTTGATTTCAAAAAATTAGGTCATGCATCTCATAGGGACTATTTTGTGTGTTGCCTTTGGGATTGGGGCTTCTTCTCCTACTCTTCCTACTAGAAAACATTCTACTTCCTCCCTTCTTAGGTTGGATGTCGATACTTTTTATCATGGAAGTAGTGGTTCTTTCCATGGGGTTGTCAAGGATGGGGTCCCCCCCCCCACAAAAAAAGACAAAAAATAAAAAAATCTATTGCTATTGGTAGGAGGAGCTATGCTTGTTCTACCAAATATTCTACAACCATTCCTTCAGTGGCAAAAGCCTGACCTATTTCCTATGCCAAGCCTTCCCTTGTGGTGGTTTGTGGCCCATATGTAGTGTACAATGTGGATATTTATCAACATTGTGGGTTGGTTTGTAGATTTGTGGGCCTTTAGCCCTTTATTTTTTAGTTACATTGTTGGATGATTAGTTCTTGGTGACCCATAGTTTCAAGTCACATTGAAATCTACCCTTGTGCAAATGGGTTTTTTATTGCTTCATTATCTTTGTCTAAAGATCATGATTTGATTTTGAACAAGTTGTGGGTTTGGGGGAATTACTCCCTATCCGCTAAACATTGGACAATATCACTCAACCCTCTCACTGAACCACTCAATACGTGTTTTGTGTGGGTTCATCTTCCTACTCTCCCACTCCATTTCTAGGAGATGTCTTACTTTTATGCAATCAAAAACTCTCGTGGTCATTTCTTGAAGGTAGATGATGCTACAACCATATTGGGCCACTCTACTTTTTCTTGAAATTTAGTTGAGATGAATATCTTCCTACCACTTTCAGGGGATTTGGTGCTCATTATTGGGGAGAAGCTACGAAATCAAATTCTAGACTATGATGGCCTTTCCTTTAGTTGTCAACAATGTTGAAATCTATTGGCCATATGGTTATTGACTACACCCTTTTGCGTCACAAGGGTGTTGGTACTTGGTGGAAGGTCACAAGTGAGGATCATTTGATAGTTTGTGCTTCCAATTTTGGTTCTAAGTCCTTTGAGGATTCACATGATGTTGACGACGATGAAACCCCTATTGAAAATGTGGATGATGCTCATGCTATTGTCAAGGGTTAGGATTCTATTGCTAATTCAAGTATTTGTCTAGCTACTACTTTGGATGTTGCCCCCACCACTTTAGGTGCAGCCTCCTTTGCATACAAGGACCTTTCCTCTCTTATTGTTTCTACTCTGACTCTATACCTTTCTTCTATTATCAATGCTCAAATTCTATAACACTCCGGTTGTTGTGTTGACGGATGCTCTGGTAGAGTTTCCTTCATTAGGGATCCTAAGGATAGTATCACCTAGAGAGTTTCTCAACGATGTAGAAATTTTTTTTCTTCAAACTCTTGCCCATGTTCTCTTGTGACATGAGTTCGGCCATTCCTTTGAAGGGCTTCTATCGTTTGTTCCTTGTATTTTGTTCTCTTTGTCAATGTCTATTGTGATGTCTATGTGTTGTCAATGGCCTATAATTTAGCCTTTGGGATTTATTTATGTAAGGGCTAGTCCACTTGTTAAGCTACTTAATTAAGTCAAAAATATTATATAAAAATTAAAATAAATATATTATATTTAATAGAATAATTTTAATATATAATTAATATATACAACAACAACTAACTACACTACACTTAAATAATTAATTATACACAATTGTAGTTAAAAACAAATTACTTTAATCTATCTGAAGAAACCATATGTAATACAATGTAGAAAATGGGAGGCTCAAATGGTTTACTTTGGTGATCGTTTCAAATTATTTTAGTATTTAAGAGTACCTCTAATACTGATGAAAATAAGAGATTTTTCTCCAAAATATTTCTTACATACAATTTTTTTCTTATGTCATCACCATATCTATTCATGCTTCATTTTAATAATTGTACTTCTATAATTTAAGTTATGCAACATATGGTTATCATATTCTTACAATACTATAATCTTTCTTACTAGTAGAAGAGAGATTTGAGATTTGAGAAACCCCAAATGAAGTTTGATTATAGATTACACTTATCTCTACAATGATCATTCTTAGAATTTTTTGAGTGGGTCCTTTATCACTAGTGCCATTACATTATCTACAAAATTTATGGTATCTAGTTCCATTTATTTTGTAAGGTATGTAGAGAAATTAATAAGATCTCACAAAAGTACGAATTGGTAATCGAAGAAAGGAGCACAAATTTGAATATAGAGGAACATAGATAAATAAAAAATTGACCAATTCATATAATTGATTTTTTTATTTTCAAGCATTTACGCAATAAGTTGGATTTATAAAAATCTCATATTATGTTTGCAACAAGGAGAGAGGGGATGAAAAGAAGATATAGGGATCAAGAAAGAGAGAAAGCTAAAGAGGAGAAGAGTGGGATAAGGAGAGACATAGATGGACACCTTTAATCTCTAATGACTATTTCATTTAATTGTTAAATTATGTAAATCAATAATTTCTTAGAAAGAGATAAATCTTCATTAACATTATCCAAAAAATCCAATAAAATTAAAATAATATGTATGAAACCATCACAACTCAAATAGGGAAATAAAATAAATTGCATCATTCATGTACACAAAAGAAATTTTTACATCAATATTGGTTAAGTTTGAGAATGTTCAGAGAGAGAGAGAGAGAGAGAGGGGTCTTTCTAGTTTATATAATGAGTTAGTGATTTCTTATTGAGAAGATAAACCTCAAACTGATACAGAACAAAATAAACTATTTAATCATGTATCTATTTTATATATTCAATACACTATATAATTAGATTAATTTTAATATTTCTAACTACCTCTCTAATCTAATTTTTTTTAGATTAATTTAAATAATTTATTATATAATATAAAATAATAGTTATGCTTATAATATTAATTAATTAATTATATAAGCTAAATAAATTAAATATAGGTAAGATTGTTATTTTGAAAGTAAGTTTATACAAATTGAATAATTTCTTAAATAAATTTAATAATATACATTATATATCTATATATATAATATTTATTCTTTATAATTTATAGTATGTAAAATCTTATACACAATATTAATATAATTATATTATATATAATTAAATTTGGAATAAGATAACTAATAATTTAATTAAACTAGTTTATAATTATTAATTGTTAATTCTAAATATGTATAAATTAATGTTTTTAAAATCACATATTTTGATATATATATATATATATATATATATATATATATATATATAATAGTTTAAATTTTATAATAATATTATACCATATAAAATAATAAACACAATTATAACAATACTCATATATAAATATAATTTCAGCTATCATAATTAGTTAATTTTTTCTTAAACGTAAAACCCAAAATATCTATCTATAAAACAAAAACTTTTAAATTTAGAAAATCAATAATGTATTAATTAAAAATTTAAAAAATTTCCCTAAGTTGGTGCACGGAATTAAAGTGGACAGTTAAGACGGACATGTCAAAACAAGAGTAACAATAGAAAATGAAGGTAAGTGAAGAAATAATGAACAAACGAGATGTATTTAATGGCCATTCACCCATTTTAGAAACTCTTAACTATTGATTGACAGAAACAACTCATCCATTCCATAATGTAAAAGCTTTCGGCGTAATAAAAACTAGCAATCGCACCTCGGTGTGCAATGAGTACGCAGAAGTATGGAAGCTCAACTAACTATTTATCCCTTTGTCCTTCTCTCCCTCCCATCCTCTCTAAATCTTCTTATCTCTCTATCAATCGATCTCACCATCTATATCTCTTTCTATCTCTTCCTCTCCATTTCTCATTCTCTCTTCTTTATATATTAATATCTTTCATCCCACTCTCTTTATCTATCGCTCCCTCTTCTTCTCAATATCCATATCCATACCCCCTCTCTCCCTCTCTCTCACACACATACACATTATCTTGCTATCTTTCTCTATCCCTCTATCCCTCCCTCTCTCAATTTCTATTTCTATATCTATATCACTTCTTATCTCTATCTTCATATTTCTAGCTCTCCTCTGATTTTTCTCTCCTCTATATATAATTATCTCCATCATCTATATCTACCCATGTCTCCTCTATTTTTATATTAAATCTCCACCCTTTGACATCTCTGCATGAGTCATTCACAGGCTATCATACAGGTGTCCAAGAAGAATCATTGTCGTCCAAGTTCCACACATACTCCGCAAGGATTCCATTGCTATCCAATGATACTCTGCGAAGAAATTGCCCATCTCCAGCATTGCCTTCTGTGAGTGTGAAAACTGTCATGTTGGTGGTGTTTACCAAATGCAAGAGCCCACTCGTATCAAATTTGAAGTGTCCTTCACCGATTGAATTTTTGTCAGTCCAATAAGCACCTTGAGGCTCGCCTGCTCATTCCACAGGATAAAGCGCCAAATCACCGTATTCCTGCAAAGCAAGCTCGAACCGGCAATAAATTTCATTCTTCTCATGTGCCTGAGGTAATTACTATTAATGAGAGCATTGTATTTCAAATTTTACCATTACACATAGTTGAACCAGTATTTAAACCCCACTGGAGGTCTGTTATGGAGGAAGGGAGGACAGATATATTATCTCTTTTTTGGGTAATCCATTCACCCAATTGCTAGATTTGTAACTTTTATGAACAAGGCTGATTCTCTCAGCTAATTCATTTTATTTGTTTTAGTACTGTTCATTGCATTCTCTTTGCAGAGATCTGATACGCAGGGTAAGGGGCGAGAATACTAGCGGATGAGTGAAGGAAAATAGAGAAACCACACATGAAGATATTTTATTAATATTCTTAATCGATATAGTTGTGTGCTAACATTACAATGGTAGCATATTCTCTTGAGCAGAGATGACATTATGCACGTTGCACCTTACCGTTGACGACCAGTTTGTAGAGAGCTCGAGATCTGGGGGATTACTACAATTTGTAAATTACATCCGATGTGAAATTCCAAGGATGGACTCCGATCAGCAAATCTGACATAGGGTAAAACCATGAAGTACTTGAAATACAGCTTCTTTATCACATCATAGCAGGATTTCAACTGTCCGGAGAAATCAAAACGACCGGCGGTCTCCAAGTCATGTACATTCTCGGAAAGGAATGAGTCTGACCTAATAAAGGACGTGCAAAATGGTGAGGAAAATGAAGTACAACCTGTTCATGTCACAGGGAAACGCCTTCGGCGTAATAAGAAACAACTTGTTTTAAAAAGAAAGATACGACGGTGATCAACATACGGTACGACAAAGATATTTTTGAAACTTCAACACTCGAAAGTTTCGCGGAGGTAGCTTATAAAACGCGTCTTAGCCGCGGAGCGAAATTGCGAAGTTGCGAGGAAAGTGTGCTACGACCGACATTCAACGTATGCCAGACAGCAAACGTCCTTGCCCAACATAATATGTTTGAAAATTAATAAAAGGAAGAAGAACCTGATCTTGCATTGCACTGCGCCGACTGGGCTCTAATTGCTCAACCTTTTCATCTTCCCAAAAATCTCAAAGCATTTCATAATGATATGGAATCAAAGTTATTACTGAGATGCAGTGGCCGTCGTGTGAAAGAAATATGGACGGCAAAGGACGTCGATGCTGTTTTAATAATGGTTACGATTGTGGTATGTTTGAGTTTTCTATGCATATTTATGGTTCCCATTGGGCTTGAAAAGAAGCTTGGCTTAGAAGTGGCCAAACGAGCCATGGGCAGCTTGGGGTTTGTGATATTTGTCGTGATGAACACGCTCAGCTTTTTCTCGTCACTTGTGGTGGTGTCAGTTTTGGTGTTGTTGCAGGTCATGGCTATCGACAACATTTCAGAGAATGGTATAAAGATAGTGATGAGGATTTGTGGTTTTGTGGCGCAAATAGCACTGGGATGTTTTACCATTGCCTTTCTCTCTGCAGGGATGATATTTGCATCGCATCTCTAATGTTTATAGAGCAGTTATGCCAAGATTGAAGTAATAGAGCAAATGGATGGTAGTTCAAGGGGACCTTAATGCTAGTGTTACAAGGTCTCTTGGTTAAACATCTTTGCTATCTTTTTATCAGTTTTCATATAAATATTTTACAGCACATCTCTGGCCATATTTGGAGATATATATGGAGATTATCATATGATGTAAAGTTTATATAATTGTTATATTATAATTTTTTATATTATTATATTATTATCAAAATTTAATTATGCGGTTTTCATGTCAAATTCATTAAATTATGTTTTATGATAAGAACTCATTTTTTATGAGAAAGAATGCAACACTTAGCACTCATGTCATCTAGGTGATGCTCATAGTAGTTAAGCATTGAGCTTTCCAAGAGGTCATCCATCCAAATACGACACTAATTCAAGTGCGTTTAAAATCTTCACTTAAGAATTAAATATATAATTGTTAAGGATTAATATTTTAAATAAATATTTTACTTCAAGATTAATGTATAAATTTTAAGAATAAAATACTCATTTAAAAAATTAATGTATTTGAAAACTAAAAGTTATAAGTAGATATTTATTTTCTCTACATCATTATATATTGTTTTAGTAGTAATAAAAGGCTTTTTTAAGAGCATCAATAACATAAAAATAAAAATACTATTGTATAAATTATATTATATTTATTTTGGAAGGTCAAATATAATAAAAATGATGCAGTCAAGGGAGGAGAAATCTCCAAAGGAGATGTCCAACCTTTTAACTAGAGATTACACATCGGAAATGACAAGACATTGTTTAACTAGAGATTACACATCGAAAATGACAAGACAAGATAACAATAACACCAGCAAATTAGATAACAATAAGAACCCTTCATATTTTTCCAATGAAATTCTTGTCCTTAGGATGTGGGATAAGGTACCAAGCCTCATTGTTTTCTATTTGATCCAATTCTTCCTCTATAGCCTTGTACTAGTATTTTTCTTGCTTCTAATAAAGTTCTTTGGCTCAATTGTGTAGACCAAACATAGATTTTTAAAATATACTAGAATACAAAGAGGGGAAGGGGGATGAATCAATAATTAATTAAAACTCAAAGACTTCAATACCATTAAAACAAACACTTTTAATAAAATAACAGGATATTTAGAGCATTTACAAGGACACCATATTTGCATGAAAAAATCAACAAGGGAATAGTCGGCCAAGATGAAATGTGTAGACATGGAATATGCATTGATAAAAAAGGTTGGCCCCAAAAAATTCTGCGGATTGTAATCTGAAACATTGATGCAAAAAAATTACTGTCACTCTCATTATTTACATGAATGGACATAATACAAACCTAACATAATCCCCAAATTTATTTTAACTTTAAATTTAACAAGTCACTATCAACTCACACTTCACTAGCCCAACCTGCTACTAGGTTTTGTAGCAAGGATAAGAGGAAAACATCCATTGACAATCTTGTTAGTAAGGTTAGGAGCGTAAATGTTGATTTTATTCAAAAGAATATAGACTTAGTTAAGTAGTTGTAGGTTGTTGGGGTTTTTTCCTCTAGTTTCGGTTCTCTTTCTTAGCAGAGGAGTTGCTATTAGTTTGCTATTGATTTTATTTTTTATTCTTTGATGTTTTTAACTTGGGATATTGGTCCATGTAAAACCATTTTTCCCTAATAACCATAGTGGGCCACTCTACTTTTTCTCGAATTCTATTTGAGATGGATATCTTCTTACTACTTTTATGGGATGTGGCACTCATTATTGGGGAGAGGCTATGAAATCTAGCGCTAGACTACAATGACCTTTGCTTCCATTATCAACAATGCTTCTCCATTGGGCATATGCCTACTGACTGCACCCTTTTGCATCACAAGGGGCTTGCTACTTGGTGGAAGGTTGCAAGTGGTGATCATTTGATAGTTTGTTCTTCTAATTTTGGTTCTGACTCCTTTGAGGATTCACATGATGTTGAGCATGATAAAACCCCTACTAAAAATGTGGTTGATACCCATGCTATTGTCCAGGGTTAGGATTCTATTGTTGATTCAGGTCTTTCTCTAGCCACTAGTTTGGATGTTTCCCCTTCCACTTTAGGTGCATCCCCCTCTGCACACAAGGACCTTTCCTCTCCTATTATTTCTATTCTGACTCTACACATTTCTTCTGCTAACAATGCTCAGATTCTATAACACTTTGGTCGTTATGTTGACAAATGCCCTAGTGGAGTTTCTTTCATTAGGGAGCCTAAGGATAGTAACCTAGATAGTTGCTCGACAATGTAGAAAGAATTGTTCTTCAAACTCTCACCCATCTTCTCTTGTGATGTTAGTTTGGCCCTTCCTTTGAAGGAATTCTATTCTTTGTGCCTTGTATTTTGTTCTCTTTGTCAACAGTTGTTGTGATGTCTATGTGTTGTCAATGGCCTATAATTTAGCCATTGGGATTTGTTTATGTAATGGTCAGCCCCCTTGTAAGGTTGCTTAATTAATTAAAAAATATTATAAAAACTAAAATAAACATATTATATTCAATAAAATAATTTTAATATATAATTAATATATACACCAACAACTAACTACACTAAACTTAAATAATTAAAACAAATTACTTTAATCTATCTAAAGAAACCATGTGCAATACAATGTATAAAATGGGAGGCCCAAATGGTTTACTTTGGTGATCATTTAAAATTATTTTAGTATCTAAGAGTACCTCTAATACCAATGAAAATAAGAGATTTTTCTCCAAAATATTTTCTTACATACAATTTTTTTCTTACGTCATCACCATATCTATTCATACTTTATTTGAATAATTTCACATCTATAATTTAACTTATGCAACATATGATTATCATATTCTTATAATACTCTAATCATTCTTACTAGTAGAAGAGAGATGTGAGATTTGAGTTCAACTGCAAATGAAGTTTGATTATAGATTGCACTTATCTCTACAATGATCATTCTAAGAAGTTTGTGGAGTGGGTCCTTTATCACTAGTGGTGTTTCATCATCTACATCATTCATGGTATCTAGTGTTGGAGATTTGCCAGCAAGCCAGTGTTGACTGTATGTTTGTCATTGATGACAACATATGGTAAGTAAGTATGCGTGGAAGACTTATGCAGTAAGATTTGAGTATACATAGCATGGACATGTTATCAGCATGATATCATGGATGTAGAGGTTAATTGTTAGTACAAACAATTATGCAGTAGCTTGTGTCACTAGTATTCCTAATAGAGTTACACGTAGTGTTCTGTGAGTGATTATCCATATAGTTATCATGGAGCCTTGCATGTTTGTATATGTGATGGAGACATGTTATTGTTGTTACATTCATGGACATAGAGTCTGATGTGCAATAGAAGTAAAGTTATGTAATCACTATTCACCAGTTGCAGTTTCCTATGTTTATCCAAAAGAGCCGACAAATATTATATTGGTACAGAAGTTGTGCCTATCATTTCGGTATGCGTGCTTAGATTAGTGATTGGAGAAGAGTTAAGAATATTTTATTAAGAGTGCATGATGTAATTCAGCTTGATGAGAAAGTATCAGTTAATTTGGTAGAGCCAATAGTGTGTAGTGTGCGTCTACACTTATTGATTTGGACAGGTCCTAGTTTGTGTTGCGTGCTTAGTAGAGCTAACTGAGATTCTATTGGAGAGTGTTATTGTTTCTCTAATATGATTTCAAGGAGGTTCTAACATGCCGACTTGATTATATCATTTAGAGGAAAGATACTTGTAGCTCGTCATTTGTGATCCCTAGAAGTATGGCATGGAGATGAAAGATTAGAGTAGAGAAGAGAGTGCAAAGTATTGTGCCATCAAGAAGAGGTCTATGTGACAAAGAAGATAGAGTGTGTTATTCATTGGAACTGACCAAGATAGCAATTCTACCTCATAGTTCACCAAGATCTAGATATAGTGTGTATCTGTTATTCAGAAGGTTGCAACCTTCACGCCTTTGAGTAGTGAGCTCTTAGACAGTGTGTCCTCACCCCTAATAGGTTCAATCATAAAAGACTCCTAACAGGGTCTGACCTTTGACCATGTCATTGTACTAAAAGAATTGTAAAGATCAACTCCTAATAGGGTTGTAAGATCTTCTAACAAGGATCATTATACACTAGTTCAATTTATTAGTGGGTGTTAATTCCCACTGGGGTTTTTACCTGTTTTGGTTTCCCCGTAAGTAAAATATTGGTGTTGTGTTCAAGTGTTCTTTCATTGTGTTTATACTTAAAGTTTAAGTATACTTAATTGGATAAAGAATTGAAACTTGTAGATAACTGATTCACCCACCACCCCCCCGCCCCCCCAATCTCTTGGGACTATTCCTAACAATTGGTATCAGAGCCAAGTGCCTCGGAGAGAAAGTTTAACAGCTTGAGGTTGATCAGATGGCATTCTTTAGAAAAGACAATCATAAGTTTGATGGAGAGAACTATCTTGATTGGAAGAACAAAATGGTGGCACATTTGCAATGCATTGCTTTTAAAGTTTTTGAAGTGGCTATCAAAGGAGTTAAGATCCCCTCTCTAGCAGATCTTGCAAAGGAAGATGCTACTAGCAAGAAAAAAGATTTGTTCCATTAGAATGCAATAGCCAAAGAAGCCCTTATTAGCGCCTTATCTGATAGTGAGTTTTCAGAGATAAAGAAAGTAGACACAACTTACAAGATTTGGAAGCACTTATAAGACATGTTTGAAGGAGATACACAAGCAAAGAATGTGCACATAAAGACATGGAAGAAAATATACAATGCATTAGAGATGCTACTTAAAGAAGACTTCAGAGCTTACAACCAAAGGATTAATGAAGCAGTTGCTGGAATTAGGAACAATGGTGGAGAGATCTCAAAGGAAGACATTATGGATAAGTTGATGACTACTCTTACAACAGAGTATGAAAACAAGATCAACATCCTTGATGAGACCATGCAGCTTACAACAAATTTCAAGAGAGAGACTTTGATCAGCAAAATTTTAGCTTTTGAGATTTCAAGATTGAAGACAGGGCCTAAAAGTGAGATAGCCTTCAAAGCATCAGTCCATGGTAAGAAATCTTTAAACACCTTTGGTAATTTTGATGATGAAGATGACTTGAGAAAGAGATAGATGATATTGTTGCTATGATTTCTAAGAAAGAAAGAAAAGGAAAAGGAAAGTATGAAGGTCAATTGTCATTCAAATATTTCTCATGTAATAAGATTGGTCACTTTGCATCTAAGTGTCCTACAAGAGTTAAGAAATTTAGAACTAATTACAAGCCTAACTATACAAAAGAATGTTACTATGCTAGTGATGGAGTTTCTAATGATGATTCAATTGAAGATGAAATTGGATTCATTGCTATTATGGAGAAGATGGTTGATGCGATGGATCGTGAAGATGAGAAAAATGAACAAGAGCTAGCATTGATTTCACAAGTAGACATAAGGAGAGATTGAATTATAGATAGTAGTTGTTCACATCATATGACAGGTGATAAAGACATATTTGTTCATCTAGACAAATACAAAGGTGACATGGTTAGATTTGGAGACAACACTCCTAAACCTATCATTGGTAAAGGAGCTATCACATTGGATGGAAAGAACAACACCGATTATGTTCTTTATGTAGATGGTTTACAACATAACCTTCTTAGTGTTGGGCAGTTGCTTGACAAAGGTTATCATTTGGAGTTCAAAGACAACAAGTACATTGTTAACAACAAGGATGGTGTAATGATTGCATCAGGTTCAAAGACTAAAGGTAATGTTTTTCAGCTTAACTTGGAAGCAAGTTGTTTTGTTGCTAAAGTAGATGATAGTTGGCTATGGCATAAAAGACTATGTCATATCAATTTTGATAACATAGTAAAGATAATAAATGTAAAGGCAGTAAGAGATCTACCTAGCATAGAAAATCCAGTTGATACTATTTGCAGGGAATGTCTGATGGGAAAGTATGTGAATAATTCATTTAGAAGCAAGCATAATTTAACATAGAACAAGTTGGATCTGATTCATACAGACCTATGTGGACCAAATCAAACAAGATCATACTATGGTGAAAGGTATTTCATTTTGTTTATTGATGATTATTCTAGAATGATGTGGGTTGCATTCTTGAAAGATAAGTTAGAAGCATTTGAGAAGTTCAAAATATTCAAAGCTAAGATTGAAAATGCATCTGGACTAAAGATAAAGTTTCTAAGATTGGATAGAGGAGGAGAATTCACCTCTGATAGATTCTATGAGTACTGCGAAGAACATGGCATAAAGAGACAGTTGAGTGCACCTAGAACCTCTTAGCAAAATGGGATTGCAGAGAAAAGGAATAGGATCATCCTTGATACAACGTGCACCATCATGATTGAAGGAAAAGTTGCACATACCTATTGGAGAGATGCAATCAATACAGTAGTCTATACCATCAATAGAATACAATTGAGGCATAGCACATACAAGACACCTTATGAGCTATGGTTTGGTAATGTTCCCATAGTGAAATACTTCAGAATCTTTGGAAGCAAGTGCTACATCAAGATGGATGAAGTAATAGGCAAGTTTGATGCAAGAAGCGATGGAGGTATTTTCCTTGGTTACTCTACTAAAAGCAAAGCTTATAGATATTTTAATTTGAGATTGAAGAAGATCATTGAAAGTGCTCATATTAAGATTGATGAAAATTTTATGGTTCAAGAAAGATATCATGATTATGCACCTATGATTGAAGAAGAACCTAGTCCTTCCACTAGTGAGACAGTTGTTGAAGAGATGTTTGACAGTATTGATGTATTATTCAATGACACTGAAACAAGTGAAGAAGAAACTCAAAAGGCAGATGAGACATTATCACCTAAAGTTACAAAGTTTACATCTAGATATCACTCTAAGGATGACATAATTGGAGATCAGAGTGGAAAAGTCACAACAAGATCAAAATCAAAGAGTTCAGCTTGCAATTAAGTGGTATGTTTACTATCTCAGATTGAACTTTTAAGTGTTGAAGATGCATGTAATGATTCAGATTGGCATGATGCTATGAAAGAAGAACTAGATCAGATTATTAAGAATGATACTTGGGAACTAGTCCCAAGACCTAGTGATAAGAATGTGATTGAAACCAAGTGAATATTCAGAAACAAGGTGAATGAAGATGGTATAGTAGTAAGGAATAAAGAAAGGTTAGTATGTAAGGCATATGTACAAAGAGAAGGTATTGATTATTCAGACACGTTTGCACCTTTGAGCATATTAGAAGCCATTAAGTTGTTTCTAGCTTATGCGACATTCAAAATTTTTAAAGTTTATCAGATGGATGTTAAGTCAACATTCTTGAATGGAGAGTTAAAGGAAGAAGTATACATTGAGTAGCCAGAATGATTCACCTTATCGGATAGGCCTGATATGGTATGCAGATTGAAGAAAGCCCTCTATGGACTTAAGTAATCCCTTAGAGCTTGGTATGAGAGACTTGATGGATATCTAATGAAAATTGGATTCAAGAAAGGAGTAAGAGATTGTAATCTATTTATAACAGACACATCTGAAGGTTTACTACTTGTGGCTATATTTGTTGATGACATTATCTTTGGGGGTAATGACAAACTTAGTGCAGAATTTTCTAAGGAGATGCAGAGCGAGTTTGAGATGAGCATGATTGGACCTATCAAATAATTTTTGGGATTAAATGTGCAATAGATAGAGAAGGTATTTTCATTAATCAATCTAAGTATGTGAAAGAGATACTGAAGAAGTTCAAGATGGATGATTACAAGCTAGTGGGTACACCTATGATAATAGGATGCAAGCTTACAAAAGAAGATGATTCTCCAGTAGTAGATATAACATTGTACAAGTCTATGATTGGTAAACTCATATATCTTACTCAATCTAGACCTGATATTTCTAATGCAGTTGGCATAGTTGGAAGATTTACAACAGATCCTAAACAAAGTCACCTCATGGTAGTAAAGAGAATATTCAGATATTTGAGAGGCACTATATATTATGGTCTATGGTATCCTAATTCAGAGAATGTTGAACTTCATGTATATACAGATGCAAATTGGGCAGGATGAGTGGATGATAGAAAGAGTACATCAAGAGGAGAAATATTTCTTGGTGATAGACTAGTCACTTGGACAAGCTAGAAGAAAAATTATATTTCTCAATCAACAGCAGAAGCAGAGTATGTTGCAGCAACTTTGAATTGTTCTACAATTGTTTAGATCAAGAAGATGATAAAAGATTTTGGAATTCAGATTGCTTATCCTATTTTTATTCATTGTGATAACACTAGCACTATCAACATGTCAAGAATCTTGTGATGCATGCAAAGACAAAACACATATAGATTAAGTATCACTTCCTAAGAGAGAAAGAAGTCAAGTTGGACTATATGAGTACTAAGGAACAACTAGAAGATATATTCACAAAGCCTTTACTAAACGATACTTTTGAGTATCTTAGGGAGAAGCTCAGATTAATTCCCTTCCCCAATTCTAATTAAAGAAAGTGGAGAGAGGATCAGTCCTCAAGGACTGATGGATGGTTGACTACTCTACTTTAGGAGTAGTACCGGTGCTTAAATGTTTGGTGCCCTTTGCCATTGATATCAAAGGGGGAGTAGTATATAGTCATGAAAAATAGTATTAAAGTGAGAGTACATATAGAATTAAGGAGGAGTAATATATAGCAACAAGGGGGAGTAGTATTCAGTCATGGAAGTAGTTCAGTTGAAGAAATGGAGAATGTTGAAGAATATTGCAGAAGATGGAGGATCCATCCTTGGGGGATTTTTGATGAGGAAATGGAGAATGTTATAAAAGAATTATTCATTTGGATTGGTGGTGTTTTTCATTCTATATGTTTTCATCAATGCCAAAGGGGTATATTGTTGGAGATTTTCTAGCAAGCCAGTGATGACTGTATATTTTTCTTTGATGACAACATATGGTAAGTAAGCATGCGTGAAAGAATTATGCAGTAAGCTTTGAGTATATGTAGCATGGACATCTTATCAACATGATATCATGGATGCAGAGGTTAATTGTTAGTACAGATAGTTATGTAGTAGCTTGTGTCAAGAGTGTTCCAAACAGAGTTACAGGCAGTGTTCTATGAGTGATTATCTGTACAATTATCATGGAGCCTTGCACATTTGGATATGTGATGGAGACATGTTATTGTTGTTACATTCATGGACGCAGAGTCTGATGTGCAGTAGAAGTAAAGTTATGCAGTCGCTATTCACTAGTTGTAGTTTCCTATGTTTATCCAGAAGAGCCGACAGAGATTATATTGGTACAGGAGTTGCACCTATCATTTCGATATGCGTGCTTGGATTAGTGATTAGAGAAGAGTTAAGAATGTTTGGTTAAGAGCACATCATTTAATTTAGTTTGACGAGAAAGTATCAGTTAATTTGGTAGAGCCGACAGTGTGTAGCGTGCATCTACACTTATTGATTTGGACAGGTCCCAGTTTGTGTTGTGTGCTTAGTAGAACCAACTAAGATGTTATTGGAGAGTGTTATTGTTTCTCTAATATAATTTCAAGGAGGTTCTAATAGGCCGACTTGATTATATCATTTAGAGGAAAGATACTTAAAGCCGGTCATTTGTGATCACTAGAAGTATGACATGGAGATGAAAGATTAGAGCAAAATAGAGAGTGTGAAGTATTGTGCCATCAAGAAGAGGTCTATGTGATAGAGAAGACAGAGTGTGCTATTCATTGAAACTGATCAAGACAACAGGTCTACCTCATAGTTCACCAAGATCTAGATATAGTGTGTATCTGTTATTCAGAAGGTTGCAACCTTCACCCCTTTGAGCAGTGAACTCTTGGACAGTGCGTCCTCACCCCTAATAGGGCCAATCATAAAAGACTCCTAACAAGGTCCGACCTTTGACTAGGGAACTGTACTAAAAGCATTGTAAAGATCAACTCCTAACAGGGTTGTAACCAAAATATTGGTGTTGTGTTCAAGTGTTCTTTCATTGTGTTTATTCTTAAAGTTTAAGTATACTTAATTGGATAAAGAATTGAAACTTGTAGATAATTGATTCACCCCCCCCTCTCAGTTATCTCTTGGGAATATTCCTAACATCTAGTTCCATTTATTTTGTAAGGTATGTAGAGAAATTAATAAGATCTCACAAAAATACAAATTGGCAATCAAGGAAATGAGTACAAATTTGAGTATAGAAGAACATAGATGAATTGAAAGTTGACCAATTCATATAAATGGTTTTTTGGGTTTTCAAGCATTTACATTATAAGATGGATTTATAACAATCTCATATTATGTTTGCAATAAGGAGAGAGGGAATGAAATGAAGATATAGGGATTAAGAAAGAGAGATGGATAAAGAGATGAAGAGTGGGATGAGGAGAGATAGAGATGGACACCTTTAATCTCCAGTGACTATTTCGTTTAATAGTAAAATTATGTAAATCGATATAATTTCTTAGAAAGAGATCAATCTTCATTAACATTATGCAAAAAAAATCATTAAAATTAAAATAATATTTATGAAACCATCACAACTCAAAAAAGGAAATAAAATAAATTACATCATTCATGTACACAAAATAACTTTTTACCTCAATATTGCTTAAGTTTGAGAATGTTCAGAGAGAGAGATTTGTCTTTCTAGTTTATATAATGAGTTAAGAATTTCTTGACAAGAGAAAATCTCAAATCGATACAAAACAAAATAATTTATTTAATCATGTATCTATTTTATATATTCAATACACACTATATAATTAGACTAATTTTAATATTTCTAACCACCTCTCCAATATAAATTTCTTTAGATTAATTTAAATAATTTATTATATAATATAAAATAATAATTTTATTTATCATTTTAATTAATTATATAAGCTAAATAAATTAAATATAATTAAGAATCTTATTTTGAAAATAAATTTATTCAAATTGAATAATTTCTTAAATAAATTTAATAATATACACTATATAAATATAATTCTAATATAATATTTTTATATATGATAATTTATACTATATAATTTATACATATAAAATCTTATACACAATATAAAATAATAAACACAATTATAACAATACTCATATATAAATATAATTTTAACTATCATAATTAGTTAAATTTTTCTTAAAAGCAAAACCCAAAATATGTGTCTATAAAACAAAAACTTTTAAATTTAGGAAACCAATAATATATTAATTAAAAATTTAAAAAATTTCTCAAACAAGAATTTATCATTGGTTCCGAACAATGCACAAAATTAAAGTGGACGGTTCAGATGCCAAAAAATGGGCGACGATAGAGAACGACCAAGATGTACTTGATGGTTGTCCACCCCCTTTAGAAACACTGAACTTCTGATTGACTTAAACAATTCGTCCATTTCATATGGTAAACGCCTTTGGTGTAAAAATAAGAAACAACTTGTTTTAAAAAGAAATATATAACGACAGTGAAATTGTTTGGTTCTAAATAAGTCTACCAAGGATCAAGTCTTGCTGAGTGCGAAGACTCTGACACCGTAAGAAATGAGGCCCAGATTGCACTCCAAACAGATTTTGAGGAAATAGATACCCCTCAATTTTTAGCTCTTAACTAAAAAATTTCTCTGAACCTTCATTTAAAAAACTAAGAAATAACTAGTTTTAAAAAGAAAGATACGACGGTGATCAACATACAGTACGACAAAGATATTTTTGAAACTTCAACACACGAAAGTTACACGGAGGTAGCTTAAAAACGCGTCTTGGAGGAGAAATTGCCAAGTTGCGAGGAAAGTGTGCCGCGACCGACAATCAACGTATAACAGACAGAAAAACATCCTTGTCCCACTTAATACCTTGAAAATTAATAAAGGGAAGAACAACCTGATCTTGCATTGCACTGCGCCCACTGGGCTCTAATGGTTCAACCTTTTCATCTTCCCAAAATTCTCATAGCATTTCATGATGATATGGAATCAAAGTTATTAGTGAGATGCAGTGGCCGTCGTATGAAAGAAATTTGGAGGGCGAAGGACGTCGATGATGTTTTAATAATCGTTACGATTGTGGTATGTTTGAGCTTTCTATGCATTTTTATTGTTCTCATTGGGCTTGCAAGGAAGCTTGGCTTAGAAGCGGCGAAAGAACTCATGGACAGCTTGGGGTTTGTGATATTTGTCGTGATGAACACACTCAGCTTTTTCTCGTCACTTGTGGTGGTGTCGGTTTTGGTGTTGTTGCAGGTCATGGCCATAGACAACATTTCAGAGAGTGGTATGAAGATGGTGATGAGGATTTGTGGTTTTGTGGCGCAAACAGCACTAGGATGTGCTACAATTGCCTTTGTCTCTACAGGGATGATATTTGCATGGCATCTCTAATGTTTATAGAGCAGTTATGCCAAGATTGAAGTAATAGAGCAAATGGATGGTAGTTCAAGGGGACCTTAACGCTAGTGTTACAAGGTCTCTTGCTTAAACATCTTTGCTATCTTTTTTATCAGTTTTCAAATTAATATTGTATAGCACATCTATAGCGATATTTGGAGATATATATGGAGATTATGATATGGTGTAAAGCTTATATAATTGTTATATTATAATTTTAATAATTTTATATTACTATTGAAGTTCAATTGTGTCATTTTTGAGTCAATCTCATTATACTATGTTTCATGAGTAGTGGTTCAAAACAACTCATCTCTTATAAGAATGAATGCAACACTTAGCACTCATGTCATCTAGGTGATGCTCACATAGGTGAAGTATTGAGCTTTCCAAAAGGTCACCCATCCAAGTACACACTAATTCAAGTACGCTTAAAACCTTTACATAAGAATAAAATATATAATTGTTAAGGATTAATATTTTAAATAAATATTTTACTTAAGGATTAATGTATAATTGTTAAGAATAAAATATTCATTTAAAAAGTTAATGTATTTGAAAATTAAAAGTTATAAGTAGATATTTATTTTCTCTAGATCATTATTTTTTGTTTTAGTAGCAATAAAAGGCTTTTATAAGAGCATCAATGGCAAAAAATAAAAAATATTGTTGCATAAATTATATTATATTTATTTTGGAAGGTCAAATATAATAAAATGATGCAATCAAGGGAGGATAAATCCCCAAAGGAGATGTCCATCCATGTAGCTAGAGATTACATAACAGAAATGACAAGACAAGATAACAATAACACTAGCAAATTAGATAACAATAAGAACCCTTCATATTTATCCAATGAAATTCTCATCCTTAGGTTGTGGGACAAGGTACCAAGCCTCATTCTTCCTCTATAGCCTTGTACTAGTGTTTGTCTTGCTTCTAATAAAGTTCTTTGGCTCAATTTTGTAGACCAAACATAGATTTTTAAAACATGCTAGAATACAAAGAAGGGAAGGGGGGACGAATCAATAATTCATTAAAACTCAAAGACTTCAACACCATTAAAACCAAACACTTTTAATAAAAATAATGCTAATGATAATTAGAGCATTTACAAGGACACCATATTTACATGAAAAACTCAATAAGGGAAAAGTCGGCCAAGATGAAATGTATAGACATGAAATATGCATTGATAAAAAAGGTCGGCCCCAAAAATTCCATAGATTGTAAGCTAAAACATTGATGCAAAAAAATTACTATCACACCCAATTTTTACATGAATTGACATAACACAAACCTAACACACTCCCCAAATTTATTTTAACCTTAAATTTAACAAGTCACTATCAACTTGCACTTCACTTGTCCAGCTACTAGGTTTTGTACCAAGGATAAGAGGAAAACCTCTACTAACAATCTTGTTAGTAAGGTTAGGAGCATAAATGTTGATTTTATTCAAAAGAATGTAGACTTAGTGAAGTAATTGTAGGTTGTTGGGATTTTGCACTCTAGCTTTGGTTCTATTTCTTAGCATAGGACTTTCTATTGGTTTACTATTGATTTTATTGTTTATTCTTTAATGTTTTTAACTTGAGTTTCTGGTCCATGTAAAACCAATTTTTCCTAATAAAAAATAAATAAAGTACATATGGGGTTGTGGGGAATCTCCCTTGCTTCCCATTGACACTATACAATTTATTTGTATTGTTAATATATATCACATGATAATCAACAATAAATTACATGTAAGTTGCCACTTATACATAATTGAAGTTCCTCCTCTAATCCAATTTATGTTGCCAATCCTTAACTCAATCTTATATTTAGGGTTTTATAATAAATCACATATCAATGTCTAGTTGAGAAACCTAACAAAATTTAATAATTCTAAAATTTCACTCTTTGAATTTACCACACTATTCAACTCTTGTTAAGCTAAGAGGCTTCCTACAATGATAGAAAATTTGGTCATAAACATCTCCCCTTTTTAAATAAATTTTCCATTCATATTATTGTCTACTATATTGAGCTGGAAAAGTTACATTTGTTGTAGAAATATATATATATATATATATATATATATATATATATATATATATATATATATATATATATATATATATATATATATATATATATATATATATATATATACGAAAAAGAATTTTGCTAAGAGGCATCTTTTATGACCACAACATAGATCAAAATTCAACTATATAAAAATTAAATGTGGACTATTACAAACACATAGAATTAGGAGAGGAAAAAGCAAGGTATTTGAAGAGTCGGGTTAGTGCTTATATCTCAAAAAGAATGTTCTAGTTTGAGCATTTTCAGAGGAAGGCATTTTTACATGTGGAGCTTATTTTGAGTTTTTTTAAAATTCTAAATCTTTAGGACGGCATTAACACTCCTGGATCAGTATAAAATATATATGGTTAATTCTATTATGTCTACAACACAAACATTAGCAAGTATTTTTACCTCTCTCATTCATTTAATAATAAAAATCTATAAATTTTTTGAGTTTCCTAGTTTTGAGTTTTTTTTTTCTATTAAAATACCTCAACACACCTCCATGGTAATGATATTATTGTTATTCCTTAGTTAAGAATGTATCTACCACATTACTTATTTTCAAATTGATTCATTTAGTTACCTCGATGGTGGCAAGATATGAAAGCAACAAACATCTAGAGGTGGCTCTGGATTTGTTTCATAAAATGGGAAATAAATATATTTATACATGGAATGAGATGATTGCTAGATATTCACAGAATAGGTTGGTAGGTAAGACATCCATGAAACCTCCATTGCTAAGCTATATCTTCCAATACTTGTTTTCCCAATTTAGCTTCCCATGGGTGTTGTAAAGATCAAAACAATTCTTTGTCTCAAGCCTTCCTCAAAATAAAAACCGCCTGGTGGGCTTTTTGCAAGTGATGAGAGAGATGATGACTTTAAGAATGATGATAACAGTGAAGGAACGTTATCTCCTAATTAAGATCTTGGTGAATGAATTCTCGTAGTGGGTGAAAAATTAGAAGAAATGATAATAGGATCTATGAGGTGACTAAAAATGTCTTTCATACATCAAGACATTTGTCTAAAAAGATGGTTTGGATTTTTCCAGAAGTCTTTCATGCATAGCCCTTCACTGTTTGCTTCTTCACTAGTATGTTGCACTTTAAAGATTTACATAATCCATTACTTCACAAAAGAATTCTTCTGTATTCAATGAAATCTATATTTTAACTTTATTTCTCTTAATTCTTCATTTTAAACTATCCCCATTATTAGGTTTTCTAAAATTATAAATAATCATTATAGATTTATTCAAAAATAGTATAAATTTTATTTAATTTGTTTCTATTAAATAATTAGAATTAGGTAGGTTTTAGAATTTATGGTTAGGATTTTTTTTTTATATATTATATTTTATTATTACAAGAGAATCAATATTTAAATTTTAAAGTTATTTTTTAATAAATTATTGTGAGAAAAGATATTGAATTCATCAAAACATTTAGAAGTTATATTTGTGAAGTTCTCAATAGCTAACTAGATTCAACCATTGAGAAGGCTCATTAGTTCATGTATAATATTACGTTGGACTTAAATTTGAATTCATTTTTTTTACTTTTATGACTCCACATTTTGTTTTTCAAAATTGATACCTCTCGGCATTCTTTACATAGAATCGATAAAATATAGGTATGCTAGTTGTATAGTATAGTTCTAACACTAATAATTTAATTCAATCACTATACAATGTACACACTAATTTCCTAACAATAACCCTCTTTGTTTTTCAATATGTGATTATAGAGAAAAATAAAGGATAAATAGATACTAAGGATTCATTCACATTATCTAAAAGACATCACACCTAAATAAATCCACACATTTTAATATCAAACATGACACTTAAACAATTATAATAATTGCATATAAAGATAGGCCTTACAATTACAACACAATCTGATCTAGAAACAGCGATTCCCAATCTCATAGATTGTTGAAACCTAAGAAGTTTAACATAGAAATGAACTTGATTTAAATATAAAAATGTCAAGTTATATGCTCTTAAAAAAATTAATTAAATGAGCGTTAAATAAGAATTAATAGCCCATTCAAGCTTGTCTTCGAAAAGAACTTTCAGCCTCTTTTTTCATCATTGTGGGATGCTATAAGTACATACCATCCATGCAATGTTTAAGATGTCCTTTTCATGAAAACTCTAAAAAACCAAATTTAAAAGTACATCGTGGACCGAATACATAGTACAGACTATCTTCAGCTTTGGTAGAACAAAATTTCTTAAAGATGTGTGACAAAACTGTGAACAAATAAAGTAAACTAGCAATCGCACCTTAGGGTGCAATAGGTGCGCCAAAGAAATATTGAAGTTCAATTAAGGAAAAAATTTGATCTTATTTTTTGTTAAAAAGTCTAAGATAATCATGTTCCATTACCGTAAACCTTAACCTTAAACCTTAGCACAACCTTAAATGGCAATCCTAACCATAATCCTAATCCTAAACAAGATCATAACCTAATATGTAAACACAACCTTAATCCTAAGTATGACATAAACCTCAACCATTACCCTAACCCTAACCCTAACCCTATTAAAAAGTCTAATTTTAACCATAAAACTAATCATATTTCTAAATCTTATAATCAATCCTAACCTTAACCCTAACCCTACTTGCAAAATCCTAACCCTAATCATAATACTAACAATGATGTAACCCCTTACCCTAACCATAATTGTAGCCCTAAACCCTATTCACAATCCTAACCTCAACCTCAACCCTAACTTTAATCCCAACATTAAACTATAATCTTAAACAAGATTATAACCCAAACTGTAAACCCAATCCTAACCCTAACCATAGTTTAAACCTAAACTTCTATCGTAACCCTAAACCTAAATATTAATCTTAATCAAAACTCTAATCGTAACCATAATTATGACCATGATATAAATCACAATCTCTAATGTTGTGAAAAGAGGGGTTTTATTGCTTCATTCTCTTCGTTTAAGGATTGTGATTTGATTTTGAACAAGTTGTGGGTTTGGGAGAATCACTCCCTTTACACCAAATATTAGACAATATCATTCAACCCTCTCACTGAACAACTCAATGTGCATTTAGTGTGGGATCACCTTCCTACCCTCCCACTCCATTTCTAGGAGATGTCTTACTTTGAGGCAATCAAAAACTCTCTTGGTCATTCCCTGAAGGTGGATGATTCTACAACTATAGTAGGCCACTCTACTTTTTTTCAAATTCTATTTGAGATGAATATGTTCTTACTACTTTTAGGGGATGTGGCCCTCATTATTGGGGAGAGGTTATGAAATCAAGTGCTAGACTATGATGACCTTCCCTTCCATTATCGACAATGCTTCTCCACTGGGCATATGGCTACTGACTGCACCCTTTTGCGTCGCAAGGGGTTTGCTACTTGGTGGAAGGTTGCAAGTGGTGATCATTTGATAGTTTGTTTTTCTAATTTTGGTTTTGACTCCTTTAAGGATTTACAGGATGTTGAGGATGATGAAACTCCTACTGAAAATGTGGTTGATGTCCATGTTGTTGTCCAGGGTTATGATTCTATTGCTGATTCAGGTCTATCTAGCCACTACTTTGGATGTTTCCCCTTCCACTTTAGGTGCATCCCCCTCTACACATGATGACCTTTCCTCTCCTATTATTTCTACTCTGACTCGACCCCTTTCTTCTGCTAACAATGCTCAGATTTTATAACACTCTGGTCGTTTTGCTAACAGATGCCCTAGTGGAGTTTCTTTTATTAGGGAGCCTAAGGATAGTATCACCTAGATAGTTGCTTGACAATGTAGAAATAATTGTTCTTCAAACTCTCACCCATCTTCTCGTGTGACGTCAGTTTGGCCCTTCCTTTGAAGGAATTATATTATTTATGCCTTGTGTTTTGTTCTCTTTTTCAACACTTGTTGTGATGTCTATGTGTTGTCAATGGCCTATAATTTAGCCATTGGGATTTGTTTATGTAAGGGTCAACCCCCTTGTTAGGCTGCTTAATTAATTAAAAAATATTATAAAAACTAAAATAAACATATTATATTCAATAAAATAATTTTAATATATAATTAATATATACAACAACAACTAACTACAATAATCTTAAATAATTAAAACAAATTACTTTAATCTATCTAAAGAAACCATGTGCAATACAATGTATAAAATGGGAGGCCCAAATGGTTTACTTTGGTGATCATTTCAAATTATTTTAGTATTTAAGAGTACCTCTAATACCAATGAAAATATGAGATTTTTCTCCAAAATATTTTCTTACATAGAATTTTTTTCTTACGTCATCACCATATCTATTCATACTTCATTTGAATAATTTCACCTCTATAATTTAAGTTATGCAACATATGGTTATCATATTCTTACAGTACTCTAATCATTCTTACTAGTAGAAGAGAGATGTGAGATTTGAGTTCAACCGCAAATGAAGTTTGATTATAGATTGCACTTATCTCTACAATGATCATTCTAAGAAGTTTGTGGAGTGGGTCCTTTATCACTAGTGGCATTTCATCATCTACAACATTCATGGTATCTAGTTCCATTTCTTTTGTAAGGTATGCAGAGAAATTAATAAGATCTCACAAAAATACAAATTCACAATCAAGGAAAGAAGCACAAATTTGAATATAGAGGAACATAGATGAACCAAAAGTTGACCAACTCATATAATTGGTTTTTTTGGTTTTCAAGCATTTACGCAATAAGATGGATTTATAACAATCTCATATTATGTTTGAAATAAGGAGAGAGAGAGAGAGAGGATGAAAGGAAGATATAGGGATTAAGAAAGAGAGATGACTAAAGAGGAGAAGAGTTGAATGAGGAGAGACAAAGATGGACACCTTTAATCTCCAGTGACTATTTCATTTAATTGTAAAATTGTGTAAATCAATAATTTCTTAGAAAGAGATCAATCTTCATTAACATTATGCAAAAAAACTATTAAAATTAAAATAATATGTATGAAACCATCACAACTCAAACAAGGAAATAAAATAAATTACATCATTCATGTACACAAAATAACTTTTTGCCTTAATATTGCTAAAGTTTGAGAATCTTTAGAGAGAGAGAGAAATTTGGCTTTCTAGTTTATATAATAAGTTAATAATTTCTTATTGACAAGATAAAACCTCAAATTGATACAAAACAAAATAAATTATTTAATCATGTATCTATTTTATATATTCAATACACACTATATAATTAGACTAATTTTAATATTTATAACCACCTCTCTAATATAAATTTCTTTAGATTAATTTAAATAATTTATTATATAATATAAAATAATAATTTTGTTTATAATATTAATTAATTAATTATATAAGCTAAATAAATTAAATATAGTTAAGATTGTTATTTTGAAAATAAATTTATACAAATTAAATAATCTCTTAAATAAATTTAATAATATACACTATATAAATATAATTCTAATATAATATTTTTACATATGATAATTTATGCTATATAATTTATAGCATATAAAATCTTATACACAATATAAATATAATTATATTATATATAATTGAATTTAGAATAGGATAACTAATACTATTTTAATTAAACTGGTATCTAATTATTAATTGACAATTCTAAATGTGTATAAATTAATTTTAAAAAAATCTTATAATTTAGTATATATATTAGTTTAAATTTTATAATAATATTATACAATATAAAATAATAAACACAATTATAACAATACTCATATATAAATATAATTTTAACTATCATAATTAGTTAAATTTTTCTTAAAAGCAAAATTCAAAATATCTTTTTCTTAAAAGTAAAATCCAAAATATCTTTTTCTTAAAAGCAAAATCCAAAATATCTGTCTTTAAAACAAAAACTTTTAAATTTACGAAACCAATAATATATTAATTAAAAATTAAAAAAATTTCTCAAACAAGAATTTATCGTTGGTTCCAAACAATGCACGAAATTAAAGTGGACGGTTAAGATGCCAAAAAATGGGCAATGACTGAAAATGACGATTAGTGAAGAAATAATGAACGAACGAGATGTATTTGATGGTCGTCCACTCCTTTTAGAAACTTTGAACCGTTGATTGACTGAAACAACTCGTCTATTCCATATAGTAAACGTCTTTGGTGTAAAAATAAGAAACAACTTGTATTAAAAAGAAAGATATAATGACGGTAAAATTGTTTGGTTCTAAATGAGTCTACCACGGATCAAGTCTTGCTGAGTGCGAAAACTCTGACACTATAAGAAATGAGGCCGAGATCCCACTCCGAACAGATTTTGAGGGAATAGATACCACTCAATCATTAGCTCTTAACTGAACCTTCATTTAAAAAACTAAGAATTAAAAAGAAAGATACGACGGTGATCAACATACGGTACGACAAAGACAAAGATATTTTTGAAACTTCAATACACGAAAGTTTCGCCGAGGTAGCTTAAAAAACGCGTCTTAGCCGCGGAGAGAAATTGCCAAGTTGCGAGGAAAGTGTGCCGCGACCGACAATCAACGTATAACAGACAGAAAAACATCCTTGTCCCACTTAATACCTTGAAAATTAATAAAGGGAAGAACAACCTGATCTTGCATTGCACTGCGCCCACTGGGCTCTAATGGCTCAACCTTTTCATCTTCCCAAAAATCTCAAAGCCTTTCATGATGATATGGAATCAAAGCTATTAGTGAGATGCAGTGGCCGTCGTATGAAAGAAATTTGGAGGGCAAAGGACGTCGACGGTGTTTTAATAATGGTTACGATTGTGGTCTGTTTGAGCTTTCTATGCATATTTATTGTTCTCATTGGGCTTGAAAAGAAGCTTGGCTTAGAAGCGGCGAAAGAAGCCATGGACAGCTTGGGGTTTGTGATATTTGTCGTGATGAACACACTCAGCCTTTTCTGCTCACTTGTGGTGGTGTCGGTTTTGGTGTTGTTGCAGGTCATGGCTATCGACAACATTTCAGAGAGTGGTATGAAGATGGTGATGAGGATTTGTGGTTTTGTGGCGCAAACAGCACTGGGATGTGCTACCATTGCCTTTGTCTCCGCAGGGATTATATTTGCATGGTATCTCTAATGTTTATAGAGAAGTTATGCCAAGATTGAAGTAATAGAGCAAATGGATGGTAGTTCAAGGGGACCTTAATGCTAGTGTTATAAGGTCTCTTGGTTAAACATCTTTGCTATCTTTTTATCAGTTTTCATATTAATATTGTATAGCACATCTGTAGCGATATTTGGAGATATATATGGAGATTATGATATGGTGTAAAGCTTATATAATTGTTATATAATAATTTTAATAATTTTATATTACTATTGAAGTTCAATTGTGTCATTTTTGAGTAAATTCACTACATCGTGTTTCATGAGTAGTGGTTCAAAAGAACTCATCTCTCATAAGAATGAATGCAACACTTAGCACTCATGTCATCTAGGTGATGTTCACAAAGGTGAAGAATTGAGCTTTCCAAGAGGTCACCCATCCAAGTATGACACTAATTCAAGTACGCTTAAAACCTTTACTTAAGAATATAATATATAATTGTTAAGGATTAATATTTTAAATACATATTTTACTTAAGGATTAATGTATAATTGTGAAGAATAAAATATTCATTTAAAAAGTTAATGTATTTGAAAATTTAAAGTTATAAGTAGATATTTATTTTCTCTAGATCATTATATATTGTTTTAGTAGTAATAAAAGGCTTTTTAAAGAGCATCAATAATAGAAAAACAAAAATACTATTGTATAAATTATATTATATTTATTTTGGAAGGTCAAATATAATAAAAATGATGCAATCAAGGGAGGAGAAATCCTCAAAGGAGATGTCCAACCTTGTAGCTAGAGATTACACAACGGAAATGACAAGACAAGATAACAATAACACTAGCAAATTAGATAACAATAAGAACCCTTCATATTTATCCAATGAAATTATTGTCCTTAGGTTGTGGGACAAGGTTCCAAGCCTCTTTCTTCTCTATTTGATCCAATTCTTCCTCTATAGCCTTGTACTAGTGTTTGTTTTGCTTCTAATAAAGTTCTTTGGCTCAATTTTGTAGACCAAACATAGATTTTTAAAACATGCTAGAATACAAAGAGGGGAAGGGGGGATGAATCAATAATTCATTAAAAATCAAAGACTTCAACAACATTAAAACCAAACACTTTTAATAATAAAAAATAATGATAATGATAATTATTAGAGCATTTACAAGGATGCCATATTTAAATGAAAAACTCAATAATGAAAAAGTCAGCCAAGATGAAATGTGTAGACATGAAATATGCATTGGTAAAAAAGGTCTGCCCCAAAAACTTCCATGGATTGTAACCTAAAACATTCATGCAAAAGAATTACTATCACACCCATTATTTACATGAATGGACATAACACAATCCCCAAATTTATTTTAACCTTAAATTTAACAAGTCACTATCAACTTGCACTTCATTTGCCTGACCTACTACTAGGCTTTGTAGCAAGGATAAGGGGAAAACCTCCATTGACAATCTTATTAGTAGGTTAGGAGCATAAATGTTGATTTTATTCAAAAGAATGTGACTTAGTTAAGAAATTGTAGGTTGTTGGGGTTTTGTCCTCTAGCTTTGGTTCTATTTCTTGGCATAGAACTTTTTATTGGTTTACTATTGATTTTAATGTTTATGCTTTGATGTTTTTAACTTGGGTTTCTGGTCCATGTAAAACCAATTTTCTCTAATAAAAAACAAATGAAGTACTTATGGGGTTGTGATGAATCTCCCTTGCTTCCCATTGGCACTATACAATTTATTTTCATTGTTAATATATATCATGATAATCAATAGTTATTTCATGTAAGTTGCCACTTATACATAATTGAAGTTCCTCCTCTAATCCAATTTATGTTGTCAATCCTTAGCTTAATCTTATATTTAGAGTTTTATAATAAATCGCATATCAATGTCTACTTGAGAAACCTAATAAAATTCAATAATTCTAAAATTTAACTCTTTGAATTTACCACACCATTAAACTCTTGTTAAGCTAAGAGGCTTCCTACAATGAAAGAAAATTTGGTTATAGACATCTGGCCTTTTTGAATAAATTTGTCATTCGTATCATTGTCTACTATATTGAGCTGGCAAAGTTATGTTTGTTGATATATATATATATATATATATATATATATATATATATATATATATATATATATATATATATATATATATATATATATATATATAGTGCTAAGAGGCATCTCTTACGACCAATTGAGAGAGGAAAAAACAAGGTATTTGAAGAGTGAGGTTGGTGCTTATATTTCAACAAGAATGTTCCAGTTTGAGCATTTTCAAAAAAAGACATTTTTTCATGTAGAACTTATTTTGAGTTGTTTTGAGATTCTAAATCCTTAAGATGACATTGACACTCCTCGATCAGTATACCATATACATGGTTAATTCTATTATGTCTGCAACACAAACATTAGTGAGTATATATACCTCTCTCATTCATTTAATAATAAAAATCTGTAAAATTTTAAAGTTTCCTTGTTTTGAGTTAATCTTTTGTTTCTATTAAAATATCTCAACGCACCTCCATGGTGACGATGTCATTGTTGTTCCTTAGGTAAGAAGGTATCTACCACATTACTTATTTTCAAATTGATTCATTTAGTTACCTCGATGGTGGCAAGATATGCAATCAACGAACATCTAGAGGTGGCTCTGGATTTGTTTTATAAAATGGGAAAGAAATATATTTATACATGGAATGAGATGATTTCTATATATTCACATAATAGGTTGGTAGATAAGACATCCATTGAAACCTGCATTGCTAAGCTACATCTTCCAATATTACTTGTTTTCCCAATTTAGCTTCCCATGGGTGTTGTAAAGATCAAAACAATTCTCTGTCTCAAGACTTCCTCCTCGGAATGAAAACCCCCTGGTGGGCTTTTTGCAAGTGATAAGAGAGATGATGACTCTAAGAATGATGATAACAGTGAAGCAACATTATCTCCTAACTAAGATCTTGGTGAATGAATTCTCGTACTGGGTGAAAACTTAGAAGAAATGATTATAGGATCTGTGAGGTGACTAAAAATGTCTTTCATACATCAAAACATTTCTCTGAAAAGATCGTTTGGATTTTTCCAGAAATCTTTCATGCATATCCCTTCACTGCTTGCTTCTTCATTAGTATGTTGCACTGAAGATTTACGTAATCCATTACTTCAGAAAAACTTATTTTGTATTCAACGAAATCTATATTTTAACTTTATTTCTCTTAATTCTTCATTTTAAACTATCCCCATTCTAAGGTTTTCTAAAATTATAAATAATCATTATAGATTTATTTCAAAATAGTATAAATTTTGTTTAATTTGTTTCTATTGAATAATTATGGTTTAAATATGTATTATAGGTAAGATTAGAATAAAATAGGTTTTAGAATTTATGGTTAGGATTTTGATTTTATATATTATATTTTATTGTTACAAGAGAAATCAATATTTAAATTTTAAAGTCATTTTTTATTAAATTGTTGTGAGAAAAGATATTAAAATCATCACAACATTTAGAAGTTATATTTATGAAGTTCTCAATAGCTAGCTCGAGTCAACCATTGAGAAGGCTCATTAGTTCATGTCTAATATTGTATTGGACTTAAATTTGAATTTGTTTTTTAACTTTTACGATTCCACATTTTGTTTTTCAAAATTGATACCTCTCGGCATTCTTTACATAGAATTGATAAAATATAAGTATGCTAGTTGTATAGTATAGTTCTAACACTAATAATTTAATTCGATAACTATAACCCTCTTTGTTTTTCAATATGTGATTATAGGAAAAAAGAAACGATAAATAGATACCAAGGATTCATTCACGTAATCTAAAAGACATCACACCAAACAAAACCACACATTTTAATATTAAATATGACACTTAAAAACAATTATAATAATTGCATATAAGGGTAGGCCTTACAATTACAACACAATCTGATGTAGAAGCAGCATTTCCAATCTCATAGATTGTTGAAACTTAATAAGTTTAACATGGAAATGAACTTGATTTATATAAAAATGTCTTGTTACCAATATATAATTACATTAAAATATGCTCTTAAAAAATTAATTAAATAAGAATTAACAGGCCATTCAAGCTTGTCTTCAAAAAGAACCTTTCAGACTCTTTTCGCATGGTTGTGGGATGCTGTAAGTAGGTACCGTCCATGCGATGTTTAAGATGTCCTTTTCACGAAAGCTCCAAAAAACAAAATTTTAAAAGTACACCGTGGACCGAATAAATAGTAGAGACTATCTTCAGCTTTGGTAGAACAAAATTTCTTAAAAATGCGTGACAAAACTGCGAACAAATGAAGTAAAAAATGCTATGCCAAATTGCGTGGAATGTGCGTGATCACCGCCATTCAACAACTAGGAAGCTGCACCGAACTTCCATTTCCCCAATCTCACAACAAACGAATTTTCATATAAAAATGATTGCAGAACATAATACTTTGGCGCTGGCAATGCAATTATATGCATCGCACCAACTGATTGATTTCTGAGATCCGATCTAGTTTTCCAAGGTTTTCAAAGAATGCCTCAAAAATATCTCTTTCTCAAGAGTTACGCTGAAAAGGAGGAGGAGGTTGTCCAAGATATTGAAGGGCAGTTGTTAGAATGGAGTGATTTGAAGGCTAAGGAAGTTCAAAGAGAAGGAGATGAGGAGGGCAGCGATGGAGTTATTATGGTGGCCATGGTGGTGGTGTGTTTGAGCTTTGTAGGCATATTTAACTGCTGGCTTTCTTCTTTCATCTGGAAGTTTCTTGTCATGGTCAAAGTTGCTAGAATGTTCAATTATGAGAGTAGGTGGTATAATAAATTTATTTTCCAACATCCCCCCATAAATTAATTATACCAATTTTGATAACTATCCTCCCATAATTTGAATAGGATGGGTCCCGGCATTAAGCCTTTTTAGGTACCCATTTACAACACAAGATTTTGGTTCCCCGGGAAATTAGTTCCCCTTGTCATTATCACTTTGAGAAATTTGTCATTATCATGACTGTGGGTTTTTTAACCGGATTACCCATAACCATTTGGGATTTTCCCAAACTGATACAATGTGAGATAATTTTAGGTTTTTCACCCAAACAAGTGGTTTTGGTTTACCACAAACCTCACTCAAGAAATTGGTTTTAAGGATAACCATGAACCTCCATTACAAGGAAACCATCATTTTTTTGAGATTTTCTTCTTTTGTATCTACAACAAAAATGATTATTGAGTCCATATAAAAAGAAATCCATCTACCGAGATACATTGGTGCCCAGCCGCTGTACTCGCCAGTTGTATAGGAATTCTTTTCAAATACATGGTTCATCAATATATCAAACCTAAAAAATGTTTGGAGTGTCGGATCCAACCGAAAATGCACCCCTTACAGATACAATATATTCTTCAACTTTGTGATTGGACACTATTTGGGGTTGGCCTTTTTTCAAGAGCCTCCCAAATATTACCAATAATTTTCTTTAATTAAGTAGGCAGGGATAGAGAAACAGAAAAAAACAAGGGATATGCAAAACACTTCATAACAGATTTATGGTAAATTTACATACCAAAATCTGACTCCCAACATTTCAATACAAGTAAACTTCCAGAATTGAAAACGCCATTTAAATATTTTTCCACTTATCTGAAAACGGCTTCGACAATTAACAGCTTTGCTCTTTGTGCGCAGTACAATCAGCGAATACTGGATGAGCCCAGCGTAGTTGGATAAATCCTCCACACTGGATTCTCAGTCTTCAGTGCCGCCAGATTTAGACGAATCGGCCGAAGAGTCCCCCATTTTAGGCAACAATACGAGCCATTACAAATTGTAACAGCACCTAAAAGCTTACTGAGCTCCATAGCTTTGTTCAATAACCACAGTCAGGCCCTTAGGTCCCACTGTCACTTTCACAGCATCTGCAAGAAGCTCCACTCCCTGCAACATTGTAGACCGGGCTTCAACCCCAAATCCGATCTCTTTTGCAACATAATTTCTGCTCCAGCTGAGCCTACTGGCACCCTGTTTGTAGCTGCTCCTTCCAACTTTTGAAGCGAGTGCAGCTGCTGCTCTATACATTATGATATGCAGCAATAATACTGCAGAGAAATAAAAGACTTCAATATGAAATCGGCTACTCGTCTATGCACACAGAGAACAGCAGACACATATTTTCTTGCGCGGCTTTGCAGAGTATGGCAATGAGCTGGTCTTTGCTAAAGAGCTGCATAATTGGGCTACAGCAGCTTTGTAATCTCTTCCTCTCCGGGCTCTCTAAGATCTTCTACCATGGGCTCTGATACCATGTTGGAAACCCAAATTGGGCTCTACTGATCACAGGCCCATTCCATTAATTTATAATCAATGATTATATCTGGAGAGTGGAAGAATTCTCTAGAAACTGCTGGCTTTCTTCTCTCATCTGGAAGTTTCTTGTCATGGTCAAAGTTGCTAGAATGTTCAATTATGAGAGTAGGTGGTATAATAAATTTATTTTCCAACAGTGCCCATTTGGCTTGAAAAGGAGCTCGGCTTGGAAGAAGCCATGGAGAAGGTGGGATTGAAGATATTCATGGTCATGGATACTCTCAGCTTTTTTACCTCACTGGGAGTGGTGGTTGTGCTTTTACAGGCCACGGCTTTTGACACTCTTTGTCATGCTCACATGAAAAGGCTGCTGAGAATATGTGCCACCGTGGCTCACCTGGCTATGGGGTTTGCTGCCATTGCTTTCGTTTCTGCTGCGACCGTGTTAACCGGAAGCCTCTGATCTTCCACATTCTGCTTGTTGGAAGAAGGAATGAAATAGAATGTTTATATTTAGTGTCTGTTGATTCCTATTTTGAAATATAAATATTTGTTTTTATTTTGGGATCGGTCTTCCAACCCATCTGTATTGGGAGCGTGAATGAAAGTAATACGAAGAATTATTTATCTATAATAAGACTAACATCATCTTATTATTCATTCAACAAAACAGGATTAATGAATCAACATTTATTGTTAAAAATATATTCACATATTTAGATGATCCCCATTAAAATAATTCTTTTCCCTATACTGAATGATCTAAAATGAACCATGATGATGGTTTTATTTTCTAAGAAGAATATTGTTGTTTCCTTTTACACAAGAACATTAGACCATTTCTCCAACATTAAGCTAACGCTCAATATTATGTTCTATATTGACAACAATTTTAACTTGCACACTTGCACTCACACTATGTTCTATGTTTAGGACTTAATGACCACCATCATGTATTCACCTTACATATTTTATCATGTATTTCTAAATTCTTTCTACATATCTATTCTTTGCATAGTTTATTGGAAGTTATCACTTCTCTCAAACCTTTGTTGCAAAAATACTAATATTTACTATAAGACCTACAATTGATCTCAGCTATTGCACAAACATATGAAATTAAAAAAAAATCTTGATTGACCTTCTACAATTTTTTCCGTATACCCAGTGCACACCAAGATGCAATTGTTAATTTATTTTCAATTAATTAAAATAATTAATTATCAACATTAGATTCTATTAGGGCCTGTTTGGTGCATGGAATTAATATCCAGAATAGGCCTATTCTAGAATAAGGACCTATTCTCGGATTAGTTAATCCTGAAAACAAAAGCTGGAATAATCTATTCTGCGTTTGGATCCCATAATGTGGAATTGGAATAAGGTTTATTTTTTATTTTTTAATTATAATTATTAAAAAAAAAAAAATTTTACAAATTTTAATTTTTGAACTTATCATTTTTGTTGCTGGTTTTTTAATTAAAATATATATGTATTTTTAACTTATATATTTTTAAATTAAAATATGTATTATTAACTTTAAAAAATAAGATTATTAAAAAAAATTATTTAAAAAAAATTATAAAAAAAAATTATGTGAAAAAATTATTCAAAAAATAAGATTATAATATCCTACCTGTTCACACACGGACCCAATGACTTATACATTTTGTTGTGATTTCAAATCCATGAAAAGCTTATTCTCGAATAAAAAATAAATTCAGAGTTATTTTTTAGGAATTAATTAATCTAAGCATTGACCTAAAAATAAGGACTAATTTTCTAATTCGAAAATTCAAAAAATAGCCACAAAAGACGAATTACTTAATTTTCGAATTAAATAATGACTATTCAAATTTAATACCAAGAACCAAACAGACCGTTACGGACATAGACTATTCACAAATAGTACAATCTAACTAAAGTAAGCATACACGATATTTTGAAAAAAGAAGAGAAACAAATCGATCTAAAAAAGAAAGATGACGGTGATATTAGTAAACTTGATGACACGAAAGTTTCGCGTAGGTTGCTTGAAAACGCGTCTTAGCCGCGGAGAGAAAATGTCAAGTTGCGAGGAAAGTGTGGTACAACCGACATTCAACGTATAACGGACAGAAAACATCCTTGTCCCACTTAATATCTTCAAAATTATTAATAAAGGGAAGAACAGCCTGATCTTGCATTGCACTGCGCCGACTGGACTCTAATGGCTCAACCTTTTCATCTTCCCAAAAATCTCAAAGCCTTTCCTCAAGATATGGAATCACGGTTATTAGTGAGATGCAGTGAGCGTCATATTAAAGAAATTTGGAGAGCAAAGGACGTCGATGGTCTTTTGATAATGGTTACGATGGTGGTATGTTTGAGCTTTCTAAGCATATTTACAGTGCCCATTGGACTTGAAAAGAAGCTTGGCTTAAAAGCCATGGACAGCGTGGGGTTTGTGATATTTGTAGTGATGAACACACTCAGCTTTTTTTCGTCACTTTGGGTGGTGTCGATTTTGGTGCTTTTGCAGGTCATGGCTATGGACAACATTTCAGAGAGTGTTATGAAGATGGTGATGAGGATTTGTGTTATAGTTGCGCAAATCGCTTTGGGATGTGCTACCATTGTCTTTGTTTCTGCAGTGACGATATTTACATGGCATCTTTAATGTTTATAGAGGACTTATGCCAAGATTGAAATAGAATGGTTATGTGTTTTGTTTCTCAGCTTGTCTGGGACCTTTTGTAAATTATGTATATATTGGTTTGTAAATGGGATCCTTTTGCAGCTTGTGTTCTCGACAGCAGAGACACCATCGTTTCAATCTTCGATGTTATGTGTTGTGTCAGTTTGGTCTCGTGTACTTTGGCGTTGTACAACTTTTATATGAGAATTATATGAAGAGATTTTGGGGTTTTGAAGGATGTTAGAAGAAAAATTTGATGTAATAGAGCAAACGGATGGCAGTTCAAAGGGACCTTAATGCTAGTATTTTAAGGTCTCTTGGTTAAACATCTTTCCTATCATCAATTTCCATGTAAATATTGTACAACACGTGTATGAAGATTGGCAAATGTTTATATAAATAGTATATTATAATTTTAATATTCTGATATTGTTATTAGAATTTAATAGTGTAGTTTTTCAGTCAGGTTTATTGAATCATATTTCATGAGTAGTGGTTTATAAGCATTCATCTGAATGGCATATTTAGCAAACATTGGATTTAGGTGATACTTGTAGAGGTGAAGAATTGAGCTTTCCAAGAGGTCACTTATCCAAGTACGAATCCAAGTCAAGTGCACTTAACCACCTCCAACGTTAAACCCACTCAGCTTGCAACTCCATTTGCGAAACCTTAACCAAGTTCTACGTCTTATGAACAAATCACTATAAAGCTCCTTTAGCTGATAAAGTATAAACATACAATTGTTAAGAATCAAATAATTATTTAAAGAATTGTTGTATTTGAAAAGTATAAGTAGATTTTTATTTTCTCTAGATCATTATATATTGTTTTAGTAGTAATGAAAGGCTTTTATTTAGAACATCAATAACAAGAAAATAAAAATACTATTGTATAAGTTATATTATATTTCTTTTGGAAGGTCAAAAATAATGAAAAGGTGTAGAATATTTTTTAACCATAAGTAATTAGAGTATGTTTGATGAGATTGAAAAGATGTTATTAAGATATTAATAGATAAAAGTAGAGACTCACCCTTAGCAATGTTGTTGTTCGGAGAGGAAAAAATATGTTCGATTAGTTATTACAATAAAAAATTATTTATTTAATTACTTCTAAAATGCTTAAGGTGAATTTAACTTTTCTAAAACTAATCCATAAACTTTAAAAAATAAAAAATATATTCTTCATCTATAAATCATAAGCCATTTCTCTAAAATAATGTAAGAATTATAACTGGAATGATCATCTCACAAGAAAGAACTCTATATATAACTAACTATCCTTCGTTATGAGCATATCACATAATATAAGAAAGCATCAATAAAAAAAATCAATTTTTTTGTATTATTATTTTTGTGACATCATCTATCTCTACATATAATTATATACATAAAATCATCGATCAATCTATTGTATGAAGCAATTTAAATAAAATTCAATCAAAGAAATATTATATATAAATGTAATTATTAAAGTCATTACATAAAAAACTTAAAATAAAATGAAGTCATATAAACATGTAATTAATATATCTAAATATGTAATTTGAGTTATGCATCTATCCACCCAATGAAAACAATATCATCATCCATGATGACTTGATCATGCATTTGGTATTAGAAAAAGGGCGCGGTGTTCTTCATCAAGATCATTAGGATTACTTTATTATTTTTTATTAAAAAATTATCTATATAACTTGATGAAAAATGTTGATCAATTTTTCATATTGATTTTTTATATCACTCATTTATATTTACCTAATTCTTGATTTTTATCCCACTTTATTGAAATATCAAGGAAAGATTCCTTAATAGAGCTCATTTGATCCCACATTATTCCAATATCAAGAAAATAATACTTAAGAGAGCTCATTTAGACTTTTTAAGTGTTTTATTCAAATAATCAAGGAAACTCCTTAATTTTAGAGATGTTCCCTTTTCATAATTAAACTTATTTAAGTTAGTAATTTTCTATGTATCTTCTCTATTTGTGGAAAGAAAGTACCTATTAATTTCTTCATCTTTAATAGCTCTACTTTGCTTTGTCTTTTTAATATAGTATAATAGTGTTTTTTTTAAAATAATCATAGAGAGAGCACAATACATGATACAATGTTGAGATTATATGGACTAAGCCTACATCAAATTATCCCATCTTATACAAATGACATAAGATAGCATATATCAAAGTATAAAAATTACATAATACATATGGAAATCAACAAAACATTTAAACCATTACTAGCCCCTTTTCTTGCCACTTTTCTTGATATCTACTGCCTTTTCAATCACGAGCTCATTGATTTCACCTTTTGTCTATTGAGTGTAGTAGTATGATCTCCTAGAATTTTATAGACCTTTCCCTTCAATGTCTGCATGATAATAGTAACCTTCGAAGTAATGTTTAAAAATGTTAGTCTTTTATTAAACTCAATAGTCATTCTCTTGGAACCATTAAATATGTATTCATTCCTAGCCTTCCAAATAAGCCATTCTATTAAACCAACCAAAATAATTTTCTAAAGTATAATTGTGGATTACAATATTCCAATTAGCAATTTTATTGTAAAACATGACTGAGATTTATTTCATAGAAAGAAATTCAATAATTTTATGCTTTGCAGTTTCAGGTTTCTTGCATAAAAGGCATGTATTAGAATCATTCGAGTGCTAATTAATTGACAACTTATGCAAAAAGAGCATCCATCTAAAAGAAACCTTTTTAGGTTTTGTAATGTGTGAATAAATAATTTGAAACTGCTTATGATAAAACTTGTTAGTGTAACTTTAAAATTCTAACATGAGATAATATAATTAAAAATAGCTTCATTAGTAGTCATAGTCTTATATATATATATATATATATATATAGATTTACTTTTATTCAAAGTGGTAGTTCTACAACTATAAAATGGTGAGCAATGCTAGGATAGATCACTCACCAAATTATAGCTACATGTAGGAATATCCAAAACCTTGTAATGAAAGAAATCTGATTAACACAAGGTAGGGTATCAATTCATGATTTTCATAATGTAGGGTTTTGGACTGGTCTTCCTTTCCCTAAGTAAATGATATGAAAAGGATTAAGTACTAAAAGGGAAATGGGGATGATGTACTCACCTTGAGGGTTATTAGAGGAAAAAACATTAGAATTGGAATAACCTATCAAGAATTTGTCAGATTCTAAAACCAATGTGGATCTAGGACCCCAAAGTCTCTTTTTTTAGACTATGAATTAAATTACAGAAATACAAGCATAGGTCAAAATGGGGTTATAATTATAACTTGAGGTGACCTATACTTGGGAGCACTAAATTTAGAGGTCTTGGGACTATGACTGTAACTGCACTTCTAGATCTCCACTTTGAAATTTGAAACTCCATGAATATGCATCTACACACAAGAGACAAGGGGAAATCGTTAGGGTAAAGGGGCTTGCCTTGGCTAGGCCCTTTCATAGGGATTAACCTTGAAATAAAATTAAAAGTACATGAGGAAATGTAATCTAGATCTGAAACATAAATTACCTTATACCTCAATGATGTAATGTCTCTTTGGAGATGATCACAAGTTTTGATGCAATAGCTTGTGTTACAAGTAGTAGTTTCTGTTGCACCAATAGATTGAATTGTTAATGCCTGATACAACCACTAGACTTATAGAAGACCTAGGAGGCGGTTAAGCCATGTCATGAATTCTGAGGGTAGCGTTGACCATTTTGCCAACAATCTCCCCCTTAGTGTTACCCAAGGGGATTCAAACCTGTGACCAATATCTGATACCAATTGTTATAATTAGTAGTTGTTGTTGCACCAAAAGATCGACCCATTAATGCCCGATACAACCACTAGACTTGTAGAAGACATTGGAGGCGGTTGAGCCATGTCACAAATCTTGAGGGGAGCGTTGAACATTTTTCCAACAAGTTGGACTCCAAAAATACCTAATAGGTTTTCATGAGACCAAACCCTTGAATGATGAATTTTTTAGTTTTCCACAATGTTGAATTCAAGAAGAAAAAAGAAGATTGCTTAGTAATTGATGCCTTCAATGAATGGATACTTTCTTGATTTCTTGAACTACTTGAATGCATGGTAGTTTACTTATAGGAATGCTTGAAAAATTATGGATCATGAATGTATTGAAAGTATGGATGTCAAAAAGAGGAGAATAAGTCTCCTTTTATAGTGATGTCAAGGTCAAATTCATAAAAGGCCGACCTTAGGAATTATGAAAAAGAAAATACTTTGCATCGAACCTTGAAATTTACCAAAATAAAACCTCCAAGGTATAGGTTTCCACAAGTGAAACCTATACTAGTATTGGTCACCCCGAGTGCAACCTATACCTTTAAGGGATGATTTTAAGGTAAATTGTGTGGAGTTTCGAGAAGTATTATCAATTTTAGGGAAAAGCATAAAGGTAAGAGTGAAAACTAATCATAAATGCTAAAATGGGCCCAAGAGGGAAATGAATTATGTGAGTGGAGGGGTGAATGGGAAATCATGCACATAAATTAGATCCATTCTCAATTTATAAAAAAGTATTGATTTAGAGGATGCAAAAGGGATAGAAGAATGTGAAATCAATGTGGGAACCCATAAGTGGTAATATAAGGCTAAAAATAAGTACCTAAGAAGGGTGCTTAATTTTTAGGACTATAAATGCAGGCCCCACATTGGCAGGAGTATGATTCCACATCTTGCTCATGATAAAGTAGAAGAGATATAGAGAGAAAGATAGAGATTAGGGGCAAACTACAAGGAGATAAGAAATTGCCAAGTTTATGGACATAAGCCCCCAAACTAAGGATCCTAACTCATACATTCATATACAAGGATAAATAAAACAATAATAAGTTCCTAGTGCTTACTAATATGACAAGCCAGCTAGTTGAAAAGACCTCGCTAGAGAAAATATCTCAACCACTAATATCATACTTTGAAAGATATTGAAAGAGCACAACTCGTCACTTGAAAGAGAGAGAGAGAGAGAGAGAGAGAGAGAGAGAGAGAGAGAGAGAGAGAGAGAGAGAGAAAGCATATATCAAGGATAACACAAGAATCTTTGATCCAATCAAATAGAAAAGTGTGTTATTCTATGGAGCCATGGAGGAGAGATCAAGACAATCATTGATGATATAGGATAGCCAATTTTTATGTTGCGCTAGGTGATCCATGAGAGAAAGAGAAGAGAGAGGAAAGAGAATTGATGGTACAACAAATTCTATTATGCTAGTCAAATCTACCTTGAGAAATTTGTGCCTACTACCATATTTGTGTGTGTGCACCTTATGAATGGGTCTAAACCTCTTACATAATGATGATTAGTTTGTGTGTGTATGTGTACTCTTCATGGATAGATCTAGGTCTCTTACACCATGAATATTGGTTCTGTTTATGTACAACCCATGAATGGATATGGACCACCTATATCATGGGGATCGGTTGGTATATGTGCACCCTATGGATGGATATGGATATCTTATAACCATGGGGATTGGTTAGTTTATGTGCACCCCATGGATGAATATGAATCTCTTCTAAACATATGGATTAGTTTGTGCATCGTGTAAAAATGTGCAAGGGAGACCATATGTATGCCCCCCTTAAGATGGAAAAATAAGTTCTAGTTTGTCATCTTAAGGAAGTGAAAAATAAGGATAAAGAAGTTTCAACATCAAGATAGTATTCACAAGAAACACCTAGTATAATACAAAGAGGTGACAACTCCTGTGAGGCCATGGAAGGGATGAATGCAAAGAGATACCATGCAAGAAGTGAGAAATCAATCCTTGTGAAGGATGACACACTATTTAGTCTCCAAGGTAAAGGATTTATTTACCATGGACACCCAATTGCAAATAATAAATAAGGCTATGATCAAGGATGCATATCCTTAATGTAAACCAAAATTTCTATGTAAGATTGGATGTTGCATAGTAGATAAATATCAAGCAGATCAACCAAGGTAAAATAGGATCCTTGAAAAAGATGAGAGAGTTCGATCTAATACCCTTTCCCCCCTAAGTATGGAGACAAGGATAGAGGAGACCTAGTATGCTACTCGAAAAGTGTACTACACCATGCATGAAAATGAGCCCCAAGGAATAGGTTAACAATGTTACATAGTATGGAGAAACATAATAGGGACTTAGATGTTATTTAGAAGAATCAATATTGAAAAATAACTCATTGGGAGATCTTATACAAATAATAGTATTATTAATGAGTTGTTAAATTTTATAATGTAAAGCTTGACAGTCATTAGTAGAGTGATAATGATATTGGTGATACACATAGAAAGGAAGAGTTATAAGGTGTTGACTATGTTTCTTTTTGTATTTAGGTCTATTAATCACCTTAGTACGATGAAGTTTCAAAAGTATTATTTATTAATTAAAAGTAAATGTAGGATAAATGTTAGATGATTTGGAAGAGGATGCAATAAAAAGAGACTCAAAACCAAATTCCTCGACAAGTTTTTCACTATTGTCAACACATTATTGTGCATATCTTGAATCATTTTTTGAAGTGTTATTTATGATGGTGTTGTAATCACCTGAAAATGGACAAGATTAATTCCAGTGAGCAACCAAGGAAAAATCAAGCCAATAAAATCAAATCAAGCTCAAATCAAAGCAAGATTGCAATCAAGCCATAATCCAAATTTAATTGAAAATCAAAAGCCATTAAATCAATTTAAATCTAATAAATCATGATAAATCAATAAATTGTGCAATTAATCTAATAAATTGTATAGTTCAATTTAAATCAAATCAACCCATTTAAGGGGTACACATGGCTAAACAAATTAAATAATTTCAATTAATAAATCCTAATTTTCCCTCAACACCACATGGGAGGAAAATGCTTCAACCAATAGGATTTAAGGATCAAGTTCACATGCATCAAACTCAAAATGAATCTCAATCACACATAAGGTAAGAGCATCTTGGCCACTCATTTTGTCTCTTTGTCCCAAGCTTTGAGGAAAATCCATTTAAATTGTCTCCCAAGGTGGAACCATGGACTTAACCCTAATCCAACCATGATCAACTCAACTCTACCCCATACCCTTGCCAAAATCTATAAAATCAAGGTATAAATCACTCAATTATCATCCAAAAATCTAAGAATAGCATCAAACCTCTTGCAATTTCGAGCTAGAAAGGCAAATTTAGTACTAATTAAGGCTTAATTCACTTTGGTATTGAACTTTTAGTTTGTTTATCATTCAATTCTCATTTTAGAGATGCCACTAATGGAAGTTTGCTGAGAGCTTTTGCATTAGCAAATCTAAATAGAGGTCCATAGAGTACTTAATTGTCATTTATTTGCTTAAATAGCTTACTCTTTGTGGTAATTTAGTTATTATTTTTATTTATTTGCAATACTAACCCTATGAAGGTGCTTTTTATAGCACACAAAATTGCACCCACCATGGGGCACTAGGCCTCATTATTTTTAAATTCAGAGAAATCATATTTTTCCTACATATTCTTATGTTTTTCTCTATTTTGAAGGTTTAACAACACATTTGATAGTTTTTGCGGCACGTACAAGGTTTTCAGTACTGTATTCAATGCCTGAAATAGCGCATCCATAGAAAATTTGTGTGCCTTTGCACAACCCAACAACGCATTTGATCTTTCTAGTATCCTGTCTTTAATTCTTTCAGTGCGTATACCTTGACTACATAGTGCTTCTAAAGGATTCTAATGTGTGTTTAATGTTTTCTTTAAGCACATTTTCTTATTAAAACAATGCTTTCAATTTTTGTTTCCATGTGTTTGAATTTTTTCTGCAGCGCTTCCAATATTTTTAACAAGGCTTTTAATTAATTCTACAACGCTTCTGACTGGATTTACATTTTTTTGAATTTAACTCTCAGGAAATGAATTTTCTATGGTTTCAGAATGACAGGTCACAAAAAAATAAAAAATCCAAAGACCATATATAACAGTGAGGAAAAAGCTTTTGCGAAACGAATTAAAATTGAGAACATAGCCAACATCAAGCACGTTTTGGAGAATTCACAACAAGAAGGTGAGGTATACAAATGATATTTGAAAGTTGTAGAAGCTTATAAGTTGAAATTTGTCTCCTTAAATTGGATTTACATGCCTTAATCATTTTTTGTCAAATTTGATAAATAAGGCTTATATTTTAATTTCTACTTGTTTTCTTCATTTTTCTTGTTTGTGTTGACTAAATTTTTGAAAAGGAGGCAAAGAAAAGGGAACAATCACCACTAGGTGAGTCAAAATCATGACAAAATCCATTAAAAATTCCCCTAGCCTTTTCTAGCTTCAAATCAGGTAATCCTATCCTTGGTCAATTTTTACTTAAATTGTGGCCTTGTGATTTTTTGCTAAAATCTAGTAATTAAACCAACATAAAGGATAAATCAAGCATTTAATCAATAACCCCTTGTTTGTGGAAAAGACTAAAAATACTCAATTCCCATTAGTTAGTGGGTTTGGATAATCGAACATTATTAATTGTGCTTGGGAGGAAAGAATAGATATGGATATTCTCTTCACCTTTTGGTGAATCAAACTCCTAAAACCTATCTCTTAAATCCATTTTATTACTTTACAAATGAACATGCTAGATCTTTAGTGGGCTCACCTCTCGAGATTTTCCTTAATGAGGCCAATGAGAGGGACATCCCAAAGTGGGATACAATTGCCTTTGCCCCAATAATCCGACCCACTATAAAAATAAATGCATGCATCCTTAATGGGGTGTGTGACAAAAGGATATTAAGCTTTGAACTTCCTCGAGTAGTTGTACGGGATTGCACAAAACTCTGATATACCGGTGGTGGGAAGCCTCCTAATTTTGGGGGGATGAAACTTAATATCCATTTTGAACGGAATCTTGATTAAATACCTTGTTAACTTAGAAAGCCTACCTTGTAAATCGATGCTTACGAACCAATTTGTCAACTAGGTAGATTGCTTGGAGTTACTTTTCATGAAAAACCCATGATAACATTCTTACATATTCAAACACTTTTTATGTAGAGGGTTTAAAAATAACAAGTGTATTTCTGGTTGCTTTGTTTGAAGATACATAGAACAAGTGAGAGATATCCATTTTGCAAAATTATCTTATACTTTTAATATCTTCATAAAAGCAGTTTCAAATCAAACCTTTGTTGATGTCAGTTTCTACATGATCTCATAGACTTAAACTATCTTTACAAGAATATGACACTTGCATAGCGAGAGAGGTCCCCGAATTTGAACCTCAAACTTCTTTCATAAATCACAACCTAGGGGATAGTCTCCCAAACCTTTTTGAAAAGAGAGTTGACCAAATGTATAGAGATGCATAAAATCATGATTACCTTCATGGGGGATACCATGAAGAGAAAGGAATAAACAATCATGAAAACATTAACCGAGAAAACCATGAGTCTAAAGAAACAATTTAAGATAAAGCCAATAGGGCGGCTCAAGATATCAAGTTCCTTGAAGTTATGGATAAACTTATAAAGAGAAATAGGGAAAGATATTTCCTTAATTTAGCCCAACCAGGGGTGAAACTTCTTCATGACTATGATGTTTTCGCACTTAAGAAAGATGAGCAAGAGGATAATCCTATAGGTGCTATGAATAAACAATTAAAAATATTTCAAGCACAAATTGATACAATGAAGAATGCAGCCGAACCTAAGCCATTTTCCATCGAGGCTTTGTGCCCATTTCCTTTTGATAAGAGCTTGGTTATGGCACCTTTCCTACTAAATGTAGTCTTTCCCAAATACGAAAAATACATAGGTAAATTAGACCCACAAGACCATCTTAGAGAATTTTGTGCTCTAAGTATTGAATTCATGCACAACACAACCTATTTAATGAGGCTTTTTCTGAGAAGTTTAGGAGGCCAAGCCATGGAATGGTTCTTAAAACTTCCACAAGGGATTAAAACATTTGAGGAATTAGCTTCAAATTTTTTGACTCATTATTCTTATAACATCGATCATGAAATAACCATGATTAATCTATGTGATACTAAACAATGAGATGGTGAGTCTTTTCTAGGGTTTCTCCAAAGGTGGAGAATAGTCTTCGCATGATATCCATGAAGCATACCTAAAAAATAAAAGATGGAAATATTTATGAATAATCTAAATATGGAGATGAACTATAGGCTACAACTTTAATGTCACCCTCCATTTGAAAAGATCATCGAAAATGGGATCAAATTTGAAGAATTGTTGGTTAAAAGAGGGGAAATCAAGTTATTCAAAGATAATAAACCCTATACCAATACTAATAACAATCATAACTTATCTAATTATAAAAATAATAAAGGAGCCAACAATCACAATGATAAACCAAGACTATGGTTGAAAAATACCAATAAAATTTTTGTGAATGATGGAGTTGTGGAAGCACACAACTTAAAGGCTACTCCCTTTAATTATTGAGTGGGTCAAATCCAACGTATAATGTCAACCAAACAACCAAATCTCCTTATAATAACAATATTAACAAAAATGCTAACAACAACAAAAAAATTCCCTTCAATAATTCCAATATTAGTAAGCCTAAATCATTATTTTCCACATATCAGAAAAGGAAATTGACATTTCTAGGTGAACCTTTGGAGAATGCATTAAGGACTTTAGTGGCCAACAAAATCATTAGTCAACCCAAATCAAGACCATACAAACCACAAGTCAATCCAACATGGCGGAATGATTTTCATCATTGTGAATATCATCACAACAAAGGACATAAAATGAATGAATGTATGAAACTAAAATACCTTGTCCTAGATCTAATCGATGATGGACCAATAAAAGTGGAAGGGCGTCAAAATAATGAGAACCATACAGCTTTCAAAAAGCCTTTCTTAAACCATGAAAAGGGGGAATCATCAAATACCAATCACAACAAAAAAATGGGTAATGAAAAGTTTAACTTTTCCCACACTTATTATAACACTATTAATGCCTTAGGTGGTGATGAAAACACAATAAATGTGATTGTGGTAAAAGAAAAGCCAAGGGAAGCAACATCTAATGTTGTAACTAGGGGGAAAGAATCAAATATTACTCTATCAGGAGGTGCCCCAAGAATTATCTTACCTAATCAAACGTCATTTTCATCTTCAAAACAATATAATTTGGTGGACCAATTACAAAGAACCCTTGCTCAAATTTCTATCCTAGAACTGCTCAAACTTTCACCAACTCAACGAAATTTTAGAAAAATCCCTTGTGGAGACTAATGTGCCTTTGAATTTGGATGCAGATAAATTCCAAATTATGGTAGGTCATCTTGTAGCACCCCATTGTCTATCCTTCTCAGAACAAGATGATATGTCCTTAAACCACCTGTAAAATCTTCCTTTGGATATAGAGGTTTTGATCCACAAGCATAGAGTGAAGAGAGTCCTCATTGATGGAGGAGCCGGCCTAAATATTTGTACCTTAAACTTGGTTAAAGCCTCAAGATTTTCTAAGGAAGATATTAACCCAAAGAAAAAAATAACTATTAAATCTTATGATGACGAAGAAAGAGCCTCTAAAGGTGTCATATTACTCCCCATTAGAGTTGGCCCAAAGAAAAAAGAGACCATTTTCCAAGTCCTAGACCTCAAATTGACCTACAATATCTTATTAGTAAGGCCATGGATCCATGAAATACAGGTAGTGCCTTCGACATATCATCAATGCATCAAATTTTCATACATGGGACAAGAAGTCATGGTAGGTGGGGATTCAAATCCTTTCTAATATTGCAATAACATGAAACCTATAAATGATTCCTTAGGCCCACATAATGCAAAAGGATCTATGTCCCAAAGAATAGAACAAAGACAAATCTCAAAAGATCTTTCATTCTTGAAAGGAAAATAAAAGGTAGAAAAAGAAAGTGTTGTTGAAAATAATCAAATTCCCATTAACTTGACTACATCGACTAAAGGAAAGGAGAAAGTTAGTGAGGAAAGTACCCATGGTGGAAAAAAAGAAGACCAATCAAGATCTATTCAAATTTACACCAAGGATGCCCATTATCAAAAGATAGATCACATAATGAATAATTTTGAGAAGCAATTCCAAATCAAACAAAAAGGTGTAGGTGAATACTCCTTATCTATGATGGATCTACCCTTATCTCCCAAATCCCATGGAAGACCATTTAGCCTACATGTACCCCATTAATACAATGACCACTTTGTAAGGGCAAGTACTTCCATGGATGAAGAAGATAATGAAATCTTAAATTGGCTATATAAGGATGAGGAATCAAGGGCCCATGAAAAATGCATTCAAAACATAAGCATTCCCACTCATCGATATGGAAAATTATTTCAAATAATGCAGAAGATGAGATATAAAGGAAAAGGGCCTTTAGGTACAAGAAATGAAGGACTAATTGAACCCATTGAAATGTCATGGAGAGATAGTAAGGAGAAAAGTGGATTGGGGTACCTTGAACAAGGGTACACTCAAAAGAAACATCCCTTGGTTTATGATCAAATCTTGCAACTAGGTTCCCAAAGTGATGAAGATTCAAACAATTGGAAATGGGATTCATTGTCAAGTGAATCATGCCAAGACAAAGAGGTCGATGCCATCCATACTTATACTCCTAGCAAGGGAAAAGAACAAACTTTAGGATCAAATCAGAATCAAGCTTCAATCTCTAGCCAAGAGGTCTTAGATAATGTACCCAGTCAAGAAGTCAAAGAAAATCAATGGGTATAAGAGTCGTATGTTCCATCATGGAGACCTACTATATAGGGATCTAACCCTAGGTTTAACCCAAGAGGATTCAAGTGAGGAAGATTTTGACCCTAGTTCTCTAGAATACCTAGAAGAGGCACATATCATAGATTTGAGTGATACAATGTTCGATCCTTCCAATGAGGTCATGTCCTTAAACCCTATTGAACCAAACTAAAACATTGATCATTTGTCCCTTATTTATCTAGAGGTCATTGATTGGGATTCCATCGAACCTACCATCCTCCCCATATTCTTGAATGATAACTTGGTGTCCCAATACCTCAATGTGGTTGAACCTTCTTCTACCATGGAATATCAAGAAGCGATGAAGGGAAGTATCCAACCTTTTAGTTCAGTTAAAACTGGAAAAAAAAATACAAAGAATCTAATGTTGAAAACCACATTGTGGCAACATTAGATCAAAAAGAGAAATAAATATAAAGAGTGTTTCAAAAGGTGAAAACCCAACAGAGGCACCTAAGGAAGATGGGTTGGATACTTTTCTCAAGAACTATGATGAAAGATTACCTATCCTAATTGAACCAATGGAGAAAGTGAACATTGGGTTAGAATCAGAACCAAGGATCATCCATTTAGCAACATCCCTATCAAGTGAGGAAAAAGAGGAATTTGTAAAAAATTTCAAAGAAAGACAAATCAATTTTGCATGGTCATATGATGATATGCCCGTAATAGATCCAAATATAATCATGCATCATTTGAATATCAAAGAGGGAGCAAGGCCAACCAAATAGAAATTGAGAAAGATGAATCCTCACATAGAACTTCTTGTGAAAGTTGAGTTAGAGAAATTACTAAAAGTTGGGTTTATAAGAGCCATTGATTATTATGAGTGGATTTCAAACATTGTGCCTATTGCCAAAGAAGACAAATCCATCAAAATCTGCACAAACTTCAAATATCTTAATCTTGCATGTCCAAAAGATGATTTTCCTCTACCAAGCATAGACACCATCATAGATCTAACAACAAGACATTCAATGTTCTCACTTATGGATGGGTTTAGTGGCTATAATCAAATTAAGATAGAACCTGAGGATCAAGACAAAACAACATTTACATGTGCATGGGGGACATTCTATTGGAATGGTATGCCCTTTGGTCTCAACAATGCTAGAGCAACATATCAAAGAGCCATGACAACCATATTTCATGAGATGATGAACAAGTTCCTAGAGGACTATCTAGATGACATACTTGCTAAATTCCACTCAAGGAAGGAACATCTACCCATCTTAGAAAGGATATTTGTAAGATTGGAATAATTCAAAGTAACACTAAATCCAAAGAAATGTGCATTCAGTGTACAATCAGGAAAGCTATTAGGATACATAGTTCTAGCCAAAGGAATAGAGGTAGACCCATCCAAAGTAAAGGTAATCATGGAAATGGGGGAAGATTGAAACATCACTCAAATGAGATCACTTCAAGGAAGGATTCAATCTATCATAAGGTTCATCTCCCAATTAGCAGAAAAGTACCACAATTTTACTCAACTCCTTCACAAGGACATAGTATTCAAATGGGATAAAAAATTGAAGATGCATTCACACTATTGAAAAAGTACCTAATGAATCCACCTACTTTGATGCTGCCAATAAGAGGCAAGCCCTTAATTTTATACATCTTAGTGACATAACATGTATTAGGGGCACTCTTGGCTCAAGAGGATGAAGCTAGAAAGGAAAAGGCCATATACTACATAAGCAAAACATTCGTGAAGTATGAGTTGAACTACACATTTATTGAAAGAGCATGTTTTGCCGTCATTTTTGCTTCCCAAAAACTACGCCATTATATGTTATCTCACAAAATCTAACTCATGGCAAAAATTGATCCTTTGAAATACCTTCTTAGCAAAACAACCCTTAATGGAAGATTGGCCAAATGGATCATGGTCCTAAGTGAGTTTGACATAGAGTATGTGGATCAAAAAGATATCAAAGGCCAAGTAATAGCTAATCAACTAGCAGAGGCAACATTAATAGATGAATATCCAATCCAAGTAGAATTTCTAGATTTTGAAATAATTATTGTTGAAGCAAAAACCTGGAAATATTATTTTGATGGCTCTTATATATAGCATGGGTCAAGAGCAGGGATACTATTGATTACTCCTAAAGGGTCCATAATTCCAAAATCATACAAGCTATTATTTCCATGGACAAATAATATAGTTGAGTATGAAGCATTGGTCATCGGCATAAAGTTGGCATTAGAATGGAAAGTAACAGAGCTACAAATCTATGGAGATTCCCAACTAGTTATTAACCAAATCAATGATGAGTGTCAGACTAAAGATGATAAGTTGATACCCTACAAGAACATGATTGATAATCTCAATAAATACTTCACTCTAATCACATTTGAGCAAGTGCCAAGGGATAAGAAAAAAATAACAAATGCAATGGCTACATTGGCATCACTTCTCCAAATACCAGATCAAAGCACCAGATATGAACTCTTGGTAGAAGTAGTTGGACAACCTACATTTGACCCTTGCCATCCTCACACCATTTTTTTACTAATGGGACATGACTCACCCTAGTATGGAGCCATTTACACATACTTAAAAGACTAAATCTTACCCATGGACCAAACCAAAAATCAAAAGAAAAAAATTACACGACAAGCCTCTCGCTATACCCTAGTATCTAACACGTTGTATTGCAAGAGCCTAGATGGAATGATTTTAAGGTAACTAGAGAAAGAGGAATCAACCATAGCCTTACAAGAAATCCACGAAGGAATTTTTTGGTCACATTCAAATGGTTTAACCCTAGCTAAGAAAATTCTTAGGATAGGATATTTTTAGCCTTTTATGAAAAAAGATGCTTGTCACTTTACAAAAAATTGTCATAAATGTTAGTACCATAGGAACTTAATCCATGTGCCAGCATAAGAACTTCATCCTACAACTACACCTTGGCCCTTTTATCAATGGGGTTTGGATTTGAGAGGTAAAATTCATCCACCATCTTCAAATGGTCATAAATTCATCATTACGACAACGGAATATTTTACCAAATGGATGGAAGTTGTACCCTTATCCATTGGTATAGGAAAGAAAATGTCTATGTTCATATTAAATCACATCATTTTTAGATATGGTGTTCCTCGTGCCATTATAAAGGATAATGTAAAACATTTCAAGAAAAATAACTTGAAAGAACTATGTACAAAATTTCATGTGGTACACTACTCATCTTCAATATACTACCCACAAGGCAATGGACAAGAAGAATCTACAAACAAGAACATCTTAAAAATATTGAAGAGGACCTTGGATAATTCAAGTAGATATTGGCACATTCAAATAAACCCTACTCTATGGGCTTATAGGACAAGCATTAGAACACCAACATGAGCTACACCATTCTCACTAGTTTATGGAGCACAAGCAGTTTTACCTTTGGAGGTGGAAATTCCATCTTTAAGAGTCTCATTGCATAGATTACTAAGTGAAGAAGTATATAGGGTTTCTAGGTTGCACAAATTGGAGCTACTGGATGAAAGACAACAATAAGATTTTGACCAATTAAAAGTGTATCAGAATTGAATTAATGTCAAGGAACTATAACAAACACATCAAACCAAGGACATTCCAACTAGGTGATCTAGTGTTGTGAGAAAACCCTAAAAATCAAGCAGAAAGAGAAAATAAAGGGAAATGGAAAGAAAAATGGTTAGGACCTTTTGTGATCAACTCTTCTTTTGGAACTGACACCTATAAACTAGCTGATTGTGAAGGAGAAGAGTTGCAAGAACCTATCAATAATATACACCTGAAAAGGTTCTACACATGAAGCAATTGAAATGGTATAAAGAAAAAGAGTATCAAAAAATCAAATGAGAGAGCATCCTATTTATTGTACATAGTCAAAAGAGATCTTGAAAAATTCAAAAACATTGAAAAACAAAAAAGAGAAAATAAATTAGAAAAGTAGAAAAGATAAAAAAAATAGTGGAAAATTGAGCATGAAGAAAGCAGAAAACATTCAGAAATGATCCTCAAAAAGATTTTTTCTTGGTGAAAACCTAGCAAATATGTGCCTTGATGATATGGAAACAAAAAAAATACAAAAAAAAATGAAAAAAGAGGGAAAAAAAAAAGAGAAAATAGTGCCTTGGTGAAAACCTAGCAAATAGGCACCTTGGTAGTAAAAAAAGGGAAAAAGTTTGTAAAACATAAAAAGAGAAAATCCATTCAATCAGTGAAAACCTAGTAAAAAGGTGCCATTGAAAGTCCAAGTCAGTCTCATACCTAGTCATCATCCATGTAAATATTTCATTCACCAGCATTTGTATATATTGCATAATAAAACCCCACAGTTGCATTTGCAAGTACATAAAGCTTTCGTGACCAATCTACAAAGTGTCCAAAGTCCAACAAACACAATCACATCAAACTTGGGGAAAAAATCTATTCTGAATGAGAAATGATTCATCAAAGAAAACATCAAATTGACACCAAATCAATTCATCAAAACACAAGTGAAACACTTACACGATCACATCCTAATCCTAACATCAATCAAACGAATGCAAAATTTTGATCCAAGATCTCACAAAGACCTTACCTTTATCAGGATTAAAAGTATGAAATGGATGGAGCTATACTTGAAATATGGACTTGAAAAATAATGCAATTTTTTAAAAAGTGATTACTTGATTGATGAAGTCATATCTTTCTAGAAAATCGATGAAAGTTTTTAAACTAGACAAGCTATGATGAAATGATATTTTATTGATTTCTAAATGAGTGTCTTAAGGTCAAGGTTTTAAAGTATGTATCATTCTTATAAGGACATGATCATCAAAGAATCATTGAGGACATGTACATATGAAAAAACTAAGATCTTTGTTTGTTTACGCAACAAGATATCTTGGATATTTTGATGTTAAATATCATAATACCAAAATCCACTTGTAACATAGAATCCGATGAAATTGGTATTCATACTCTCATGATTGATTTCAATCAGTGATAGTTGTACCAAGAGTGGGAAGGCAACATGGAAAGGAAAGAGGTATTCATATCATCATGGTTGAACCAGTGATGGTTGTACTAATTTCGGGTTTCAAAACTGCTCAATGATGAATATAAGCTCCTAAATTTGTGAATAGTGATAGCTAGCTGCATCCATCCTAGATTAACTGCATTTAACTTGTTTGTCTTTCCTAGCTCAAAAGTGGATTAGAAATGTGTGTGAATTTTGTACCTAGCTGTAGACACAACACTTCAATAAAACATTAGAGGTTAGAAAAAACCAAAATCTGCAAGTAATTGAAACTATGCTAACCAGGTGATTTACTGCCTTCTAGTAGGTGTGAGTATGATGTTATCAAATTGAAATCAAGATCAGTGACAATGCAACACCTGAATGAAGGATTTAAGATGATGAAAACAATGAAATATGAATGCAAATTAATCTATATTTTTGTATTTTCTATGCAATAAGAATGAGAAACTGTATGAATCTAAGCTATAATGTATGAAATTGAGTTTGAATGTAGATTTAATCTAAGAAATGCTATGAATGCATATAAAAATCTATGATATGAAACTATGAATGCTCAAAACAATAAATGAAAATCTCACAATAGCCTTGATTCGCAAAAGATTGATTCTTCAGTCACGAATTTGCCAGAGTGAGGATGCAATTTTGAGGTCTTGATTGTGAAGAGCTGAGCCTTGACTTTATAGAAATCCAAGGCTTGAGGATGCATTGAGAAAAGCCATAAATCACTCTTGATAAACTCAAGTTGATATTTGAGTTAACAAGAAATTAAGAATATTTAATTCATAAAATCATACAAAAGCAGTTTTTATCTCAAAATAGAGCTTTAGTTCTCTTTTTCAACTCATCATCAGATGTTGAGTTTTAGAAAGTTTACAAATTGAAATTAGCAATTGATTTAAAGTTAACTGCTTTTGTGATTGTGCATTATTTAATATGAATAAATTTAATAAATAAAGTGATTTATTCTCAACTTAACTATTTTTTGAATTAAAACAATTGATTTATGGGTTAATCAATTATTAAATCAAACTTTATTCCAATTAAATAATTAAATTTGACAACTTTGATTTTAAATCAATTAAATAAATATTCAATTGATTGTTTGTAGGAATTTTGATTTATTGTCAAAATAAAAAACAATATTAATTAGGAATAAATGCAATTAAATCTAATTAAATAATTAAGTGGAAGAATTAAATTAATTAATTAAATATTCATCATATTCAATTAATAAAAAGAAAAGGGGGTGGAGTTAATAAAAATAAAAAAAATCAAACGTTCAACAAAAACTATATGTGATAGAGTGTGTTGGAAATCAATAATAAAAAACAAAGGTGCTTGCATTAGATTAATTGCATTTTTAAATTAGGTTACATTTAGATTCATCTCATTATTTGAAATCTTCCATCCATTTAGGACTTTAACCTTAGATAAATTTTCATTGCATTAGGTTGCATTCATTTTAAATGAAATCATTGAATTATCATTATAGTTCATATCATAAAAGTCATTAAATTGCATTTGCATTAGGATTGCATTCATTTTAGTTCATTTCATTTAGTCATCATTCATTATCATTATAGTCCATTCATTAAGTTCATTAAATTAGTTTGCATTCATTTTATTTCTCTTCATTTAGTTGCATTAATTACATCATTTTAAATTCATCATTAGAAAATTATTAATTGCATTGCATTAAATTCATTCTAAAACATTACATTTAAAGTCATCTCATTAGTACATTGCATTTTTCATATAGGCGCATTCATCAAGGTTCATTACATTTAAACATTGAATTACATTAAAAAATAAGTGTATTAGGTCATTGCATTTAGATCAAGACCATCATTAATCCATATATCATTTATATATCATCTATTATTACATTCATCATTAATGGTAACCGAACATAATAACCCGGCCAAAATAACCCTGGACACAATAACCCCGCCATAATAACCCAAGGACACAATAACCCAAGGTCACAATAACCCATGGTCAAAATAACCCATGGACAAAATAACCCATGGCCATTTTAGATCAAGTTAGTATACTAAAAAAATGGATTGTGAGGCACCATAGAAGATATTTAGGTCATTTTAGACCATATATCCATTATATACCCCTAAAATAGCCTTAAAACATCTTTAATATGCTTAAATAACTTATAAAATTGTAAATAATTATAGAAATAAAGACAAATTCGTGGAAATAAGCTAAATTATAAGAGTTATTATGAAAAAATATAAGTCAAAAGGCATTATGAAGAGGCATTAAGAGGATTATTTTGAAGACACGTGGATTGTAAGACCAACTAGAAGAGGCAACAGATAGTCACCCAAGTTTCCAATCACAATGTAGAAATGCTATTCAGCTATTGAAGATGATCTTCCCAAAACCAATAATTCTATTGAGGGATGACATCAAGGATTTAGTGAATTGCTTCAATCATTGCATAGCTTAATCTGGAAATTCATCAAAGCAGTGAAAAAAGAACAGGGTCTCCATGAGAATGAAATAGAGAAATATATGGCTGGACACACTACACAACCAAGCAAGAAAAAATACCATGAACTCAAAGAAAGACTAGTTGATGGTTATGACTATAATAATATTTTAGATTATATAAGAGGCATTGCTCATAATTTGACACTTTAATTGAATTAAACAGTTTTTTAGAAATATACATGTAATTTATAAATTTTGTTTTCCTTTATCTATAATCTTACGGGGTTATATTGACCATGGGTTATTCTGACTACGGGTTATTTTGGATTGGGTTATTATGACCCTGGGTTATTTTGTCCTCGGGTTATTCTGTCCAGGGTTATTTTGGTCGGGTTATTATGTCATGTAACCATCATTAATCATTAAATCATCAAGATCCATACATCATATAAGTCCATTCATTACATTTACATCTCATTTCGCATCCATCACATTATATTGCATTATCCATAATGTCATTTGATTTACATCCATAACATCATCACATAGCACTAATCATTAGATCATTACATATTTATCATTATACATCATCATACATTACACCATATAATAAATGCATACATCTAGAATCTATGTCATAAATAAGATAATCATTTGCACTTATAAGCATAAATATGTGCATTCATAAACTACATTTGAAAAGCATGAAAACAAAGCATGTAGAAATAGAATCATATAGATCTGCATGTCATATAAAGCACCTAAAAAATAAGACCAACACATAATGACATCATATAGAGTAAATCTATCAATGAATATCAGAGTACATGGTATCATCAAAGTCCATCAGAATATGTGAATCAAAGATCATCAAACATAACAAGTGTCAATCATAAATAAATATCATCTGATAAAAGAATGAGTCCAATGTCTCGATATAAAAAATAATCATCTTAATATATGAAAGAATGGCTCAATCATACGACATCAACTGCCAGAACCGCCATCACCATCAAGACCAGGACCTATACCTGGACCCCAACTTGAGCTCACCTGTAGCTCGTGCTAACTCATCGCAACCATGGAAGTCTACATCATACTGCCCAGCTGACTGACCTGCTGCCCAGTTGACTGACCTGTTGCCTAATCTCTGAAACATCAAACTGTAAATCTTGAACATCAGAAGTTGATGCTAGGGCCTCTGTATGAGGATCTTGTGGTGGAGCCATGGAAATAGATGTGAAGAAGATGGAAGAACAGAGGAAGATGGAAGAGATGAAGAAGATGACATTTGTGAAGGAAGAGGACCCTGTGGAGGATGAGGTGCTAGAGGTGCCTATGCCTGATCCACAAGAATCTGTGCCACCTATGCATCAACATTAGCCACAACTTGTGCACCAACCTGCCTATACACCCATAGTCTATGTTGACCCCATTTGGCTAGTCTATCAACCCCAACCTGATGGAGTGCTCTGAACAGATGACCCCTCACCCTCACCTGCCCACCCCTCATCTGCACACCACCTCTGATAGGAACATGAGTAGCAACAATGACAGGAATGACAACCATGCCTCCTCATCTAGCCTGACCTTCTCATCACCCTTGACGACCCCATCTCCTACCACCATCACCATCTCCATGATCATCATCTGACTCCTCAATCCTAGGCACTGGCTTGACCGGATCCATGAATCTGGGAAAAGGGTTTTGAATGAACCACTAATCATAATCGTCAGTCATGCCAACATCAACATTGTGATCTCTCATATCCCATGGAAGATGGGGTAGCTAGAGTACCTCATCCTGCACTATCCTATAATCAATTTGAGGACCCTAGAGGGATCTCTCAACTTGTACCTGAGCATAAAGGGCTAGCCCCTGAGGCATCCCCTATATATGGCCAAACTAGCATAAAAATTTGAGAAATAAAAATTGCTCTATAATCAAGGGTGTCTGCCCTATCATCCATTGAGGCATGCACATATAGAGAAGTTCAGTTGCATCCTATAGCCATGGCTCACAACTGATGTATTATCACTAGACCACCTGATCAATATCATCAATAATATGTCATCGATAATCTATCTTGCCCAAGTGGTCCTAGACAACCATCCCCTCATACGTCCAGGCAAAAGGCCAACCTACATCCTGATGATGAACTGGAATGGGATGAGTAACTTGAATATGCTCCCTGGTCCATAACTGAAGTAAGACTACTCCAACAGAGAGAGTAGCCCCACAATGATATACTACATCATGTATCTCATGATACAACTAAGCTAGCACATAGGATCCCCAATCGAACCTGTGAGGATGTACAATCACATCCTCAAGAATCTGGTCCCAACCAATGGAAAAACCATGACCCTACTGATTAGGAACCAAAAAGCCACCAACAAGTACACCAAGAACAATAGGAAGCACGGGGAAAGAAGGAAAATGAGTCCACTGAATTCTCTCATCTCTGATAGTGGGATCTGTAAAGAGGCATCTCCATATGGTCCCATTATAGAATTGATCATAATATATAAGCTCCCCATGCATAGGGATGCACAACAACCGATACACACCCTCAAGAGTGATTGTCATCTCTCCCATAGGAAAGTGCAAATTATTATGGTCAGAGTGCCAACACTCTTCCATAGTAGTAAGAAGACCTTGATTCATGTGGAATTGAGGGAGAGAGAGAAGGAAAGATGACTCGCATTGGCCTATGACACAACACTCAGGTCTGCTCAAATCATCAATCATATCGAAAGGTAAAGGATAAAGGCCTCAGACACCTATCTTCTGAAGCTGAGCTTGGAAAAGAAAGTTTAAACACATTAGATATCAAAATCATCACATATTGGATCATCTTAAGTTAATCAAACAATCAAACATAATCAAACCACAATCAATTTTCCAGATTCTATTCAGAGAAGACAAAAAATTTATCATTATCCATCATCTAAATCAAGATTGACCATCAAACATTCAACATCAACATGACTCGAGCTGACATCACATGACTCGCTATCAATAGGACTCCAAAACCTATGTCAATTGATACACTAACAACAACAAACGGATCGGAAAACTGACTCAAAGGCTCACCAATTTGACCAAATAGGGTATACATGCTATTTAAATACTTAAAAGCACTAAAAATCAAATGTTCCACTTAAACATCAAAAGTGTAGCAAAGAGTATCATACATGCTAGAACAAAGGGTATGCATTGTGCCATAGAACTTAGTATGTGCTGCAGGAAACCCCTGTACGTGCTACTAAAAATCTTAAACGAGCAATCAAAAGTGAAAGCGCTACAGAAAATGGTGAAAGTGAAACATGCCCTAGTTCTAGCATTTGTAAGCGCTACTAAAAACTTTAAATGCATTGCAAAAAACCATGGATGCGTAGTAGGAAAGGTGTACGCACTGTTAAAATGATTGTACGCACTATTAAAATGAAAAAAAAAAAAAAAAAAGGATTTTCTATAGAAAAATCCAAAATTTTCAAATTTAAATGCTAAAATCAGATAAAAGAGGTTGTCGAGGTACATATCAAAGGTCCAAAGTTAGGTGGATGCTGATATCAGTGACCTCACTCAAACCTATGCTCTCAAATCAGGATCACCATCACAAAATAGTTCAAAGGGGGTCAAAGTGAAAAAGTCAAAAGAGAAGGTAAAAATGAATAGTAAAATGACCTTTTACCCCTTTATATAGCCCATTTTGACCTAAAAGCAGTGTAGTTTAGCAGAAAATGACCTGGAACCCAATTTAAACATCTATTCCACCAAATCAGGGGCATTTATCATCATAGGATCGCAAATACTTTATCGGAAATGAAATCAAAATTTACTCATAATGAACTATTTTTCAAATGCTAATTGATAAAAAATGCAATATCCTTCTCCAAGATAAAATTTCATTTCATTTCTAATGGGGCAACACTCACACAATCAAGACTAACACCATAATCATTGAATCAGAAGCATAACATCAAATCAAGGCTAAATCTTTGATCAAATTTTTTTTTCACTTATCAATCAAGTGGGGCATCAAGCATCAAATCAAATCAAATCAGACATCATATTGACAACCTATCATCAAAACAACCACCAAAGACTTAAAATCAATCAGAACTAGATCATCTTTATCATCAAGAACTACATCTTTTATCAAATATCGAATCAAGCATCAATCTAATTAGGATTTTGCATAAAAAATGATTAGGACATTCTTTGAACCAATACGCTTTGCACATCGATTCAAAGAGGGGCATTTGTAATCACCTAAAAGCAGACAAGATTAATTTGAGTGAGAAAACAAAGTAAAATCAAGGCAATCAAATCAAATCAAGCTCAAATCAAAGCAAGATTTCAATCAAGCCATAATCCAAATTTAATTGAAAATCAAAAGCCATTAAATCAATTTAAATCTAATAAATTATGATAAATCAATAAATTGTGCAATTAATCTAATTAATTGTATAGTTTAATTTAAATCTAATCAACCCATTTAAGGGGTACACATGGCTAAACAAATTAAATAATTTCAATTAATAAATCTTAATTTTCCCTCAACACCACATGAGAGGAAAATACCTCAACCAATAGGATCTAAGGATCAAGCTCACATGGATCGAGCTCAAAATTAATATCAATCACACATAAGGTAAGAACATCTTGGCCACTCATTTTTTTCTCTTTGTCCCAATCTTTGGGGACAATCCATTTAAATTGTCTCCAAAGGTGGAACCATGGACTTAACCCTAATCCAACCATGATCAACTCAACTCTACCCCTTATCCTTGCCAAAATCTATAAAAGAAAGGCATAAATCACTCAATTATCATCCACAAATCTGAGAATAGCATCAAACCTCTTGCAATTTCGAGTTAGAAAGGCAAATTTAGTACTAATTAAGGCTTAATTCACTTTGGAATTGAACTTTTAGTTTTCTTATCATTCAATTCTCATTTTAGAGCTATCACTAATGGAAGCTTGCTGAGAGATTTTCCATTAGAAAATCTAAATAGAGGTCCATAAAGTTCTTAATTGTCATTTATTTGCTTAAATAGCTTACACTTCGTGGTAATTTAGTTATTATTTTCATTTATTTGCAATACTAACCCTATGAAGATGCTTTTCATTGCACATAGGTGTTAACAATAACCGTTTTGTGCTTCTTGTTAGGATTAAATCCTACTCCATAAGAATGTTCATGCCCACTATTTCCTAAGGGAACTTTAATTCCTTATTCATTTTTACCACATCCATTCCCATTGAATCCATGTTTTTCTAATAGATGATAGCCATGACCATAATGAGAAGCCATATCAGAAAGAGTGAATGAATCTTCATTAGTCACTATGTCATCATAATCAGGTTGGATGTTACCATTAAGGGTGGAAGGAATGAAAAAATTGTTAGTAAGGTCATTGGAAAAATTATTTGTTGTGTTGAAATCTTTGTCAGATTTAGATTGTATGAATTGAAGGTTTGAAACTTTCTATTCTCCAATAAAAGTTTGGTAGAAATCTAAGGATACACAATCATCATCAGAATGGAGAATAGTAGAAGGAGGATCATCATGAGATTATTGATCTTGTATATCATCAATAGACATGGGAGTATTGCTTGATTTAGTATTCAAACAACTATGTGGCGTATCATCCACCTTAATAGTGTACATCATATTGTTATAAATAAACATTACTTTTTGATGAAGATTTGAAGTAATATCATGCATATTATGTAACCAATGTCTAACCAAAAGAAGATTGTTGTTAAGAGGTTCAGGCATCATATGAATAGGAGTATCTAGAATAATTGGACCAACCTTAATAGGTAATGTTATGATACCCAATATTTTCATAGAAACATTGTCAAAACCACAAATAGGAATATTAATTGGTTTAAGAGTTGTCATATTAGCTTTGAATTCTTTCAGCATGTCTATAATACAAATATTCAATCTGAACCCATTATCAATTAAGGTCCTTCAAACAAGATTTCCATTAATAAGGACAACTACCATAAGGGCATCATATTCGTTATTAACTTCTTTTGAAGGAAAATCATCTTGAGTAAAGATAATTTGAGCTGGAACAAGTTTAGTATGCATACATTCCAAGAAGGAATTGATATTGTATTGGTTAGAGGGTGGGGTTGGAAGAGTAGTTAAATATTTTTACAAGGCTTCATGATATGCAGGAGAGGTTTTAAGAAGTTCCCATTAGGAAATCTTATGAGGATTAGCACGTAATTTATTTATTAAATCATACTCCTTTCCAAGATTTTGAGGAAGATGGGCTAGAGGAGGAAGCGTGGGTTGAGAAGGTGGGAGAGAAGTAGGAATAGAAAACTTACAAATCAATTTGCAAATAACATATCCAATTCACACATATATGCTGGCTTACTGACTGAGTTCCATTTCCATCTCCATCATTGATCTACTCTGAAATCCCTTCAAGCAATCACAACTCTGATCAATTCCTTCACCTTCAGCCTTTCTGCTTAGACTTATCAATCAATAACATCAACAACTTCAGCATCCTTCTTTAACCTCACACTTAGGTTTTCCTTTATACCTCTTCAATAGGTAGATCCATCTTTTTCCACTTAATCTCCTCCACAGATCTTAGGTTTAGGTTGGATTCATCAAATCCTTCCAAAATTCATATTCTTCATCCATCCTTCTAGAAACATCTTCAATCTCTTTATTGAAATCACAATAAAATTATTTACCATGTATTAAATTCTCCATACACTCAATTAATAAAGTCAACATGATTTACATAATCCAATAATTCAACTAAGTCAGCTAGGAGTTTGAATTCTTCCTCAAATGTAAATTACTGATGCTCGGTCAATACTATGTTCAACTCCTCGGTCATCACTGCGTAGCTTGGTCATCTCTTCAAAATTTCTCCCTTGGTTAATGTTGTCACTCAGCAATAAACTGATGGGAAACAATGTATCATGGGAAATGAGATTGTTCATTTAGCCTCCAATCATATTCCTAAAGGGTTGGTAGAACTAGAGGGTATGTTTAAAATAAATGATGGTTATATGTCACAAAAGTCCAATACTGAGATTGAGGATCTAGAAGAAATAAACTTAGGTTTAGAAACATCTCCTCAAGTGGTGTACATTGGAAAAAAGATGAGTAGGGAGGTAAGGAACAACTTGATAAGGTTATTGATAAAGGTATAAACATGTGATTTCTTGGTCTTATGATGACCTCAAAGCCTATAGGGAAAACTTGTTTCAACATGAAATCCCTTTAAAGGAAGACACCAAACCTTTTAGGCAGAAACAAAGGCCTATTAATCCACTTCTAGCCACTAAAATGCAAGTAGAGTTGACCAAGTTAAGGGATGCTGGCATCATTGAACCTATAAGGCATTCCTCTTGGGTCTCTAACTTGGTGTCAGTCAGGAAAAAGAATGGTGACATAGGACTCTATGTTGATTTCAGGAACCTAAATGTTGCTTCACTAAAGGACAATTATGGATTACCAAATATGGAGGCTATGTTATATAGAGCGACTGGTTGTGAATTGTTTTCTATGATGGATGGTTTTTTAGGGTACAACAATTCAAAACAACATTTACTACTCACTGGGGAACCTATGTCTATGTCTGTATGCCTTTTGGTTTGAAAAATGCTGGAGTAAGTTTTCAGAGGGAAATGTATGTTGTTTTTAAAGACTTAATCAATGTCCTTATGGTTGTATATCAAGATGATTTGACTTCCTATTCTAAGAAATTTGATGACCACTGTAATCACTTGGAAAAGGTTCTAGTCAAGGCTTTAGAGTTTGGAATTTCTTTGAATCCTAAGAAATGTCAGTTTGCTATTACTAAAGGGAAATTGTTAGGACATATAGTGTCAAAGGAGGGAGTCAAGATTAACCCTGAGAGAGTTCAAACAATCATAAAGTTCCACCATCCAAAAAATCTTAAAGGTGTACAGTCCTTTTTAGGACAAATCAATTTTGTCAAGAGGTTTATTGCTAATTTTTCAGAGTTGGTTAAACCCATAGTCAAGCTTCTAAAGAAAGATGAAAAGTTTGATTTGAATCATGAAGCTCAAAAGGCTTTTGAGAAGATTAAACAAAAATCCAAGAAGCCCCTATCTTGATATCTCCTGATTATTCTAAGCCTTTTTCCTTGTTTTCTTTTGCTTCTTTTCATACCATTGCAACAATTTGATTACATAAAGATGGGGAAGGATTTGAGCATCCCATTGCTTTCTTCAGCAAGTCATTGCAATTAGTTGAGTTAAACTATGAGTTAATGGAAAAGAAGTCTTATGCATTGGTCAAGGAAGTCAAGGCTTTTAGACCTTATTTGGTTTGTGCAAAAGTTAATACATATGTCCCTCATGTTGTAGTAAAGGACATATTGGTTCAGAGTGGGGTCATAGGAAAAAGGTGTAAATAGATCAATAGAATCCAAGAATTTGAATTGGAGCTCCATGTTACTAAACTTGTGAGGGGTTTGGGACTTGCAAAATTAATGACTGAGGATAATATGGACCTTTTTCAAGTAAATAATGTTGCCATTGGGGGAGGAACAATTACTAGCATTGAGGTGCAACCTTGGTATGCTAACATTGTTCATTTTCTTAAAAATGCTAGTTACCCAAAGGATTTGAATGATAATCAGAAAAGGAGCCTTAAATTGCAGGCTCAAAGCTATGTATTATTACAAGGTGACTTATACTAGAGAGACAATGATGGGATTTTCCTCTTATGTTTAGACAAGGGGCAATCTGAAAAGGTTTTAAAAGATATGCACTCTGGACTGTGTGGAGGGCATCATTTAGCTAGGTCAATAGCTCATTAAATTATAAGGGCTGGTTATTATTGGCCTGTCCTGTTTAAGGATACTCATTTGTTTGTCCAAAAGTGTGAACCATGCTAGAGGTTCTCAAATAAGTTAAAATTCTTAGGTGCATTGTTGTTAAACCCTGTGGTTTCAGAAGCTCCTTTTGCTATGTGGGGCATTGATTTTGTTGGAGAATTTATTGAGAAATCTAGTGGAGGACATAGTTGGATACTAGTTGCTACTTATTATTTTACCAAGTGGATTGAAGAAACCCCAACTAAGAAGGCTACTAGCATAGTGGTAACTGATTTCTTGATGAATAATATAATTACTAGATTTGGTGTCCCTATCAAATTAGTAATGGACAATGCCATGTATTTTAGATCACAAGAATTCATTGATTTTTTTTCAGAAATGGGTATAATTCTATCATACTCATCCCCATACCACCCATAGGCCAATGGGAAAGAAGAATCAAGCAATAAAAGAATTCTACAAATCTTGAAGAAAACATTGGAAAAGAATAAAAGGAGTTTGTAAATGAAATTGAAATTAGTATTATGGACAGACAAAATTATAGAGAAAAGAGCTACAGTGAAGTCTCCTTTTGAGCTAGTATATGGTATGAAATCCAGACTTCCTATGAACAATTTGTTGCCCATATACCAATTTATACAAGAGGAAGAATTGGAAATTGGTGATCCTTTACAAGATAGAATGATCCAGTTGGTTGAGCTGGATGAAATAAGAAGGGAAAGTCAGAAAGAAAATGTGAAACTACAGTAGAAGATGAAATATCTTTTTGACAAAAGAGAAAGTACTAGAAAGTTCTAGCCTGGTGCTCTAATCCTTCAATGGAATGCCAGGGTTGAAGATAAGGGCAAGCACAATAAATTTGAGTCCGTGTGGTTAGGTCCATATATTATCCATCAAATTCATGGAAAGGATTCATATTTTTTAACAAATCTAGATGGTGAAGAACAGGAATTACCAGTGCATGGACAATTTCTGAAGTATTTCTTCAATTAAGTTTTAATCTTTTCCATGCACAGTAGCTCTGTAAATATGTATAGGTGTGTTTTTTTTTAGCTGCGTGTTTCTTTCTTGTAGTAGGTTAGTGTTTTGTGGTCTTCCACCTAGAGATTCTTGGTTACTTTCTATGAACTTGTGTTCAAGCATCCTCACATAGAGCCACTGTTGGAGTAATTTTTAGGTTTTTCTAAGAAAGTATCATTTCTAGTCTTTGCCTTGTTTTTTCTATGTCTCTACAAATGTCCTTATCCATTCAGGGTTTGAGTTTTAGAAGACCACCATGTGAAAATGCTTATGTATGCTTACCCTAGGTCTTTTTGCCCTTGGTAGGGTTTTTGTTCCTGAAACATGTCTTAAGTGTGCCCTAGATCCTTATATTTTCGTGTTACTTTATGAGCCACTTAAGCTCTCATGTTTGCGCTTGCTCTTTTGTCTTTCCTAGTGTTTACTGAATCATGGGATATATTTGTTAAGTCACTTTTCATTCAGAAAACAAGTGATTGTGTTTGGATCTTTGTCTTGTTCTCTTTAGTCGCGTGATCTCCAGTTATAGATTGGTGGTTAATGTTCCTATCTAGAAATTCAACGACTGTGTAATCTCCAGTTCTCATGATCCTTGGCAGTTTTCTTCAAACATTTAGTGACCCAACACAATAGTCTTCTCTTGTTCACTTGATTAAATGGTTAAGCTCTAAGACATTTGGCGATCAAGCACAGATCATAAATGCAATTCTTGATGAACAGTTGTTGTGATATCTCATGATAGACTATGCATTTAATGATAGATCTAGTGATTCAGCAGCAATGTTTATCAAAGGGTAAGGTTTTCTTCAGTCATGTATTCTCCAAATATTAGTTGACTAGTCAACACAAGGCATTTAGTGACTTAGCGAACACAGTGTTCGCTTAATCTCATGAAGTTGGAACTTAGAGACTTTTTATTCAGTGATAGCTGTGGATATTAATGAAGATCAACAGTCAACATGTAATCTCAAGATATAATTGAGGTTAATGATTTTATCTAGTGAATAAGAGATTAAGGTGTTCACTAAATCTCATGACATAACCAGGGTTAGTAAAATCATCCAAAGAACACGAGAGTGCAGTTGTCATTGATTCTTCGAATAAAGATTGTGGTCAAGTTAAAGTTCTCAATTTTGAAGGAGCTTTCAGTTATCATATCGCTAGATGATTATTGAGTTAAGTAAAGGGTTACGAGATTAAGAGAAGTCTTCAGTCGCTTATTGTCGAGAGGTAACCATGGTTATTTTTCTTTCCTTGAGATTCAGAGAATGCCTTTGATCACGTGTTCTCCTGATAGAGTTGAGTTAAGATGAAGGTTTGAAAATTAAGCAATGACCGTTGATACATTCCATGATCAGACAGTGGTCGCTTGATCTCATAATAAAGCCATGAGTTAAGTGAAATTCAACCGATCATGCAAATGCTTTGTTCACGTGATCTCCAGACCAAACCCAAGTTAAGCAAAAGGTTCAGTGATTTGGAGAATGCTTTGTTTATGTATTCTCTTGATAAGGGATGAGTTAAGTTAAATATTTGGTGAATCAACAAGGACTATAGGAGGATGGAAATATCAATGGTTGGCGCTTGATTGCTTAATGGAACCATATTTAATGAAAATGTTTCATGACCAAGTGAACACCTTCAGTCATGTGTTTTCCAAATAACTTAGGGTTAAGGTGCTTGCCGAGGTCAAAGTGGGTCTGTTGCCAGGTATGCTAAGGTGTTCATTTTTGAATGGTCACCGAAGGGAAATGGTGATGTGTTTAGATATTTTTCAATGCTAAATTGACTATTGTCAATTTATAAGGACTGTCTGATATGTCAGGAAAGATGATGATCGATAGCTATGTTTTAAAATTGATGAATTAGCCGTTGCTACCAAAATTTCCAAACTGACTAAGGGTTTCTTTCTAGGGTTTGTTACAGTGATCCAAAATATGATGAAGCCAGATGCCATTGAACTAGGAGTAGTAGAAGAGGAGTGAATTACACATGGCACCTGATCCTTATATACAGGGAGTGTAACTATAATATAGTGAATGATGTAGGTTAGCCTTAAATGGTAGTCATCATTCATGTAACAACCTTATGCTGGTACTCAAAAATATCATCAGACTAAGATGCCACATGTGATGATTCACTATGATGAGAATTAGCTTCCTATTTCTTTCGGTTTCTTTTCATAATGTAATGTACTTTTTTCTTTAGTGCAAGTCGCTATCATGGCTATCTAAAGCTTGTTGCATCCTTTCTCTGAGGATTCCAAGATAGCCATTGATATAAATAGAAATTTTTTCCTCTTTGTAAAAGGTGGTGAATATTAACTAGAAAGAGAGTTCTGATACTACTAATTTTTTCCTATAATTTTATGTCAAACATGTACTGATACAGTTAAAATATCAATAAAAATATACTGAAACTCCTTTGCTTGTTCTGATTGCCTTCATGTATGGATGTTGAATTCTTTTATGCATTAAATTTGTAAGGCATTTTAATGCATTGTTTACAAGGTAGATAGTGGGGTTGAGCTTAAGTTTCTTTCAAGGGAAGGGTAAATCTTAAGAAAGACATCTGGGAATTCATAGTTTATATAATAATTTGATGTTAGGATAAGAAAATGGGAGGATGATGTGTAAGGCACCTCATTTTAGTTTTGGGATATTTGGCTTGAAGCATTTTTCTATTGATGTATGTTTTCTGACTTTGATGCCCTAGGGTTTGGCACTAGTCTTAGCTTGATTTGCATTCTTCACCATCAACAATTAAAATAACTAGTTCATTTTAAGTTTTATGTTGTGTAATCTAAGTATATCTTATTTGTGTCAAGGACATGGATAACTTTATAATGCTTTGAAGAAGTAAATCTAAAAGGTAAACCTTCTTGGGCTTGAAGCTCAAAGTGAAGAAGGTTTCTAGACCTTAGTGTTTAATTTTGTTAGATGCATCTATTGGGAGTATTAGAGTTATACATCAGAGGTTTTTGATTCCTATTTTCATCTACAAGTTTAAGTACTAACAATGCCCACTCACATGTAGACCCTTTTGCAAGAAGATGAAGAAGATGAGGAGGACCAAGTACCTCTCAAAAGGAGAACCTGATTAGCGGGATTCTTAAAGAAAAGAAAATTGCAAGAAGAAGATATGTAGATAGATGCTGAAGAGGGAGCTCAAGGAGAGAATGTAAATCCAATGGATTCTCTAAGCAATGATGAGAGTGATATATCTGACTTCGAAGTCCTTCAAGGTTTCAAATAGATTGAACAACAAACTTTGGAAGAAAGGTTTTCCTTAGAAAAAACTTTCTGTTCACTTCTCTTCTAACACAATTCACAAGTCCTTTGGACAATGTAGGAGAGGAATTTCAACAAGAGTCTCAAGAATTGGCTAGGGAAGTTGCAGATGAAGTTTAGAAGGAGACCACCGAATCACAAAGAGAATCTTCTATAGGGGTCAACTCATAGGAGGATATCAGAATCCCAATGCCTCAACAACAAGTTCCTCATGTACCTTCAAAATAGGCACCAACTCCACCACCATCCACCACTTCTCTTCCATCACAGATTCCAATCAATCCACCATCTGTCACTCCACTTATGCCATAATTCCAAACCATTCAGCCTCCACCACAACCTCCACCTACTCATATTGCCATGCCTACTCTGCCTCCTCTACAAATACCAATGCCTTTACCTAATCCTCCTCATGCTCCTACACCCCCTGAACAAAACCCTCTTCCATCAACACCAACTCCCCCACTTCCTCAAACTGAGACAGTCATGCAAGAACCTCAAGGGCCAGAAGAGGAGAGTGAAGTAATCAAGGAGGTTCCATTAGAAGAACAAACAATGGGAGATGATAAGAATACAAAGGAAGTAAAAGTAGTGGTTGGAGAAAAGGGGCTAAGCTAGGATGAATCAGAAGAGGAGGGAAGTCAAGTGGAAATTGAGTCAGGATACAGAGCTACTACCTCCAGCTCAGTCGTGCCATATGATCCTGTATAGGATAAAATGTGAATGAGGTCCTAGAATAATGGTTTGCACATAAAAGAGACCCCAAAGCCAATATTTTACACATACATTTGAATTGTAAGGGAAATACTTGAAATCAGATAAAATAAGATACATACCTCATGATGAAATCAAGTTGGAAATACCTATTTTTTTGTGCCTGTGTATAGTTTCGGGAAATTTTGCAACCTTTGTCAAACTGGAAATGCCGAGATGAAGAAAACCCAGAAAACTTTTATCTTTCTCATAGCAGGTAGTCTTTGACCCCAATAAAAGGTCAAAGGCTACACTAATATTTTGCAGGTTGACTTTGATTTTATTCGTAGAGCCCGAAAGTTCACCAAAAAGGGTATCCAAATCCAAGCTCAGATCTGCAGTTCCACACCTATACCTGCAAGAAAAATAGGGTTTTTGTTGTTTTTTTGTGGGGTTTTCCTTGGTCAAACCTCGGTTTGGAATCAACGTTAATATTGAAATTGAAATTGAAATAGAAATGCTAGCAAGTAGTAGAAGTAGATCTAACAATGAAGCTATGGTATTCAATAGATATGCAAATTGTATTTGAAATTTAATCAAGTATGTTAATATGAAAGCTTGAACATAACATCAACAAATGTCAATCAAACCTCCATGATTGTATGCTTGGAATCCACCTTGAGGTAAAAATGAATGGATCTTGAAGATGAACAAAAGGATCTTGAAGGAAGATCACACCACCATGATGGCTAGATCTAGGGTTTTGAATGATGAATCTTGCATGCTTGAGCCAAGTCCCTTCAAAGGCTTGAATGCTTGAATCCTTGATCTTCAATGGAGAGCTTGAATGCTTGAATGGATGATTACTTGAGGATGGATGCTTACTTGATTTTTATTGAGAGAGAACTTGATTCCAAAAAATTGATCACCAATGTCTCCTTGAGAGTGCTTGATGCATGAAGCAATGAGATGGAAAAAATGAGAGAGGAAGGCTTCCTTTTATAGTGATCTAGGGCACAAACCTCTAGAGAAGGCCGACATTGGGTAATTAAATCCCAATTAAACTTAACCCCTATAAATGGACCCATATTAAATGTAATTTAAGGATTTACCATTCCGAAACCCAAAATGGCCGACTCGAAAGCGGGAAAAAAAATATCTCCAAAACCTGACATCCGAAATTCATGGGAATCTAAAATTTGAAATCTGGGTCAAGGATGAGGTAGACCCCGCCCTAGGTCAGGGTCAAGGTCATCCCTGACCTAGGTTTGGGTTGAGGTTGACTTTGACCCTCAAGGTTGACTTTGACCTTGAGGTCAAAAACCTCAGGACCTCAGTCCATAATGCGAGGAAATGTAGAAATAAAATGAAATCAGGAGGAGAGAGAAGTAGAATGGGGGGAGAAAGCCAGATCCAAGAAAAAACTTGATCAAGGTGCTTGAAATGACCCTAGACCACTCACTCAGAGGGCTAAACACTCTTAACATGGAAGTGCTTCTATTTTAAGACTATACATTAGGCCCCCACTTTAGCAAGAGTATGGACTCAATGCAAACTCTTGGTAAAGGATAAGAAAGAAAAGATCTAAGTGGATTTGCAACTAGATAAAATAACACTTAGCTAAGGACACAACCCCCTAGGCTAAGGATTATAACTCAAAATACATGCATGAGGGTGCAAAAGAGACACAAAAGAGAGGTTAGCACTAAAACAAACCCAAATCAACTAGCACAAGAAACCTTGCTAAGAAATATTTCTCATACTAATATCATATTTGGAAAGCTATCATACAAGCATAAATGATTACATAAGAAAGACAAGAGAAACACTATAAATAACATTGCTTCATGATCCTATCCTCCTAGCATTAAAGCCAAAAGAGAGAAAGTCCAAAGAGTGATTACCTTGCCTAGTAAGATGCCCACCTTATCATGAATCACTCTGGAGGGAGAGCCCAACAGGTTCACCCATAAACTATGTTTACAATTGTAATGCGTATTCTAACGGCTTCTAGAATATCCATAGATCCACCTTCTTGTAGTACTATGAATATGAAATGTGTGTCTCCTTAGGATTTAGCAACTTATGTGCATTACCTTCGAAATATTTAGCATATAGATGCATGTCTTTTCAGGATTTAGCAACTTATGTGTGTTACCTTTCAAGATTTAGCATATTGAAATTTTGAAAAATGTGTGTCTCCTCAGGATTTAGCAGCTTATGTGCATTACCATCAGAAGATTTAGCATATAGATGTGTGTCTTTTTAGGATTTAGCAACTTATGTGCATTACCTTCCAACTTTTAGCATGTAAAAATTAAAAAACTATAGTACAAGGGAGACCCTATATATGCCCCCCTCCTTATCATGGTAGTCTACTAGACATGATAAGGAAGAGGAAGAGGATACCTAATTTACAATGCAAGGAGATATCCTATTTACAACAATTTATACCATATTCTTAGAAAGGGATAGTGATCCCAACATCCAAGAGCATAGATAATTGTGAAAAGGATATGTCACTCATGGAAAAGGATCCTCAAAGAAGGAGATCTTATTGACAAGACCCCCACCATAGAGGAGTGTTTTAGATAAAATATCATCTTTCAAAAGGTGAGAAAAAAGATTCAATCATCAAGCCCCTTGCAAACAAGAGGAAAAGGAATCTTTGGAATGAGGGAAACAACCCTAACACCAAAGCAAGGGTGAAATTTTATAAAGAACATAATTTGAAACATAGAGAAGAGGTGATGACCTAGGACAACAACCTCTCATAAAAAGATTATCCATAGTCAAAACATCTATCAATATGATGAAGTAATATTGCAATATAAACAAATACCACTAAGCTAAGGAAGCAATTCCCTAGACAAAGAGAAAGAAGGAAGAACCTTGCCCCCCAGGGATAGAGATAAGGGATACCTTTGGAAAACACATGTCCTAGAAAAGATGTCTTGAATAATTAAATAGAGCAATGGATGAAAAGCTATCATAATACAAACCATTAAGATAAATGAAAGAAAAACCAATTAAGCTCAAAGTAGGAACATAATGGATTCTAAAGGATAGTAAGAAATATACCTCTTTCCCCCCAGTCTAGAGGAGAAAATATCTATGTTATATCAAAGTGAGGGGTAAAATTATGAAGAAATCTCAAAGGGGGAGTTTCTTTTCTCTTATCTTTATGGATTGGATAATAAGGAGAAGGTACTTTGAAGAATCTTTGCACATCTACATCATGAACCATAGTGTGAATCTTAACATAAGTGTGGGAAGAACTAGGAATAGCAGATGGAGAATTAGGAATCGGATTAGGAAAGATAGGATTAGGATTAGGAAGATTAGGAACACTAGTAAAAGTGTAGGAAGTGATATGAATGGAAGACAAAACTGGAGGAACACTTGGAACCATAGTTGGAAAAGGGTTTGAATAGATATAAGTAATATTATGGTAAGAATGTTGTGAGGTAGGATCTTGATGTCCCATAAGATCACCACTAAGAGGAAGAGCATTAAGGGAATTCATATCTTTCTCCGCTAATGCCTCATCACTAGAAGGAATCCTAAATTGAGGTGAAGGATTTATAATGTCATCTTCTTTTGCATAAGGGGAGTGTGTTTTAGAGAATATGTCATCCTTTTGTATCAAAAATTCTTCACAAGGAGGGGATAAATCAATGTATTTATCCAAGGGTTCATCCCAAAAAGTAGAATTATCCACAATGGCTTCATGAGGAAGAGAGTAATCAACATCCAAATCCAAAGGTTGATCCCAAATAGGAGTATTATCCATAATGGTTTCATGAGGAAAAGAGTAAACAACATCCAAATCCAAAGGTTAATCCCAAATAGGAGGATTATCCACAATGGTTTCATGAGGAAGAGAGTAATCAACTTCCAAATCCAAAGTTTCATCCCAAATAGGAGGATTATCATCCCTATCCATTAAGCGCATTGTAGGAGTGTCATAGGTCATTAAAGCTTGATCCCTAGAGGGGAAACAAGGTAAATTGTATTCTAAAGTAGGCTCATAGAAAAGAAATATATTAGGAGAAGAATTAACAATAATCCCTAACTCATCTTTGTAAAGGTCAATTGAAGAGGTTGTAGAGGAGGATGAAATAGGAATAAGATCAATGGAAATATCATTCAAACAATTTTCATCCTCACTTCCATGTACCTTATTAAGGGATCTATCCTCTTTTGCAATAAAAGCTTCATCAAAGTATTGAAAACAAAAATCATACATGTTGACCACAAAGTAACACTACAAGCATGAAAAATGAAAATATTTTTGTATTTTTAAAGGAATTTAGCAATTTTTTTGTATTTTTGAAATATAAATGCAAGGGAATAAATAAACCTAATCTCAATGCAAGAAAAGATTAACCGCAAATCTAACACAATAGGGCATCTAAATCCACAAAAGAGAGGGTAAGTGTGTCGGGTTCACCAAAATGTATAATGAAGGTGAACACACAAGATAATAGAAAGGAAGATCTAACACAATAGAGCATCTAAATCCATAAAAGAAAGGGGTAAGTGTGTCGGGTTCACCAAAATGTAAAGGATACAATGTGAATGGGGTCCTAGAACAATGGTTTGCACATAAAAGAGACCCCAAAAGCCAATATTTTACACATACATTTGAATTGTAAGGGAAATACTTGAAATCAGATAAAATAAGATACATACCTCATGATGAAATTAATTTGGAAATACCTATTTTCTGGTGCCTGTTTACAATTTTAGGCAATTCTGCAACCTCTTTCAGATTGGAAATGTCAAGACAAAGAAAACCCAGAAAACTTTTATCTTTCTGATAGCAGGTAGTCTTTGACCACAATAAAAGGTCAAAGGCTACATTAATATTTTGAAGGTCAAATTTGATTTTGTTCACAGATCTCAGAAGTTCACCGAAAAGGGTATCCAAATCCAAGCTCAGATCTGCAGTTCCACACCTGTACCTACAAGAGAAAAAAAGGGTTTTTATTGTTTGTTTGGGGGGTTTTCCTTGGTCAAACCCCGGTTTGGAATCAACCTTAATATTGAAATTGAAATGGAAATTCTAGCTAGTAGAAGTAGATCTAACAACGAAGCTATGATATTCAATAGATATGTAAATTGTATTGGAAATGCAATCAAGTATGTTAATATGAAAGAACATAACATCAACAAATGTTAATCAAACCTCCATGATTGTATGCTTGGAATCCACCTTGAGGGAAAAATGAATGGATCTTGAAGATGAACAAAAGGATCTTGAAGGAAGATCACACCACCATGATGTCTAGATCTAGGGTTTTGAATGATGAATCTTGCATGCTTGAGCCAAATCCCTTCAAAAGCTTGAATGCTTGAATCTTTGATCTTCAATGGAGAACTTGAATGCTTGAATGGATGATTTCTTGAGAATGGATGCTTGCTTGATCTTTCTTGAGAGAGAACTCGATTGCCAAAACTTGATCACCAATGTCTCCTTGAGAGTCCTTGATGCATGAAGGAATGAGATGGAGAAAATGAGAGAAGAAGGCTTCCTTTTATAGTGATCTAGGGCACAAACCTCTAGAGAAGGCCGACATTGGGGAATTAAATCCCAATTAACCTTAACCCCTAGAAATGGACTCATATTAAATGTAATTTAAGGATTTACCATTCTGAAATCATGGGAATCTAAAATTTGAAATCTAGGTCAAGGATGAGGTAGACCCCACCCTAGGCCAGGGTTGAGGTCATCCCTAACCTAGGTCAGGGTCAAGGTCAACTTTGACCCTCAAGGTTGACTTTGACCTTGAGATTAGAAACCTCAGGACCTCAGTCCATAATGCTAGGAAATGCAGAAATAAAGTGAAATCAGGAGCAGAGAGAAGTAGAATAGGGAGAGAAAGTTAGATCTGAGGAAAAACCCGATCAAGGTGCTTGACATGACCCCAGACCACTCACTCGGAGGGGTAAACACTCTTAACATGGAAGTGCTTCCATTTTAAGATAATACAGATCCAATCAACGCCTTCTCTAAACCCACCTAGTTTACAAAAGAAATACAACCAAGGGTGAGGGTATATACAGATGAGAAAGATACAGATATAGTGGTGCTTGGATGAGAATTCCATGAAGAAAAAATCCAGTGCCCAAGAAAGGACTCTATCCTATGTAACACAAGATCAGGTGGGCAAGTGGAAGGCACATGTGACTGTAGCCATGGTGAATGTTAGTATGATCATGATCACTCCAGAAGATTATGTGTTGGAAGTGGTGGACTTAGGAGAGATGACAAGAGAAGGAAGTAAAACTCTGGCTGCACTAGGATTCATGGATAAGGATGAGGAGAAAATAAAAGTCTTGACGGAGAAGAATGAGGCTATGAAAAGATTCATTCTTAAAAAAGTGGGTCACATTGACCCTAGTAACCCTAAGGCCTCATTACAGGCTATTTTGGAAAGGAAGGGTGCTTCAGAGTTGCCAACAAATATTCCAAATTCATTCATTCATGCTTTTACAGATTAGAAAAATAACTTTGAGGATTTTTCCAAGACTTCCCTTAGGATTATTTTGAGACCCTTTAGGGGTATTCTGAAAGGGATCACCAACTTGGTAGATCTTATTTGTGGAGAAGATGGTCTTGAGGAGAAGATCCTAAAGTGGCAAAAGGCCCTTGATGATTTAGTGATAATAAGGAGGCAACACTTACAGGTTCTGATGAAAATATATGAGGGGTCAGAGCTTGATAATTTTGAAGAATGGATCAGAGATATCATAGAGGCCTTAAAGGTGTATGAGAAATCCTTGAATATGTTGATAATAAGAGGGATGAGGTACTACTTTGGGTGGAGGAGATGAATAAGTTTTTTGAAGATTTGGATCTAGACCTCTATGATGAGGATGATGATAAAATGATGCATCCCATTAAGGATATCATAAGTCAATACCTTGATATCTTTAGTGGAGTTAGAACAAAAGAAGATCTCCAACAAATATTTTATTAGAAGGAGGAGATACAAAAATGTTGTCCCGGGAAGAGGAAATAAGAGGCTTTGCTAATGAATTAGTCACCTTCCAAGGGAAGAAATAGGAATGCCTCAAAGGTTTCAAAATGGTGTAATTTGAAGAAGTATAGGAGATCATGGACAGGCTCTATAAGGCACACCCAGAAATCCTCCCGAGTTACTAAGTGTCTAGTTTTGGACTTAGCCAATTTTGTATGAAGGAAAAACATTTTTGTGGACTTAGCCAATTTTGAGATCCAAGATTTTTGCCTTGCAAGATTTTTGGCCTCCGAAAGTCCAAAATTTGCAGAGTTTCTTCAACACTTAACCAATTTTTTAACTTCATTTTTTCGGAGCAAGGGTTGGGGTCCAAAATTTCTAGGCCATCACTGCCAATAACTTCAGTCTTCTTCAGTTTCTTTTTTAGTCAGATTGATCACTTCTATGGGGTCTTTTCTGCATGATTTTAGGGTATCTTCCAATTGGATACATGGAGAAGAGCTGGAACAATGAATAAAGGGAAGAACTACAAGTTTCCAAGAAGAACATGCACGGTCTCCAAATTTTAATTTTGAGTTGTTTTATGCATTTTCTGCTCCAAAATTATAATGCAAGAGGTTTAATTCCATGCTAAAGTAGTTTAAACTTGTTTTAGGGATAGTTTCTTTCATGTAAACTCGAGTTTAGATTTATTTTCAAGTTTTATGTGCAGCCGAAACCCTAGTTGCAAAATTGAGAGCAAGGCTCTATAAATTATATGAAAACAATGTAATTAAGGTCAATTATTATTGTAATGCAATACATACAATTGGTGCTTCAATCATGGTGTGAATTTTTTGCTATCTTTACAAAGTTTATGGATGTGTGTTTGCTCATTCATTTATTTCAAAGATCCAATTGATTGTATGGTGATTTTGATCTGTGATTCTTTTAGTCTGGTGTTTATCTTTTCTACATTTCTTTGTTGTGACAAAATATTAGGAAGATTGTTCTCCAATGCTTTAAGATAAATTTGTCTCATGTGTGCATGCATCTGTGGTGGCTTCATGATCTGATGAATTTTGACACTCCTACATCTTCATTTATTTCTATTGATGATTGCATTTGCTAAGCTTGGATTGTGATTTATTTAGAGCTCTATTTTGTGGGTTTCCTCCATCTTCTTGGTACTTTAATTCACAAAGCAATGCAACATCAGTTTATGTCCATTAGTTTACTTTTTTGCAATTCCCCTTCAAATTCTCGTTACCCTATTCTCATTGCTTTGTTCTTTGTTTAAAAATTAGTTACAGTAGATTAAATAGATTGGCCTTGTTTTCATCTAAAGATCTGAAAAATACAAAAAAAAGAAAGGAAAGGTTGTTGTGTTTTAATATTTCTTTTGCAGTCCCTCGAAGATCTAACTAGCAAAGGCCTCCTCATGAATAGATTCACATTTATCTTCAATTGAGCTATCTAAGTGGTTGAGACCCAACCCAGAAGGAACCTTGAGATTGATTTACATCATTCTTCCAAGAGGGGAATTTTCTCACACAAATTTCTAGCCATTGTCCTATGTAAAAATGATGCTCAACATGACTATAACCGCACTTTCAGATCTCCACTTTTGAATTTGAAACTCTATATATTTGCACCTATACACACAAGAGAGAGAAGGGGAAATTTTTGGGGGAAATGTGCTTTCCTTTGTCATGCCCCTGTATAGGAATTAACCTTGAAATGAAATTGAAAGTACATGAGGAAATGTAATCTAGATCTAAAACTTAAATTACCTTATACCTCAAGGATGCAATGTCACTTTTGAGATGATCACAAGTGTTGATGAAATAGCTTGGAATCCCCAAAAACATAGTAGGAAATGATGAAACCAAAATCTTGAGTGATCAATGTTGTATTTTTCCACAATGTTGAATTAAAGAAGAAAAGAGAAGATGATTACTTGGTAATCGATGCCTTCAATGGATGGATTCTTGCTAGCTTTCTTGAAATCCTTGAATGTACAATATACTTATTATGGTAATTCTTCAAAAATGATGGATCATGAATGTATTAAAAGTATGGATGTCAAAATGAGGGGAATAAGTCTCCTTTTATAGTGATTTTGGGGTCAAGTTTATGACAGACCAACCTTAGGAGGTGGGAAAAATAAAATACTTTACATCGAGCCCTGAAATTCACCAAAATTAAACCTTTGAGGTATTGGTCACCAAAATTGAATCCTATAGTGGTATAGGTTTCCCAAAGTGTGACTTATCCCTAAAAGAGATAAATTCAAGGTAAATTGTGTGGGGTTTTGAGAAACATTATCAATTTCAAGGAAAAAAAGAATGGTAAGTGGGAAAATTGATCATAAATGCTAAAATGGGACCAAGAGGGAAATGGATTATGTGAATAGAGGGGTAAATGGGAAATAATGCATATAAATTAGATTCATTCTAAAGTTTTGACAAAACAATATTGATTTAGAGGATGCAAAAGGACTAGAAAAACATAAAATCAATCTGGGAACCCATAAGTGCTAAAATAGGGATAAAAATAAGCACCTAACAAGGGTGCTTACTTTATAGGACTATATAGTACCAATAGGAAATTTAAGATTAGAAAGGTGCTCACCCTCTTCCACACTAGTAATTGGTAATTTGAGATTTCTACAAGCATCCCTCAAGATGGAATAAGTCCTCCAAGTGGACTACAAAATGTTGTTTTGGTGCTCAAAGTAACCCAATCTAACAAGTTACCACTATGAAAATATCATTAAATCCTCTAACACCAATTTCAACCCATTTTTTAGTAGAGTATCCTTGCAATAGAGAAAGAGGCTTCCCTTTATGCTCAAGGTTCCACCAAATGGATCCCTTACACACAACCTTAAAGTTGTTAACCATGTAATTTCTATTGATAATTCAATTTTTGACAATCTCCTAGGCCTTCCATATGCTATGAAAGACTCTAGATCCAGTAGGGGTGAATTCATACTTGATGATGAGGATGACACTAAATGAGATATCCTTTCAATGCTTGGATTTCTTAAGAACAAAATATATTATATGACTATGGATAAAATCCTTCCAACATTACTACCTTTTAAGAGCTTTCACAATCCACTTAGTTTTCATAGAAATACATTGCATCCTAAGATCTGTTAATCCAAGGCCACCCCAAATACTTTTTATGTATCACCACTCCCATTTGACAAAGTAATCTTTCTTTTTTCCTCTACCATCAGACAAAAGAAAATTTCTAATCCTATTTTGGATGTCATCAACTTGGAACCCATTTTAAAACCACACTAATGCATAGTATATTTTATAAAAGGAGAGTATTTTTGGCATACTTCAAACCTACCACCCTAAGAAAGTTATTGGTTGTCTCATCCTTCTTACCCTCTATGGGGAAAAAAATTATACTTGGATTTAAATCTAGACCAAAAGAAATTCTCTTTACCTTTCCACTCCATATCAATGTCTCTATAATTATCACTCCCATGCTCAATCATTTTAAAATCCCCTCCTCCAACCCAATGGACATTAGACAAGTTTCATAACTATCTCCACAATGTAATACTATCTTTTTGGTCATTATTGGGTGCATAAATAGAATATACCCCAAAATTAAAAGAGTTATGGGAGATAATACACCACACTTCCCTATTGAATGGGGAGGCATGTAAATTAGTAACATATTGGGCCCATTTATGACTCATGTGAGGACTAAAACAACACCCCTACCTCTCTCATGAATGATGGTGAAATATGCAACATCTTTCCATATTATTTTAAGGTTGGTATCCATAGTAAAGTCAAAATCCATTTAACCTATTGAATTAATATAAAATGTTTATTACTTTCCATATTAAGGAATATTCTAACTATGTGTTTCCTATATGTGGTGTTTATACCCCTAACATTCCTAGATATAAGTCTCAACATCATAAATTAAAAGCTTTAATGTTTCTAACTTGAAGGTTTGAAGTTGTAAAATCACTGGGGTAATTTACAATTGTATTCAACTCTTTTGGAATCAGGTTCCCCAATAATAAGACTATTATTTTTCCTCTCACTACCTCAAGGGGATAATTTTGTCTCCTCTTTTACAATTGGGTTTCTTGACCTCATCATCAGTGGTAACAATTAAAAATTCATCAATGGCATCATCATTAGTGGTATTAATTACATCTCAATTAGGACAATAACATTCCTAAACTTAAGGAATTCTAGGGGACATTTACAACCAATCTATCCCCAATCAGTTAGGGGGCCTTAGTATCAGCCATATTGGCAATCAGATCAACTAGTTCCATAGCTTGAGAAATATCTTAAGAGCCCCTATTTCTAAGTTCAACCTTTGGTTGCATGGGTTAGAAGGGAATAGTACTATTTGGATTATATTCAAGGATAGGGTCAAGGGTGATCCCTACCCTATCTAAAATAGGCCCAAAAAATACTTCCCTCACTACACTAAGGGATCCTCCTCCTTGGAGGAATCATCACAAATAAATCAATAGTGTTTTTGGCTCTCCTTAGAGGAGCCATCATAGAAAACCACTTGCCCTTGTGGATGGGGAGTAGAACATCAAAACTACACTCTTTTCCTATAAGACTGAAGCAATTTTTTCCTTAAAACCCTAACATTAAGGACATCACTTTTGTAATAGGGGTAGTATGTTTGGAAATAATAAAATTTCAAAATGTAATATCCTTACCTACAATAGCATATTCAAGAACTTTTTTGAGGGACCCATCACCAGAGGGTGTTCTCAATTTCATTTTAGAAATGTTGTCCCTAATTTTCCTCACCATAATATATCGAGAATTCAAGGCTCCTTGATTAGGGGAAAGTTGATGTTCCCTAGTCACTAGGTGATTATAAAGGATCAAACCATTCTATGAGTCCTTCTCAACCTAAGACTATATCTCTTTAAGCTACATTTTAGAATCAAGACCTCTTACTTCTAGATCCATGTAGATGAATTAGCATGAACCATCACTATTATCACCATTATTATACCTTATCTAATTAATATATTTTACTTTTTGATTGGAAACATATTCACCATGATAGGTGTTAATATTCTTTTCTAGCAGAGGTTTCTTTTTCTTATGTCTAATAATAAAGAAGTTTCTCCTCACATGGATCTCTTTGACAAAGAAAGATCTCATTAATGCCTCCTAAGACTTTTAGGTGACAATATAATTGAATACCAGTTTATAATAAAATACTCAACACATATGTGAGATCCAAGCCTAGATCAATGGAGATAAGAACTCTAGCATCCATATGCAAGAGAGTGGCCCTAGTGCCATGCACCCTAATCACATTGCCAAACAGTGAAAGTACTTGTGCAATGAAGGCCCAAGGAACAACAAGAATATTTTTAACTATCAACCACCTAGGGTAAAAAAGGGTCTTCACCTCCTAAAATATGGAATCAAGGGACCATTTAAGAGCTCTAAGGGTATGCCTACCCACAACTCAGAATGTTTTATTCAAAAAAATTATTTTTGAATCATGATTGTTAAAGAACAAAATAAAATTATGTTTCCAAATCATAAAAATAAATGTAATGCTAATTCCTAATTTATTAAACCAAACATTTGAGATCCAACCATCTAAAAATTTCCTAAAGGGAACCCTCAAGGGATTGGTGATAGAAAAGAAGATAGCCACACCTTTTAATCTTCTCATTTCCTAGGAAATGGATAAAGACATGTCATGGTTAAGTTCAATAAAAAGAATATTAACAAAAGAGGAAGAGTTTCATGTTGTTATTTTTTTTCTACAAACCTTTTCCCTAGTCTATGTCCATGATTATTTACCACAATTATTGCTTGTGCAGAGACCTCCACCTATGGACCCGATAGGGCTCCAACAAAAGATTTAGTGGTTTTAGGGTTAGAACTTATCTCTTCTCTCAAACTGAGATTAGGCTCTAGTGAGACATCATTATATTTTTCCATCTCATCTACCAATGCCAGTGTAGAAAACTACACAAGCTACTAACACACGACCAAACACCAAGACAAAAAAGAGAAAGAAAAGGAAGAAGTGGAAGGCAAGGAAATAAAGAATTAAAGAATGGCACATGAGGATGCTTTCCATCAATTACCACTCTTTTCTTTCATATTTAAGGTGACTTTCCTAGAATAATATATCAAGGAAAATGACTTAGTAGATAGGGGATGAATTATTTTCCCATCACAACTTGGTTATAGAGTCCATCAAACCCTCTTGAAGAAAAATCCTATTTTCAAAATGGTTCCTTATTGTGAAACTTTTTCTCACATTTTCCTTCCACTTACACAATACATTATAGGATCTTACACCATGGATAATAGGTTCAACATGAATCATGAAACCCTTGTCTCTATTTTTTATTCAAAATCCCTTTCTCTAAAGAATTTACTATAAAATTCTACAATCCATTGTGCTCAAAATAATCAATATCTATCTTAGTTTAAATTGTAAGACAATTGCTAGATTCAATACCTATAATTCTAGTCTCTCATAAATAGTGGATTATATATTTTTAGATATTGGTATTTCCAACCTTACCATAACAAAATTAAGGTGTATATATTATAGTATTATCATAGATTTTTTCATTATGGACAAATAGGTTTTGAAGGGACCCAAAACCCTTTAACAAAAAGTAAAATTAGAAATTACATATAATGATAATTTCCACAAACCAAAAATATATCATAATAGAAACACAACAAGAACATAGGCAACAAAAAAACAACAAAAAAACAACAAAAAAATAACAAAAATGTAGAAAAAAAAGAAAGTACAAGGTAAACTAAGAAAGATTCTTCAGCATCTTGGAAATTTTGGCCTTAAGTTGGTTCATGTTGAGATCCACTTTCTTCAAATCAAGAATGTATTGAGGGATCTTCTTAGCTTTTTTTTTTAGGTTATCTTTGGCCCTCTTACTTGGTCTAGTATCCTCTCTGTAGTCTTTATCCATGTCTAGATCAACCACCAACTTATCGTGGTGAATATCATCTGAGTTATTATTATGCCTATCTTTGAATTCTCGTTATGTAATCAATAGGGATTCACTTAGTGAACCTGACTCATAGAAAGTGCATTCATAGAATAAGTTAAATAATCCCCCTATTTTCAAAAAATATTTCCCCAAACTCCTTTTTTTTCACCCCCCTTCAATACCCACCCAATACCCCATACATCCATTTTTCTATAAAAATCCCCACCCCCTACCCCCAAAATAACATCTCTCCCTATTTAGGAAATATATTGCCCCCTTTTTTTTTCCATTTTAAACCCCCCAATATGAACACACATGATACTGTATTTCCCCTTCAGTGAATACCACATGTATGTAAGAGTCATACTCATTTATCTATTCGGATTAAGTTTCATAAACCTTTAAAATCCTTATATTCAAATTTATTATTATGTATTCACATGGAAAAGGAACTCCACTAAAGGTGACACATATTTCCATGTATTATATAATGCATGAGAAAATATATATTATCCATTCAAATGGGAAAGATAATTTATGGCATTGTGCATGTAAGACCATATATAAGAGAGTAATAAGGTAGACTAAGATTTAAATAATAAATAATTTTAACCAACTTTATATACATAAGAATGGTGTATCATAGATAATCTTTGAAAATAGTTAATGATTCTAAGATCTAGGTGCCAATGTTTGGTGAGTGTATAAAATGAGAGTTACATTATATCTTTTTCTTGTTTACATAACATGGAAAGATTTGTAACCATATATTTTATCCCATCTTGTTTGAATTCATCCTTTAAATAAGGTTGAATTCACCTCATAGATCTTCTAACATGCAAGTCTATTTTTTCTTTCTTAAATCTACTCTAACTCTCTATTTTTATATAACCTCTTATAGGAAGAATCTTCAATATTATACTCATGTGTATGTAAGAGTTATTAAAATATACTCACATGTGCACTTAGATCTTCTCTAAGGTATTTTCTAGATATGCTTTGAAATAGGAATAATATGTAATGAACGCTTTTGTAAATAAACCTCAAATGATCTTCATTTTAGACATGCTAATGTACCATTTTACCAATATAGGTAATCTTCCAAAATAGTTCAGTAATTGAAGAAAAATATAGTTCTATTTTATTTTGTTTACATTCTAAGACATGGCTCTCCTCTCTAGCGAGTGATCCCACTAGTAAATATTATTTATTTATTTATCTAAAGTGTGTACAACACATAAGAGACTTGAACCATTTCAATTTATTTTATTTTTCAAATTGAAACCTCCAAAATCACTACTATGATGAGGGGTGGATATCCCTTAAATAAGACTATTTATAGTTTCCTTAAATTATTCCTTTAGCAACTATTGATACTAATGACAAAAATAATATAATAATCTCTCACTTTGTCATTGATGAAAATTCTGGAAAAGTTTTATCTTTTAATTGGTTGATCATAAAGTCATTGTTCACTACAATGCTCCCCCTTAGTCAAATTTTTTCCCTTTGAATCAATAACAAAGTGTATTTGTGGCTATCTAAATAAAAGAATGAATAGTTCCCCATGAACCAAAGCTTCTCTTGAAGAACATGGTGAGTGGATGTGAGTGACATCACTCCCAATTTGTCTATAAGTTACTCAAAGGTGTCTTTTGAAAGATGCTCTGTAAAGACATTGAAAATATAATCCTTTGTACTAACATGCTCAATCTTAACTTATTTTTAAAGTACTTTCTCCCTCAAGAAATGATACTTTATCAAAATCTATTTTTACCTAGAGTACATGAATGGATTATTTGATATGTTTATAGAACTCCTATTATCACAAAGTATGGGAACATGGTGCTTGTACTATACTCTAATATTTATCAATTTTAATTTCATTAATATAAATTTGGTACAACATGTTTTTGCTACCATATATCATACCTTTGTTGTAGATATTGAAACTAGTGCTTGTTTCTTGCTAAGTCAAGATATAAGACAATTGCCAAGAAAGAACACACCTCCATTGCTGATTTTTATATCATCATTACTCCCTCAAAATACACATTAGTGTATGTTATAAGATTGATATCTCTACCTCCTAGATTCCACAATACAAAATCTATAGTCCCCTTGAAATATTTCAATATCCTTTTGATTGCACTAGCATAGATTTTATTTTAAGCTTCTTGAAACCATACCACTAAATCAATTTCTTGCATCATGTTGGGCCTCATAGCTGTATATATATAGATCTCCTATATTGTATCCATACATGGTTTTATTTTTTGTGAGATGTTTTTTATCTTTCCTCAACTTGAAACTACTACCCATGGGATTACTCACCAAGTTACAATCCTCCATTCTAAAATGAAAGAAAAACTAGATATAGGGAATTTAGTGAAGGGAGAATGGTCTTGCTACGGGACAAGAGGCTTAAAAAACCAAAAAAAAAGGGAACTGTAATTATTTAATTTTGATTCAACATTTCTTTAACATACTTGGTTGGAGAAGTGGGAATTTCTTTTTCTAATTAGAAAATTTTCAAACCAAGAAATAAATTTTTTGACACACTTCCTCATGGTCTCCTCCAAATATGATGTCATCCACATAGAAAATTGTTGATCCTAGATCTAGGCTCCTGTCTAAATGATGATAGTCTAGAAGCTTAGCAAGAGTGGGACATGAATGTGCCATACAAAGTAACCTCTAGGGTTTTATAGAAGACAACTCTTCTCTTGGTGGATTTGGGAAAGGTGAAGAAAGTTCAAACAAAATAGAGGTGATGCTTCTGAGATTTTGAAACTCTTCAATCTCCTATTACTAATAATAATAGTGTCTAATGAACTACAACGGATTGAATATCTAAATTAACTGAAGAAACGGTGATTAGAGATCACCGAGTACTGAAATGATATGTAAGATGATTAAATCAGTCAATATGTTGTCATTGATGTCAACTAGTCTTGACAGTACTTATCATGTTAGTTACAAACATCTGAACATCTGTTAGAGGAATAAAAGATGAAGAACTGAGATATCTACATATCAAAAAGATGGATATGAAAGATAAGGATAAGGTAAACATTGGGTAACTTATTGATGAGTCTATGGATTTATATTGTTGACTTGAGCATGTTACATTAATCTATTTTGAAGAAGAGATCTGAAATTGAACAAGGCAATGTGGTCGGTAATTGAATATTTATGTATACACCGAGCTAGTGCAATGTATACCAACTGACATTATCAACCAAGCTAGTTTAACTAGTTATCACTGATGCATTTCTATATTGACCGAGTATGGATGAAAACATTAAATGCAAAGAACTACCCACTGAATTTGATGAGTTGGAATTGTTATGATTTCAAGATTAAGGGTTAATTTTTTTATGAGATCCACAAATGACAAAATTTGGAGAAGGTCAAAAGGATGATATTGAAACGTGTTAATGACACATCTGCCAAGGAAGGTTTTAGAGGCAAAATGGATGAAGGAGATTAAGCGGCAAAATGTAAGGGCTGATATGAACATGGTTTACTTGTCTATATAAGAGATATGAGTTTCATTGTTGAAACATGTCAGAACAAGAAGACTACAAAGATATCACATGAAGACTATTCAGGCATGCATGCTCAGACTAGTTATTGAAAGAACCAAACTGTCGAGTTAACTGAGCGTTAGAGAACCATTTACCGAGTGAAAGTAAGTTGAAGAATATTGATGAAGTGAATTTGATTATTGATCAGAGGATTTGTATGGGCTTAGCATAGATCTGAATATCTACAATTGAGTTGTATTTGAATCAAATCATACTGTATCAGTTTAACCATTGATTCAAAAAATCTCTTAACCGAGTGGACTTAACAATCTTATATTCTTCCCTATGTCATTTAGAGAATGTACATTGTTATCTTGTTGACCCCATAGTGAATGCTGGTCAAAATTTAATTGCTATTGTTAAATCCTCTAACCAAGTCACACTAAACAATGTGTTTGTAACCTTTAACAATGTTGGCTCTTCACCGAGCTCACTTCAGAAGAGTGAATTATTTTGGGTTACCGGTCCTAGGTGGTTTTTCCCTTAACAAGGTTTCCACGTTAAATCATTATGTTATGTGTTATTTGTGATGATTATTTTCTATCATAATTTTCATACTGCATAGTTTATTTGGTCGGTAATCACAGTTAGTTTTTTACTGGTAATTGGTAAAGTGAACAGACATATTGATATTTTATGTTACCAAGATGCATAATTTGTTGGAATTATTTGATAAGGTACATTTTTTTATTTGGGACTATAGGATAACTGATCTAACTGATTCAATCCCCCCCCCTCAGTTATTGTAACAATTGTTATCAGAGTGTATTGTTTGCTTGGAACAAAGTTTTAAGGACTTCAGCAAAAAGATTACAAGATGTATAAGAGGGAAGTACCGAAGCTGAACAAAGACAACTTTACTACATGGAAAAGTTGGATAAGACTTCACATATCTAGAATTGGAGAATCTGCTATACCTTTAGTTGACAATGGCTACATCCAACCGATGGTAGGTCCTTTGACTCTTGATCAATTGAGAGATCGACATGAACATAATATTACTATGATAGAGATTGTTGTTTCTCTATCTGATGTTGAATTTGAGGATGTCAAGGATTGCACTATTGCGAAGGAAATGTGGGATAAACTTGCTCTAGTCTATAGTGGTGATGCAAATGTGATGAGAGCTAGAGCTGAAAGCTTGAGAGGTAGATTTGATGATTTGAAAATGAAGGAAGGAGAGAACATTACATAGTATTTAAACCAAATCAAAGAGGTAGTTAATGCTATTTGAGGAGCTGGTGGTATCATTGATGAAGATACAATGGTAAGTAAGATTCTAAGAACCTTATTGCCTACATATGCAATCAGAATATCTTCTATTCATGAAATGAGGTCTGCACCTAATAACACTCTTACTCTTGATAGTTTGAAAAGAAAGTTAACAAATTTTGAGCTAAACAATTTTGATAATAGTGTGATACCGAGTGTTGAGTCTTATTTTATGTCTTCTTTGAAGATTGGTAAACCTAGCAGTAAGCATAAAATAAGGAATGAAATTGATAGTAATATTGATATTGATCTTGATGAACTTGAAGCTCTTATGGCCTAGATACTATAGAAAGGTAAAGGTAGATATAAGGGAAAGTTACCTTTAGCTTGTTTTAATTGTAAAGAAGTTGGCCATATTGTTGCTAGATGTCCCAACAGGAAAGAGGGAGATAAAGATAGAGACTGATCTAGTGATGGAAGCTATGGAAGAAGGAACAATAGAAGTTACCAACACTACAAAAGAGATGACCGAGATCACAAAGATAAGGGAAAAAAGACATGCTATATTTTTGAAGAAGATGACACAGACACCAACACTGATGATGATATAGAGGTAGTGTTTGTTGCAATGAAAGATGATTCTGATGAGGAGGAAAGGTATGTAGAAACAAAACTCATTTCTAAAGTTAGTAAAAATGATACTTGGATCATTGATAGTGGTTGTAAACATCACATTACTAGTGATGAAGATAAGTTTGATCATCTTGAGAATTATAATGGATGATCAGTAAAAATGGAAAATGACACACCTTGCATGGTTAAAGGAAAAGGATCTATTCTATTGAATGATAGAATTAGATGTGATAATGTATACTAGGTAAAATGACTAAATTACAATTTGTTGAGTGTGGAAAAACTTAATAACTCAGGTCACCGAGTGGCATTTGAAAGAAAGAAGGTAAAAATCTATGATGAAAATGGAAATCTTGTCAAAACAGGAGGACAATCAAAAGCTAATTTATTTTATCTTGACAATGCCGAGACTTCTTTTTTTCTTGTGAAAAATGAAGATTCATGGTTATGGCATAAGAGGTTATGTCATGTAAATTTTGATAACATGATTAAGATTAGTAAAAAGAGAAAAGTTAGGGGATTTCCTAGCCTAACCAAACCTGATCATGTTATGTGTCAACAATGTGAGAAAGGGAAGATGACAAAATCTAGTTTTAAAGTAAGGACTACTCATCTAAAAGAATATTGGATTTGGTTCAAACCGACTTATGTGGTCCCATGAGAACTTAGAGCTACTATGGAGATAGATACTTTATTTTATTTGTTGATGATGTAATCTTTGGTGGATAGGATCATATTTGAAAATCTTTTGTTGATGAAATGAGAAAGGAATTTGAGATGTTTATGTTTGGAGAGATTAAATTCTTTCTAGGTTTGCAAATTATACAATAGAAAGATGGGATTTTCATCACACAATCAAAGTACATTAAAGAAGTATTGAAAAATTTTGGCATGGAAGATGCTAAACCTATGGGAACACTGATGGTAGCTAGCTATAAATTGACAAAGGATGATGAATCTACCGAGGTAAATCAGACTCTATACCGATCTATGATTGGTAAACTGATGTATGTTGTACACAATAGGCTTGATATTGCACATATAGTGGGGATTGTGGCAAGATTTTATGCCAATCCTAAAGATTCACATATGGTTTCTATAAAGATAATCTTGAGATACTTGAAGAAAACAGAGGATTATGGATTATGGTACACATTGGAAGGAAAATTTGAACTGAAAGTTTACATCGATGCAGATTGGGCTAAAAACATAGATTACCAAAAGAGCACAACCGGTGGAGCATTCTTTTTAGGGGAAAGGCTTGTGACTTTGATTAGCAAGAAAAAAGCATGCATTTCTCAGTCCATTGCTGAAGTAGAGTATGTTGCTACTGTTACAAATTGTTCAAATATAGCTTGGATCAGACAAGTGTTAGAAGGAATGAATGAGGTAATCAATGACTCAATGATCATATATTGTGACAACACCAGTGCTATAAATATTTCTAAGAATCCTATGATGCATTCGAAGAAAAAACATATATCTATTAAGTATCACTACTTAAGAGAACAAGTTCAAGAGAAGAAAGTACAACTAGAATTTGTAACATCTAAGGAAGAACTTGCTAATATCTTTACTAAACCACTACCAAAGGAAAAATTTGAATATTTGAGAACTAGACTTGGGGTCCATCCCTTGTTTATCGATCACTAATGTGATCTGGAGGCTGCATCAACCTACACTTATTAGAAGATCATTCATGTTGATACAAATAGCTCACACTTTAGATTTTATCTAAGGTTGTGAAAGACTATAGAAGTTGAAATAGAAATTTGTTTATCTATATAGTAAAGGTACATGATATGAACTTAACAATAGAGAATACTTGGCTATTGTAGAGCTATTTGTATATTTTCTTTGGCATTTTTGTCAAAAGGAGAGAAAATAAATATGAAAAATAGGGAGCGAGAATGAATATGGAAAATCAGTTACTAAGAACACATAGAAAGGTAGAGACTTGCATATTTGTTGCTGAGAAGAAAGGGAATCTGAGAGCTAAAAAGATCAAAACCGTAGGGAGAGTCTACACTTGTAATGTTGTTATGCTTTGTAGTGACTAAACATATTAAATTTGAGATCACCGAGCTACAACATTTACTTGCATAGTTGTAGAATACATGTTTGGTATGTGTTTGGCATATTTTCATATTGCTTGTGTTGCCATCAATGCCAAAGGGAGAGATTGATGAACTACAACTAATTGAATATCTGAATGAACTGAAGAAATAGTGATTAGAGATCACCAAGTACTGAAATGATATGTAAGATGATTAAATCAATCAATATGTTGTCATTGTTGTCAACTAGTATTGACAGTACTTATCATGTTAGTTATAAACATCTGAACATCTATTAGAGGAAGAAAAGATGAAGAACTGAGATATCTACATATGAAAAAGATGGATATGACAGATAAGGATAAGGTAAACATTGGGTAACTTATTGATGAGTCTATGGCTTTATATTGTTGACTTGAGCATGTTACATTAATCTATTTTGAAGAAGAGATTTGAAATTCAACAAGGCATTGTGGTTGGTAATTGAAGATTTGTGTATACACCGAGCCAGTGCACTATATACCGACTAATAGTATCAACCAAGCTAGTTTAATTGGTTATCACTGACGCATTTCTATATTGACTGAGTATGGATGAAAACATTAAATGCAAAGAACAACCAACTGAATTTGATGAGCTAGAATTGTTATGATTTTGAGATTAAGGATTAAGTTTTTTATGAGATCCATGGCTAACAAAATTTGGAGAAGATCAAAAGGATGAGATTGAAATGTGTTAATGACACATCTACCAAGGAAGGTTTAAGAGGCAAAATGAACGAAGGAGATTAAGCTTCAAAATCTAATGGTTGATATGAAAATGGTTTACTTGTCTATATAAGAGATATGAGTTTCATTGTTGAAACATGCCAGAAGAAGAATATTGCAGAGATATTACATGAAGACTATTCATGCATGCATGATCAGACTGGTTATTGAAAGAACCGAACTGCAGAGTTAACCGAGCATCCGAGAACCATTTATCGAGTGAAGTTAAGATGAAAAATATTGATGAAGTGAATTTGATTATTGATCAGAAGATTTGTATGGGCTTAGCATAGATCTAAATATCTGTAATTGAGTTGTATTTTAATCAGATCATACTATATCAGTTTAACCATTGATTCAGAAAATCTCTTAACCGAGTGGACTTAACAGTCTTATATTCTACCCTATGTCATTCGGAGAATGTACATTATTATCTTGTTGACCACATAGTAAATGCTGGTCAAAATTTAACTTTTATTGTTAAATCCTCTACATAGGTCACACTTAAGAGTGTGTTTGTAACCTTTAACAGGGTTGGCTCTTCACTGAGCTCACTTCAAAAGAGTGAATTATTTTGGATTACCGGTCCTAGGTGGTTTTTCCCTTAATAGGGTTTCCATGTTAAATCATTGTGTTATGTTTTATTTGTGATGATTATTTTTCTATCATACTTTACATACTACCTAATTGATTTGGTTGGTAATCATAGTTAGTTATTTACTAGTAATCGGTAAAGTGAATAGACAGATTGATATTTTATGTTATCAAGCTACATAATTTGTTGGAATTATTTGATAAGGTACATCTTTGTATTTGGGACTATAGGATAACTGATTCACCCCCCCTCTTAGTTCTTCTAATAGTGTCAGACCTGAAAAATGAGCACATAACACCATAAACTCTTCATCGTTGGAAAGAGAATGTCATGGCAAGATCCTGGACATAGGCAGAAGAATTCATATCTTTCTACAAGAAGCACCTTTTAAGTCTCACATTGAAAACCCCCTTATTATCCCACTAAAAATAATTATTCTCAAAGAATTATATTCATAGAATGGCATGGTATAACCCTAGACCACAAGCATTGAAAGAGTAACTAGACATAATCCAATAAGTTATAAATCAAATAAGACTATAAGAGCCTGAAAAGTAATGGATGAAAGCTATATTTGTTTTGAAATGACATGGAACCTTAAAACCATCTACAAAATAGAAATAAATACACAATAAAAGAAACACAAGGCATAGTCCAATATATTTCTTTTATTAAATATGCAAAGATTACAAGCCTAGGGTTAAAAGAATACAAACATAGCTATATTACAATGTTTTAATAATGAACAAAACTCCTAGAATAGAAATTATAGTTCTAACTAAACTCTCTAAAAGACTCCTTATTACAATGTGCCCATAGGTATTTAATAAGAATAACTACCTTTAACCAAATCTCAAAAATGTAATCCAGAAGGGTCCTCTATTTGTGCCATGTGGAAGAATCATTACGATGACTATTACAACAATCTCTGGATGTCAATTTTTGCATCATTTTTCTCCTTTCATACACACAAAATGGATGCCACCTGTTCCTTTTCAAAATTCCTCACCATCATGTGGGAATAAGTTCCTAACTCCACTTGCAATGATTCCTCATTTTTTGTGCATGGAGGTGATTACAAACTCATATCAAATCTACCTCGAGATTTGTCGCTAACAAAAAAGTACTTTTCTTTGATAGATGTCGACACTATCACTTTTGAGTCACACAACCATGAAATTGGCACATGTCACCATGACATAACTTGGTGAGGGGAAACCTTGTGCGGAGGCCTTTGAAACTCTCCAATGATGACACGTGGCACTCTGGTGGGATTTCCTAAGGTTTGTCTTCTCTTCAACCTTCAAAAACTCTGTGATGTTGACTTGGAACTCACTATAGTGAGAAAACTTCATAAGATGAATAATTTGAAGGAAATGAAGCTTGTGAACCATGGTAAAAACAACAATATTTAACTACCCCATCTTCAGAGACTCGTAACTTTGTACTTGTTGCTCAGAATTTGTAATGGCATATATTGTTGGAAAGATCTCTAGGAAATATAATTTTAGTCCCTTGGCATCATGCCTTTATCATACCATGCCAAGGGATGGATGGCAGTTTTTACCCCAAATTCCACCCCGAAGGCCGAAAAAAATGCACTTTTTTGAAACATAGAAAAAATATTAAAAACCTAGATTTTCATTTTTTCTCAATTCTGCTCAACTTGTTACCTTTGTGCTTCCTCAAATTTCCATTGGAATACTCTGGATGAAGTCAAAGGTAGATAACATCTACATTTTGATGACTCACAAGGGATCTTAGCCTGCTAATAAAGAACCTTGACATTTTTTGGTTGCATAGACTAGAATGTATATCCATTGTGCATAGAGTCATAAAAGGGAGCCACTACAAATAGACCCACCTCAAACAAGAGGAGATAGAAAAACATGTGCAAGCATGCACTTGGAGAAAAACTAGAAACTAGAACATGTATTTGCTTAAGGAGAATGCAACATGGGCAACAACACTTCTTGGAAAAAGAAAACTCCTAACCTATTATGTATAGATATTTATATTACAATAATGTTAAACAAAGTCATTAACTAGCTTGTTGAAGTAGCTTCCCTTTCTAACTATATTTTGATGTTGCTCATTCTTCTGGACAATTAGCCAAAAAATAAGGCTTGAGAGGCATCCAACATGCTGGAATGCCTTGCAAAAATTTAGAACAAAAAATATCGCCCATCTTTGCATTTTGTTCTCCTGTAGTGAATGGGTAAGTTGATTCTTCTTTCCATGATTTTCATCTCCATCCTCAGATATGAGCATGACTAGGGATGACTTCTATATGTGGCCCAAATGTATAATAGGATATCCTCTTGAAATCTCTACTTCCTGGATCTCTTTTTGGCTAGCAGGGGTTGGCACTGATGGCTCCTCTGATGGTATGGGGACCTCCTCTTTTTTCCCCTCCTATATGGGGTCCTCCACCTCTAAAGGTGATGGATCGGTGCTGAACATAAAAACTCTTATTTCATGCTGGAATTGGTCTTTTCTCAACACCTTGATGGTTTCTTCTACCTCATGCTCAACAAAGTGAGTAAGCTCATCAAATAAGAGCAATAAATCCTCTTCTTCACCTTCATACCCTATATCTTTTGTGCCTTGGTGCTACAACTGATCCTCCTTTTCTTCCACAAAATAGGGAAGCTTATAAAAGAGAGAGGTCAATTCTTCTTCTTCTTCTTCTTCTTCTTCATCTTCTCGTTCTTCTTTTGATATTATTTATCCTCCTCAATAGCTCTCAACTTTTCTTGAAGATTCACCATCATATCCCTACAACTAATATTTTCCATATCTTGGTGATGTGTGGGAGGGTAACCATGAGAGTAGGAGCTAAAAAAATCCTCATGTGATTGTTGGTAAGTGTATGCAAGGGAGAGAGAGAGGAAAGCACTATGCAATTTATCATAACTGGTTGTAACATGGGAACATGAAACAAAATTGGAAATATTTACAACTTAATATTGTAGGTAGATACTTATATTTTCATGAAAAGGGGGTGGAAACTGTAATAACCCAAAAATGGGCTATAGGTTCATTAACCTCCTATATCAACACATCGAATGAAATAGACATCAAAGTCCTAACCCAAGGCACATACGAACATCATCGAATCATAATTGATTATCTCAAATTCTGCATCGGGGAATATTCCTAGTAATATTCCTAATCATCTTAATTATCTTTAATTTAATAATTATTTGGCGATAAATCCTATTTATCCTAAAGTTTGATTAATTGAATATTTTGAATATTTAATTAATTAGATTTAATACTGCCACTTAATTATTTAATTAAATTTAATTATATTTATTCCTAATTATTATTATTTAAATTTGACAATAAATCAAAATTCCTATCATTAATTGATTAAATTCTTATTTAATTAATTAAAGCAAGTTGTCATATTTAATGATATTACTTTTGAATAAAAGTTTGATTTAATAATTGATTAACCCATAAATCAATTGTTTTATTTTAAAAATTAGTTAAGTTGAGAATAAATCACTTTATTTATTTATTTAATTCATAATTATTATGCACATTCAAAAAGTAGTTAAACTTGAAATCAGAAAATTAGTTCAAGTTGTTTTAAAAATAAACTCAACTCTAATTTGAGTTAAAAAGCTATTTTTGCATGCTTTTGCATGATTTTGTGAATTAATTATCTTTTATTCTTTGATAACTCAAAAATCAACCTGAGTTTATCTAAGTGATTTATGGCTTTTTCCATGCATCCCTAAAGCCCTGGATTTCTATAAAATCAAGGCTCAGCTCTTCAATCTCATATCTCAAAATTTGCAAACTTATGCTGGCGAATTGACATCTGAAGAATTGAAGCTTCTTTTGTGAATCAACAACTTTGTGAGATCATTCATATTTTAGCATATCATTGTTAGATTAATTGTATTGCATATTAGTTTTTCATCTAGAATAGATTCATATCAATTTGTTTCATAATTGCATAGAAAAACCAAAAATATAGAGTAATTTGCATCTAATTCATATCTAGAATTTGCATTCAAATCCTTCGTTTAGGTGTCATCAAGGTCACTGATCTCGGTATAATATGAGAATACATACTCGCATCTACTAGAAGGTAGTAAATCACCTGGTTAGATTAGCTTCCATTTCACTGCACAATTTTGATTTTAGCTAACCTCTAATGTTTTATTGAAGTGTTGTGTCTACAGACAGGTACAAAATTTACACACACATTTCTAGCGCCCACCATGGGGCCCTGAAATAGGTTTCCATTCCATTTCTACCAATTTCTATCATCTTCTTGTCATTTTCTATTCCAAGCTACAATTTTTAATTTTTGTCTGTACATTTTTCATACGAGTTTTGTCAGAAACTCATACCAGGAGATACCTACTATCATATGATAGTTGATTTGATCAAGAATCGTACCCTCAGGATCATAGTGTCATTTGGAATTTATATTATTGTATGGTCTAGTACCCAGTGTCATACGAGTTTTTGGACTATCATCTAGGAGGTAACCCACTGTCATATGAATTTTGGTGCTAGGTTTCAATTGTCGTTTCACTTTTTTAGGCAGTTTTCCAGATTTGTTTTCCTAATTTGGACTAACAGCTAACATTAACAATTGAAATTTGTTATTTCTGATTGAAAACTGCTGATTTTGATTAGGAAAAGTGTGAGAGTTGCTAAAAATAGGTAAAAATCTACTAAGCGCATTGTGAAGAATTCAGGTAACCTTTTTAGCTGATAACGTTTGATTTGGATTAAAAAGAACTCTTGCATGTCAAGCATGTGTGACCTTTATTGTGTTCATATCACATATTTCATTTTGGGCTATAAAAATGAACATAGATTTTCTTTTTAGCATCTTTGTTACACATAGTAAGTAGGCCCTATGAACACTATTCGTGGCTCTTGAGAGAGTGGGTTTCCAGCGAAACTCTTCTCAATGAAGGAACCCTTGTAGGTAGGGAGGTTATTGAGAGAGTCTCACGTTCTACTAGATTTGTGTGTCTTCAGCTTCTGATTGATACATTCTCTCTTTGGAAAGGTTGATAGATCATGAGTGGTTGACATCATAGATCTTTTTGAGATAATCTTGGTCTTAGCATGTCAGATTTATCTGTCTACTTTGTTTGGGTTAAAAGTGAAAAGGCTAGAGGACTATGCTCTACTCCCTTTTTGGGTAGTACCAAAAACTCAGATCCTTTAATCTGGAACCAGTCTCCATGTGGTATATTTTGTGAGTCACCTTTAGAGAGGGTTAACCGTAGTGGACATTCCCTTAATTGGGTCAACCATGCTGATGGAACCTCAAGCGATAATAACCATTTTCTCCGTGGTAGTGACAACTACTATATAAATGTCCTTGTGGAATAAATCTCCACAGGTGTGGTCTCTTGTTGGGCTGTCAAATCTCCCTAGCAGATCTTGAAGATTAAGTTCTCGGACTATGTCAAAACCCCAGTGTGCCTAGATTGGAGTTCACCCTCTTGAGATCACAAAAGTTACAGAGTCAAACCATTACTAAAAACCCTAGTGAGGCCAAATTTTCATTTTCTAGGAATATGTGCATTATTGCAAAACTTTTGAGAACATACACTATTAGCATTCCTAGGGATTAGCATAATTCAGTCACTGGATTGTTCATGTGCAAGGTTTCCTTTTCCCTTGTTCATTATTTTTAGACATGCTTGAAATCACATGCTTGTTGTTTTGTGTGCTTTCTTATCTATCTAGTTATTGAAAATGAATGAATTTGGTATAATCTTCAAATCTGGACAGTACAATTTACCAACAATCCAAAATTGAAAATCCAAAATTTGCAAAATTTGAAGTGAAATTCCTTTCTAGAGTCAAAAGTCATCCCCAGAGAGTCAGAAAGTCATACAAGTTTTGGCTAGTGTCATTTCAGAACCCCCAGATTGTCGTATGATATTTGGTATATTGTCGTATGAGTTTTTCTGCCAGTCAATTCAGAAAAGTAAAAAATCCTACTATCAACTATTGTGCGAGTTTTGCAATAGTTGTACGAGTTTGTCAATTGTTGTTTCATGCTATACCCACTGTCATACGAGCCTGTAGAAAGTCATTTGAGAAATTTTGAAAAGTTGTCAGAAAGTTGTCAAAACTATTAGAGACCCAGCTTTTCTAGCCTATTTCCAGAATCTGTCAAACAAATCACTGTGTCAAGAATAGAGTAGAAACTATTGAGAATCCAATCATTTTCCTAAAGTGGCCATTTGAATATGATCTAGCCTTCTATTTAATTGATTTGAGTCTTTTTTATCTTGTGTCAAAACCTTGTCATAACTATCAATCTTCAATCAATCCATCATAAAAAATGGCTAAGTGTTGTGAACTCATGTCTGCTATCTTTTGGGAATCTACCCATACATCCAAGGCATAGTCTCCTTCATTTAAGTCCAATCTAAGCTTCAATCCATCAAACCTTGACAAGGTTACGTCATTTGATCTTCTTGAATCAAATCATTCTTTAGTTGTCTTCATCTTATTCTTTTGCTTCACCCAAGGTTAATGGTGGAAACTAGAGCTTCCTCTCACAAGAAATCTAGAGAAGCATCCCATACCTTACCTATAACCTCTATTAAGGGTCCAACTCTTGAGCAACTCTACAATTCTGGTCTTTACAAAGATGACGGTCTTGGCAACTTTTGATTAAAAATTGGTTACATTCCTCCTTCATCAACTCACGAAGGTAATCAACAAACTCCTCCTCGATCTATCCCAAGAAGAACTCCTACCATGTCTAAAGAAGGGACAAAATTTGGCTCTCAAAGAGCTCAATCTCAACATGTTGCAGATCAAGAACCCACACCTAAAGCAATTGCTCAATATCAAAATGATGATAACTTCAAACGAATGATGAAGCATTTCTTGAAAGAAGACAGAGAAGCATACTTTTTACAATTAGCTCATCAAGGAGCTAAACTTCCTCCCAACTTTAATGTTGAAGACATCATTATGCATGAGGAAGAAACTCCACTCATAGCTATGATGAAATAGATGCATGCCATGCAAGTCAAACTTAATAACCTTGAGAAATAAAAGGAACCCAAGGAGTTCTCCATGGAGGCCCTATGTCCTTTTCTATTTGAAAAAGACTTGTGCATGCCACCATTCCCAAAAAGGGTGGAAATGTTGAAATATGATAAGTATGATGGACACTCAGATCCTCAAGATCATGTCAGAGAATTCTGTACATAATCTATGGAGTTCATGCATGAACCAACTTATCCGATGCGTCTCTTTCCTCGATCTCTAGGGGGAGCAGCCATTCATTGGTTCTCTAGATTTCCTTATACTATCAAAACTTTTGAGGAGTTGATCAAATTGTTCTATCAGCAATACTCCTACAATATCCAACATCTAGTCACCATGATCGATATCTGTAATCTCAAACAATATCCAAGAGAACCATTCCTGACATTTCTCAAGAGATGGAGGAAGAAATTCTCTTTGTATGCTAGACCTATTCCAGAAACTGAGAAACTAGAAATCTTCATCAATAATCTTATCCCAGAGATCAACTACCCTTTAAAAATGCAAGATCATACATCTTTTCATAAAATGGTAGACAATGCGATCAAAATTAAAAAAGTACTTGTGAAAAAAGGAGAAGTCACACTTCAAAAGGACAAGTATGAATCAAGATCCAGTTCTAAAGACAAGAACAAAAACTAGAACAATAATAAAGGCATCATCATAGATGGAATTGTTGATACTATTTGTGCCCCATCAAAGGCACCAGCTTTCAATCTAACTATTGGTACCCAAGCCATCAAAGCTTTAGAGAAAAAGGTGCCCAAACCATCTCAAAAGAAGCCAGAATACAAATCTTGGTTCGCTGATAATAAATGAAAGTTCACTCCTCTTGGAGAATCTTTGGAATCAGCTATGAGAACTCTGTTGGATAATAACATCATTTCTTTTCCTAAGATCTGACAATCTGATCCTGATCCTAAACCAAAGTGGTGGAGGGAGAATGAATTCTATGATTTCCATCGAGGTAAAGGTCACAAAACTAATCAGTGCTTACGCTTGAAACATACTATTCAAGATCTAATTGATAAAGGAGACATCATGATTGACAATCATAAGAGTAATAATGATCATACAACCTTCACAGAACCATTTCTGAAACATGGTCAAGAAGTTTCATCTTCTCAGCCTAATATGGGGGCAAAGGTCAATTATGCTTACCCTAGAAATAATGTTGTTATCAATATGGTTGAACCTTGTCTCTCTGAGCATTGCAATGTCATCACAATTGTGTGAAGAGATAGAGGTCATCCTTCAGCTAACACAGTTACTCGATCACAAGCATAGGCACATCTGAACAGACAAATCCTAGATTCATCAAATGTCCCTAAGATGCCCTTCAATATTTCTTCCACTTCCAAATAGAAGGCTACTTCTAAATCTTCCAATCCTAAAGATATGAGGCCAACATCTTATAGCATTGTTCAATAACTCCAACACACTAATGCAAAAATCTCCATGTTTGAGTTGCTTCGAATATCTCCAACTCATAGAGCTATCCTAGACAAAGCTTTGCTCTGATCCAATGTTCCTGATGACCTTGATTTAGATAGGTTCCAGACTATGGTTGGACATCTTACATCTCCACAATATATCTCCTTTTCAAATGAAGATGACAACTCCTTGAGTCACCCACATAACCAGCCCTTGCATATAGAAGTCTTGATCCAGAACCATAGAGTCAAACGTGTGTTGATAGATGGAGGTGCTGGCCTAAATATTTGTTCTTATAGCTTGGTCACACAATTGGGATTTTCAAAAATGGCTATGGATCCTAGAAAGAAAATAAATATAAAAGCCTATGATGAACAAGAAAAATCTTCTAAAGGCACCATTGTCTTACCTATCAAAGCAGGTCCAGTCATCAGAGATACTATATGTCAAGTCCTTGATCTACCTTTGGCTTACAAAATTCTTCTAGGAAGACCATGGATACATGAAATGCAAGCTATTCCTTCTACATTCCACCAATGCTTGAAGTTTCCTTATGAAGGAGTAGAGGTCACTATTCTAGCAGACATATCTACCACTTGTAATACATTGAAAGAAGGTGCGGATAAACTTGTGCCTAATAACAGAGAATCTTCTCTTAAGCCAACAAAAGAAGCATCCACATCTAAAATGGAAGACATTGCAAAAGAGTTCAATATCAAAGAAAATGGTATGGGAGAATATACTATAGAGCCAGTCTTATCTTTGACATCTCTCCCTATCTCACCTAAGTCTTATGGCCAATCTTTGAAACGGTCCACACTAGAATCTAAAGAACCCCTTGAGGCATATAAAAAGAATTTTGTAGTAGAGAAAGTCTCAAAGCAAGAGTTTGAAGAAGATTAAGTTGTGCTTGCATGGCTATACAAGGATGAACCTGAATCTCAAGTTGTTCAAACTAGTGACTCTATAGTATCCAAAATCCCTTCTAAGACATATGGTCTAGGAGATAAATTAATAGCTAAGATGGTATATCCAGGTAAGGGACCTCTAGGAATTAGAGGAGAAGGTCTTATGACACCTATTTCACATACTAGTAGAGAAAACAAAGATACTATTGGCTTAGGCTTTAAGAAGAAACCCTTCCACCTCAAAGGTAATTGTTCTCATGTCATAGAGTAGATCACACCAGGAGAACCCCTTCTTAAGAAGGAAGAAACTGAACCATCAGATAGTGATTCAGACAACTCATAACTTATCCCTTATGAATTTTTACCTAAAGAAATCAAAGACCTTCTTGAATCTGAAGATGATCCAATAAAAAGAATCAATGTAGTAGAAACACAAGAACCTACTATAAAGCAAGAGATAGTTGCCACAAAAGAACCAGCTAATCACGAAGACAATCAAATAGAAAAAGAGGAAGGTGGTAGTTCTTCTGAGACAGATTCACATGAGTATGAATTCAAATCAAAATATGAGGGTAACCCTTCTAGGGGTATTCATCCTAACTTTACTCATGTTCTTATATTTTCGAGAGGCATAGATGAAGAATCTAATGACTATGAATGGGGAGCCATTCTAGAAGAAGATGAGCTTATCACAGAAAAACATGTTGATGCAATTCACCAATATACACCTACATCCAACATAAGTCTAGAGCGAAATGATGAACTTATCGAGTCTGATCCACCGATGGCTGAATTGGACTTCCACAATGACATTGAGCCTATTCACAAATTGAATGTCTTAAGTTATAATATCACCTTTGAACTTGAGTGTTAGGTTAGGACCAATAATGATAGATCCATATCTGTAAACACTATCTCCCAATCTTTCCCCATCTTGACTATCCAACATCCTGAACTTCTTGATCAAACCTCCACAAATCCTAGCCATGGTATTTATACCTTCCCAAATGACTATGCCCTTGCTTGCTACCTCAATGTAGTTGAACCAATGAGGACTTCCATCAGTGAACAAAGCATCAGCATGACGAAGTCGAACATCAAGTATCTTAGTCAGAAAAATAAGAATATGAATAAAAAGAAAAGGAGTTATGAGGGTGAAAACCACTTTGTGGCAGTCTCAAAACCTACAAAAGTAAAAATAAAAGACATATCTGAAGGTGAAAACCTCTCTGAGGTGCCTAAGGATGAGATATTTGATGTCCTTCCAAGTCATTTACAGGATAGATCTCCAGTTCTAATTGAGCCCACTCAATCCATCAACTTGGGAACAAAAAAAGAACCACAATTGATCCATGTAGCACAATCTTTATCAGAAGAAGAGAAGCAAAAATTTGCAACATTCCTAACAAAGAAGAAGATCAACTTTGCATGGAAACATTTAGATATGCTAAGGTTGGATCTTAATCTTATAATGCATCATTTATCTATAGCTCTGAATGTCAAACCTGTTAAGCAAAAATTGAGAAAGATGCATCCTCATGTTGCACTCTTGGTAAATCTGAATTAGAGAAGCTCCTGAAAGCTGGATTCATTCGAGTTATTGATTATGCAGAGTGGATCTCTAATATTGTACCTATTTCAAAACTAGATAAATCAATCTGAGTATGCACAGATTTTAGAGATGTAAACAGAGCATGCCCTAAGGATGATTTTCCATTACCTAACATTGATATGATAGTGGACATGACTATGAGCTTTGAGATGTATTCTTTAATTGATGGTTTTTCTGGGTATAATCAAATAAAAATTTCTCCAAAGGATCAAGAGAAAATTTCTTTTACATGTGCCTGGGGCACATTCTGTTGGAATGTCATGCCATTTGGGCTTTAAAATGCTGGTGCTACATATTAGAGAGCCATGACTTCTATTTTTCATGACATGATGCATAGTACTATGGAGGATTATGTTGATGATACTTTAGCAAAATCTATGATTAGAGTCGAACATCTAAATGAATTGAGCAAAATACTAGACAAAATGGAAAAATTTAGTCTCAGACTAAATCCTAAGAAGTGTGCTTTTGGTGTCACTTCAGGAAAGCTCTTAGGATACATAGTTTCAAAGAAGGGCATTGAAGTTGATCTAGCTAAAGTGAAGGCTATAATGGAGATGCAACCTCCAAAGAATATTAGTCAAATAAGGACATTGCAAGGAAGAGTCCAATCTATCAGAAGATTTATATCACAGCTTGCAGACATATCACAACCTTTTACAAAAACATTACATAAAGGGGTGACCTTTACATGGAATGAAGAATGTGTGAAGAACTTTGATCATATCAAACAATATCTATCAAATCCTCCTATCTTGATGCCTCCTATTCATGGGAAGCCATTGATCTTATATGTCTCCACCACAGATACATCACTAGGGGCATTGTTAGCACAACATGATGAGAACAAAAAGGAAAGAGCTATATACTATATCAGTAGAACATTGGTTGCATATGAAAAGAACTATTCCATGATTGAGAAAGCTTGTCTAGCTATGATCTTTGAATCATAGAAACTGAGACACTACATGTTAGCTCATACCACACATTTGGTAGCTAAAATTGATCCACTAAAGTACCTACTAAGCAAAGCTGCCCTCACAGGTAGATTAGCCAAATGGGTCATGCTCTTAAGTGAATTTGATATTGAATATGTGGAAAGAAAAGCTATAAAAGGACAGGTTATTACTAATCAATTAATAGATGCACCTATGATTGATGATACACCAATGCAAATGGAATTTCTAGATTCCTCTATCATGACTCTTTTTTCTAGAGAATGGCAGTTATTCTTTGATGGCTCCTATACATAGAATGGATTAGGAGTAGGCATATTATTTATAACTCCTCAAGGATACTCAATCCCAAAAGCATTCAGATTAAAGTTCCCTTGTACAAACAATATTGCAAAATATGAAGCCCTACTTAATGACATGAAAATAGCAATAGAATGGAGAATAATAGAATTACACATTCATGGAGACTCTCAACTTGTTATCCATCAAGTCAATGATGTGTACCAAACTAAAGATGAAAAGCTCATTCCTTACAAGAGAATGGTAGATGATTTAAAAAAGTATTTCATATCTATCACATTTGAGAAAATACCTAGAACAAAGAACAAGGTTGCCGATGCAATGGCAACACTATCTACTTTATTATAGCAGCTTGAACATGAGCTACGCTATGAGTTCCTAGTGGAAGCACTATCTTATCCTGCATATGATTCCCCTAAAACCCACATGATCTGCACTATTGTGGGTCATGATTCATCCAGATACAAAAATCTATTCTCCTATCTCAAACACCAAATCATTCCTGATACCTTCAACCACCATGAAAAGAGATACCTTATCCGTAATGCCTCATGATATGTCATCATTGGTCATGATCTATACACACAAGGTCTAGATGGTACACTACTTAGATGTTTAGAGTGGGAAGAGTCTCAATGTGCGTTAGAGGAAGCCCATGAGGGTATTTGTGGGTCACACTCGAACGGTTTAACACTAGCTTGAAAACTTATTAGGGCTAGGTACTATTGGCTAGAAATGGAGAAAGAGGCTATCAAATTTGCTAAGAATTGTCAAAAGTGTCAAGTAAATGGCAACCTAATTCATGCTCTAGGGAGAGATCTAATTCCCTTCACTACACAATGGCCTTTTCATAAATGGGCCTTTGATCTTATAGGAGCCATACATCCTCATTCTTCTAATGGACATACCCATATAATCACAACTATAGATTATTTTACAAAATGGGTAGAAGCAGTCCCTTTGACACAAGCAACTGGAAAGCAAATATCTATGTTCATATTGAACTATATCATATGCAGATATGGGATACCTCATTCCATAATCATAGATAATGGTGGACAATTTAAGAACAAAGACTTGGATGATCTATGTGCCAAATTCAAGATCACACAACATTGGTCTTCTATCTACTATCCTCAAGGGAATGGACAAGTAGAGGCTTCTAACAAGAATCTATTGAAAATCCTACACCGTACAGTTAATAAGACTGGAAGAGACTGGCATCTCATGATTAATCCAGCTCTCTAGGCCTATAGAACAAGTATCAGAATGCCTACTGGGGCTACACCTTTTGCTTTAGTTTATGGGTCTGAAGTAGTACTACCTACTGAGGTTGAAATCCCATCACTAAGAATCAAAATGCATGGTCTTGTAACTGATGATGACTACAGAGTGTCTAGGTTGCAAGAACTTGAACTACTAGATGAGTGCAGACAAGCAGCGTATGATCATCTCAGAGTATATCAGAAGAGAATGTCTAGAGGTTACAATAAGAAAGTCAGACATAGAGAATTTCAGGTTGGTGATCTAGTCTTGAGAGAGAATCCTAAAAATCAATCACATCGAGAACACAAGGGGAAGTTTGAACCCAACTGGCTGGGTCCCTTTGTTATCACTGCTACTTTTGGCTCTGGTGCCTATCAACTCTCAATGACTTAAGGAGAAAAACTATGAGAACCCATCAACATTCTCCATCTGAAGAAATTCTATGCCTAAGGCATTCAGTCTATGGTAAAATGTCCTGAAAAAATGTTAAAAATTGGAAAAAGTCATGAAAAAATGAACATCTTGGTGAAAACCTAGCAATAGGCGCCTTGATGATTCACAAAAAAATTGAAAAATTAAAATTACAAAAAAATGAGAAAAATAAAAAGTGCCTCAGCGAAAACCTGGAAACAGGTGCCTTGGTAGCAAAAATAGAATCTCTTCAAGGATTGTGAAAACCTGACAAACAGGCACCACTTGTTTCAAAATGCTCCATCTATCAGTGCAATCTTGGTCTTTCCCAGCTTTCAGTCTTGCTTTAGTTTGTGCATATCTCCCAGTTTGTTTTTGCTTTCCTATTTTCAATAAGTCAATTTGTACACCAATCGGCTCAAGCATCTGTATCCTATCAATGTTCACAATTGGGGGCAATCAATGTCATATCCTATGGTCTCCAGTGTATCTTAGATGTATCATGTCTAGTCATAGTCCTTTGCAGCTTCCTTTGAGTCAGTCAGCCTGTCTTGTCTCCAGAAAGGATTTTGCATCTACAAACAATGCAATCGAACATCAAACACAAACTGAAAACATTCGGTGCTTTACATGCTTTTATCGCCTTGTATGCTTACTGATTCACATTAAGATTTTTGGCATATTTTGTTCCCACGAGCTCTTCGATGATGTCCTTCATAGGATTTCAAGAGTGATGACTGGGGGCATAATCTTTTCTTTGTTTTCTTCTTGTATGTGAAAATCTAACAACTTTGGAAATTTTGGATTGAAATGGTGTTCGACTGTAAGAGCCTCTATCTCAAATTGGATGGCCATGCATACCTCAACCATTGATACCTAGAAAATTCAAGGAAGTTTGATCTAACTATTATCTTTTTTTTGAGTGAGTTCTTTCTCCTACTGTGAAACGCGATCTTACCTAAGGATGTGAATGATAAAGGGTCACTACGAGTAATTCACATAGGATTTAGAATGATCTCTTGACTGTTTGATGTGTTTGTAATGCAAGGCATATTTTGATGATCACGATGTCTATGTTTTGATGCTTATACAAATTGCTATATCAAATGGACATGATATTCAGGTCATCCTAACATTTATGCTTTGATGCTTATATCTACTCTGACATTCCAAAAAAAAAATCAATATTCATATATCCATAGTTTCCTAATCAGTGGGTGTTGTATTGATTCCTATGCATACAAATCAATATTCATATGTCTATGGTTTCATAACTAGTGGGCATTGTATTGATTTATCCAGTTACCTAAAAATTCAATGATGAGAATGACCGACACATGATCAGTGACTAGGTCCTAGGTCTTAGGTTGCATTTCATTCTATTGGTTGCTTTGCATTTTGCATGTTGCATGATCTCACAGTGGTTAAATGAACTTCAATGCTTAAACAATTCTTCAAATTTCTCTTCAAATCTAACAAGAGCTGAAACTTAACTCAAAGGTCTCTTCATCGAATCACAAGAAGTTATCCTCCTGGGTTAAACATCCTTTTGACATAAGACTGAGTACTTGTCTTCATCAATCCCTGCAAAACATATCATGTGTATCGTTGCATTTACATATCATAATCATTTATTGCATTACAATTCATCCATGTGCATAACCATATATCATACATACATCTTTTCATAATCAAATACATTTGCATAAAATCCATACATATGAAAGAAATCATTGCATTGCATTTATCCATACATACATTCTACTCTACTCATAGCATAAGTGTCACATGATATCATCATAAATCAAAACATGACAAATACAAATGACATCACAACCAAAATATTGAACTAGTCAGGGGTACACTACTGGCACAGTGTACAAAAGAATGAGCTCAGCTGAGCTATCAAAGTTAGAATAGTATATAAATGGTCAAAAAGAGTACAGTATATCAGAATGTATCAAAACAAATCAGCTATTAGCATGATCCTCTACATCTGGTGGAGGAGGAGGTGGTGCATCTGGTAATGCCTCTACTCTGGGTGCTCAGGCTCCCTCTAATGCCATCATGTACTGTGAGTAGGAAGGAACTCTTTGTATAGTAGGAACAATTGTATAATATGTGGACACATAGTAAGCTTCCCATGAGGTCTGATGAATCACCTCTCCCTGTAATCTCTATACCTCCGCACACAGCTTAGTCTGTTGTCTATCAGCCTTTATGTATCACTCCTCCCATCGAGCCCTACACACCTTTAGGTCCCTGACCTATGCACTGAGCCATCTGATGCTATTGTGTGGAGTAGGAGGAGCTATAGGATCCACATCTAGCATCTCAGTATCTGGGGCAACCTGCTTAGTAGTCTCTACCCTCTGCACCTTACGACGTCTAACCTCAGCACCTAAATCAAAACTAGTATCCCCCTCTATGAAATCCACACCACCACCTACCACCTACTCAACTACCAGTACCTCATCTGCTGAACCAACTCCACCTTATGTACCACCATCTCCCCTCATCCATCTATGAGAATCGAAAGATCTTCCTTCTATAGAACTAGTGGGATGAGGGGTCCTCATCTATCCTGATGATCTCTGTGGTGGAGCCATCACTCTGGGTCTCGAAGGTGTGGGGTGTATGATAAAAGCCTATGTTGGTGTAGGAACCTATCCCATCGGAGCACCAGTAATGTCCATTACCTCCTCCATGGAGGGTATCAGCTCCATATGATCAAAAAATCTTTGAATGGGGTGGTCAACAAGCCATGAGATAAATCTATCAATAACACTAGCATCTAGTACATCCGGTCTATACTCCCAGTCCCAACCAACAATAGCACTATACTCCTATGAACACAATGCATAAGAGAGCCTCTGTGTCCATCCCAGTCTAATCTCACATCCTATCCATGCATATGTAGCATAACCCTTTGGGGCATCCTAAATAGGTCCATACTATCGCCAGACCCTGGTAATCAGAAATCTCTCTATAGTGGAGGATGACCTCCCAATCAGTACACAGCTTTGGAAGAAGTAACTAAACTTCTCTCAAGTAGTAGGCCAAGGCTCAATGGCTATGTATGGTCTCCAGTGCACAAATGTCATATCATCGAGGCATTGCCTCTAGTACTCAGTGTGGCCCATCAGTCCCTGTATGACATATCTGGCATAAGTATAGATGACAGGCTCCTGAGGCTGCCTTTATGAAGTACACACTGGTCTCAACACTGGGATGTGCTCCCAAGCCCATATCTATAAGACTAAGGCTCCTGCAGCAAAATATTTTCTCTCTTGATACACCACCTCGTGCATCTTGGAGAACATGTGTGCTAATAGACACTGACCCCATGCCAACTCAAAGGGAGTGGCCATCAACCATGATACCATCGGGGCCCAGCCCATCAAAAGACCATTCTACTGACGGTTAGACATGATAATGCCACCAATCATCTTGGCAATAATGCACTCTATTCAGTGTGTCTATCCATATCTCTGCACTAGGGTCACCCAAGAAATGGAGGCCATCATTTGAGTATCATCTCCGAAGAGACGTTTGAAAGCTAAAACACTTGAGTTCCCTAAACTCACATACTCTGGTCATCAACCTACATGAAAAGGAATGCGCAGTATACGGTACATGTCCTCAGGGGTAATAGTAAGCTCCCAAGTCAGCAGATGGAATGTCTGGGTCTCCAAGTGAAACCTCTCAATAAGAGCAATCAAAAGTCCATGATTTACCCTAATCTCGGGTAAATGTATCAAGTGCTCGAATCTGCAAGAAGCAAGATGGACCCTCATAAGGTCTGGCAATGACACACATAATCTTTGTGTGGTAGGATGCGAGATCCGCACATGTACATCTGGATAAATGACCTACATAGCACAAAAATAGGGAATCTTATCATTAATTGGGTCACAGAACAAGTTACAAGGACAAAACTGGGGCAGTTCAATATTTCAAAAGGTAGGTTAATAGGTTAGCAATCAGGCTAAGAGATAAAAAAAAATTAAAATTTTTTTGACCTAATACTAATTTTTAAGCTCACTATTTTCCATACGACATTTCAGACTGGCATGAAAAGTAGTATGACTTTCCACATCATACCAAATGACAAACCATAGTAGCACGACAATGAATCCCTCATCGTACAAGTTATGAGGGACCCAATGAAATGTCGTACGACTCATGGGTCCCTCTGATATGAGTCATGGGGGCCGATGAAATGACAATCTAGCTACTGTGGAAAAGTCGTACGAGTCCTACTGGGGAGTCGTACGAGTTTCTATGCATACAAAATTCAAAAATGGAAAAACGTATGAAAACTTGCTAAAATCCTATAAAACATGGAAAAATTGACATTTGAGCAAAGCAAAGAGGTCCACCTACCGGATGTCTGTACTGTCGAGGTCTTTGGTGTCTCTGGCTGCACTCAAATTGATGCGAACTCATAGGTACCTTCGGTTCTACCACTTTATCTACCATTTTGCTCAAAGGGCTCCACAAGTTTCTAAAGTCAAAAGGTTGAAATGAATTGAAAATGACCCTTCTGGCCTTTATATAGCTTTTGACCTAATTTTCAAAAGTGCTCCATTTTTCATGAAAATTGTGCCCCTAGCTAATTTCGTCGTTCTAAATCCATTTTTGGGATCAAAATTAAAATTTGAGATCATTTACTATGTCAAAATCATGATTTATAATTTTCAGACCCAGGACGGTTTACTGCTTGCACAATCGACCTTCTAAATCATCATAGAAATCCAGAATTCAACTTAACGATTTATCTTGCATCAACCTATCACAATTTCAACTTGGTCAACTATGGTCAACTCATGGTCAAACTTGGTCAAACTTGGTCTTCTGGACCTCCAAATGATGTAGAATGTGTTCTTGAACGTGTATAACCACTTCTCAAATCAATTAACATGCTTCTAAACTTTAACGCTGACTTTTCTTGTCAGATTTCAATTTTCATCCCGAAGGGGGCATGGTATTGCACATCATTCAATGTTTGTAAATCTAAAGCTGAAATCATATCTTTCCTCAGTAATCAAGACAACAACCACATCTAGTTGTTGATTCATACAAAAGACCTCATCGATCGGGGCAAATCAATCATCACTTGGGGCATATCAGATTCATCGAGATCCATATCAATCTGGTATTCTCTTAATTTTGTAAATTGTATTAGTTTTTGTAACTATCGGTTCAATTGTGTTATTTCCTTGGTTCTTCAAAAACTGAAGGGTTCAAATGTGATACCAATGTGATTCTTATCGACAATCGGGTCTGGAATCAGTCACTCACTTCTTCGCAATCATAAGGTTTGAAATCACGTGTTTTGACACTTTTTCACAATCGGTTCATTTGCTGTTATAGTTAACATTATATTTGGTCATTCAGGACCTATTATCTTCATATCAAACTTCAATCAGTTTCTACTTCATATCAATTTCAATTTCAAACATCATATATAGACTGTCTTTCAACCACTTCACTTTGCACAACAATTCAAAGAGGGGCAAAATGTAATACCCCAAAAATGGGCTATAGGTTCATTAACCTCCTATATCGACACATCGAATGAAATCGACATCAAAGTCCTAACCCAAGGCACATCTGAACATCATCGAATCATAATTGATTATCTCAAATTCTACATCGGGGAATATTCCTAATCATCTTAATTATCTTTAATTTAATAATTATTTGGCGATAAATCCTATTTATCCTAAAGTTTGATTAATTGAATATTTTGAATATTTAATTAATTAGATTTAATACTGCCACTTAATTATTTAATTGAATTTAATTATATTTATTCCTAATTATTATTATTTAAATTTGACAATAACTCAAAATTCCTATCATTAATTGATTAAATTCTTATTTAATTAATTAAAGCAAGTTGTCGTATTTAATAATATTACTTTTGAATAAAAGTTTGATTTAATAATTGATTAACCCATAAATCAATTATTTTATTTTTAAAATCAGTTAAGTTGAGAATAAATCACTTTAATTATTTATTTAATTCATAGTTATTATGCACATTCAAAAAGCAGTTAAACTTGAAATCAGAAAATCAGTTCAAGTTGTTTTAAAAATAAACTCAACTCTAATTTGAGTTAAAAAGCTATTTTTGCATGCTTTTGCATGATTTTGTGAATTAATTATCTTTTATTCTTTGATAACTCAAAAATCAACCTGAGTTTATTTGAGTGATTTATGGTTTTTTTCGTGCATCCCCAAAGCCTTGGATTTCTATAAAATCAAGGCTCAGCTCTTCAATCTCATATCTCAAAATTTGCAAACTTATGCTGGCGAATTGACATCTGAAGAATTGAAGCTTCTTTTGCGAATCAACAACTTTGTGAGATCATTCATATTTTAGCATATCATTGTTAGATTAATTGTATTGCATATCAATTTTTCATCTAGAATAGATTCATATCAATTTGTTTCATAATTGCATAGAAAAACCAAAAATATAGAGTAATTTGCATCTAATTCATATCTGGAATCTGCATTCAAATCCTTCGTTTAGGTGTCATCAAGGTCACTGATCTCGGTATAATCTAAGAATACATACTTGCATCTACTAGAAGGCAGTAAATTGTCTGGTTAGATTAGCTTCCATTTCACTGCATGATTTTTATTTTAGCTAACCTCTAATGTTTTACTGAAGTGTTGTGTCTACAGACAGGTACAAAATTCACACACACAAAAACACCCACTATCTATAATATCCCTCCATTTTGAAGCATAGGAAAAGAAAAAGATCTATAGATGGTATTTTAAAAAGAAGAAGAAAGTTTTCTCAAAATCAAGATTTGGGCACATATCATAAAAAATTAGCCAAAACTCTTGGGCTATAGAGTTACTAGGTGCTTGGAATTTTCCTCTTGAAGGTTGAAAACATGGAAGAATCCACTAAATCTCCATCTATGAAAGCACTCTCCTATTCCATGAAAACTGTTGATCCCAAATCTAGGCTCACACATAACTGAGGGTAGTCTATAAGCTTTGCATGAGTGGGACATGATTGCACCCTACGAAGAAACCTTTGAGTTTTTATAGAAGTTAACTCTTCTCTTCACAATTTTTGGAAAGGGGAAGAAAGTTCAAACAAAATCGAGGTGATGATTTAGATTTTTTGAAACCCTTTGAGCTCTTGTTAGAAATAGTAAGAGTCTCAGACCCCATAAATGAGCATAGGATGCCACAAACTCTTCATTTTCAGAGAGAGAATACAATGGTAAGATCCTGGACACAGGTTGAAGTAGGCATATCTTTCTGTGAGAAGAACATGTTAAGGCTCATAGTGAAGATCCCCTTATTATCCCACTAAAATAAATATTCTCAGATAATTTTACTCACAAAATAGCATGCTATAACCCTAGACTAAAATCATTGAAAGAGTAACCATACATGATCCAATGACTTGTAAGTCAAAACAGATTATAAGAGCCCGAGAATCAACAAATAATAGCTATATTTGTTCATAAATGACATGAAACCTTAAAACCTATTGGAAACTATAATTGAAATAACTTTTATATTGTCATTTATGTGAAACCTTAACTGGTGAGATAGTTTCTATTTAGTAAAGTACCATATCTTTTGATTAATGAAGAGGATTTGAAAAGAGGAGATAACAAGAGGACCTAGTGAAAGGTTGAGTTATGAGAAAATACAATGGGTACTTGATTAGTTGGCACATTGGTAAGGTAATGTATGGTTGATAAATAATAGTAAGTGAAGAATTTAGTTGATTTGAAGCATAGAAGAAATGATGAAAGAAAGTCTAGAAGCATAGGCTTAACTGAGCAAAAGAGAATAAATTCAGTTTAAGCTAAGTGATGCTAGTGTTGACCAAGCACTAGTATACGCGAAAAAAAAATTAGTGTCAACTGACCATCAGTAATTGTCGAGTATCAGAGAATTAACCAAGTGAAAAATATGGTTGCCAAGAAGAACAGTTTTAGTGATGACCGAGTTATCTAGTGATGACTGAGTAGATGAACACAATATTGACCGAGTGTCAATAATTTATAGTTTGTTAAGGAATTGAGATTCCCATTCGACATACTTGAATTCTTGGGAAATGTAAAATGTGTTGAAGATAGAGATGAATGACTTGGAGTGTTTAATGCATGGTAAACCATTTCCTTATGGATTCAAGTAGAATTTTTGTGAAGTATCTAGAAGGATGAGAACAAAATGATGGAAAGATTCGATGAATCTAACCAAAACCTAAGGTCTACAGAAGAGATTAAGCAACAAAAGATTAAGCTACCTAATCAAGGAGGTATAAGGATGACCTAGTTATGGGTTATGTAGAGTTTGGAAGAGGTTGATGTTATTGATCGGTGAACCTAAGAAGAAGGATGAGATGAGTTTTAATCCTCCTCAATAGCTCTCAACTTTTCTTGAAGATTTAACATCATATCTCTCCAACTAATATTTTTCATATCTTGGTGATGGGAGGGAGGTTAACCATGATAGTAGGAGCTAAAACAAGCCTCATGTGGTTGTTGATCAGTGTATGCAAGGGAAAGAGAGATGAAATAACTATGAAATTTATCATAACTGGTTGTGACATGGAAACATGAAGCAAAATTGGAAATATTTACAACCTAATATTATAGGTAGATACTTATATTTTCATGAAAATGGGGTGGAAACACCCACTATCTATAATATCCCTCCATTCTGAAGTATAAGAAAAGAAAAAGATCTATATATGGTATTTTAAAAAGAAGAAGGTCTACTCAAAATCAAGATTTGGGCACATATCATAAAAAATTAGCCAAAACTCTTGGGCTATAGAGTCACTAGGTGCTTGGAATTTGCCTCTTAAAGGTTGAAAACATGGAAGAAGGAACTAAATATCCATCTATGAAAGCACTCTCCTATCAGGTGTGCCAAGAAAACTATTGATACCAAATCTAGGCTCCCACATAAATGAGGGTAGTCTATAAGATTTGCATGAGTGGGACATGAATGCACCCTACAAAGAAACCTCTGAGTTTTTATAGAAGTTGACTTTCTCTTTGTGAATTTTGGAAAGAGGAAGAAAGTTAAAACAAAAATGAGGTGATGATCTAGATATTTTGAAACCCTTTGAGCTCTTGTTAGAAATAATAAGAGTCTCATACCCCAAAAATGAGCATAGGATGCCACAAACTCTTCATTTCTAAAAAGAGAATACAATGGTAAGATCCTCGACATAGGTCAAAACATGTATATCTTTCTGTGAAAAGAGCCTGTTAAGGCTCATAGGGAAGACCCCTTTATTATCCCACTAAAATAACTATTCTCAAAGAATTTTAATCAAAAAATGGCATGATATAACCCTAGACTAAAAGCATTGAAAGAGTAACCATACATGATCTAATGACTTGTAAATCAAAATAGATTATAAGAGCCTGAAAAGAAACAAATGATAGCTATATTTGTTCATAAATGACATGAAACCTTAAAACTTGTTGGAAACTACAATTGAAACAATTTTTATATAGTCATTGATGTCAAACCTTAATTGGTGAGATAGTTTCTATCTAGTAAAGTACCATATCTTTTGATTGATGAAGAGGATTTGAAAAGAGAAGATAACAAGAGGACCTAGTGAAAGGTTGAGTTATGAGAAACTACAATGGGTACTTGATTAGTTGGAACATTGGCAAGGTAATGTATTGTTTACCTATAACACTAAGTGAAGAAGTCAGTTGATTTGAATCATAGAATAAATGAGGAAAGAAAGTATGGAAGCATAGGCCTAACCGAGCAAAAGAGAAGAAATTCAATTTAAGCCGAGTGATGCTAGTGTTGATTGAGTGCTAGTTTAAGATGAAAAAAATTTAGTGTCGACTGAGCATCAGTAATTGTTGAGTATCAAAGAATCAACCAAGGGAAAACTATCTTTTCCAAGAAGAATAGTTTTAGTGATGAACAAGTTATCTAGTGATGACCGAGTAGATGAACACAGTGTTGACCGAGTGTCATTAATTTATAGTTTGTGAAGGAATTGAGATTCCCATCTGAAATAGTCAAATTCTTAGGATATGTAAAATGTGTCAAAGATTAAGATGAATGACTTGGAGCATTTAATGCATGGTAAACCATTTTATTATGGATTCAAGGAGAATTTTTGTGAAGTATATAAAAGGATAAGGAGGAGAACAAAATGATGGAAGGATTTGATGAATATAACCTAAACCTAAGATCTATGGAAGAGATTAAGCAACAAAAGATTAAGCTACCTAATCAAGGAGGTATAAGGATGACCTAGTTATGGGTTATGTAGAGTGTCGAAGAGGTTGATGTTATTGATTGGTGAACCTAAGAAGAAGGATGGGAAGACTTGTGAAGAGTTTAATAGAGTTGAGGTGATTGCTTGAAGGGATTTCCAAGAAGATCAGAAATGGAGATGACAATGAAGGCCATTTAGTAAATCAGCATATGAGCTTATTGGATCTATATTTTCAAAGTGAGTTGTATATTTTAGATTAGAACCTAGTGTTACTTTCTAACTATTGTATCAGCTAAAATCCTTTAATCAAGGTTGACCTAACAGTCATTTGTAAACCCTTTAATCAAGGTGACATTCTAATGGGGTGTTCTTTAGCCATCTAACTAGGCCACTCCTAACAGGGTGATTAAATCCTTTAACAAGGTCACACCTAACAGTGTGTATTGTAACCTTTGATAGGGTTGGCTCCTCATAGATCTCACTTCAAAAAAGTGAAAATTTGGTAGCATGTTACTCGACACTTGTGTGAAAGTTATTTGATGTGTTATGTTGTGAAGAGTTTTATATTCTACAAGTTGATTACTTTTGGACAATGGACTACAAGTTTTATGTTACTGATTATATTCTATAGAGAACGAGTGAATTGTTGAATAGATCTAAGTTGGTTGAAGTGTTGAAAAGTTTAATTGGTACATCTGGACTTGAGGATAACTAATTCACCCCCGCTCTTAGTTAAATTCTAAAATCAGTCTAACAAAAATGACATGAAACCTTAAAATCATCTACAAAAAAAAAACACAATAAAAGTAACACAAGGAATAGTGCAATATATGTCTTCTATTAAATATGCATAGATTACAAGACTAAGGTAGGAATAATGCAAGTACAACTATATTACAATTATCTACTAATGAACAAAACTTTTAGAATAGAAATTATAGCTCCAACTGAACTATCTGAAAGCCTCCTTATTACAATGTTCTTGTAGGTTTTGTTAATATGATTTAGAACAACAGAGAGGGGGGGTGAATCAGTTGTTCTCAGATCTAGATGTATAAATAAACTTTCAAAACTCTTCAACAACTCAAATCTAACAACCAACAGCTACTCGGTCATTATTGAATGCATATCAAAAACATATAATAGTACAGTCCACTATCCAATAGTATTTAACTTGCAAAACATAGAAATGTTCAAACCAAAACATTCACACAAGTATTGACACCAGGATTTATAGTGGAAACCCAATTAGGGAAAAACCACTTTGTAACATGCTACTGATATTTTCACTCTTCTGAAGTGAGCTTTGTGAAAAGCCAACCCTATCAATGTTTACAAACACACTGTCAGGTGTGACCCAGTTAAAGGATTTCAACCACCCTATTAGGAGTGCGCCTTGTTAAAGGACTTACATGTTGGAGATTTGCCAGTAGGCCAGTACTAACTATATGTTTGTCATTGATGACAACATATGGAAAGTAGCATGCATGGAAGTCTTATGCAAGTAAGCTTTCAGTATATGTAGCATGGACATGATATCAACATGATATCATGGGCACATAGGTTAATTGTTAGTATAGATAGTTATATAGCAGCAGGTGTCAACAGTGTTCTTGATAGAGTAACAGATAGTGTTTTGTGTATGGTTGTCCATACAATTATCATGGAGCCTTGCATGCTTGGATATATGTTGAAGACATGGTAGAGATGTTTTAGTTATGGACACATAGTCTGATGATGAATGTAAGTGAAGTTATGTAGTCGTTATTCTCCAGTAGCAGTTTCATGTGTTTGTTCAACAGAGCCAACAAAGATTTTATTGGTTCTTGAGTTGAACCTATCTTGAGGGTATGCACCCTTGAAGTTAAGCTTGGAGAAGTTTTATTTATGTTTGGTTAAGAGCACATAAGTTAATTCAGCTTGAGGAGAAAGATCCAGTTGTTTTGGTAGATCCAATAGTGTGTAGCGTGCATCTACAATTATCTTATTAGATAGGTCCCAGAATGTGTTGCGTGCATAGTAGAGCTGACACAATGTTTATTGGAGTTTTTTATAGTTTCTCTAATATAATTTCAAGGTGGTTCTAATAGGCCGACTTGATTATATCATTTGGGGGAAAGATATTTATAGGCAGTCATTTGTGATTGCTTGAGTGTGGTTCATGGTTGATTAAGCATAACAGAGTAGAGTGTGCATAGTGTTGAGCCATCAGAAGAAAGTCTATGTGACCAAGTAAAGTACTTGTGCTATTCATTGGAAGTGATCAAGATAGGGGGTCAAAGCATAGTTCACAAAGATCCAAATATAGTGTGTATTTGTTATTCAGAAGGTTGTAGCCTTCGCCCATTTGAGCAGTGAGCTCTCAGACAGTGCATCCTCTCCCCTAACAAGGAAAATTGTAAAAGACTCCTAAAAGGGTCTGACCCTTGACCAGGTCTACTGTACTTAATATATTGTAAAGCTACTCCTAGAAGGGTAAAGGATCTTCTAACAAGGATCATTATACACTAGTGCAGAATATTAGTGGGTATCAAGTCCCACTGGGGTTTTTACCTATTTGAGTTTCCCCATAACCAAAATATTGGTGTTGTGTTCAAGTGTTCTTTCATTATGTTTATGCTTATGTTTAAGTATACATAATTGGATAAAGAATTAAAACTTGTAGATAATTGATTTAGCCCCCCCCCCCTCTCAATTGTCTCTTGGGACTATTCCTAACAATTGGTATCAAAGCCAAGTGCCTCAGAGAGAAATTTTAAAAACTTGAGGTTGATCATATGGCGTACTTCAGGAAAGAGAGTCCTAAGTTTGATGGAGAGAATTATCTTGATTGGATGAACAAGATGGTGACCCATTTACAGTGCATTGCTTTTGAATTTTTTAATGTAACGGTCAAAGCAGCCAAGGTTCCTACCTTAGAAGACCTTGCAAAAGATGATGCTATTAACACACAAAAGGAATTATTTCATTAGAATGCTATTGCTAAAGAAGCCCTTATCAGCACCCTATCTGATGGTGAATTTTTAGAAGTAAGAAAGATAGATACGGCCCATAAAATATGGAAGCACCTTGAAGACATATTTGAAGGAGACAAACAAGAAAAGGATGCGCATAGAAAGACATGGAAGAAAAGATACAACAAATTAGAGATGCTTCTTGAAGAAAATATCAAAGCTTACAATTAGAGGATTAATGAAGCAGTTGTTGGAATCAGGAACAATGGTGGAGAGATCTCAGAAGAAGATATTATGGATAAGTTGATGACGACTCTTACTCTAGAATATGAAAGCAAGATCAACATCCCTGATAAGACCATGCAACTTACATCAAATTTCAAGAGAGAGACATTGATCAGAAAAATCTCATCTTTTGAGATTTCAAGATTGAAGATAGAACCAAAGAGTGAGATAGCTTTCAAAGCAATAGTTCATGGTAAGAAATCTCCAAACACTTCTGGTAATTTTGATGATGATGATGAAGAGAAAACATTAGATGATTTTATTGCTGTGATTGCCAAAAGAGAAAAGAAAGGAAAAGGAAAATATGAAGGTCAATTTCCATTTAAGTTCTTTTCATGTAATAAGATCGGTCACTTTGCATCTAAGTATCCCACTAGAGCTAGAAAGTTCAAAAATGATTACAAGCCTAAGTATTCTAAGGAATGCTACTATGTTGGAGATGGATTTTTAGATGAAGAATCTGGTGAAGAAGAAATTGGATTCATTTCTATTGTAGACAAAATGAATAACAAGACAATTCATGAAGACAAGAAAGAGAATCAAGAGCTAGCATTGATTTCACAAGCTAACATAAGGACAGACTGGATTATAGATAGTAGTTGCTCACATCACATGATAGGTGATAAAGGAAGGTTTGTTCATTTGGACAAATATGATGATGATATGGTCAGATTTGGAGACAACACTCCTAAACCTATAGTTGGTAGAGGAGCTATCACTCCGGATGGAAAGAATAGTATAGATGATGTTCTTTATGTTGATGGTTTGAAACATAACCTTCTCAGTGTTGGACAGCTACTTGGAAAAGGCTATCAGTTGGAGTTCAAAGATGACAAATGCATCATTAACAACAAAGATGGTGTTATGATTGCATCAGGCACAAAGACAAAAGCTAATGTTTTTCAACTCAATTCAAAAGCAAGTTGTTTTGTTGCTAAAGTTGATGACAGTTGGTTATGACATAAAAGACTATGTCATATCAATTTTGATAACATAGTAAAGATAAGAAATTTTAAGGCAGTAAGAGATATACCTAGCGTAGAAAAGTCATTTGATACTATATGCAGGGAATGTGTGATGGGAAAGCATGTGAGAAATTCATTCAGGAGCAAGCAGAATTCAACAAAGAACAAGTTGGATCTGATTCGTACAGACCTATGTGGTCCAACTCAAACAAGATCATACTATGATGAAAGGTATTTCATTTTGTTTGTTGATGATTATACTAGGATGATGTGGGTCACATTCTTAAAAGATAAGTCATAAGCATTTGAGAAATTCAAAATATTCAAAGCTAAGGTTGAGAATGAATTTGGACTAAAGATAAAATGTTTGAGATCAGATAGAGGAGGAGAATTCACCTCTAATAGATTCTATGAGTACTATGAAGAACATGGCATAAAGAGATAGTTAAGTGCACCTAGAACCCCTCAGTAGAATGGAATTGCAGAGAGAAGGAATACAATCATTATTGATACAACGCACAACATTATGATAGAAGGAAAAGTTGCACACACCTATTGGAGAGATGTGGTCAATACAATAGTCTATACCATCAACAAAATTCAATTGAGGCCAGGTGCTGACAAAACACCATATGAGCTATGGTTTGGTAATGTTCCCATAGTAAAATACTTCAAAATCTTTGGAAGATAGTGCTACATCAAGAGGGATGAAGCAGTAGGCAAGTTTGATGCAAGAAGTGATGAAGGTATTTTTTTTGGTTACTCTACTAAAAGTAAATCTTATAGATGTTTCAATTTAAGATTTAAGAAGATCATTAAAATTTCTCATGTAAAGATTGATGAAAATTTTATGATTCAAGAAAGATATCATGATTACTCACCCATGATTGAAGAAGAACCTAGACCCTCCACTAGTGAGACAGTTATTGAGGAAATTCTTGATAGTATTGATGTGTTATTCAATGACCCTGAGATAAGTGAAGAAGAAAATCCTAAGGATGATAAGTCAGCATCACCTAAAGTTCTAAAGTTTACAACAAGAAATCATTCCAAGGCACACATCATTGGAGATAAAAGCGGCAAAGTCTTAACAAGGTCACAAGCAAAGAACTTAGCTAGCAGTGAAGTGGTATGTTTACTATCTTAGATTGAACCTTTAAGTGTTGAAGATGCTTGTAATGATTCAGATTGGCATGATTCTATGAAAGAAGAACTTGATCAAATTATTAAGAATGACACTTGGGAACTTGTCCCAAGACCTAGTGATAAGAATGTGATTGGAACAAATTGGACATTCAGAAACAAGATGAATGAAGATGGTACTATAGTAAGAAATAAAGTAAGATTATTATGTAAGGGATATGTGCAAAGAGAAGGCATTGATTATTCATACACATTTGCACCTATGAGAAGATTAGAAGCTATTAAGTTGTTTCTAGCTTATGCTACAGCCAAAAACTTCAGAGTTTATTAGATGAATGTCAAGTCAGCATTCCTGAATGGGGATTTGAAAGAAGTATACATTGAGAAGCTAGAAGGATTCACCTTATCAGATAGACCTGATATGGTATGCAGATTGAAGAAGGCCCTCTATGGACTTAAGCAAGCCCCTAGAGCATGGTATGAGAGACTAGATGGATACTTAACAAAGATTGGATTCAAGAAAGGAGTAGCAGATTGTAATCTATTCATTAGAGAGACATCTAAAGGTTTACTACTTGTAGCTATATTTGTTGATGACATTATCTTTGGAGGTAATGACAAACTCAGTGCTAAATTTGCCAAAGAAATGCAAAATGAGTTTGAGATGAGTATGATTGGTCCTATCAAGTATTTTTTGGGACTAAATGTGCAATAGATAGAAAAAGGGATTTTCATAAATCAATCAAAGTATGTGAAAAAGATACTAAAGAAGTCCAAGATGGATGATTGCAAGCTAGTAGGAACCCCTATGATCATTGGATGCAAGCTTACAAAAGAAGATGACTCACTAGTAGTAGATATAACATTGTATAAGTCTATGATTGGTAAACTCATATATCTTACTCAGACTAGACCTGACATTTGCAATGCAGTTGGCATTTTTGGAAGATTTGTAGTAGAACCTAAACAAAGTCACCTCATGTTAGTAAATAGAATATTTAGATACTTGTAGGGCACTATAGATTATGGTCTATGGTATCCTAATTCAGAAAATTTTGAGCTTCATGTGTACACTAATGTAGATTGGGCAGGATGTGTTGATGATAGAAAGAGTACTTTAGGTGGAGCAGTGTTTCTGGGTGATAGACTTGTCACTTAGACAAGCAAGAAATAAAATTTTATTTCTCAGTCAATAGCAGAAGTGGAGTATGTTGCAACAGCCTTGTATTGTTCTACAATTGTTTGGATCAAGAAGATGATAAAGGATTTTGCAATTCAAATTGATTATCCTATTATTATTCACTGTGACAACACTAGCACTATCAATATGTCAAAGAACCCTGTGATGCATGCAAAGATAAACCACATAGAGATCAAGTATCACTTCCTAATAGAGAAAGTCGCAGAGAAAGAAGTCAAGTTAGACAATGTGAGTACTAAAGATCAGTTGGCAGATATATTCACAAAGAACTTGCCTAAGGATACTTTTGAGTATCTCAGGGAGAAGTTGGGAGTAATTTCCTTCCTTGATTCTTCTTAGAAAGAAGAAGGAAAGGCATCAGTCCTCTGGGACTGATGGAAGGTTGACTACTCTACCTCAGGAGTAGTACCAGTGCTCAAAATGAATGGTGCCCTTTTCCATTGATGTCAAAGGGGGAGTAATATATAGAGTCATGAAAAACATAAGCAAAAAGAGGAGTAAAATACTAAGGGGGAGCAACATTCAGTTATGACAGCAGTACAGTTGAGGAAATGGAGAATATTAGAAAATATTGTAGCAGATAGAGGATTCATCTTTGGGGGAGTTTTGAAGAGGAAATGGAGAATGTTATAAAAGAAATTTTCATTTGGGTTGGTGGTGGTTTTTTCATTCCACATGTTGCCATCAATGCCAAAGGGGGAGATTGTTGGAGATTTGCCAAAAGGCTAGTACTAACTATATGTTTGTCATTGATGACAACATATGGAAAGTAGCATGCATGGAAGTCTTATATTGAAAGTAAGCTTTTAATATATGTAACATGGACATGATATTAGCATGATATCATGGGCATGGAGGTTAACTATTAGTACAAAAATTTATATAGCATATGGTGTCAGTAGTGTTCCTGACAGAGTAACAGACAGTGTTCTATGTATGGTTGTCCGTACAGTTATCATGGAGCCTTTTGTGCTTAGATATATGTTGAAGACATGGTAGAGATGTTTTAGTTATGGATGCATAGTCTGATGATGAACGCAAGTGAAGTTATGCAGTCATTATTCGCCAGTAGCAGTTTCTTATGTTTGTTCAGCAGAAGGGACAGAGATTTTATTGGTTCTTAAGTTGCACCTATCTTGAGGGTATGCACCCTTGAAGTTAATCTTGGAGAAGTGTTATTGATGTTCTGTTAAGAGTGCATGAGTTAATTCAGCTTGAGGAGAAAGATCTATTTTTTTGGTAGAGCCGACAGTGTGTAGCGTGCATCTACAATTATCTTATTGGATAGGTCCCAGAATGTGTTGTGTGCATAGTAGAGCTGACAGAATGTTTATTGGAGTTTTTTATGGTTTCTCTAATATGATTTCAAGGTGGTTCTAATAGGCTAACTTGATTATATCATTTGGAAGAAAGATATTTATAAGCAGTCATTTGTGATTGCTTGAGTGTGGTTCATGGTTGATTAAGCATAGCAGAGCAGAGTGTACGTAGTGTTGAGCCATCAGAAGAAGGTATATGTGACCAAGTAAATTACTTGTGCTATTCATTGGAACTGATCAAGATAGCAGGTCAAAGCACAGTTCACCAAGATCTAGATATAGTGTGTATGTGTTATTTAGAAGGTTGTAGCCTTCGGCCATTTGACCAATGAACTCTCAGACAGTGCATCCTCTCCCCTAACAGGGACAATTTTAAAAGACTCCTAGTAGGGTCTAACCCTTGACCATGTCTACCATACTTAATATACTGTAAAGCTACTCCTAACAGGTTAAAGGATCTTCTAACAAAGATCATTATACACTAGTACAGAATATTAGTGGGTAACAAGTCCCATCGAGGTTTTTACCTATTTGGGTTTCCCCATAACCAAAATATTGGTGTTGTGTTCAAGTGTTCTTTCATTGTGTTTATGCTTATGTTTAAGTATACTTAACTGGATAAAAAATTGAAACATGTAGATAACTAATTTACCCACCCCCCCCCCCCCTCAGTTATCTCTTGGGACTATTCCTAATATTTCATACATTCCATTAGAATGAAACCTTGTTCAAAGGATTTATACAAATGACTCTTAGGTCAACCTTGATTAAAGGATTTAAAACTGATACAATGGTTAGAAAGTAATAGCAGTGTTTGATCTCAAAACATACAACTCACTTTGCAAATAACAGATCCAATTCTGTACACATATGTTGGCTTACTGACCGTGATCCATTTCCATCTGCATCACTGATCTGATCGGAAATCCCTTCAAGCAATCACAATTCCTTCTTCAACATTTTCTACGTATTCAGTCAATAAGAAAAACAACTCCAACACCCCTCATTCAACCTCACACTTAGGTTTCCTTAATACCTCTTCATTTAGGTCGATCCAACTTTTTCCACTTAATCTCCTTTGTAGATCTTAGGGTTAGGCCAGATTCATCAAATCCTTCCAACTTTATGTTCTTCATCCATCCTTCTAGAAACATCTCAAATCTCTTTATGGAATTACAATAAAATGGTTTACAATTCATTAAAAGCTTCCATACAATCAATATATAAAGTCAACACGATTTACATAATCCAAGAATTCAACTATGTCAGCTAGGAATTTGAATTCTTCCTTAAATGTAAATTACTTAGACTCAGTCAATACTTTGTTCAACTCCTCGGTCATCATTGGGTAGCCCTGTCACCACTGAAACTATTTCCTCGGCTAATACTGTCTTCCCCGACAATTAACTGATGTTTGGTCAACACTGAATTTACTTGGCATAGACTACCTCGGTCGACAGTAACATCACTCGGCTTATACTAGATTTCTTCACTTTTTCTCAGTTAAGCCTACTTATTTAGTCTTACTACTTACTTAGATAAGCAATACATTATCTTATCATTATGCCACATAATCAAGTACCCATTGAAGTATCAAGATAACTCAACCTTTCCTTAGGTGCTATTGTTATCAACGTTGCCCTAATCCTTCTCAACAATCAAATAGATATAGTACACTTTCTTAGATAGAAACAATTTTACCAGTTAAGGTTTGACATCAATGACAATACAACAATTGCTTCAATTGCAGTTTCCAACAATCTCCCTCTTTCGCATTGATGGCAACACCATATGAATAACACATGAATCACCAACCAATCCAAAACTTATCTGTACATAAAAAATATTTATAATATCCTTAGCTTCATTCTGATTCATAATCAATTAGCCTTGCTTACATGACCATCCACACATTAACTTCCACTTGATCTCTTCTTGTTCCTTTCCTCTGAATCTCTCCCTCTTACGTGATCTTCCATGAAATCTCGCCATGTGTTTTCATCTTATTCATCACCCTCTTTGACAATAATGACAATGTAATAACTAAAACATACATCTTTTAGATGTAGATGTCATCTTGTCAGTTCAGTAACAATATTTCTCCCTCTATCATCTTTTCTTATGATTGATTATTAGCTTTGATGTACTTTTCACAACTCTAGGTTGCTCCTAAAGTGTGACCTTTCTCTGCATCAATTTGTCAGATACTCTTTGAAACACATTTGATGCAGTGCTCCTAGCTTGACTAGGTAGCCTCAGTTAGGGGAAGAACCCCTAATTTGCCTCTTAGATATTCATGAGCTTCTTTAGGTAAATCTTTAGTGAATACATCTGCTAGTTGTTCCTTTATATTCACATATTCCATTCTGACCTCTTTAGCTTGTACCAATTCCCTCAAGTAATGATACTTGATGGTGATGTGTTTGGTCTTTGTGTGCATCACTGGGTTCTTAGATATGCTGATAGCACTTCTGTTGTCACAGTAGATGACAACGGGTTCAATGATATCTTCTTTCATGCCTACTAACAATTGCTTTATTCATACCAAGTTTGAACAATTCACTGCTATAGCGACATACACGGCTTCAGTTGTAGATTGTGAAATGCAAGTTTTTTTCTTGCTTGTCCAAGAAACTAATCTCTGTCTAAAAATGAAAGCTCCACCACTAGTACTCTTTTTGTCATCCACATTTCCTGCCCAATTTGAATCAGTATAGACTCTCAGTTCAAATCTTTCATGCTTCTTATTGTATAGTCCATAATCTGTAGTCCCTTTCAAATATCTCATTATCCTTTTTACAACCATCATGTGAGTTTCCTTAGGATTGGCAGAGAATATTGCCACAATCCCAACTGCTAGAGCAATATTTGGTCTACTGTGAACAACATACTACAATTTTCCAATCATGGACTTATACAAAGTCTGGTTTACTTTAGTAGTAGCACCATTTTTAGATAATTTTTGTATAGTGGCCATGGGAGTACTTACTGGCCTTGACTCCTCCATACCAAAGTTTTTCAGTATCTCATGAACATATTTAGACTGGGTGATGATAATACCTTTCTCCATCTGATATACTTGTAAACCAACAAAGAATTTTATCTCCCCAAACATAGTCATTTCAAATTCAATTTGCATTTCATTTGAAAATTTCTTACATAGGGTATTTTTTCCACCAAATATAATATCATCTACAAAAATCTTAGCCAACAAGATTCTTTTACCTTCTTCATCTTTCATGCATAGATTGCTAGTGTCATTTGTCCTTGAGAATCTAATATGTATCAAGTAGTTGTGAAGCCTCTCATACCATACTCTAGGGGCTTGCTTTAGTCCATAGAACACCTTATTCAATTTTCAAACCATGTGTCTCTTTTTTGGATCAAAAAATTCTTTAGGTTGTTCAATGTACACTTCTTCTAATATACCATTTAAAAATGTAGACTTGACATCCATTTGGTATACCTTGAAATCTTTGTAGGAAGCATATGCAAGTAGAGTTCTTACTCCTTCCAATCTTTCTACAAGGGAAAACGTCTCCCCATAATCTATTCCTTCTTCTTGTGTGTAGCCTTTTTATACCAGCCTTGCTTTGTTCCTTGTGATTTGTCCATGTTCACTCAGCTTATTTCCGAACACCCATTTTGTTCCAATGACATTTTTGTTTTCTAGTCTCAGCACCAGAGTCCAGGTATCATTCTTCTCTATTTGGTCTATCTCCTCATTCATGGCTTGAATCCAGTCTTCATTTTCTAATGCCTCCCTTGTTGTCTTAGGCTTGAATTCACACAGTAAACATGTAGGGTCTCTTAACTTTCTTCTAATTAGAACTCCAGTTTCTTTGTCTCCAATGATTTGTTCAGGCTTGTGATGTCTCCTTACATATTGTGCCAAAATAGGTTCTGCCCTCTTTTCTCCTTTCTCTTTAGGTTCACCAATAAGATTGTCAGATTTAGCTTCTGAAATCTTGGCAACCTCTTCCTAATACTCGATAGCATCCTCATGTCACTTGGCATGTTCTTCTTGTCACTTTTCATTATTTCCCTGATGCTCAACATTTCTTACCTGAGACTCTGCATCAGGTGCAAGTTTGTCACTCACCTCTCCTTCTTCTATATATACAAAAAATCTATAATCTTCTGGTTCTCTCTTGCTTTCCTGTTCATTTTTCTCTGCATATTCATCAACCTTGACATTTACACTTTCCATAATTTTATTAGTGTTAGAGTTCAAACACTTGTAAGCTTTTATTTTTGTGGAATAACCTAGGAATATTCTCTCATCACTTTTAGCATCAAATTTTCCATTCCTATTGTCTTTTATTATATAGTGTATACTCAAAATGTGCACTTTTCTAAGTCATTACTTCCAAGAGAATTCATAGATTGGAAACCTTGAGAAAGCAACCTAGAGCTCCCTAGGCATGTAGTCACAAGGGTCTTTAGAATGCTCTCAGCTAGAGCTATTAAGCCTATAACCTTGCCAGTAAACCATGCAATGGGAGATTCAAAGAGATAAGAGAAATAATGCCAATATCCTTAAGGATCAAAATAGAAATGCAATGCTATGCTATGCTAGAAATGAAGATGCAAAAATGCAACTAAGCTATGAAAATGAGATTATTACAAGCCTATGCTAATTAAAATAGGTGAGTTATGTTAGAAACATGAAAGCAAAGTAAACTAAAATGCCATGAAAGCTAAGCTAAATGCAAGAATGAAAGCTAGAATGCAAGGAGATCTCCAAAACTCCAAAGTCACCAAGACAACCTGTAGCATAAGATTAGCATGAAAGAATGGATCCTTTGAATGAGAAAAGAGCTCTCATTTTAAAGATAAATGGACCATGGAGATTAAGAGGCAAAAGATTTGATCAAGGGTGGAGTTTGAAAGTGGGAGCAATCCATGTGCACAAGTCTCCTCCAATGGGAAAGAAGTGTTGACTTTTGTGCCCCATGTGAGACAAAAGGCCTTTTCTCCCTTTTATAAAATAGGAATAATGCTTTATTTGTGCAACTTAGGATAAGAGGAAAGTGGGGGCTTTTTATTTAATAAAAAGGGGAGGGAATTCCTTTTAATTAAATAAAGACTTAGGATAAAATGATTATCCCATAAAATATAATCGAATAAATGATAGAATTAGGATTTGATCAAGGAAACTAATTTAATTTTAAAAATATTGCAAAGAATTGATTCAGAAAACTGATAAATTGAAGAATGGGGCCAAAAGTCTAGGCGACCATTTTAGGGTACATACATTTGCCCCTCTTTGACTAATGTGAGATCGATTTGGGATCACATGTAGTCAAAGAATGAAGTTGAAATGTGAGATCGATTTGGGATCACAAAACAACCCAGATGTGTGTTCGACATATGGGAGCACATCAAGAAAAAGATAAGCTGATTGAAAAAGATAAGGCCAACACCCCTGTAAATAGGTAATTGTCAAGTCTCAAGCAAGGTTTGATTGATAGGTTTGATAAAGCTGAATCAAGGACTGAAGTTTGATAGGTATTGTCCTCTCATGATCGAAATCAAAATGAGATAGAGGAGAAATAGTAAATTGATAAATTTGATCAAATCAAACTAAAGATAAGGTTCTTGATGTAAGATGAAAGATATAAGGATCACTGAACCAAGGTAGATCATTAAACATGAAAGATTATGCACCAAGGTTGAATTAGAAGAAAAGAAGTGGGGTGAAAGCAAATGGAAGATATAAGTTTGAAAGAGGTGGACAAAAATGGAGAGAAGGAAGAGGATTTTCCCAAAGAAAGAGGATGCCTCAAAATCAATCAATTGTTTAAGATAAGAAATTTTGATTGAGATCACGAAAGAAGATAAGGAAATGAAGAACAAAGCATGAGCACAGTTGATGAAAAGTCCAAAAGAAAGATGAAGAAAAACCCTCTCAAACTCCTAATGCAGCCTAAAAATGCAAATTAACATGAGGTCTAACAATGCAAGCTACAAGAAAAGTGGTTTACTTGGAAGGTCACAAAGCCATTAGACTCTAATAATCATCATCGAGCTTTATTGGTAGCATCGCAAGATCATACAATATGCACTAGTATAACTATGGGTATATGAATATGATTTGTATCAGATAGGTATGTGGGAATCCCACCTAAGCATCAAAGACATGTAGGTCAAGATGGCTAGTGCAGTGAGGTTCCCTAAGTTTAGTATAGCAATATTATACTCGCATCGAGACACAAGAAATTCAAGATGACTACAAGCATGCACTTGCGGAAAATAGTCAAGGATAATACATTGTAGATCCTAGTGTCAAGTGGAACAAGCATGAATGCTCATGACAGTTGGGATCAAAAAAATATACCCACAGGCAGAAAATAAATAAAACATGTCCTCATGCCCCAGTCTTCTAGCTCAGCATCATCGAAAACTATTAGGGAGAGAACACTCAACAAAGAAATCATCATAGACAGCACACAAAGAAATAAAGTCAAGCAAGTCTCAATGAGTCAAGTTTTTAAGTGAGTGTGTGTAGGTCGTAGAGTCAAACTTTGAGTATCGCATCTGCCAAGGATAAATATCGTATCATTCTAGACTATGGGTAGGATACCTGATAAGTGTTGAGAAACACTTGATGCTAAGGAAGTGTTGAAAAACACAGTTTGGGGTGCAAGATTCCCTAAAGACTAACGCATCCAAGAGACCAAAGCTAACACAACTATGCCCCCTAGACAAAGACAAAGACAAATTCCAAACCAAGGCAACAAGGACAAGGCATGATGGAGAAAGGTTGAGTGTCAAGGACACGTGCTAAGAAACAAGGGTGCAAAGGCCTCAAGTAGCGCATGTTTCCAAGTTTTCACCATTTGAAAGATTTTTTTATTTTTTTCAATTTTTTTGTATTTTGGCTACCAAGGCGCCTGTTTCTAGGTTGTCACCAAGGCAATTTTTCTATTTTTTGGAATTTTTTGCAATGTTTTTTTTTTTTCAGGACTTTATATGTTTTTTAGGATTTTTTCAGCATCATATATGAATTTTTTTGGAGTTTTTTCAGGATCAATAAATATGTACAAAGGATGCCCCCAAACAGAATGGGCATCAAACTCCCAAGAAAGATCACATCGTGTAGTCCCAATGTCAAGCAAGGTGGAGGACAAGAGGGATTAGCAAGATGGTGGAAGAGATGGAAGACAAGAGAATGAAGGAGAATGAAGGGAAGAAATCCTCAAGGGCAAACTCCTCAAGAGTACCAAAGCTAGGGAAAAATTGTCATGTAAAGCACATTTGGACAAGAAATGAAAGGTGAGCATAGGATAAGTCACAAAAGTGTAATGCAAAAGAAGGAAAGGATGCAATCCAAAGGAGTAGACATGTCAAGAGGCTTCATATCATCGTGTTTTACTCTTTTTTTATTAGATCAAGACCAAAGGGGAAAAGGATAGCAAAAGGTTAGAATGAATGGAGGAAAATAAATATGAAGGCTAAACATGATTGGAATGAAATCAAGATCATCGTAAGATAGTTCACAAGATAGACAAATGTTCGTGTATAGGTCAACATTGTCAAGATCAAAGAGAGAAGACAGAATAAATGAAATATGTAGAAGAACTATGCATGATGCTTGATTGCCAGGTTTTCATCATGGTACTTATCTAAGGTGCCACAAGGGAGTGGTTTTCACCATAGGATGAATTTATTTCTCTTTACTTTTGCTACCAAGGCACCTATTTCCAGGTTTCCACCAAGGCACATTTTCAATTTTTGAATTTTTTTTTAAAATTTTTTTAAAATTTTTAATTTTTTTTTTGGAAGAAGGCAAGCTTTTTAGATAATGCTCCTTAAAAGGATAGACCATGATATGCCAAGGATTCAAAATGATATGCTCAAAGATGCTGATAGGGAAAGGAAGATGGAAGAGAAAATGGAGGATAAGGTTTTATGTAAAGCAAGTGAGGTTGGAAGATAGGAGGAATAGGAAAATGAGGAAAAATGATATAAGGTAGAAGGATAATGAAAGGGTAGATGGAAAGGAAGGAAAGATCAACATCAAAACACACCTTGAAGGGTGGCGAGAGGATGGAGGAAATGTGAATGAAGGAATACATGAAGGAATATGGTGAATGGATAGCAGAGGTTATGGTTTAGGCACATGGAATGGAAGAATTTTTTTGGAAGAAGATGAAGTGGAAGCTTTTGGAAGCTTGAATGTCAACTTCACTTGTTGTTCAACATTAGACTCTTTCAAGAGAGACCTTGGAATCCATATAGTCGTAGGATTTTCATTTATTTTTTATAATTTAGAGAGAATATCTTCAATGATGGATTTTGGAACCCATACTTGTCTTGTAGTTTTCTTCTTAGATATCTCTTTTGACTTTATGCCTCCATGTCGATTAGAGGAGACATGGTGATCTTCTTTTTTTGAGAGATTCTTGTATTGCTTCTTCTTCTTGTATTGAACATTCAAGTTACTTCCAAAAGACTTGGGACTTGTGGAAGGAGGATGGAAGTGAACATGGAGTGGTAGAACAAAAAGATGGAAGAATTTGATCTTGACAAGGAGCTTTGGATAGCATAAGCATATAATTTTTCTCTTGATTTTTAATAGGCTTAACATTGGAAGTAATGACACTATTTTTAATAACCTTAATGGAAGTATCATCTTTGGAAAGCGCAAGTGTAGTAAGGTTATTTTGATTGTCAATAAGCTCAATGGTGTAAGTAGTAGCTTTATCTTTCTTAGGAGAAGACTTAAGACATGGTGGAATGAATGAGAAAGGGCATGCAGGATCAAAAGAACCATGAAATGGATAAGAGACATCATGAAAAGGATTGGATGACATGGAGGGTTCTTGATCTTGATCTTTCTTTATGTTCTTTTCTTTATCAATTTTAGAGTCCTCTTGACATGGAGCCACTTCTAAGGACAAGGAAGCATGTTGGAATTGTATGGAAGACTTTGGAAGAGATGGTGAAGGACTAGCTGAAGTAGGCATTATAGTGTATAAAAGCTTAGGATCTTTAGGTTTAGCATTATTGAAAGTATTTGTAGCCAAGTGAAGGTTAGCTTGAGTTTTTTTAAGAGATAGACCTTGAGGATAACTATAGGGAACCGCATGAAAAGTATTAGGAATTTTGTTGGATGAAGGATTTGTGAAAGATTTCAAAGACTTGGAGGCTTTAGGAAATGTATGGGTATTGGAGGAAGTAGGGGATGGAAGGGAACCATCACAAGACAAAGGTACATCATTAACATAATATTTCTCGAGAATGTAATCTTTATTTTCAGCATGAGAATTCTGAGAGGAGAGATTCTTATAGTATTTACATTTATAATCAGCACAGTGAGCTTTCTCCTCCTCAAGTGAAGTAGATGTATCATCTTGGTATTGTTCATAGAAATTATCAAAGTCTCTTTCAAAATAAAAATCATATGGATCACCATCACGATCTATCCAATGTGATGATCCATTTCCAGTAAGCACAAGCACACGACTAGGAGGACTCTTAGGAATAGAGGTGTCATAGGTATCACTACATTTTCCATCATCATAGTCATCATAGTCATCAAAGATGGGTGTGTCACTCTTCATGGAAGAGATATCATAAGGATCATCATGTTTCTCATTATGGTATGTCTTGAGAAGAGAAGTAAGACTCTTGGGAGAAGTAGAAGAGGAACAAGATTGTGAAGAAGAGGAAAGTGAAGACCTAGTAGAGGAAGAAGACTTGGATAATGACGAATGTGAATAATGTTTAGAAGAGTCATGGTAAGACTTGGAAGATGAGGAAGGAGGAGAAAAATTAGAAGATGAAAAATGTTTGGAAGAAGGAGGTCGTGACATGATCATGTCTATGATCCTAGAAAAGGCATCTAATTCATTCATCTTTTCTTTTATTTTTGTCTTAAGTTTATCACCTATGCCATATCTAGAAGGACTATTGGAGGAATAAAATTCTTTGAATTGAGCAATGAGTTCAAGATCATCTATTTTCAAGAGAGGTTCCATAACAAGATAGTTGAAATTCATGGTTCTGGAAGAGCAGGAATCAAGCATGGAAGTGACAGAAGAGATGAATAGAAGAAGGTAGACTAGATAATAAGAGGAAAAGAATCAAGAAGACATGAAGAGTTTAGGAAGAAGAGGAAGAAGCATGAAGGAAGAAGAGAAAGGATGGAAATGGGAGACTAGGAAGACATGGGAGATGTAGAAGAAAGAAGACCAAGAGTCATTGTGTGCAACTTGATACCATTTAAGTTCATTTGGATGTTGAGAAACATGTCATAGTACTTAAGATCTGACCTAGACAGACCAAGGAAGACTATAAATAACACAAATCAGCTCACTATTTTGACAGACTGTAGGACAACAAATTGATTATGTGTGATAGTTCGCAGGGTAGTTGAATGATACAATTTTCCCAGATGATATTTCACACAAAGTAGTGTGATAGTTTCTAGGTAGTTGATGTGATAATATACATGCATGTGGTGTGATAGTTGTGTAGTATCATATGATTAAGCATTAGTATCATACGATATTTGACCACTGAATGTATAAAACCCATTTTTGAAGGTAATTTGGCCAAAGTTGCAAGTTGATAAGCTCAATTTCTTGATTTTAAATGCAGTAATAGCAGAAAAAGGATGGGTTTGGAAATAGTAAGGGATCAAACGTGTCATAAAAAACTTAAACATAGGTGAAAGCAACCTTTCCAAGACATGCACTTGGGATATCAAAACAAAAAAAAAAACCTATGAGCACTACCGTAATATTTAATGTTCAAGAACGTTTACATGGGTAGATCGTAATGAAGACAATTTAGGCATTGACTAACCTAGAAAGACAAAGGCTCAATACTCAACAACTTGGCCCACACTTGATGTCCCATTACCTCACACAAAGTGGTTGCACATAATAGATGTTGGCTTTGTCATGGAAGTGCCAATGACACAACCAAAGGAACACAGATGGTGAGTAATCTTGGGGTGATCCAGGTTAGTCCACTAGGATCAATCCTTGCACCAAGATGTTAAGTGGAAAAATCAGGTAGCTTCTATCTATGGTTCATAGTAAGGGGTTCCATTCGCAATACCCCTCTTTCTCCCCAAAGAGACTCCTTAGCCTGCGGAAAGTAATGGACCTCACAGCCACAAGAGTACCTTAAGCATTCTTGCTTAGCATTTTCCTCATGGTCACAATCCCACAAGTACTCACACTAAGTGAAGACAAGTACTACGTCTACCAAGGTTTTGTGTCCTTGATAGCCTTGAGTTTATAGTGGGTCGGAATAGTTAGGTATTGGCTTGTCCCCACTTGGTTCGTTCATCTTGATCGCTCAAGAGCAGGCCCACTAAAGGATCCTAAACTAAACAAGAAGTGGATTAACCTTTGAGGGTCAATATTTCTGGTTCACCACAAGGGTGAAGAGCATACTCTCCTATCTCAAAAATCTTTCCCAAACACACCAAGAAATGTTCAATTAGCCTCTTGCTTTCAAAATCTAGAAGTGGGTCAAGATTTTTGGTTCACCACAAGGGTGAAGAGCATACTCTCCTACCACCAAAAGACTCCTACAACAAGATATTAAGTGCCTAAAAAAGAAAGAACTAGTATATGCCGCACTTAAAAATCAAAGCAAAGAACAAGCACTTGATTGTTTTTATGCTTTGGGAAGCCCTGCAAGAAAGGATTAGTAGCCCTTGTGCATTTGAAGCTTTGACATGTGTTCTTTTTAAAAAATATTCAAGCAATGAGGGCACACCTACAAGCACAACTTGTTAGTCCCACAAAGGTTAGCACAATAAAATCAAGTATAATCTACAATAAACCAAGAAAACCTGCAGCATAAGATTAGCATGAAAGAATGGATCCTTCGAATGAGAAAAGAGCTCTCCTTTTAAAGATAAATGGACCATGGAGATTAAGAGGCAAAAAAATTGATCAAGGGTGGAGTTTGAAAGTGGGAGCAATCCATGTGCACAAGTCTCCTCCAATGAAAAAGAAGTGTTGACTTTTGTGCCCCATGTGAGACAAAAATGCCTTTTCTCCCTTTTATAAAATAGGAATAATGTTTTATTTGTGCAACTTAGGATAAGAGGAAAGTGGGGGCTTTTTATTTAATAAAAGGGGAGGGAATTCCTTTTAATTAAATAAAGACTTAGGATAAAACGGTTAGCCTCTAGAATATAATTGAATAAATGATAGAATTAAGATTTGATCAAGGAAATTGATTTAATTTTGAAAATATTGCAAAGCATTGATTCAGAAAATTGATAAATTGAAGAATGGGGCCCAAAGTCTAGGTGACCATTTTAGGGTGCATACATATAGCATTTGCCCAGACCAAAAATTCTAAAGTACTTTACATTAGGTGCATACCCGTGCCATAACTCATAAGGTGTAATATTTGTACCTTTTTTTTATCTGTACTTAGTTTAGGGTATAAAAAAATGTACTTACTACTTCTCTCCAGTACTTTTGTGCAACATTCTTCTCAATCATTAGTGTTCTTGCACAATACATGATAGATCTATTCCTTCTCTCTACTATACCATTCTGTGGAGGTGTTCTAGGTGTAAACATCTGTCTCTTGATTCTATTATCATTGCAAAATAGATTGAACTCATTTGATATGAATTCTCCACCTCAGTCAGATCTTAGACACTTCAAGTTCCTACATGTCTCCTTTTCAACCTTAGCCAAATACCACTTAAAATTTTGAAAAGCATTAGATTTTTCTTTTAGAAACATTATAGTCATCATTCTGGTGTAATAATCAACAAAAAAAATAAAATATCTAGCACCACAATAGCTTTGTACACCCATAGGTCCACAGAGGTTGGTATGAACCAAATCTAAAGCATTTTCAAAAGTAAAAGTCTTGCTCTTGAAACTAGACTTTGTCATCTTACCCAACTGACATTGTTTGCACATTACATTTTCAAGTTTCTTCAATCTCGGTAGTCCTCTCACTTTCTTCTTTTTACTAATTTCTAACAGATTATCAAAGTTAACATGACATACCCACTTATGCCATAACCATATATCATCAAGTTGGGCAATCATACATGTCTCTTCAGATAGGTCTAGATAGAACAAATTACCTCTTGTTTGTTCTCCACTTCCAATCAGTTCACTAGTGGCATCAAATATTTTAGCCTTCCTGGGATGAAATTCCACTCGGTAGCTAGTGCTATTAAGTTGTGCAACACTTAGTAGATTATAGTTAAGACCTTCAACCCAATAAGCATTTTCAAAAGTAATATTATCAGTCAGCTTAATCAATCCTTTACCCCTAACAAGACATGGTGCATCATTACCAAATTTAACACTTCTACATTTGTAATGATCTAGGGTATCAAACTTACTTTTATCACCAGTCATGTGGTGTGAGCAACCACTATCAATAATCCACTTATCATTTTTGTTCACATAAGATATCAGTGCAGTTTTCTCATCCTCATCAGACTCATCTTTCATAGCAACATAGACTACTTCAATTTCAAAATCATCACTATCAGTGTCAGTTTCTTCTTCAACAATATAGCAGGATTTCTTACCTTTTTCTTTGTAGTAAACCCATCCCCCATGGTACAAAACTCTCTGCAAATAATCATCAGACTCACTGGACCACACCACAACAACTGTAAATCATTTCTATTAAGTTCGGTCATTGAAACATTCAATTCTAGTCCTTTCTGTCGCAGGAAAACATTCAAATTTTCAAATCTGTAGAGAATGACTACTTTATGGCACTTACCGACATATCAACAGCCCATATTCAAATCTAATCTTGGTTTATATCATAACTATTAGATGCTTTTCCTTTTCCTATGTTATGTTCTTTACTATATAATAATCTAGCGAATACACGACTGAAAAACCATCACCCATTCATGAGAACTTTGAGAGCACCGCTAAATCATTTGGCTACTATGCGAACACTATTCACCAAATTGCTAATTCATTATACCCCTCGGCAAAACATCACGCAAACCAGCAAACAAAGAAAACACTTGTCAAAACTGCCAGAATTTTATCCAAACCACCAAAAGACTGAGAAAATTTAACTGGGCCCGCATCAAGAAGATCAACGGTTGTCTCATCTTCGCATAGACCTCCAAGATTCCATCAGATTATAAGACAACCATTGGATGGAGAATCTTACCCTGCTCTGACAACCCCCTGACACTGAAAGAGATCAATGGCTATCTTAAGTTCGCATGTGTCAAAAAAAACCCATCAGATTACACACCGACCATCGATGCTCTGCAAGTGTCAGAACCCATTGAACCTCAAAAAACTTGGCCCCACTGACAACATGCCCAGTCACACAACATGGACCAATCAAATAACAACAAATCAGCACACCATGGCACATAAAAACCATCTAGCAATCAGACCCACCTTTATACTGCCACCTAAGAATAAAGTAACATCAACGGCTGGCGTAAGATCTCAAAGCTCTGACACATCTCATGAGAACTTACACCAATCGTTGATCAACTAACAATGTCAAGACCCTCTGACAAACTTGGAAACTAGGTTCCACTAACAACTACCACTGCATTAATACATGGACCAATCACAGATCACCATTTGTGCATACATGTCACATTGGACCCACAGTCTGAAACGTCATGTCATAAAGTAAGATCAACGATCGTTCTCAACATCGCATAGCTCTGACAAATCCTTTGCACTTTAATGACAACCATCAGATTAAAAATCTGTTAGAAAGATTGGGCTCAGGAAATATCAATCCGAAACATAGGAAAGAATTAAGGCATAGGACTTAGGAAAATATTTTGCTGCCTGACATAGGAAAAAATTAAAACACTGCCAGGCTCCAAACTTAGGAAAAATTAACCTGGGAGATTTAGGCAAATTGGTAAATATTAAAAGGGTCCTGAAAACCTTTAGTCTCAAGATCGCATGACATGAAAAAGGTTCATGTGATCATGTGACAAAGGGTAAACAATTTAGCACATGTGTTTAAGAGTTTTAAGTGGCCTGAATAAAGTAACACAAAATTAGAACAAGGCCAAGTTATTTTAGGGCTTTTTCACTACAACAGCTAGTTTTTAAAAATTTCACCTAGGGTTTGAGCCAGAGACCTAAAAACAACTACATAGACTAGTAGAAAAATGCTAGAGCAATGAAAATTTTTATAGGTACTAACAGTGGCTCATACTCAGGGACGTGTATCTCCTACAGATACAAAAAGCAAGCTAGAATCTCCTGGAAGAGCAGACCAACTCAAAATTTTGACCCAAAAAGAAAAGACAGATGACTATACAGGGGAAAACCTAAACTACTGCTCATGGAAAAGATACTTCAGGAGAAGTAAAACTTTAGGAATTGTCCATGAACAGGCAATTCCAAAGTACCACCAGTTAAATCTTTCAGGACATAAGAATCTGTCCCCCATTTTCTTTCAATAAGATAAGGGCCCAACCAAATTGGATCAAACTTTCCATGCTTCCCCTTATCTTCTAACCTTGCATTCCACATTAGGACCAGGTCATCAACTTCAAAACTCCTATGAGTAGCCCTTTTATCAAACAATTTCTTACATTGTCTCTACAATGTCTCATTTATTTCATGTGCATCTCTCCTTACCTCCTCTAATTGGATCAATTCATCCATTCTTACTCTCATCTCATCATTCAAATCTTCATCATATGCCTAGATGAACTTATACATCTGCAATAGATTATTTTGAGGCAATCTAGCACTTATTCCATATACCAAATCAAATGGAGCACAACCTATGGCCTTCTTAATAGTTACCCTGTCAGCCCATAGTGCCCACCATAACTTTGAGTCCCAGGCTTTCTTATTCTTGTCCAACACTCTCTTGAGAATCTTGATTAGACTTTTGTTACTGGACTCAGCCTGACCATTTTCTTGTGGATGATATGGGGAAGAAAATGAAATGTGTATCCCATATTGTTGACAAAAATCACTAAATTCCTGTGATCTAAAACACATTACATTATCAACCACAATTACCTCTGGGCAACCAAACTTGGTAAGGATGTTTTGCATCACAAAGTCTTCTACCACTTTGCTAGTAGCCTTTCTAGTAGGGATAGCTTCAACCCACTTGGTAAAATAGTTTGTTGCCACTAGTATGTATGAATGTACACCACTAGACTTGTTGGGAATTTCTCCAATAAAGTCAATACCCCACTTTTGGAAAGGAGCCTGAACTGCAACAGGTCAGAGTGGAAAATTTCCATTAAATTTCAACTTTCTAGGAAATCTTTGACATGCATCACATTTTCTTACAAATTGGTGTGTATCCTTAAAAACTATAGGCCACCAAAATCCAGATCTAAGGATCTTGTGAGCTATGGTCTTTTCCATATAGTGTCCTCCATAGACACCTTGGTGCATTTCCTTTAACAGAGCTTCAGACCTCTCATGATCTATGCACTTTAGCAATACTCCTTCATTGTTTCTCCACCACAACTCACCATGTATGATGGCATAGCTTGCATATTGCAACTTGATAGTTCTCCTTCTATTTTCATCCATCTCAGGGGGAAAGACCAATTTCTGCAAGTAACCAATGACATCTTTGTATCAATCACAATAATCCATATCACAAACATATGGCCTTTTCTCTTCTTCTAACATATTTATATGATTTGCAATCAAATTAATTTGTGCCATTAATTTTTCAAGACCTAAGCCTCTTACCAACTTTGTAATCTGGATATCAATATTAAATTCTTGGATCCTATTGATCCATCTACATCTTTTCCCTAAAATTTCTTGTTGCACCAATATATCCTTAACTGCAGCACTAGGAACATAAGCAACCACCTTAGCTCCCACAAGATAACATCTAAAAGCCTTGATTGCTTTAACTAAGGCATAAGCCTATTTCTCAGTAATATCATATTTTAATTCTACTGCTTGTAGGGATTTACTAAAAAATGATATGGGTTGTTCATATCCATTTGAATTCTTCTACAATAAAATTGTTGCAACTGTATGACAAGAAGCCAAACAAAATATCTGCATGGGCTTACCATAATCAGGTGTCCTCAAAACTAGAGAATCCTTGATGGCCTTTTTGATACTTCTGAAAGATTCATCTACTTCTTCATTCCATTCAATCTTTGCTTCTTTTTTCAACATTCTAGAGGTAGGGATACTGATTTCTACAAAATTTGTAACAAATCTCAGAAAATTCACCTGCCCAAAGAAGGATTGTATTCCTTTAACATTTCTAGGTGGTGAAAGCCTGTCTATAGCCATAACCCTTTCAGGGTCAATCCTCACTCCATCCTTGGACACAATGTGTCCTAAGAGCTTGCCTTCCACAACACCAAAAGAACACTTCTTTGGATTCAAAGAAATTCCATACTCCAAGGCCCTAATAAAATTTTTCTCAAGATGTTCACAGTGTTGAATTTTCTTATCTGAATATGATGTGAGATCATCCTGATATACCACTAGGAATCTATTTATGAAGTCTGCAAAGGCCACATCCATAGATCTCTAAAAAGTAGCTCCTGCATTTGTCAGACCAAAGGGCATTCTAACATAAACATATGTTCCCCAATGGGTAGTGAATGCAGTCTTGAATTGTTATGACTCCTTGACCATGACTTGATTATATCTAGAGAAACCATCCATCATGGACATTAACTCTGATCTAGTAACCTTCTGTAGCATATTCTCCATATTAGGCAAACCATAATTTTCCTTCAAAGAATTGACATTCAAGTTCCTAAAATCAACACATAATCTAATGTCACCATTCTTTTTTCTGATTGGAACCAAGTTTGACACCCAAGTAGAATGTCTGATAGGCTTGATGATGCCAGCATCCATCATCCTTTTGAGTTCATCTTGCATTTTTGGTGCCAAGGTAGGATTCAAAAGTCTTAATTTTTGCCTAAAAGGTTTAGTTCCTTCCTTCAATGGTATTTCATGCCAGAATAGATCTTCTCTATAGGTTTTCAAATCATCATAAGACCATGCAAAGACATGCCTAAATTTTTTAAGAAGATCAATCAAATTATTCCTAGTTTTTTGGGACAAACATTTACCTATATAAACATTTTTGGGTATTTGACTTGTTCCTAAATTTATTTCCTCCAAATCATTGACCTTATCAAAAAAATTAGGAAAACAAGTCCTTTCTTTATCATCAAATTCCCTTTCAAGAGCAACCAATCCCCTTGGGATCCTATTTGACTTTAATTGCAAAACTTCCTTCCCAAGAACATTTTCTTTTCCATCTTTGATGTCAACATAAGTGCTAAAATCCATCTCCTGACCATCAAAATGAGATTCACACTGCAAAAACCTTAGTATATCCTGATCATCAGAAAATACCTGCCAATTCTCAACATTGTCTGGGATAGAAGGCCTAGACTTACACTTAATCCTGGATATCCCTGCAAAGGTAATATCCTCTAGCCTCAAAGCTATGTTTTCCAGTAAGTCAGCCATCCTATTTTGGCTTCTATCCACCCAATCAATACCAAAGGCGTTGAAACCCCCGATTTCATCCCAAACAACATTTCTATATTGTTTCAGCCTTTGATTCTTAGATCATACTTTGATCTGATCTGAGAAATTATTAACTCAGAGTCACCAATTACCCTAAGATGTTTGATTCCATGTTTTGATGCTTGTCTCAAACCAATCAGTAGGGCCTCATATTCAGCAACATTATTTGTGCAAAGGAACAAGAGAGTGAAAGAAAACTTGAAAGTCTTACCACTTGGGGATATCAATAGCACTCTTGCTACGACACCTTCCTTAGAACTTTCTCCATCAAAATACAGAGTCCATAAGACATTACCTTCTGCCATATTATTTTCATCATTAGCCAGAAGGACAGGCTTGACCTTCTCTTGCACTTCTTTCTCCTAAACTTGGAAAGATCCAATGTCAGTGTCAACAAAAAAATTCATATTTTCATCTTCATCCTCCTCAATCATATGTGGAGTTCTAGCTTCTCTTGAAACTTTCACACTTTCTCCTTCAATGCTAAAGGTAGCAAAAGACAAGTCACATTGAATACTTCCTCCCATAGAAGCACTCCATTTTCTAGATAATAGCATTCCATATTGAGGAGGAATATCAACTACAAGAACACTCATAGTTAGTTGTTTGTCAGGAAATGCTGCTAATTTATAAGGTAAAGCCTTAATGGTACCAATAACTGGTACTTCTCTTGAGTCCATAGCTTGGCATCTCCCATGAGGTGTATCAACCTTTAGTCCTAATGAATTCATGATCTCTATAGGCATGACAATGTTTGATGCTCCAGAATCAATCATGCAATTCTTCAAAAGTTTTCCATTTATCATAAGGGACAAGAAAAAAGGATTAACTATCCCTAATGCAATATTTACAACATTTGCATCCAAATACTTCTGAGGAATCTCAGAAACAATTTCTTCATTTTTACTGTCAGGTGTGTTATCTAAGGAAGCCACATGCTTGTCACCTCTGTTCATTTCTTGGACCTTTATAGAAGAGGCACCATTTACCCAATCCGAGGCTTTGACCTTGTAATCTTCTATTCTCATCATTTACAAAAGGGGAACCTTAACAGTTATTTGTGAAAGAAATTTAGTCATATTAATGGGAACATATGTATGGTTGCCCATGTCTTCCTTAATCTCAGTGACATCTTTATCTTCTACTTTGACAGTCAAGTCAGATTTATCTTTGTGTAGAAACTCATCATCCTTCTGAAATGTAGGAACAACTATTTCTGATATCTTTGTTTTACCTTGAGGTATTGCAGCAGGTCCCATCTTCCTTTTTACTTTAACCTTACTGACAACACCAACATCTTTCTCCTTTTCCTCATGCTGTTGTGTACTCTTTTCTAATTTCTTGATAAACATGTTGCCTGGTTTACCAACTATGCTTCCAACTATCCTATTTCTCAAATTGTAATTTCTTCTGGCTTGAGTGACCATGTCTGCAGTGATTTGAGCAATTTCCTCATCAGAGGGTCTCCTTAATGAAACATGTTTCTCACAGTTTACTGTACCACATCCAACATTATCAAATTCTTCTTCCTCATCATCAAAGTCAGCCTCATCCCATACATGTGAAGAATTCATTGCACAACCACTCCTATCATATTGATCATCTTGTTCCTAGTTCTCAGATAAATTCAGAGCAATAACACAATGTTCTAGACTATGAGGAGATTGACAAGCAGTACACCATGGGACATCATCATTCATGTTAACTGAATTTCTTTGCAAAGGATCAAGAATCCTATCATCAAGCCTATCCCTTTTAACTGGAAAAATGGGCTTGCCATCCTTCCATTGAGTTTTGTATGGGTAATTTTGCATTCTTGGTTGCCTGCTAAAATTACTTGAAACAGGCCGATCATTTGTTGCAACCCTATTGTTTCTTTTTTCATCAGGCTTTAGATCCTCTAAAGCACTTAGAATTTGCTTTAGATTATCCTCTTCTTTGGGTTTCAAGTTAGCAGACCTTCCCATCTCTTTCTTATTTTGCATTTGAGGCCTATAATCATCTCTTCTCCCTAATTTTCCTAATATTCTTCTATTACTTTCTATGTTGATAGCCAACTTGTAAGCCTCCCCAAGATTTGTAGGGTTTTTATCCCTTAAAAGGTAACCCATCTTTGCATCAAAAGCATTTAAGTATGTCACAAGACACACCCTATCATCTAATCTGATAACTTGCAGGAGCCTATGCATAGCCTTTTGGAATCTCATATTAAATTCAAGGACCTCTTCATTCTGATTTTTCTTTATGTTATTGAATTCATTCAAAATAAAACCCTCATTTTTTTTATCTCCATAATGCTCCTTGAAACAATTCTTAAATTCATTCCAAGATCCTATACTAGCATGGGGCAATCCTCTAAACAAATCCCTAGCATCCTCAGTCAAAGATTGTATAAATAAATTTATTACAACATCATCAGGCTCAACATTATAATCATCTATTACATCCATAATTTTTTTTAGATTTTCCTCACATGTGATGACATTGTTCCCAGCAAACTTTGGGAGCTTCTTTCTAATTTCATCAGGAATTACATTAGGATAACCAAGAATACCAAAAAAGATAAGTTGTTTGTACCTTTCATGAACAGGAACTCCTTGAGGTGGGTCCATTCCTTGAGATGTAGATGTCCTTTTGTTTGAACCAGTAGGAATTTTAGTAGCACTCAGAATGCCATTTGTCTGAGTTGCAAGGTTACCATGATTTCCACCTTGCCCCAAAAAGGAAGCAACAACATTTGAAGGTCCTGAGATATGTTTGAGAAAATCAATCTTTTTTCTTATTTCTGCAACAATAGCCTCCAATTCTGCTTTCTCTAATTCTTTATCTAATATTTCTTTTTCCTTTCTATCATTTTCAAGGTCTACATCTAATCTCAACCCTTTCTCTAATGGATTTTCCACACGAACTTGTTCATTGATTTGAACTCCAACAACTTTTTGTTTTCCTTTATCTCTAGGCCTAGTTATTTCATGTGTTCTATACACAATAGGTTGTTCCTCTGCTCTTTTAGGCTCTAGGAAAAAATTAATTGCCTCCAAATCTAACAACTGCCTCTTTAGCTGATCAACCCTTATCATTGCTTGTCTTACTCTGTCTTCTTTATCTTTTTCTCTTTGCTGTCTGATAGCAACTTGTTCTTGAACTCTTCTTTCCAACTCATAGAGCTCTTCAAAGATTTCCTCTGATTCCAGGAGAGTAGTCTCAGATTCATCATCTCCCACTTGAAATTCATCCTCATACTGATTCAATCCCAAATCAATAGCCTCTTCATATTCTGAAATATTTTCTTCTTGACTAGGCTTGGCTTGAGTTTCTTGTCTTGTATCCTTTTTACTTTTCCAAGTATGAGAGACATTTCTTTTCTTCTTTCCTCCCCTTGTCTGACTAGGCCTAGAAGAGCTTGGCATACCTTCTTCCATTATATTTTCAGGATGCTCCTTTCTCCGGGAATTAGTACCTCTGTAACTCATCTTATAAAAAATCTACTGACTAGCACTGCTACAGAGATGTTTGAGTTGCCACCCAAGAATATTGGGAAGCTTACAATACAACTTCCTCACTAACAAATATCGAAATGAGCTTGACAAGACAAGGGACAAGCATAACCCTATTTCTTCCAATGATGACCTATTGGTTATTATAAACTTGTGTAACATTTCCCCAGCAAAGTCGCCATCTTGTTGGTGTTCAAAATGGATGCTTATGCTCTTAGGCTATCAATATACCCTCAGGTTAATTTTAGGATTGGTTAATTCTAAAATGTATATGGATTATAGGGTAACTTGACCAACTATAGGGACAAGACTACCCTCTTCACTTTTGGCTCTACAAAACCAAGCCGAGTGCACCTAACCTAGTGAAAACTATACTTCACACACCAAAGACTGGGTCCTAACAATAGATTGATAGTAAGAAAGTACTAAATGCCAACCTCACATTCATTGACTCTCCATTACTATTTGGGTAACACAACCATACAACCAAAGACTTAAAGCTTAGAAAGGTTCTTGATTTCAATATTTGGGATGCAATAACTTCAACTAGTGTATGTTAATAAGAGGAATACTCATTTAGGCCAGTGCCTCATCCATTGGGCAAGCGTCCTTAGACACAAAAACACACAAATTTGTGAATACCTGAGAATTCATAGTCATAAATACATTTATCCTAATCTTTACTACTTACAAAACATCCTTACATAGACAAGGGCAAACTCATATCTCATTTAGAGCATTGTTTAATCCAATCCTAGATCAGAACTCAAGAATGAAGATACATACATAAAAACCATATGTAATGAGATAGAAAACTCAAAGCTTACTTGACTTGACATAAAGGAGAGATAAGAATCAGATATTTGTATTAAGTATGATGAATTCCTTCTGTGTATACAATGAATCATAAGACACCCTGCTTGCAAATTATAGCTTAGACTTGAAACTTTCTTCTTTCATTAACAAACACTGAGTCAAAAAAAACTATTACAAAACCTTGGGACCAGAAACTAGGGATTGATTTTGAACTTCAAAACTGGAACCACCTCAAAATCAACAATTCAACACTATATACCACTGGTTACCTTGGAATCCTACACAAGTTAGGATCCAACAAGCTAAGGATAACCAAGGTAAGGGTTAGGGTTTCCACCCACCAAGCAATTCAAATGGATAAAAAATTAATACATTGGAGGGAAAACCAAGCAACCCTGAGCAATCAGATCTAAACTTAATCTTCCCTTATGGTAATTCCTCTGGAACTGTACTGAAGATCAAGAAATTCCTGCAAATCCATTTGATTTGACCCCTGCAACATGCTTCGAGCAAGTAAACCCATCCCCCATAGTACAAAAATCTCTACAAATAATCATCAAACTCATAGGACCACACCACAACAACTATAAATCATTTCTATTAAGTTCGGTCATCGAAACATTCAATTCTGGTCCTTTCTGTCATTGGAAAACATTCAAATTTTCAAATCTGTAGAGAACGGCTACTTTATGGCACTTACCGATGTATCAACGGCCCATATTCAAATCTGATCTTGGTTTATATCATGACCGTTAGATGCTTTTCCTTTTCCTAGGTTATGTTCTTTACTATATAATAATATGGTGAATACGCGACTGAAAAACTTTTGCCCATTCGCGAGAACTTTGAGAGCACCACTAAATCATTTGGCTACTACGCGAACACTGTTCTCCAAATTGCTAAGTCATTAGACCCCTCACCAAAACATCACGTGAACTAGCGAACAAAGAAAACACTTGTCAGAACCACCAGAATTTTATCCAAACTGCCAAAAGACTGAGAAAAATTAACTGGGCCAACATCAAGAAGATCAACGGTTGTCTCATATTCGCATAGACCTCCAAGATTCCATCAGATTATAAGATAACTATCAGATGGAGATTCTTACCCTACTCTGACAACCCCCTGACACCGGAAGAGATCAACAGCTGTCTTAAGTTCACATGTGTCAAAAAAAACCCATCAAATTAATTACACACCGACTGTTGATGCTCTGCAAGTGTCAGAACCCACTGAACCTTGAAAAACCTAGCCCCACTGACAACATGCCAGTCACACAACATGGACCAATCAGATAACAACAAATCAGCACACCGTGACACATAAAAACCATCTAGCAATCAAACCCACCTTTATACTACCACCTGAGAATAAAGTAACATCGACGACTAGCGTAAGATCTCAAAGCTCTGACACATCTCATTAGAACTTACACCAATTGTTGATCAACTGATAATGTCAGGACCCTCTGACAAACTTGAAAACCAGGTCCCACTGACAACTGCCACTGCATTAATACATGGACCAATCATAGATTTCCATTTGTGCATACGTGTCACCTTGGACCCACAGTCTGAAACACCATGTCATAAAGTAAGATCAATGGTCGTTCTCAACATCGCATAGCTCTGACAAATCCTTTGTGCTTTAACGACAACCGTCAGATTGAAAATCTGTCAGAAAGACTGGGCTCGAGAAATATCAAGCCGAAACATAGGAAAGAATTAAGGCATAGGACTTAGGAAAATATTTCGCTGCCTGACATAGGAAAAAATTAAAATGCCACCGGGCTCCAAACTTAGGAAAAATTAACCTGGGAGACTTAGTCAAATCGGTAAATATTAAAAGGGGCCTGAAAACCTTTAGTCACAAGATCACATGACATGAAAAAGGTTCGCACGATCATGCGACAAAGGGTAAACAATTTAGCACATGTGTTTAAGAGTTTTAAGTGGCCTGAATAAAGTAACACAAAATTAGAACAAGGTGAGGGTATTTTAGGGCTTTTTCACTACAATGGCTAGTTTTCAAAAATTTCACCTAGGGTTTGAGCCAGAGGCCTAGAAACAACTGCAGAGACTGGCAGAAAAATGCTAGAGCCATGAAAAATTTTATAGGTGCTAACATCACCACCATAGATGTTTGCAAGAGTGTGCCACATTTGCTTTGCATTTATGCAATATTTGATGTCTTCAAATTCAGGATAGCTGAAGGTAGATGCAATCTCCAACATTGCTTGATTGTGTTCTTGTTTAGCTCTCATCTCCTCGGTAGTCAAAGGTGAAATAAGTGTAACATAGTCATGCTCAATATAATACTTTGCTGAGTCACCAATACCAGCTAGATGCAGTTTCATTTGACTCTGTCATGTAGGGAAGTTCTCCTTATTTAGCTTTGGTACCTCCTTCTTATATATCCTGATCATTTACTTCAAGTACCTTGAAACTTGTTTTTTGTAAGCACCAACAACTCTGATACCAATTGTTAATATGATTTAGAACAATAGAAAGGGGGGGTGAATCAGTTGTTCTCAGGTCCAGATGTATAAATAAACTTTCAAAACTCTTCAACAACTCAAATCTAACAACCAACAGCTACTCGGTCATTACTGAATGCATATTAGAAACATATAACAGTGTAGTCCACTATCCAATAGTATTTAACTTGCAAAACATGGAAATGTTCAAACCAAAACTTTCACACAAGAATTAACACTAGGATTTATAGTGGAAACCCAATTAGGGAAAGACCACTTTGTAACATGTTACTGATATTTTCACTTTTCTAAAGTGAGCTCTATGAAAAGCCAACCCTGTCAAAGGTTTACAAAGACACTGTCAAGTGTGACCCGGTTAAAGGATTTCAACCACCCTGTTAGGAGTGTGCCTTGTTAAAGGACTTACATACATTCCATTAGAATGCAACCTTGTTCAAAAGATTTATACAAATGACTCTTAGGTCAACCTTGATTAAAGGATTTAAAAATGATACAATGGTTAGAAACCAACAGTAGTGTTTGATCTGAAAACATACAAGTCACTTTGCAAATAACATATCCAATTCTGTACACATATGCTGGCTTACTGACAGTGATCCATTTCCATCTCCATCACTGATCTACTTGAAAATCCTTTCAAGAAATCACAACTCCTTCTTCAGCCTTTTCTGCTTATTCAGTCAATAACAACAACAACTCCAACATCCCTCATTCAACCTCACACTTAGGTTTCCTCAATACCTCTTCGTTTAGGTCGATCCAACTTTTATCACTTAATCTCCTCCGTAGATCTTAGGGTTAGGTCAGATTCATCGAATCCTTCCAACTTTATGTTCTTCATCCATTCTTCTAGAAACATCTCAAATCTCTTTATGGAATTACAATAAAATGGTTTACAGTACATTAAATGCTTCCATACAATAAATAAATAATGTCAACACGATTTACATAATCCAAGAATTGAACTACGTCAGCTAGGAATCTGAATTCTTCCTCAAATGTAAATTATTGATGCTCGGTCAATACTATGTTCAACTCCTCGGTCATCACTGGGTAGCCCGGTCACCACTGAAAATGTTTCCTCGGCTAATACTGTCTTCCTCAGCAATTAACTGATGTTCGGTCAACACTGAATTTACTCAGCATATACTACCTCGGTCGACACTAACATCACTCAGCTTAAACTAGATTTCTTCACTTTTGCTCGATTAAGCCTACTTGTTTAGTCTCACTTCTTACTTAGATAAGAAATACATTATCTTATCATTGTGCCACATAATCAAGTACCCATTGAAGTATCAAGATAACTCAACCTTTCCTTAGGTGCTATTATTATCAACCTTTCCCTAATCCTTCTCAACAATCAAATAGATATAGTACTTTCTTAGATAGCAACAGTCTTACCAGTTAAGGTTTGACATCAATGACAATACAACAACTGCTTCAATTGCAGTTTCCAACAATTTTTTCATAGGAATAAATCCCTTTAACTAAATCTGAAAAATGAAACCCAGAAGGGTCTTGTATTTGTGTCATGTGGAAGAATCATCATGGCAGTTGTTACAACGGTGTCAGGCATGTCAATTTTTGTATCATTTTTCTCCTTCCATGTGCACAACATAGATGCCACCTTATATACCTTTTCAAACTTCCTCTCTATCATGAGGGAATAAATTCCCAACACCACTCACAGTGATTCCTCATTTTTTGTGCATGGAGGCAATTGCAAACTTGGATCAAATCTACCTCGGGATTCACCGCTAACTGAAAAGTGACACTTTGCCTCAAAGGATATGGACCCTCCCACTTTTTAATCATGTGACCATAAAATGGATAGTGTTTCCATAGTGGAACTTGGAGAAGTGAAACCTTGTGCGAAAGCCTTTGAAACTCCATGGTGTTGACATGTGAAGCTCTGGAGGGCTTTCGTGAGTTTTTCCTTCCCTCTAACCTTCAAAAACTCTGCAATTCTAACTTGGTACTCTCTACAACAACCGCACTTGAGAAGATGAATCATTTGAAGAAAAATAATCTTGTGGACCATGGTAAAAAGCACACCATTTTTTTCCCCCAACTTTGGAGAGTTGTAACTTTATGCTCGTTGCTCAAAATTTGTAATGGTATATATCATTGGAAAGGTCTCCAAGAAATCTAATTTTAATCTCTAGGCACCACAACTTTGACACATTGTACTAAGGGAAAGATGACAGTTTCAACCCAAAATTCTTCCCTGAAGGCCTCAAAAATGGAACTTTTATGAAATACAAAAAAAATACCAAAAAACTATATTTTTTAATTTTCTCAATTCTGCTCAACTTGTCACCTTTGTACTGCCACCAATATCCTTCAGAATGTTCTGGATGGAAGTCATAGTAGATAACATCTATAATAACAATAATCAAAAAAAATTTATCCTTCATTCTAGATATACAAATTTCTATCCACAACTCCTATTTGAAGCATTGCTCTTGAAGATACATGTCTTACCTTTAATACCAAGGCCATAGGGCTTATCTTAGTTCATACAATTTTTTTTTTTCATTTTGCAAACATAATCCTCATTTTCCAACAATAAGAACCCTTCATATTGTTCTAATAACATTCTTGTTCTTAGGTTGTGGGACAGGCTCTCAAGCCTCATTCTTCTATATTTGATCAAATTCTTCCTCCATAGCCTTGTGTTAGAATGTAAAGTTGATGCTATTCATGTTGTTGACATTGATGTCAACATATCCTATGCATTCTCATGTTCTGGATATATCAGTTGTTGTGTACCAATAGCATGTGTGTCTCGATAGAAGTACTCATTAACATATTTCTCTTTTGGTGGTTATTCTACGTCATGTGCAACATTTGGCAGATCGTTTGTTTGGGTCAATCATATTTATAGTGCATTATTTTGTGTTTTGATCCCAGTCCTTGTTATGTAATGTGTTTATCTTGTCCATTGGAACTAATGGCTTTGGAGATGGTATTGCATGTTGGCATGTGCAAGGCAAGTTGTATTGGTTGAGGTGGTCCACATCTCATTCCTTACCACCGCAGGAATATCTTGGTGTGACCTATTTTAAATTGTGTTTGGTCGACATAGTTGATGGTATCAATTAGTATAAGAAGGATGAAGATTCATGTTTCTCGTGTGGCTTATGTTTTTCTTTTATGTGAAGTGATTGTGAATCTATTTCTCGAGATCTACATGTTTTTTTATCGCATGCATGGAATATTGTTAGTGACAGTGATCTTAGTGGTGGATTCAATTTTATTTCAAATACTTTAGTAGTGAGCCTATTTGTATTGGTAGAGAGCCTCTTTGTATCAGTAGTGCTCCTTTTCATATTTAAGGGTAGTTAGCCCAACTGGCAGTGAGCCTTACTTACAATGAGAAAAACTAGCAATGAGCCTTTATACAAATCACCTTAACCAGTGTCACCTTAATCAGTGATTACATTTCATGAAAATTATCTTCTCCATGGTTTATCCTAGTTTGGGTTTTCTACATAAATCTTAGTGTTCTATGTGCCAGTGTTCCTATGTTTACATTTTATGTGGATTTTTTATGTGCTTAACCAATAAATCAGAAGTTGTTGTTTTTTATGTTTAATAGTTTATCGACAGAGAAATTTATTTGTAAAGTGTGTGGGAATAACTGATTAATCCCCCCCCCCCCCCCCATCTTAGTTTTTTGGCATGTTAAACACCTTGAACTGGTGTTTTTCTTCACTTTCTTTTGATAAAGTTCTTTGGTACAATTTTGGAGACCAAACACAGATTTATTAAACACACCAAAATACAAAGAGGGGGAGGGGGATGAATTTCTAATCAATTAAAGCTCAAACCCTTTAGCACCATTAAAGCCAAATACTTTTAATACCAGATCAGTGGTAACATGAAAATTAGAAAATTCAATACAATTGCACATGAGGACACTAAATTTATGTGGAAACCCAATGAGGTAAAAATAAGGGTGTTAAATCTCACAAATAAATTAGTATTACATGAAGTTTTATGTACTACAACCCAAAGGAAGCTACAACCCCCTAAAATATAGTTTATGGCTAAAACCAAAGGAAGTTTACTACTTTCTAAGACTAACAACACTTACAAAGGGAGGCTAAAACCTCATAATAACATGAAAAGTTGTCAAGCTACCACTATTACACATCTACATCATCGATCTTTGACTCACCGCCTCTAGTACATTTCTAGGTTTATTCAAATGTAGATACCTTTAGCTAATTGTTTTAGGTATGCATTAAGTATTTATTCACACACATCACAAAAACATCATCCTTGAAACTGATTTCATCTTTCATTTATATCCTTGCAAGTACCACCAACATTCTCCAAGTCGCCTAAGATGAAACGTGTAGACATGACATATGCATTGGTCAAAAAAGTCAGCTCTGAACACTTCCACATATTGTAATCTGAAACATTGATGAAAAAACTACCACACAATCTAATCTAGAAACAACTCCTTTAAATCGTGTAGCTTATAAAAACTTAATGTCCTTAACATAAAAATGAACTTAATTTATACTAGTGTATCAGTTATCAATATATAACTACATTAAACTATGTTCTCCAAAAAAATAATTAAATAAGAATAAACGTGAGCATTAAGAAAAAACTAACAGCCCATTCACGGTTGTCTTCCAAAAGAACCTTTCGGCCTTCGTGGCCATGGTTATGAGCTGCTGTACCGTCCATGTGATGACGAAAAAGTCCTCTTCACGCAAACCCTCAAAACACATATTTTAAAAGCTCCTCACGCACCGAATAAGTACTGCAGACAGTCTTCAACTTTGGTAGCTCAAAATTTCTTAAAAATGCGAACAAATAAAGTAAAATATTCTATGCCAAATTCGGTGGAACGTGCGTGATCACCGCTATTCAACAACTAGGAAGCTGCACGGAACTTCCATTTCCCCAATCTCACAACAAACGAGTTTCCATATAAAAATGATTGCAGAACAGAATACTTTTGCTCTGGCAATGCACCGACTGATTGATTTCTAAGATCCGACCTGGTTTTCCAAGGTTTTCACAGAATGCCTCAGAAATCTCTCTTTGTCAAGAGTTATGCTGAAAAGGAGGAGGCTCTCCAAGATATTGAAGCGCAGGCGTTAGAATGGAGTGATTTGAAGGCTAAGGAAGTTCAAAGAGAAGGAGAGGAGGAGGGTGGCGATGGAGTTATTATGGTGGCCATGGCGATTGTGTGTTTGAGCTTTGTAGGCATATTTAGAGTGCCCATGTGGCTTGAAAAGGAGCTCGGCTTGGAAGAAGCCATGGAAAGCTTGGGGTTCAAGATATTCATGGTCATGGATACTCTCAGCTTTTTCTCCTCACTTGGGGTGGTGGTGGTGCTTTTGCAGGCCACGGCTTTCGACACTCTTTCTCACGCTCATATGAAAAAGCTTATGAGATTATGTGTCACTGTTGCTCACCTCGGTATGGGGTTTGCTGCCATTGCCTTCGTTTCTGCTGCGAGCATGTTTACCGGAAGCCTCTGATCTCTCATGTTTTGCTTGTTGGGAGAAGGAATTATACAGAGATTGAAGGAGAACGTTGATATTTAATGTCTATTGCTTCCTATTTTAAAATTTTATGTTTGTTCTCTTTTGTGGGATTGTTCTTGCAGCCCATTTGTATTGGGAGCATGAATGAAAATCAAGGATATATGAATAATTTATATATTTTTGGCTAAAAGTTTTGATTTGTTGTAGAGTCCTTATGAGTCAATTCAATTTTAGTTTATTGGGAAAAGAAATTGTGAGATTGAAAGAGAACATTATGTTATTTTTTGTTTTATTTATTAAGTTTTCTATTATTTGACATATCATACACTGTGATTCAAAATGTTGATACTAAATAAATCAGATATGGTGAAATCCAAAACTACTTTTTTTATCATTATGAATTTTAGAAATCTAATATTGTTAATTTATATGTATGCTTTTTTTTTTTTATTGTTATTGCAACTCATTGTGAACATGAACGAAAGCTATATGAATAATTTGTTATTCAAATTAAAGTTTTAGTAGCAAATCAAGCGTTATTTGACTCACATATATATTTAATTATTGATTTATATATTTAATTTATTTACTTTAACTATTTATATATATGTAATTATTGATTTGTAAGCAAGTACTCCTTAAATATGTATATTTGTTAATATGTTTATGTTATCTCAATATGTAGCTGGCATGATGAAGGTGAGCATACAATGATAGATGGGATCCACTAACCATTGTCATCTATGCATTTTTATAAGTCATTTTTTCCCTGTCCATGTTCGTTTAATTATATATTGTGCTATTGATATTTTATATAAAGCTTGAATAATCTAGAATGGAGCAAATAAGAGGCATTTAATCATTTCCAATGAGGTAAGTACACAAAGATGAGGACCAAAAAGTCACCACTCACATTTTTAGTCCCCCAAAAAGGATATGGTTTGGCATGTCGAGCCTTAGGTGTGTGAAACCTAATATTAATCAATTCATGAGTGTCTCTTACATAAAGGGAATTTAAATAATGGCATGACAATCCTATAGTACATACACCATGTAATTTGTTAGAATAAGGTATGAGAGACCAATGTATAGACACAAATACTCTTTTTATTAGATGTAAGAATTATAATTATTAAATGTATTTAGGGTATTATAATTTAAATAGTGATATCTATATTGACATTTTTAACACAATAGGGTTTAGAATCTTATAGTGCATTAAAAAGATAAGTCATTGAAGTATCATAAATGATATTATCTATGATTAAATCTAGACCAATGGTCCTTGTGGAAGGGTGTCTCCTACACTAGTAAACTAAATAATAGGTAGCCTATATGTATAAGTAAATAACCATGACTCATGTGCTCAATGATTAAAATTCAAACCATTGAAGTATAAATTTTACATGTGGAAGAAATAAAATGGAAACTATTGGTTAATTATAGAATAGAAGAAGGAATTCACAGGTACTTTCTTTGCACAAATATATCAGATTGAAATTTTTCATTAAAATTCACTAATTTAAATAAGGTTGATTATGAAACAAAAGTATCTCTAAAATTGAGACCTAAAAAATCAGTGTACCCTGAACATGAGGAGAAAACATTCAAAAGTCTTTTTTTTATTAAAAATGAAAAGAAAAAATTATAAAAGAGTGACAAAAAATATTATAGAAATATAATAATTTTATTGATGAAATTATATAGATAATTGATAAATGTAAAAGATAAAGCAATTTAGTGTCTTCTTTATATTATTCGCAAGATTTATCAAGGCCATCATTCCCAACTTTTACTACCAAACTCAAAAACAAATCATCATGAATGATATTGTTTTTATTGGGTGGATACATGCATAACTAAAATTACATGTTTAGATATATTAGTTAGGACCATCAAGATAATATGTTTTTTACAAGCAAGATGATGTTTTTTTTTTCTTTTATAGTCTATGGATAATGAATTTAAAAATTAAACTTTATATAATTTCTCTTTCATTTAATTTTATTAAAACTACTTGACGACATGGAATGATCCATAATTTCAAATATATAATTATAGGTAGAGATAGACTGTTTCATTAAAATAAATACAAATAGAAATTTTGGAGCTTGTTGAGTTGCACTCTCCTATATTATTTGATATTCTTATAATGGATGATAGATAATATAATAGACAGACATTACATTTAACTATCAAAGTTTATTGGATCATTAATTATTGTTTTTTAAAATAATAACTTAAACTTTTTAGAAATAATAATATGTATTGTTTTTCTATAGTAATAGCTAGTTGAAGTTTAAAAGATTTCATTTAATTTTAATTTTTCATCTATTCATATCTTGATTACACCTTTTCAATCCTATCAAATGTACTTCGATCAACTATAGTAAAAACAATATTCTCCCTCCTTTCTATTATATTTGACCTTCAAAAAATATTTTTGATTTAGGTCAAATAAGCTTTCAAGTGGTCCCAAAACTTTTTACATTACGAAACTACTTGTAGACACCTAAATTCGATTGTATAATTAAGTAATATTATTTAGTTCTCTTATAAGGCATTGTTAATTAAATATTTAATATCTATTTAATGTGTGTCATCCCCCTAATTAATTAATTAATTAACTATAGTACAATTAATTATCTAAATCACAACCCATAGTCTTATAATGAATTGAATCCTTATTCCTCTAATAAATTGAATAAATATATAAATTTATTGAAATTGATTCTCAAAGTACCCCTTTTTTATTAAATAACACTCATTTAATAAATTATATCACATGGATCCTAACTTTAACCTCTAGCCTAACCTATCTCAACCACCTAACTCCTAGTTCCAACTCAACATAACACATTCACACATACTAATCTCTCTTAATTAGCTAATGACCCATGATTAGATAATCTAACCCTCCACTCATTCTCTCTCCTCCCATCACATCCTCCACAATCCTCCACTTGCCTCCTAATTGTAATCCTAATCACCCCTTAAATATTTGCACAATCATAATCCATGGATTAAGAAATCCTAACCCTCACCTGACCTAAGTCAACCCTCATGTCACATCCGCCACTCCCCAATCAAATGCATTAAATGTCAACCTTAAATTCTCTTACATTCCTCTTACACACTCCCTCCATTGCTTACATTCTTGTGCTCTCTCACATCTCCCAAAATGATCACATTCCCTCATTCTTGTCACAATGAGAGCCATTTGAGAAATCACAATCCATGTTATCTCTCTCAAATGCATCTCGACCCTTCCTTAGGTTTATATTTTGACTATCCATTCCACCTCTCCTTGAACTATAAATTGAACCCTTCACTCCTTTATTTTCGTCCACCATCCATGCAAAGTTATAATACCCATTTAAGAGCCAAATAAAATCAGATCCATACCCTCGTAATGTCGAAACCATCCCAAACTATTTCTATTGGGGCTTGAGAAATCATTTTACACACACATACCCAATCTTGGACAACAACTATTCAACAAAGGAGGGCTTCCACCTGGTTAGTGAGGTTTGGATGCTCTTTAGACCACATTTTTTGTTATTAAGCTTTCTTTTGAGTCCAATCTTAAGTGTAGCATCTATCTTAGTTTGTGAATGTTTTCACTCATTATTTATTTCCTTGCACACTAATTTGTTTCTTATATTTTGGCATGCTCGGTGGAACCCACTTCAACGACTCATTCTATCATCCTTATTGTCATTTTTAAACTTGCAAACTAACCCCAAAACTAACATTTTTTTGTTGTTTCCTTGTGTTAGAAAAGTATTATCGGTTTTTGCATGATTGGAGAATAACCTGTAGGTTTAGGCACTACTTTTTCAATGGTCAAACTCAAGACAACATCAAAAAATCCTCCAGCGTGATCGCTCAAATAGTCTATGAGATCGTGGGTTCGGCCTGCAGGATCGCATTCCCACCTTTTGAGGCCTCTCGACCTCCGAAATTTCCTTCTTCTCTATATTGACCTATTTTACATAGTCATGGGAGAACATGATTTGGCCCTTGGGAATGCTTCATTTTTAAGCCTTAAGCAGATTAAAAAAAATACATACTTTTAATTCCTGTAAGTCATTTTTTTCATCAAGATCTATGCTTGTGGGATTGAGGATTGACCTCGCGGGTTTGTGATTTTATTATGTGGGATCACAAGTATAAAATTTAATGTTCTTTCAATCTTTTTACAACTCTAGGCTTTTTATTTTTCATCTGAAAGATCTACAAGATTGTTTGTATGGCCTATGGGATCACTTTTCAGAATTGTGATTTCTATGTATGTTCAGATTTGGAAGATTGAAGTGTCTTCCTGCGGGAACACTGAATTTTTCTGATTTTTCTAAACTAAAATGATCCCAAATTTAAGTTTGGTGCACTAAACTAAATTTTGTATTCCTCACATCAAACTTCACACTTTGATTTTGGTGCATTAACAACAAATAAAGGTTAAAAAGAACCATCAAATTTTTATATTTTAATTTGGGTTTTAAAATCCAACACCCAAGTCTTGAATGCCTAAAGGTCTTAAAAAAAATGAAATGACAAACACTTTGATTTGGGGTTTAAATGAACTCATACAATCTTGAATGTTAAGGGAGTAAACACTTTTTTCTTGCAAAACAGATTTTCCCTTCTAAGCATTTCTCTTACTTTTCCAAAATGAAACATATATGCTAAACACAAGTGTCTTTTGTCATAAATAGAAAACACTTAGGTAATTAATCATCAATTTAGAGAGAATGAGTTTTTGGTGTGTTTCAAAGAGTGTTTCTCAAAACTTTCTTAGAACTTTTATTTCATTGTAAATCCTAGTTAGTTTAGTGACGTAAAAATAATTAAATTATATATGTATGCTCTCCCCTCACACTTGTGGAACTTGGGTGAAAGAGAAAGATCAAATTCAGTTGGTTTTGATTCTAGTGAGGCTTGTCTAGAGAAATCACTTCCCCTCTAGAGGATGACCTCAAACTAGTAAATACCTCAGTTGGTATATAAATAAGATTGCAAGAAAACTTTTATTTTATATCCAACCAAGTTCGGGCATGGTGTGTGGATGATAGTTCATATTTGGTAAACCTGCCTAAGGAGCCAAATTTATCCATTATTCTCTTAAGTGTTTCACATGCATACAAACTGATTAGGTGGACACCACAAAAATACTAAAAATTGTTAAACTAGAAACCTACCTGATCTACTCCCGAAGGTTTGATAATCTTCATGCAAGGAGGATAGTAACTTCCCCAAGACACTCACCATATTCTACCATCCTTGAGAATTTGGGTTTGGATAATATGGAGTTGTTTGACCCATTGCATAGCCTACAGTGGTCATATTCTCATTAGCTCTTGGGTGTGTGCCTAAGTTTGTGATAAAAAGTTTTCAAGCTAAGACAATTCCATGGGGTAGAACTATGTGTGCATATTTTCAGTGTTATAAACCCAATGATAAAAATTTGTCAAAATATACACAACTCAAAGTTATAAGTCTTTTTCCAAAGATATCAAATCCAAAACCATGTTGTTCTCAAAAGGTTTCTTTGTCCCTTGTGAGATTTCTTTCTCACTTGTCCTAGAAAGAGATCAAGTCCAAGAATTCATTCCCAAAATCAAGCCAAGGAATACTTACCATAGTCACTACCTAGTTTGACAGATTCAAAATTTACAAAACTTTGAGAACATTAACCTTCAGAATCCTTGGGACCTAAGAGATTGAACACATGACTGATCAAGTGAAACATAAGAAGGTAAAACTCCTAGTTGCACATGTATACAAAGAGAAGAAAACCGTTGGATGTAAACTCAAAGACCACCAGCCTCTTATGACCCCAATCCAAGCAAAAATTGAGTACAAAGAGAAACTTGACAGAGTGACTTTCAATGCTAAAATATTTGAATAAGTAGCTCATTTCTAGATAAACCATGTTTTTGTCAACTTTGAAAGGGAATATTAGTAGGCCTATCACTAACATGTCCTTTTGATTCCCATATTCTTGTCTCGCCATCCTTGCATCCTAGCTCATCCCTTAGGCATATTAGGAAACATCATACAGTCTAAACCCCATCCTTAATCCAAATTAAATCTCAAAAATTGGCACAACCTTAACTAAGTGTCACAATCCTATTGAGTTTCTAGATCCTACACCATAAATCGCACACAACCTTTCACTTCACTCTTTGACTAAGCATTATCTAGAGTACCTATTCTTTGTCTGTGTGGCCTCATCACCTTGATCTAAAGGTTAGTTTACATTGACAAGAATATTATCTCCTAGAAGACCACAAGCCCGTCTTAGGTTGGAAAACCTATCCACTTGATCCTACATTAGGTCAAGTAACTCATTCGACACCAATTAATCCTTAGGTCCACAAGGCATCCTCATTGTCATCATCTAAAAATCTTCCTTTGAGTCTTCTAAGCTCACCCTAGGTCTTGTATCATCACTTTTTCTTAGATATCCTACGACCATCCTAAATCCTTGTTCTATCCCCATCCTTTTGTCCTTAGACTCTCTTAGGACCAATTTGTATAAACATCATCCTTTTTATTCCTAAAAACAATCGTTTCATTCCCATCACTCATCCTAGAATCTGCATTTCATGCCTGTAAAGACATGCTTGAGGAAAAGTAAGGATATGGATTCCAACCAAATAGCTAGCACGTCAAACACCATACATGACCCAAACAATACCATGGTTTCATTTGATCCTCAAAATCAAGCACAAGTTAAAAAATTATGGGCTGATCTAGATGAAATTCCCAACACAAACTCTCTAGAAGTATTTATGAGTCATCCAAGGAATGCACAAATGGTTAGTGCTATCATATCATAGAATCATGCCACCATCTTAGCCAATTATGCACAAGAGGGTACTCACATTCCCCCAGGGCTTAGGCCCTTCAATCCTTTACATCCTATACACATCCAAAACAACACATTTAGTGTCATTATCCAACAAGTTGTAGACCCCATCCTACAAAAATTACAAATTTCTTCACCCATTCGCCACTTATGCAGCCAAGTTTCATGCTACTCATAGTGCATACAGTGTCCCAATCCACTCCATTTACCATCATGGGAGCCCCAGCCTCAAATCCCGCTCTTCCACCCCCAACATATCAATAATTCATCCAATCACAAATATCCATGCAAGTGCCGCATCCAACTCCCATATCTCAAATATTCACTTCAACACCACTTCCCCCCCTATGCAATAAGGAGAAACAAAAGCATGTCCATCTGTCGCTCAACAAATCTTTACTCGAATGCCAACTCCCCCCGTTATTTAGATAACTTCTACACAAGTCACACTCCCACCTTTCATTTCCACAACACAGCCTCAACAACCATTTTACACAACGGTGATGCCTCTTACAGGATCCCTAAACCAACCACTCATATCACAATTCCCCACAATTACATCCACATTCCTAGCTATTACCACATCACAACCCACCACAATATTAGACTCTTCTTGGGGCCTCACTCAAGCACAAATGCATGCCCTAGGAATCTAGACATAGTCACATATTTTGAATCTCATTATCCCACAACCGGAAATGAAATTCGTAGGATAGACCACACAACCTCAACAGTCAGTTTTTAGTGCTTCTATATTCACCAACTACCTAGTTAGGTCATCATCCATTATCCCCCAAATAGTGCCACCACCACAATGACCAGGTCCTTCTCATTATGCTAATTACCTTGCACCATCACCAGCCATTACAAATATCCAAGGGACTCATCCACCCCTTAGCAACAAAGGTATGCATCCTACCTACATTGGGCAACCGCATGCAAACCCCTCTATCCTAGCACATCAATAATTCAAGTCATCTTACCAACTCCCTCTACAGAAGAAATATCTTCCACCACCTCCACAATAACAATACCTTTCCCTACTACCATAGCAACAACCACTAACATATTTCCCACAATAGTACATGCATGCACCTCAACAAAAAATACCTTTCCCAAACTCCTCTACAAAATCCATTGCAATCCCCATACCTAGAAAGAAAATCCCTTTATCAAACCCCATAGTATTCCCCATAAAATCATCTATATTCACCAACATCATCTGAGCCTTTCCAAATGGGAGTACCCACTTTATCTCCTATCAACCTAGAATGTGAAGAAAAGAAGAACACTCTTAAGGAGCTCCTTGTTGGGAATGAGATAAAAAAATTTAAGTTTAAAGAGGTTTGTCCTTATCTATTCAACCAATCCATCACAATGGTCCCCTTCTCCAAACATTTTGAGACTCCCAAAATTGACAAATACAGGGGGGAGGGAGATCATGTCAACCACATTAAGGAATTTTATATGGCATGTAAAGAGGTGGCCTACAATGATAACTACCTCATGCAACACTTTGTTAATATCTTAGGGGGCACCTCTCTTGAATGGCTCTAAAAAATACCCTATGGAATAACCATGACCTTTATCAAGTTGTCATAAAAATTCATGGCACAATATGTACATAACATGAAGAACTATTTATCTCTCCTTGACCTTTTTCATTTGAAGAAAAAAGGAGGTGAAAGCCTCACAGATTATCTATAGAGATGGAAAGTCCTTACAACAACACTATCATTCCAACCCACAAAGAAACATCTCACAAATATATTAATCAACAACTTTCACCCCAAGTTATCACATCACATGCATATGAACTGTCTACAAACCTACAAGGACACTCAAGGAAAGGGTATGGATATTGAGAAAGGTCTCTTAGAGTAGAGTAATATAAAACATTACAAGGATAATTATAATGATACATCCAACAATGACCGCCCTCGATATTGGAACAAGAACAAGAATGACATCACAGATGGAGCCACAGACACCAAACATGTCCATGTTGTCACTGTGGGTCCTAGACTACCTGTTCCAACCTATCAACAACAAAAATTTCTATAAAACTATCAAAATCCAACAAAATCCTACTACCAACCAAAAAATCCTACCTATAGCCCATGCAAACCTATCAACAACAAGTTCTCTCTTATTAACAACCGACACCAAATTTCCAACCCCAAGTGAACCAAACCAATGCTATATTAGTTAGACATGGACAAACCAAGTCATGTATCCAAAATAATCATAAGCACACGTTCATGCCTCTCAGTGAACCATTGGATGTAATCTTCCATATAATTGGCAATGACAACTTTATTGTGTACCCTCAGACCCAACCATTGATGAGTCAACCCCAAAAGTTTCATGGTAAAAGGATGAGTATTGTACCTATCATCGTGTGAAGGGACATGCTACCATGAAGTTCATGAAACAAAATAATTATATTCAAGATATCATACACAAGAAGTTGATTGCACTTGATTCACCTGCCCAGGCCTCGCCCAATGCAAATCTACAAATCTACTAGAATGTGTTTTTTCAACAAAATACCGACAAGGGCCCTGCTAATACAAACTCACCAGCCCAAAACCAATGAAAGGATAAGAAAGGTGACCGCACTGATGGAAAATATTACACCACTACCTTCATAAACTATAATAAATTTATCAACTACATCAACGAGGTCTAACCCATAGTTACTATAATCCATGTCAATTGTGCATACAGTCAATGTGTGATTACCGCACATTGGGGTAGGATATTTGTTGCTAGTACCAACATTTTTTCCTCATATAGTGTACAATACAACCTCCTAGAACACCTTAGGAATACCCCCGCCTAGATCTCTATTTTAGATATTCTCTGCTCATCCCCTATACATCAAGAAATCTACAACAAAACCCTCTAAGAGGTACGTGTCCCCATAGACATCAATACCACCCAATTGAAGAATCTTGTGGGATTCTTATCTGCATCATGTGGCCTTTCATTTAAGCCCTCCAACATGCCATCCTTTGAACCAGATCATAATATCCCACCCCACATCACCATCATGGTCACTGACATTGCAGTCAAATGGGTCATGATAGATAATGGTTTGGCCCTAAATGTATGCACATTGAAATTCATTAAATAGGTGGGGTACACTAAAGCAGACATATCACATGAGGTCATCTTCATCAAGGCCTATGACAACCTGTAACATACCTTAGAAGGTACCATCTTTTTACCCATCAAACTGGGTCCTGGAATACAAGAAACTACATGCCATGTTGTTGATCTTGACCTCCCTTACAACATCCTCCTCAATTTCCCTTGGCTTCAGTCCATGCAGGTCGTTCCCTCCACATTCCATCAATGCATCAAATTCCCATATAACAACACCAAAATCACCATTAATGTTGATCCCCAACCTTTCACATACTGTCATACGTTAGAATCTTCATTCCCACATTCCTCTCATTGTTCTAGAATTAACGTTGGCACTTATGTCACCAATTCCTCCTGATCCCATTGAGATCTAGAGATAGCCCTCTCTTCCACCCTCTCCATTGTCAAGATCAATAATAAAGGATATGGAAATATAGCCTAATAGATGCTTTTTGTAGTTGGGGTCCTACCACTAGATCCTCACACCTAGGGAAACCCTTCTCACCAAGGAACATAACAAAAAAATGGACCAAACACAAAGAAAATATGTTCTTTCACATTTATCTCCAATGGAATTCTAAACAACCAAGAAATTTATCTTGGCATCAATAGATCGTTATACCGAGATGCTCCATCTCCTAGAAAAAAAATCATTGGTTACTTTAAGGAGAAATGCCCAAAATCTCATAGATTAGCTATTGAATAGTGGAACTTCCAAGGAGGTGGTTTAGTCTACAAATGAAGTGGCATGAAGGCTCCACTTGAACCTTCACTTTTTCCAAGGAATCAAGGGCTTGGATTTTTCCTAGGAACAAATGAGGCCACCAATGAAACTAGATACACCTATCATAATACCTTGGGTGAAATTGTTGAGGTCAAAAACATCCCTAAAGAGGAAGTTAAGAGATCGTACAATGATATATTTAATGATGAAACTTTTCTAGGAAATTCCATCCTTCGCCAACTCTTCATAAACCTCATCGACCTCTCACTCACTCATCTAGAACTCATAGATTAGGACCAACCAAGTGTTACACATATTGATGAGTTCCAAAGTGAGAATGCACTCCTAAGATTCATGAGAGAAACAGAAAAATAAAAAGACTGGGGGCATGTTTTAGTGCATGTCTACAAGATGGACTCCAAGGCATACTTTGGGGAAGAGGAAGTCTTTAGCCACAATATTAAAAATAAAAAATAAAAAGATGATTCTTTTGATGAAAACATCTATGGGGAACTTTCTGACTCCCAAAAAGTTAAAAAAAAGGGAATATCTTCTAGTGAAAACCTCTTTGAGGCACCATAAGATGAATACTCTCATCTTCCCCTTATTCATAATTATAGGGTAGAGAATTCATCTATACTATTCAAAGAAATCAAGCCTGTCAATCTAGGAATCAAAGAATGTCTAGGAATCAAAAACATCACAACATCATTATCAGAGGCCGAAGAAGTACATATTTCACCACACTTCTCCAGGAAGCTAAAATAAACCTTGCATGGTCTTATGCTCATATTCCTAGATTGGACCCCAACCTATTCATACATCATCATGCAATAGATCCAAATGCCAAACCAATCAACAAAAATCTTTGAAAGATGCACCCTAAGGTGGCCTTACTAGTAAAATCAAAATTGGAAAAAATTCTACAAGATAAATGTTGGCAAGTTGACTATATTGTTGTATATGACTTAATATAGTGTTGTCATTATGGAAAAAAAGTCATATAGTGTTTTGGAGTCAGCACACATCATCAGAAGATCAGTATTTGGCTAAGTACAGAAGACTGGACAGTCAACATAGCACCAGTAGATCAGAGCATTAGCGCACGTGCATATGACTAAGTTTTGGTATGTGCCCTAGAAGATAATATGGTAAGAGTATATTCATGATAAGTATAAGAGCATGTGATCAGAAGATTAAGTATGACAAAGATACAGACAGTTGAAGTTACACAGACAATGAATGCCAGAAAAGAATAGTGTATGCAGCCGCCTGTTGGTAATTTGATTAGCAACTATAATATTGTTTTGTAAAGGCTATGAGCCTATTTTAATTAAGTTGTAGACATGTAATTATGTTTTTTTGTAAACACACTTAAGACAATTCAATTGGAAGTGTTGTATGTAATCGGTTATAGGCCGACCTAGTTAATTATTTTTGGTAGCACATATAAATATGAGATGCGCCCTTTGTAATAAGTATGGAAGTTGATATAGAGTTGACATAAGTAGAGTAGAAGTGTGTGAAGATTTGATAAGATGTATTAGATATTTACAAGAGGTCAAACCATTAGTGCATCATAGGAACTGATCTGAAAAGAAGTGCCACAGAACCAGTTCATCCAGCAAATATAGTGTGTATCTGAGATCAGAAGGTTGTAGCCTTCACCACTTGAGTAGTGAGCTCTAGGATAGTGTGTCCCCACCCCTAATAGGGTTATTGTAAAAGACTCCTAACAGGGTCCAACCCTTGACCAGGTCACTGTACTAAATGCATTGTAAAGACAACTCCTAACAGGGTTAAGGATCTTCTAACAAGGATCATAAAACACTAGTGCAGATTATTAGTGGGTGTCAATTCCCACTGAGGTTTTTACCTATTTGGGTTTCCCCATAGCCATATTGGTGTTTATATATGTGTTGAGTTCATGTTTCTTGTTTATGTTAATGTTCATTTTAGTACTTAAGCATTCAAGTTGAGTTTCAAGAGTAAAGAGTAAAAGTTAAAATATAGTGAACACTGATTCACCCCCCTGCCCCCCTCTCTTAGTGTTCCCATTCCTAACAATTGGTATTATAGCTCTGGTCCTCAAGAAAGAAGTTTAACCACTTGAGGAGATCATGGACAAGACAGAAATGAAACATTTGAAAAGAAATCTTGATGTTGCTCTTGAAGACCTAGACAGATCTGAAAAAGAAATTGAAGAGCTAAAATTAAAAGTCAATGATGCTCAAGAAGTCATCAAAAGACTAAGGAAAGATTTAAAATAATGTTCTACCAGTGATCTAGGGGTCATGATAAAAAAGCTAAATGAAGAGAACACATCTCTGAAAGATCAAATTGAAGAATTGGATTACAAGCTAACTAACAATCAGGAAGTCTATGATGAACAGATCAAAGAGAACCTTCAACTGAATGAATAATTAAGGCAAGAAAACGTGGAAATCTTGGAGCTAAGAAACAACAAAGAAAGCTTGGAATCTAAATTGAAAGATGTTAAGAATCACATTAATAAATTACACACAAGAAAGGATCTTATAGAATCTCAGTTATATGCTCGAAAGCTTAAAGGAGATACCAGCGACATTGGATTCAATGAAGCACAAAATTAGATTGATGACATGCGAGCAAGGATGAAAGCACCAGAAGATGCCACAAATGCTAAGGAGACTAGAAGTTAGACTAAATATAATATTTAACCATCCAAAGATGAGTGCAAGATAGTAGACCGAACTTGTTATCCATGTAACAAGAATGGACATATAGAAAGGAACTATAAAGAGGTAAGACCTTTCAAAGGATACTATTATTCATGCAATAAATTTGGTCATAGAGCTATGAATTCTAAGAAAAGTCAGAAGAACAAGACTCGGCATAATCAGAGAAATCAGAATCAGCCAAATGTAAGAAGTTCTCAGAATATTACATGTCAGATAGGTAACTATAATGGTCACTAAGACAAACAATGTAAAATGGTAACCCATGTCAATGCGCTAAGGAATATAAGGCCTCCAATTATTTGTCACTCTTGTGACAAGGCTAGACACATCTGAAAGTTTTGTAGATCAAGAACGCAAGGTCAGGAAAGCCCTAAAAGGCTAGAAAATTCAATATTGGATATTGAAGGAGAAGTCAAGTTTGTGGAAGCTTCAGAAGATGCAAGCATGATTTGGTCAGAGGTGAAGAAGGATAAGGTTGATGATCATGTATTAGATGCATCCACAATGGACGCACCCTCTACATCTGGATGAATGGCCCTCAGGGTCATAGGGGGAGCTAACTTATCTCTAAACCCCTGCGCAGCCAGATACTCACCCTCAAAGTATGGGCCTTTGGATTTAACCTTTTGGAGACTAGAAGAACCTATGTGCAAGAGCGCACTAGCTGATTGATAGCAGAATGAAAGTTGGATATTTTCAATGAAAGTCTGGTTTATGTAGCAAGCATTAATGGTAGAATTTTTACTTTAAAGTACATAGAAGCTTGTATATCACTCATTTCATTCGAGTTCAAAGAGATTAAAGAGAATAGAAGCCTGAGCAGTTGATTGTGAAGGATTTCATATTGATTCACCAGTGAAGCAGTGTGTTTGATCAGTTACGAAAGCCCTAATTCGTCACACCGATTCAGAAGTTCTTGGAAACCATTAGGAAAGTGATATACAAGTAAGTGATGGCTACTCCTATTGTATTTGATGTTGCAGAGAAGAAAATATATGTATTTAAGAGCCACCTGTTCAAATCTACATTGGATGACCTAGAAGGGGCATTCTCCCGCACTCCTATGGGTGTTATGCATGTCGAAGACATCCGTGTATACATATATTGCAAGAAGGGGCCAGAAGGTCTTGTCAGAATTATAGCACACATTGAGACCATGATGAAACTAGACAAAACCTTCCTTGATGAGTTTGCGCAGTTAGAGAATCATCCTATTATTGAGTTTACTATGGTACATGAGTTTTAAAAATCTGAATGGATCAAGATCCTATTAAGCAGAATCTACGATGACCTATTTTGGATAGGTGAAGTTCCAATAAGAATTATAGGAGATCTCTTACATGAAATGGTAGGCCTCTCAAGGATAGGCATCATTCTCCCAGTAGGCAAGGATGTTAGAAAAATTGTAGAACACTCATGCAAGTTGAGAAGTGATAGGTGCAGAATGACCATTGAGCCTATAGAGGAGAAAGACATCAAACTAATGTCTATGATATTAGGGTATAAGTTTCAGCACACCAACAAGGTGAATACTATGTTTGCAGCCACTATTCTTGAAGCAATAAGGATTGTTAGAGAAAATGGAGAGTTCAATTTGTGTGAGATCTTGTGCACACAACTGATAGACAACATTAAGGCCATCAAATATGATAAGACCAAAATATTCAAGTTTGGGTCTTTAATCATTTACATGTACTTCCATATACTTGGAAAGGTTTCAGATTTATACCTAGACAAAGATATACCTACAATACCTCAAATATCCCTTAAGGAATCTATTATATGGAGCTAGAATTGAAAACATTCAGAATCAAGATGCAAATGAGAAATAGGATACTTGAGAAAATAGTTGAAAAATATAAGGACAACATTTACTTTATGGTGGAGACTGATACAACATGTATGGAAGAAGTTGAACAAAGGACAAAGTGGATTCATCCACTTGGATATGAGGTTGAGAAGCCAATCCTAGAGGCATATGCTCAAGTACTGTTATCAGCACCTAAGGACCCTAATGAGCCAAGATGGGGGACTTAAGAAGAGAAAAGAAGAGAAGTTGATGCAGTTTTAAATAGTGCAGCCATTAAAAGAAAAGTAACCAAGGTTACTTCTGAGATATTGAAAATTCATGGAGTAACTCAAGTAGACCCGGACAAAGCAAGACAAGAAAAGATTTTTTTGGGAATTGAGAGTGCATCTATAGTAGAGGCAGAGTCTAATGATCCAAAATTGAAGAAGGTAAAAGTGGAGAATTTTGATGATTCGAAGGGTAAAATAGATGATACCCCTCCTGTACCCACAGAGACAATTGATCTTATAGCTCCTCCTTAGTATAAGGCAATGCCTAAGAGGAAGAAAGAAATCAGCACTAGTCATCCATCCTCACAAGCAACAAGAAGTAAGAAGAACACTCAAGCACCTCCAGAAGTAAGTTTCAAACCTAGTTTTAGTGTGTTGAGTACAAGGATTATTGATGAAGGTAGGATAGATCAAGTAGGAGAGTTCTATGAAAAATACGGTGAAATAGAATAATTAGAAATTTATGGAATGATTATCAAACATATGCTAAAGTTCAGAAAGACAGTCCTAGAACTGAATACAATGATTCCAGATAATGTGTGGAATATCTTAGAATTCCTAAAGAGACAGGCTATTGAAGAGGATCTAAGGATAAGAGAAAATACTTTAGATGAAACCCTACCAGTATTCTCTCTAGAAGAGAAGACCTTATTGTTAGATTTGGTGAAACCACACCACCGGACTAAGACAAGAACACTACACATCATGGACAAGAATTATGATTTGGTTGCAAGGGAAATAGAGAAAGCTTTTGAGAAGGTATTCTTGAATAGAGACATGTATCCACCCACTGTGCTCTCAACACAAGTTCCCTATAAGGAAGTCAAAGTGGTAGATCCCACTAATGTACCATTTATAGGTCCTTAGGATTCAGCGCTTGCAGTTGAAACTCCTGCAGAGGTAGAAAATTTTGCACCCATGACAGAGACACCAAAAGATAACACTATCATCACTGATAATGTAGAGATAGCCTTGGTGGCCATAGATAAAGACTTGGAAAAGTTTGAAGAAGCTTTTGTGAGCACACAAGAAGCTGAAATTCTATGTGGTGACAATTCACCCAAGTTACAACAAGAAGAAGAAAAAGAATTAGAAAAAGAAAAAGAGAAAGAAACAGAAAAAGACTAAGAAAAGATAGAAGAAAAGAAAGGAGAAGAAGAGGTAAAAACAAGTGAACCGATAGACAAGCCATCTATTGACATGACAATAAGAGTTAAACAAGAAATGGTGGATAGCACTCCTATCACTCCATTACCCTTAGCATCATTGTTGACAAGATTGACGCCGAACACCACCAGTTTGGACTCTTGGGGAGAAGAAGACCTAATCAAGATCAGTGTCTTATCCATGGAGAAAGAAAAGGAAAAATAGGTAATGAGGAACCCCTTATTTGTTGAATCAGTCAACATATTGAACAGTTTATTACCTTCAGACAAGAAAGTTTCTAAGTTCAATATAGTTGATGATGTTAGCCACATCCTTACAGCCTTCAAGACAAATTTTTCTAGTTTGGAAGAGTCTACATCTCAAGTTTCAGAAGAGAAGTATATGAAGAAGAGGCTAAATGAATTGGTTAGCAACTTTACACTTGACCTATGTTCACTAAAGACTGGTCAAACATCTTTAAAAGAGTTTGCAGCAAATGGCAGGAAGATCATTGCAGATTGTATGGACCAAGATAAGCTGACTGATGATCATTTCAAGAAGATACACAAGGAAAAAGCAATGATATAACAAGTAAGGAAAGTAGTAGAAGACCCATCCATTGATGTAAACATGTGTAATAATATCTACCAAGGACAGTTAGACAAGATCGACAAAGATGAGAAGGAGATGTCCAAGATAAAGGCAAGGAAAACACAGCTCAGGAATGCTCTTGCACCCTCCCTAGATGTGATCAATCAAAATATCAAGGAGATCGATGCCACCATGGTGACATATGATCAAGTTCCTAGCTCAGATTTGGAGAAGATGGAGAAGCTGACTTATGCATTATGCGCTCATCTCCAAACAGTCAATGCACTAATTACATTCTGAAAACAAGAGATCCAAAAGTTGCAAATAGCATATCCGGATGTACTTTCCTTGTAACTACTTGTAGAGATTCAGTTTTTAGCACCTTTGTCATTAATGTCAAAGGGAGAGTATGTATAGAATATGTAGTTATAGATATGTAAAGAATATGTATAGTAATAAGACTAAGGGAGATATAAGTTAGAGTTTTTGTATAAGAGGATAGATAGTAACTTTTCCATATTCCTTTGTTGCCATCAATGGAAAAGGGGGAGATTGTTGGAAAGTTGACTATACTGTTGTATATGGCTTAATATAGTTTTTTCATTATGGCAACAAAGTCATATAGTATTTTGGATTCAGCGCACATCATGAGAAGATCAATATTTGGCTAAGTACAGAAGACTAGACAATCAACAAAGCACCAGTAGATGAGAGCATCAGCGCACATGCGTATGAATGAGTTTTGGTATGTGCCATAGAAGATAAGATGGTAAGAGTATATTCATGCTTAGTATAACAGCGCATGATCAGAAGATTCAGTATGACAAAGATACAGATAGTTGAAGTTACATAGACAATGAATGCCACAACATAACAGTGTATGCAGCCGACTGTTGGTAATATAATTAGTGACTATAATATTATTTTGTAAAGGCTCTGCACCTATTTTAATTAAGTTTTAGACATGTAATTATGTTTTTTTGTAAACACACTTAAGCCAATTCCATTGAAAACATTGTATGTAATTGGTTATAGGCCGACCTAGTTAATTATTTTGGTAGCGCATATAAATATGAGATGCGCCCTTTGTAATAAGTATGGAAGTTGATATAGAGTTGAGATAAGAAGAGTAGAAGTGTGTGAAGAGTTGATAAGATGTATTAGAGCTTTAAAAGAGGTTAAAGCATCAGTGCATCAAAGGAATTGATCTGACAAGCAATGTCACAACACTAGTTCATCCAATAGATATAATGTGTATCTGAGATCAGAAGCTTGTAGCCTTCACCACTTGAGTAGTGAACTCTAGGATAGTGTGTCCCTACCCCTAACAAGGTTATTGTAAAATAATCCTAATAGGTTCCGACCCTTGACCAGGTCACTGTACTAAATGCATTGTAAAGAAAACTCCTATAGGGTTAAGGATCTTCTAACAAGGATCATAAAACACTAGTGCAGATTATTAGTGGGTGTCAATTCCCACAGGGGTTTTTACCTATTTGGGTTTCCCTATAACCATATTGGTGTTATGTTTTGAGTTCATGTTTCTTGTTTATGTTAATGTTCATTTCAGTACTTAAGCATTCAAGTTGAGTTTCAAGAGTAAAGAGTAAAAGTTAAAATATAGTGAACACTAATTCAGCCCCCCCCCCCCCCTCTCAGTGTTCCCATTCCTAACAATAAAATAATACACAACATTGACTATTTAAAATTGATTTCCAACATTGTCCTAGTTTACAAGCCATCGTGAGAAATTAGAATATGTACAGATTTAGGTGACCTCAAAAATGCATGTCCTAAAGATGATTTCCCCTTGCCAAACATTGATATGATCCTTGACCTCACTACTAGGCATGAGATTTTGTCACTCATGGATGGTTTCTCTAGCTATGATCAGAGATACATCATAGAATAAAATCAGCATAACACAACATTCACAACCCCATGGGGTACCTTCTATTATAACATGATTTATTTTTGTTTGAAGAATGAAAGGGCCACTTATCAACAAGCCATGACTTTCATATTCCATGACATGGTACATAAGATCATTGAAGGCTATGTGGACAATATTTTGGCAAAATAAAAAATAAGGTTAGACCATCTCAAAATGATGGAATGTGTATTTGATCACCTCCATCATTATGGTTTGAATCTCAATCCAAAGAAGTGCATCTTAGGAGTTACATTAGCCAAGCTCCTATGATATATTGTATCCAGAAGAGGCATAGAAATTGATCCAAATAAATTCAAAGCTATAATAGAAATACCTCCCCCTAGGACACTCAAGTAGTTATGTAGTCTACAAGGTAAGCTACAATTTGTCTATTGATTCATATCATAGCTTGCAAATAAGTTCCAACCATTCAATCATCTTCTGTAAAAAGACACCATTTTCAAATGGGATCCTTTATACCAAAGAAGTTTTGAAAAGATCAAGGAATACTTGTAAAATCCACCCATCCTTGTACCACCTACTCTAGGTGAACCTCTCATTTTGTACATATCAAGAATCACTACAACATTGGGGGAACTCTTGGCTCAACTTGATGATAATAGAAAATAATGAGCTATCTACTACACCAGTCGTACGCTTGTTGGATATGAGTTAAATTACACACCAATGGAGAAAGATTTCCTAGAATCAAAAAATTCCAGTTAGAATTTGCGACACTATATGCTTATTCATATGGTGAAACTCTTTTCCAAGATAGATCTTTGGGTATGTGTAGGATCATGGTATGCCAAAAAGTGGCAATGTGAAAAAAAAGTCCCGATTGATAGACACTTTGAAAAACAACTATAACTTTCAAACAATATAACATTTTTTAAATCTGAAATATACATCACATTCTATGCTTCACATAATACAATAATAATAAACAATTATTTCAATTTGATGAAGTTTAGACTAAGTTAAGGTGGTCAAACATGAGAGTTTTTATATTCAAGAAAATTTGTTGCAGAAATATCATAATTAATTATTTACACGAAAAAAAATACAAAAGAATATACATCACATCAAGACACGATTCTACTACTTGTATCTAGAATCTTATAAAAAATATTATCATTTCATTTTGTTTAATGTGGTTAGACATACACCTACTTATTATCTTTCTAGTCCTAATTGATAGACTTATTGAAAAATAGCTATAACTTTCAAACTGTATAACATTTTTGAAATCCAAAACATGTGTCACATTATATGCTTTTCCTAATACAAGAAAAATAAAAAAATTTCTCAATTTGATAAAGTTTAGACTAAGTTAACGTGGTCAGACACGAGAGTTTTTGTATTCTGGAAAAGTTGTAGAAGAAAAATCATAATTGATTATTTACTTGGAAAAAAATTACAAAAAAATATGTGTCACCTCCAGACATGAGTCTACTACTTATATCTATAATCTTGTAAAAAAAATTATCATTTTATTATGTTTAAAGTGGTCAAACATACACCTACTTATTTTTTTCGTGAAATTTTTGTACTACTACACTGAAATTTGAAATTTTCAACGTACATAAAAATTATTTTTCAAAAACGGCCTAGTATCTTAGAAACTAAATTCAATTTTCTACAAATTATCTTCTTACATATTTTTAATATAATATTTATAAATTGTTCAAATTTTTTTGTTAACTTGCCTAAACCTAATTTTCTGAATTTTCATTGCCACTTAAGGGCCTAGTTTGGCATACCATGATCCTGTGCATACCCCTTCTCAAGTATCTACTTTCCCATACAATGCTTATAGGTCACATGGATAAATGGGTAATGTTCCTCAGTGAGTTCAACATTCAGTATGTGGATAGAAAATAAATCAAAGGAAAAGTCATCCTAGATAAATTGGAAGAAGCACCATTGGTGGATGCATATCCCATGGTCATGTATTTTCCAAATGAATACTTGTGCATGATCAAAGAACAATCAACATGGAAGATCTAATTCAATGGATCATACATGGCTCACAAGTCAGGGGAATGAATTCTCCTGATCACTCCTCAAGTGATAACATCCCCAAGTCATTCAAATTTGGATTCCCTTGCACAAAAAAACATTATGGAATATGAGGCCCGTGTCTCATGTCTAAGGAATTCCATCAAATGGAACATCATGGAGCTATATTTATTTTGTGATTCGTAACTCATTATAAAGAAAGTTGTGGATGGGTTCGAAATAAAGGAGGACAAGTTGCTTCCTTACAAAGAGTTGGTAGACAAAATGAAAGAACAATTCCCGAGTCTATAATTTACACAAGTACCCAGATTAGAGAACAAAGAAGTAGATGAAATCACCACTATTGGATCCCTCCTTGAAATCACTTTAAATATTCCATGTAGTATAAATTCTTAGTTGAGAAGCTCCACACACCTACATATGAGAATGTTGATTAAGAAATAGTTTGTGTCTTGGTTGGTCCTTAGTCCCTATGATAACACAACATCCATACTTATCTATAAATAATGGAATCATATCCCATCATCTATCAAACTCCCAATTCTAGAACCTTATTCATAGAGGATCATGTTATACTCTCATAGCCAACACCCTATATCATCATGGGTATCACAACGTCCTCTCTAGGTGTTTAGAATTGAATGAGGCTGCAAAATATTTACAAGATGTTCACACTACAATTTGCAGTTCCCCCATGAGTGGCATGGTCTTAGCTAAGTAGCTTCTCAGAGAAAGGTATTATTGGCCAACTATGGAAAATGACGTTTGTGAGTTTGTGAAGAAATTCCTACCATTTTAGAAGTATGTGAATCTAATTCATACTCCAGCACAGGACCTACATCCTATTGCACCTTCATAGCCATTTTCATGTCGGGGTTTCAACCTCATTGGTAAGATAACTCCCCTATCCTCAGATGGAAACACATATATCATCACTAATACTAAGTACTTTACAAAGTGGGTGGAAGAAATTCTTCTCACCCTCACTACGGGTGTCTAAATATCCAAGTTTTTCCTCTACCATATCATCAGCATCCCCTCCACCATATTCATAGATAATGGAACACCATTGGATAACCAACACATGAAGGATATATGAAACCAATCCCATATCCATCATCATTTTTATAGCCCATACTTTCACCAAGGGAACTACCAAGCTAAAGTGGCCAATAAAACTATCCTAAAAATCTTCAAGAAGGTTATTAATGATTTGATCATGATTGGAATCTCCAAACCAATTATACCTTATCATCATACCACACCTCTTATCACACTCCCACAAGCTCTATCCCATACTCTCTTGTTTATGGTGCTGAAGTCATCTTACTAATTGAGGTTGAATTTCCATCACTTCTTGTATCACTCAAGAAAGTAGTCACTGATGAAGACTATCGTGTGGCACATAATTTCCCTCCAACCCTAACAAGTCCTGGTTATGTTCACTAGAAATTAGAAAGTGTTATATGTGGTTTTGTAAGAGAATAATCCTTCATGAGATGGTTTCTTCCTAGTCACTATAACTTCATATTTTAAAACTATTGCGTAAGTATGTTGTTGGGTCATTTTCCAGTCATAGAAAAATCCTATGAAAATGGCCTCTTCCCTGCTAATTTTGAAGATGTCCCACCCTACTGCAAGCTTGTTTTAATGTGTGAAGAAAATCCATAATGTTTCATGGTTTGTGCTCTTAGCCCCATGCTCTTTAATGTATCACCTTGCTCCAGTTTAGATCGCATCTCCTAATTCACAAAACCCAGGGAGATATTCAAGTTTCAAGGTCTGCAGGAAATAATCTCAGAATTTGCCTAAGTGTCGAAAACCCACAATGTTTATGGCTTCCCATGATGTTTTCGGTCTCAATGCTACTTTTGGTCTGCATGAAAACCCTCAATGTTTTTGCATCCTTTGTTTACCTTTGTGTCAATGTCGAAAACCCTAGATGTTTTTGATCTTTCACCGAAAACCCTGTGTTTTTGACCTCGCACTTTTTCCTCTTTATCAACGTTTCCTATCTGCGTAGCTGCGACCTATTGGTGGGCCCCATATTTTGACCGAAAACACACAGGATGTTTTAAAAATAGTCAAACTATATATCCCACATTCATCCAGAATGGGGAGAATTTGATGGATATAACCAAATCGACGCCCAGTGAAAGTAAGTTGAAGTTGTGGAGGCTCTGCCCATGCGACCTCTGGCCACTTGCCTTGGTTTTCATGCCCGCGCCCAGGAAAGAAATTTTGTAGAGTAGAGAGAAGGTTTCAAAGATGGCCATGTGTCAAGTGGTCGCATGATCGCAAGGGCCAAATTTAGCCCTTGCGAACATGCGACAGGCTAACATGTGGCAGCCCGATGAGGTGGCGGATGAGTCAGTGTTGAGGTGGTGCAAGTGGCGGTGACTGGTCAAAGATGGCCATGTGTCAAGTGGTTGCATGATCACAAGGGCCAGCTTTAGCCCTTGTGAACATGTGAGAGGCTGACATGTGGCAGCCCGATACAGTAGCGGTGGTGATTATGCAGTGGTCGCATGATCGCAAGGGCCAGCTTCAGCCCATGCAATCATGCGCCAGGCCAACATGTGGTAGCTGGCCAATGAGGTAACACCCAGGTCAGTAATGTGGGAGAATTAGGTGCTGACATGTGGCACGTGGGGTCCACTTAGATTTTAGAGGTGACACATGTCAAGTGCTCACGCATTCGCGAGATGAGGTCGGCAGTCAAGCAAACTTCACGCGATTCAGAGGTAAAGGTCTGCTAACCGCCAGTCGTGAAGTCACTAAATGCTAGTAGTTAGGGGCTGGGCATTCCATGAATTGGAGATAACTCACTCGCTAGTTCACTAGATAGATCACGGTTAAGGCCTTTGATTCCGTGATTCAGAGATACAAGCAGTTGCATGGTTGCTAGAAGACTGGCGGTTAGAGGAATTCATTTAGCGATTCGGAGATACTGTGGTTGCTAGTTCACCTAATCAATGGGTTAAACTTGCACGCAATGATAACTTGACACATGGTGCTCCCTGGTGTCTTCTAAGCCAAAATTCAAATATCAAAATCACAGAGCTGAGAGACTAAATTAATGGCTAGTGGCTTCATTTTTGGATCAAATATGGACTATTATATATCATTGGAAAGGTGAGAGAACAAGGAATCCATTTTTGAGATCAGATTTGATGCAAGTCTAGCTAGTTTCAAGATATTTGCAGTTGAACAAAATAGGGGGCCGGAAAGATATTTTGAAAATATCTATTTTGTTCAATCTGGTGATTTACAATTTGTTGGAAGAGGTGACAGGTGCTTTCCAGAGTTGATAGCAGGTTCCATTTCCAGTTTGAAGGGAGATGATTCATCCTATGAGCAGATGAGAGAAAGACAAGTGTCACTTTGTAATGCCTCCTAAATTTCCTCTTTGCCTTCTTATTCTAAATTTTGAGGGGGGTGAAGGGTTCCAATTTTGGAAGAACTCTGGTCTAGGTTCTAGATTCTAGGTAAATATCCATTGAATGGTTCCAGGTCTATGGTGATTCTAGCAGGGGGTTCTCCAAGAAGAGGCTCCAAATAGAAGTTCAATTTTGGTTCATGATTGTCTAAGTGTAATGGTTTTCGTTCTTCATTTTATGTCATAGATTTAATACCAATATTTGTAAATTTGATTGCAAATTGAAGTACATGTAAGGCATGTATGGTTTTCAGAGAATTGTCTTCATTGTATTGAGTTTCAATTTCAGTATGAATTCAGTGTTTAAGGGATATTGAGTTTATCTTCTCCAAGGGGGAATGTATCTATTTGTATTTGGATATCCTTCAAGGAAGGATTGTAAAATCTTTAAATGCAGATTGGAAATTAATCAGTACTATGAATTTGTATGATTCTTCATATTGAGTGATGGAAATGTGTTAATGTAAGGCATTAATGCAGGAATATTAATCAATGAAACATGGTTTGCAATTTGGGTTTATATATATTGGTTTTGACTCCATGCCCGGATTGAAGGCACTGATCTTTACCATTAGAAGTCATTTGCCAAACAAGCATCAATTTAATCAATCAACTTTCCCTTTCTGTTGATGAGCTTGAAAGAGGTTTGTAGCATGTGGTTAGGCTTCCCATATCAGAGATTCATCTCAGTTATGAATCCTATTGTAGGATATATTTATTCTATTTAATCCATTAGTGACTCTACTTATTAAGTGTTTGTATTAGTTCATATAAGTTTGCATAAGTAGAGAAGTAAGGTACACCCGTCTGGGTCTGTGGAGACCGAAGTGAAGAAGGATTCCATCCTTGTCAATTAGCATTTCTCTTGCTAGGAAAAGAGCATCAAAAGGGAGAGATCAGGTTATGTGCTAGTTATTTACCCATGCAAGAAAAATAGCTAACAAAATGGCGACTGTACTGGGGAAGCAATAAATGATAGCAAGTTGAAGATGTTTAATTCCTTGCTTTGCTAAATCATCCTAGGGTCTGGTCCAGTTTGGATATAAAGTCTATTCTTTTCAAATTGTTATATGTCATCTGAAAAGAGGTGGTGACTCTGAATCTCTGTTTGATTAGTGTTTTGTAAAGAGATTGTAATGTATTTTTATCCTGACAATTAGTGCATGCTGTGAAGTGTTTTGTGTTTGCTGATAAAGATGGTTCAGATTTGAAATAGAAGGTTCTCAGCTGAATCCAGATTTGTCCTCTGAAAAGAGGTGGTGGCTCTACGAAGTTTTGGAAGGTGATTTGAAGGAAACTTTAAATTGAAATTTTACAAGCAGCATCACTTCTAGGTAATCCTTTGTCAAGGTATAAAACAGTCCCTAAATAAGTGAATCAGTCACTAAGAAAAGGGAAATTTAATTTAAAAATTCCTTCCATATTTCTGGATAGAAGATTTAGTTTCTAAAGAGTATCAGAAATATGTTGATGTTAAATGAAGTTGTGACTGCATAAGTTGTAGAAGAGAAAGGACACACTGTCAAGAAGTTATGTCATCTAAAACAGCAAATTGTGTAAATCTAGATGTTATTCCTAGATCTTCTTTTCCTTTGTTTGGTTTCGAAGAAGATGAAAATAATCTTGCAATGATTAAGTATGAAATTCGGGCAAAGGAAATTGAGTTCCTGAAAATGGAAGTAGGGAGAAGGAAAGACGAATCAGTGTGTTTGTTTTATGAAAGGTTTGTTGCAGCATTCAATTAGCTTCAGGTTGATGATGTATTTCAGGAACTTTATCGTATTGATTTGTTTCTAGAACTGTGTGTTCCTAAATCTATTCATTGGGATGCGAGAACAAAAGTGAAGTATATTGTGTGGGTAGAAGGATCTCAGTTTGAAAATGAATGTGAAATATTGCGGTCAAAGCTGAGAACAAGTGTGATCCTCAATCTGAAAAGGAAATTTATGAGGACAAATTTCTTTCTCCTATTGCATTCAAAAGTGAAGTATCTCAGTTTTCAGATGTACCTGATGAATGCAATGATGATGCTGATGATGAATGTCAGAGTGATAGGGGTGAATTGGTTGATGGTGACTTCTATGACTCTGAAAAGGATAATGATTCTCAGTCTGAAAATGAATGCAGTTTAGAATATGATTACTCGAATGAAGATGGTGTAAGTAAATATAGTAGTTCTCTCATTGATAAATGTGTTGATGTATTGGATTCAGATTCAAGTGATTTAGATTTGGATTTATCTTTTGCTGAGAGTATCCGTGACAGTGAGTTTGACTATGAGTATAATGATATCTCAAATCCTTTGTTTAATGAGAAGATTGATTGTGATCAGCCGGCACTATGTACAAACTTCTATGATTCACATTTTCATTTAGTTTCTAACCCGCTATTTGAAGAGCTTATTGAAGATCTAGTCCATGTTGAACCTGATACATTACATTCATCTGATGATGAATTTGGATATGACTATGAATCTCTGGTCTCATCTCAGCCGGATGAGAAAGAGGTAATATACAAGGAGCCTCCTGATTGTTTGTTGTCTTTGCATGGGTGTGAATATGAGATTTTTTCTTTAAATTTGCAAGAGGATGCTGAAGATAATGGTAAATCTAAGGGTTGCAATTAGCAAGTTTGTGTGCTCCCATTTTGTGAAAATTAGTCCCGTATTAGTTTGTCGGATGTGGTGGATAGTATTTCTTTTTCTTTTGTGCAAACTAATGATATCAGTGAATGTGACCAGCACATTTATGAGAATGATCAGTAAATCCAGATTGAGTTTGATTCTCAGGCTTTGGATGGATATGAATATATGGATTATATGTTGCATAATGTGCTTGTGGAGAATATTCATGTTTTCAGCCATGCAAATGCAAGTGACATTTTCAGTTTATTTTCAAAGCATGGTGGAAAAGAGAATCATGTTTTTGATTAGGGTAAGTGAGCCTCGGTTGGTTTCCATATGTAAGAAGTATGTGTATATTTGTATAGTTGCTTTGTTTTCAGCAGTAGTGTAGTTTCTTTCAATAAAAGAGCCTCAGAACTGAATAATGGATTGGAGGGATAAGGAGAAGCTAGTTTTTGGGGTGGTCTACTCTTCCAAGAGATTCTAGTATTCTTGTGCTAAACTTGCGATCAACCATCCCCAGATAGAGCCACTGTTGGGTCATTTTCCAGTCATAGCAAAATCTTATGAAAATGGCCTCTTCCTTGCTAATTTTGAAGATGTCCCGCCCTGTTGCAAGCTTATTTTAATGTGCAAAGAAAATCCATAATGTTTCATGGTTTGTGCTCTTAGCCCCATGCTCTTTAATGTATCACCTTGCTCCAGTTCAGATCGCATCTCCTAATTCACAAAACCTAGGGAGATATTCAAGTTTCAAGGTCTGCAGGAAATAATCTTAGAATTTGCCTAAGTGTCGAAAACCCACAATGTTTATGGCTTCCCATGATGTTTTTGGTCTCCCTGCTACTTTTGGTTTGCATGAAAACCCTTGATGTTTTCGCATCCTTTGTTTACCTTTGTGTCAATGTCGAAAACCCTAGATGTTTTCGATCTTTCACCGAAAACCCTGTGTTTTCGACCTCACACTTTTTCCTCTTTATCAGTGTTTCCTATTTGTGCAGCTGCGACCTATTGGTGGGCCCCATATTTTGACCGAAAATGCACAGGAGGTTTTAAAAATAGTCAAACTATATATCCCACATTCATCTGGAATGGGGAGAATTTGATGGATATAACCAAATCGACGCCTAGTGAAAGTAAGTTGAAGTAGCGAAGGCTCTGCCCATGTGACCTCTGACCACTCACCTTGGTTACCGTGCCCACACCTAGGAAAGAAATTTTGTAGAGCAGAGAGAAGGTTTCAAAGATGGCCACGTGTCAAGTGGTCACATGATCGCAAGGGCCAACTTCAGCCCTTGCGAACATGCGACAGGCTGACACGTGGCAGCCCGATGAGGTGGCGGATGAGTCAGTGTTGAGGTGGCGCAAGTGGCATTGCCTGGTCAAAAATGGCCACGTGTCAAGTGGTCACATGATTGCAAGGGCCAGCTTCAGCCCTTGCGAACATGCGAGAGGCTGACACGTGGCAGCCCGATACAGTAGTGATGATGATTATGTAGTGGTCACATGATCGCAAGGGCCAGCTTCAGCTCATGCGATCATGCACCAGGCCGACACATGGTAGTTGGCTAGTGAGGTAGCACCTAGGTCAGCGATGCAAGAGAATTAGGTGCTGACATGTGGCATGTGGGGTCCACTCAGATTTTAGAGGTGACACATGTCAAGTGCTTGCGCATTCGCGGGCCAAGCAAACTTCACACGATTCGGAGGTAGAGGTCTGCTAACTGCCAGTCACGAAGTCGCTAAATGCTAGTGGTTAGGGGCTGGGCATTCTGTGAATTGGAGATAACTCACTCGCCAGTTTGCCAGATAGATCACGGTTAAGGCCTTTGATTCCGCAATTCGGAGATACAAGTAGTCGCGTGGTCACTAGAAGACTAGCGGTTAGAGGAATTCATTCAGTGATTCAGAGATACTGTGGTCGCTAGTTCGCCTAATCAGTGGGTTAAACTTTCATGCAATGAGAACTTGACACATGGCACTCCCTGGTGTCTTCTGAGCCAAAATTCAAATATCAAAATCATAGAGCTGAGAGACTAAATTAATGGCTAGTGGCTTCATTTTTGGGTCAAATATGGACTATTATATATCATTGGAAAGGTGAGAGAACAAGGAATCCATTTCTAAGATCAGATTTGATGCAAGTATAGCTAGTTTCAAGATATTTTCAGTTCAACAAAATAGGGGGCTGGGAAGATATTTTGAAAATATCTATTTTGTTCAATCCGGTGATTCATAGTTTGTTGGAAGAGGTGACAGGTGCTTTCCAGAGTTGATAGCAGGTTCCATTTCTAGTTTGAAGGGAGATGATTCATCCTATGAGCAGATGAGAGAAAGACAAGTGTCACTTTGTAATGCCTCCTGAATTTCCTCTTTGCCTTCTTATTCTGAATTCTGAGGGGGGTGAAGGGTTCCAATTTTGGAAGAACTCTGGTCTAGGTTCCAGATTCTGGGTAAACATCCATTGAATGGTTCCAGGTCTATGGTGATTGCAGCAGGGGGTTCTCCAAGAAGAGGCTCCAAATAGAAGTTCAATTTTGGTTCATGATTATCTAAGTGTAATGGTTTCCGTTCTTCATTTTATGTCATAGATTTAATACAAGTATTTGTAAATTTGATTGCAAATTGAAGTACATGTAAAGCATGTATGGTTTTCAGAGAATTGTCTTCATTGTATTGAGTTTCAATTTCAGTATGAATTCAGTGTTCAAGGGATATTGAGTTTGTCTTCTCCAAGGGAGAATGTATTTGTTTGTATTTGGATATCCTTCAAGGAAGGATTGTAAAATCCTTAAATGTAGATTGGAAATTAATCAGTACTATGAATTTGTATGATTCTTCATATTGAGTGATGGAAATGTGTTAATGTAAGGCATTAATGCAGGAATATTAATCAATGAAACATGGTTTGAAATTTGGGTTTATATCTATTGGTTTTGACTCCATGCCTAGATTGAAGGCACTGATCTTTACCATTAGAAGTCATTTACCAAACAAGCATCAATTTAATCAATCAACTTTCCCTTTCTATTGATGAGCTTGAAAGAGGTTTGTAGCATGTGGGTAGGCTTCCCATATCAGAGATTCATCTCAGTTATGAATCCTATTGTAGGACATATTTATTCTATTTAATCCATTAGTGACTCTACTTATTAAGTGTTTGTATTAGTTCATATTAGTTTGCATAAGCAGAGAAGTAAGGTACACCCGCCTGGATCTGTGGAGCCCAAAGTGAAGAAGGATTCCATCCTTGTCAATTAGCATTTCTCTTGCCAGGAAAAGAGCATCAAAAGGGAGAGATCAGGTTATGGTCTAGTTATTTACCCATGCAAGAAAAATAGCTAACATATGTTACTTTATATCTCCCTATGTGTCAGTGATAGTTTAGGACCTTAATGCCATGGATCACCTGATATATCTATATGCTTCTTTGTGATATTCTCATTATTACTATTTATGTTTATCTTAGGGTGATTGATTATAATCACTTAATGTTACTTCACTGTAATGATGTTACTTGTTATACTCGTGATTAGACATGATTTCGTTATAGAGGATTGTATGATTTGTTTATCTTGATTTGGTAATGAGACATTATGAGTACATGCCTGATGGTTAAACTAGGTTGTGAAAGTCAATAGATGATTTACATTTACATGATTATGTTATTATGCAATATGGAATACATATTATTCTGGTACTAATCACACTAATCCATTTATGCTTTTTTAATGTCACTATCTGATGTGAGTGTAGGATGAGTGGAGGCAGTCGTAGTTACTCCTATAGGAGGTCCACATGATATCACACTTTCCAACCTTGGTTTTCACTGTATATTTATATATATGTATGTATGTATGCATGTTAGTTGGTGTTGTAGGATGTAGGTACCAGGCATCGACTCCATCTAGCTATGCAGGTTTAAGCGTGCCTTCAAAATCCTTAAACTGTTGTTGTGTGGAGATATTACCAAGATTACTCTCAAGGTTACCTATGGACTTAGATTTATGTTTAGGAGGTTACCCTAGTTGACAGATTTGAATGTAGTATATGATGTGGTCTTGTAATTTATGATGTTGTTCAGTGATTAATGATGTGAGTTAGATTTATCCTTGTAAGTATATGTATATATATATATTTATTATATATGTTTTATAGTTGAATGTATGTTATATAGGTATGTGTATATGTGGGTGCACACATATATACCCATGCTTATATAAATAATAATATTTGTATATTTTTTTATTGATCGTGTGAATGGTATGTTCTTTATTGTAATTAAATATAGCGAATTAAATAAAATGTATTGAATGAAGTGTATTAAATAAAAAGTAAAAATAATAGTAATAAAAGGAAAATGCTCTTTGTAGTAAAACTAGCTATCTAGGAGGGATTTGAACTCGAGACTTCCTAGAAGTTAGGCTAGTTGGTTTATGTGTGTGCTATGCATTTTCCTTAAAATTTATTTGTTTGACTTTCTTGTTATGGTTTTCTTTTAAAGTTATTTTTAGATAAATTTATTAAAACTTTATTAAGTCTTTTTACAAGAATGATTTGTTGATATTCCAGCCAACTATGGAAGTTGGAGAAGTTGCTTCCTGTAAAACAACTCGAACCACATAGTTGGAGGATAAATATTTGCAATTTTGTGTGATTGGGGAGGAGAATTTATGGAATATTTTTGGGAGTTGCCTACAATTGTTTTTTTAGAAATTTATTTGAATTTTCTATGAGTTTGAGAGTATATGTTTGGTGAAGACAAGTGTGTGAGTATTTCTGGAGTTTGATTTCTAGAAGAATCTTTCTAGAAGGATATCTACCCAAGGCTTGAAGACTTGCAGATAGTCTCCAGCCAAGGGAAGAGGATTCTCTGCAAGACCCCAGGTAGGGTCTAAACTGGGAAGAATCTCCATTCTTCCTATGTGTCTATGAATGTGTTTGTGTAGAATATGATATTAGATTGGAATATTATTTTTTACTATTTATTAAAAAGGAAATGTAATTGTCTTATCTTCTGTGTATTTCTATTGTGTTTCTAGGAAGTAATTCTATAAATGTTTGTATAGTTTAATAGTAAAATATTTCCTGGGAGTCTAGGATTTTTTTTCATACTTCCTTTTAGTGTATTTGAGACTTATGTAATGGTTTGGGAAAGTTTAGGAAGATTTAGGAAGGTTTAGGAAAGGTTGCAGTCAGTTTTTCCCTTTTCTGGCTTCTACAGGCTTCCACTATGAATTGATGTTTTTAATTTGATTTAATCTTTTATGTGACTTAGGTAGTGTTGAGGACATGTTTTGGATGTGGTACTGAGGTCCTTGCATCAGGTTGACCTAAGGGAACCTTTCCTAGGCACTCTTTATGCCTTAAAAAGTCAATTTTTGACCTTTTCGGGCAATTTTGAATTAAGTTTCGAAAAAGTTTCCTACAGTGTCATACGACATTATACACTTGCCCATACGACACTTGGTCAAGTGTCGTATGACCCTCACTAGAATTTAATATGGGTAGTTATGTATTATCATATGGGGGTTTTTTTAGGGTTTCAGGGGCTCAAAATTTGCAGAATTTGGGTTTAGAACCTCTATAATTCATTCCTTAGAATCGGGCTACAAGTTGTATCACCTATGTTTGTACTTCACTAGTTTTGTTGATATTATTATGTATTGCTTATGGTTTTTTAATACTTGGCTTGTAGTTAAGTTCATTTTATGAGCCTAGAATTCATTCTGGTGGCAGGATTTATAGAAATATAACATTTAAGTATAGATGCAGATTCTAGATTTTGGAGATTTCCAAATAAATTCAGACTTAGCCAAATTTTAGGCACAGGAGGTTTCCATAGATGGAATGTTGTGTTAATCCATGTGGAATTTTTTATCACCTATTTAGGTTCATTAATTGTTTTTTAGGTTATATGGTGTACTTATGATGTTTTTACACTTGGCATATACTTGAGCTTAGTTTATGAGGCTAGGACTCATTGTGGTAGCCTATGTGCACTAGAGGGTTCCCTAGACCTATAAACAAGCCATGGAAAGTCATACTTATACATATGGAAATTTTTATGCTTTTCTTTGATGTGTCTTGTGATAGAAATCCTTCCAATGGTTCATGTTATGTATATGGCTAAGGTTAGGACTCACTCTGAGGGCTTGAGTGCATAGTGGAGTTTCCTAAACCTATGAATCAAGACTTAGAAATGTTATCATGTATCTTTTTCTTGTGATGGGGTAAGGGACTAAGAACCCTAGGTGATGGACCCCTAAAGTGGTTTCCATAGAATCTTATGGGTGGGTTTGTAAAAATTGATAACCTTAAAACTTAACTTGGGAAGGGGAGATTCAATACATAATGAAACAAAATATAATGAAGGCCCCATAGACCTGATTGGAGTACCGGGACCAAGGTTAAATGCAAGGGTGGATCCCTATTCATAAAGGGGGGACCAGGGTTACATACTTCCCAGGGTGGATCCCAATACATAGGTTGTGTGATGACACTCACTTAGGTGGTCTCCTAGAACCTTAACCTCGGTGTTATAGTATGATGATATTTTATGTTCTTTATTCTTGTTCTTTTTGAGTCTTTGATTTATTGGTATTTGAGACTTAGATTTCCTTAAGGTCTTGAGAATACATTGGTTCTATCTCCTAGCACATGGGGTGGAACTTTACTAGTTTCACATGGTTGGGTGGCAAATCTCTTTCGAGGTATTGTTCATGGTTCGTGTCGTGGCTTGGATTCTAAGTTTTTCAGTGGTGAAGTTTTTGTTCTTGTATCATGTATCTCTATCTTTTGAAATCAATATGTAAAGATGTATTGTAAGCCTTGGGAAACTTGTTTTAATTATCTCTCTATATGCCTATGGGCCGTGTGCATTAAGATTAATTATTTTCATGTTGTATATGGAAGAAAGAAAAGTTATGTATATGGGAAGGGCAGTTTTAGGAATTTGAAAAGGGGATTGAATATTGGTAAATTAATTATGGATTATATACCTACCCTATTTCTCTTATGCATTTTAAAATGAAATTTAAAGAAATTATTTTATGCAAACCTTTGTAATGCTAAGTACTTATGGATGTAAAATTCTTAATGAAACTAGTTTTGGTATGTATATTAGTGTAAAGATATGTTAAGGGTTGAAGGGTATCTCTAGGTGAAATAATAAGGGAAAGGAAATATGTATGTTATTGAAAGTAGTAATGAGATGTAATTTCTTCCAATTCTCTTAAATGTATAATCTTAATATGTATGATGTAAGGTTATTTAAACTAGGTTTTAATCTCAATTCTTAACTAGATTTATACAAGGTTATAGATCATGATTTGTGGAAGTTAAACTTGTGGCTAAAATGATTCAGTGAATGGTTTATGGTGGTTAGAAATAGATGGTTAAGTACTTTACACTCTTTCTATTTTGATTTTAAAGGACTCTTAATGGAAAGCTTATTTATGTATTGTTAATACAATTGATTTGTGCATAGATAAGGTTCAAGAATGAACAAATAGGAAAGGATAAATATACTTAGTGGATAAGAGAAGTAATGTGCGCTTGTTGCACTTCTAAAAGTAAATGATGTGTTAGTTTGGTAAAGAAAATGAATTCAATAATTCATTAAGGCAATTGGTTTTGATGTAGAATGAAATGCAATGCTTGTTAACGGTAAATGAATTCATTAAGGGAACCTTAAGGAATGTACATGTAAATGTAACAAATGATGTAATGTTAGAATGTTAGAAAAAAAAAATTGTTAGTTGTAATTTTGGGTCAAAGACCTGATTCCTTATGGGTTCCCTGGTGAGGACATTACATTTGGTATCAGAGCCCTAGGTCGCTACACTGGGAGCTCTAGGGTCTATTTTTGTTTAACTTAGTATCTTCTTCTTATTATTAATTAATGTCAACTCTATACATATACTTATGTTGTAACAGTCTTCCAAGATGTTTTCCAACATCATAGAGGATCTTAGGAGAAAGCTCAAGATTTTTCCCTCACCATCTCAGTAGGAAAGTTCCATGTCTAGAGGATGTGGGGAAACAAAACCTGAGTTATGACTTGGAGGAGTCTCAAATAAGACAACTCTAATGACTGATTTTTCTAAAGATAGAACCCATCAAAAGCAAAGTTAGCCTTGAGGAGGCAACTTATTCTAGGGATAGAAACGTAAGCCCTAGGTTATTCTACTAAGAACCTTGGGACTCATACTTGGCCTAATTGAAATACTTGAGTCTATTATGATTCTCCATCTGATGTTTTCTATTGGCCTACCAAACTTGAATACATTATGTGTCTTTTTTTTAAGTTTTCCTTATGTTAGCAAACTTGAGCACTAGACATAAAAGGTATGTTTTCTATATTTCTACCATTATACCTTGCAAGAAAGGATTGTCTGAAAGGATTAATTATGTTTTGCATTATAAGATTCATGTGGTTCAAATAGATGGTCAAGAATTCTTGATATTTGAGTGTTGTATTCTTATCCTTGTTCTAAGAAAATCTTAGAGAATTATAAGGAAATTTGTTGATCTTATTTCCTGATCTTAGGATGATTACCATTAATGAATGCCAAAATAGTTCAAAAAGTTATATACTTCCCTAAATGCCAGATAACACCATGAATTTTATGTGTGATTATTGAAAGCTAGAGAGATTTGAATTATGTTGTACTTATGGTGGGAAACAAGGTATGATTATATGGTTCCTCATGTTCCTAGGATGGAAAGGATTGTAACATTGGATGGTTATAAAACATGTTTAGTAGATGTATCTTTTATCCCTTCCTTGAAAGCTTAGGAACTTACAAACTTATATTTTATTGAAAATGAGATAACCTATTGAAATTAGGTAATATCTAATATTTAAAAATATGGCAAGATTTGGAAGCATCTCTCTTTTCTATACCCTCTCAAGTAAGAAATTAAATCTATTGTTGAATCAGATGTGTCTCTCCCTTCTTTCTCAAGAAATATGTTTAAAAGGCTAAATTTCATAAGGGAAAATCAATGTGTCAATAAGGATAATGTGCTTAGGTAGAGGAAACCCTTGGGTAAAGGACCTATGTCCCCAAGGTTTTGTAATAAATAGTATTATAGTATACAATTGTTGAAAGGAGAAGTGTTTGTTTATTTGATAGGAAATTATGAATTATATATGATCCTCATAAGTGGTGTGAATTGAACCAATGAAAAATCATCAACTATAAGGAAAGAATATGATATTAAACAAAATTGTGTAGTAATTATTTACATTTTTCGCATTTTGTGTGTGAAATGGAAGTTGAAGCTAACAATATTTCTAGTATATAGGAACAATGAATTATTATGAAATGAATAATGATATTTCTATTAGAATAAGATTAAGTCAAACTTTCTAATTGTCCTAAAATGGAAATATTAGAAGAATGTGAATTTGTAGGTAATGGTATAGATGTCATATATTGAAGATGCGTATAAGGATAACAATACTTTTAGTTACTCCTCAAATGTTCTTTTATTGAAATGTGTGTACAAAAATTTAGTGGGTTGAACATATTAATTTGATTAAATAAGAGGGTAGTCGTAGGACTCATGTATTTCTCTCTCTTTATCAAAAGAATATATGACTTTTTGGGAAAATGGTAAATTCAAAACAAACTTATTAATGTTGGGAAAAAGTTATACTCGAAGAAGATTATTATGAAATTTAGGGATATGGAATTGGTTACATATCTAGTTAATTAGTAATGTTGATGAAACTCTAGCTTAATGAATCATGTTAAAATTTCTTAGGAATATCTTTATGTGTATTGTTGCAATATAACACTAATACATTGTTATAATAGAATCATAAAAGGTATCTTAGGTTGTATTCTTTGAAAAGGATGTCTATTCCATCTAAGTTTGATATTAGTTATTCCCCTATAAGTTTACCATAGGCCTTATGAGAAAAAGTAACTAGTTGCATAAAGAGAATTGTTTTTGTCTTATCTCATAAAATTGTGTGTTGTTATATGTGGCAATTACATATTTGAATGATTTTTAGTTTGAAAATGTTTACCAAGGCAATAGTATGATAGTAGTATCTTATGTATATGCATTGAGAAGAAACAACCCTTGTATCAACCTATATCTAGTTTAGAGGAAGAAATTTGAATTCTTAATTGCATTTCAGAATCCTTAAATATGTTTTTCTATTAAAAGAACTCCTAATTCCTAATGTGAAAATTATACCTAATATATCAATGATAGACTAGAGAAGAAATGTTTGTAATATTCTTATTTTATGTTTGTTCATTTTCTAGAAACTTCTAACTTCCAGGAGTAAGTTGAATCTTAGGGAGGGATGATGTAATGCCCCTCCAACCCCAACAAGTCCTGGTTATGTTCACTAGAAATTTAAAAAGTGATATATGTGGTTTTGTAAGAGAATAATCCTTCTTGAGATGGTTTCTTCCTATTCACTCTAACTTCATATTTTAATAATATTGCATAAGTATGTTACTTTATATCTCCCTATGTGCCAATGATAGTTTAGGACCTTAATGCCATGGATCACCTGATAGATCTATATGCTTCTTTGCGAGATGCTCATTATTAATGTTTATGTTTATCTTACGGTGATTGATTATAATCACTTAAAAGGTTAGATGTGTTACTTAGTCTAATGATGTTACTTGTTATACTCATGATTAGACATGATTTCTATATTGAGGATTGTATGATTTGTTTATCTCAATTTGGTAATGAGACATTATGAGTACATGCCTGATGGTTAAACTGGGTTGTGAAAGTTAATAGATTATTTACATTTACATAATTAAGTTAAGATACAATATGGAATAGATATTATTCTGGTACTAATCACACTAATCCATTTATGCTTTGTTAATGTCACTGTCTGATTTGAGTGTAGGATGAGGGGAGATAGTCATAGTTACTCCTATAGGAGGTCCACATGATATCGCACTCTCCCACCTTGTTTGTCACTGTCTGTATATATATATATATATATATATACATATATATATATATATATATATATATATATATATATATATATATACATATATATATATATATATATATACATATATATATATATATATATACATATATATATATATATATACATATATATATATATATATACATATATATATATATATATATATATATATATATATGTATATATATATATATATATATATATATGTATATATATATATATATATATATGTATATATATATATATATATATATGTATATATATATATGTATGTATGTATGTATGTATGTATATGTATGTATATGTATGTCAATTGGTGTTGTAGGATCCAAGTACCAGGCATTGACTCCACCTGCCTATACAGGTCTGAGTGTGCCTTCAAAATCCTCGAGCTATTGTTGTATGGAGATATTACCAAGATTACTCTCAAGGTTACCTATGGACTTAAATTTATGTTTAGGAGGTTACCCTAGTTGGGGGATTTGAATGCAGTATGTGATGTGGTCTTGTGATTTATGATGTTGTTCAGTGATTAATGATGTGAGTTAGATTCATCCTTGTAAGTATATGTATATATATATATTTATTATATATGTGTTATAGTTGAATGTATGTTGTATAGGTATGTGTATATGTGGGTGCACACGCATATACCCATGCTTATATAAATAAAAATATTTGTATGTTTTTTAATTGATCATGTGAATGGTATGTTCTTTATTATAATTAAATAAAGTGAATTAAATAAAATGTATTGAATGAAGTGTATTAAATAAATAGTAAAAATAATAGTAATAAAGGAAAATGCTCTTTGTAGTAAAACTAGCTATCTAGGAGGGAGTTGAACTCAAGATCTCCTAGAAGTTAGGCTAGTTGGTTTACGTGTGTGCTATGTATTTTCCTTGAAAGTTATTTGTATGAATTTCTTTTTTTATATTAAAATAGAGTATCAACTAAGAAATTATAAAAAAAAAACCATAGGGAGCAATCACATAGTTTTGTTACTACTAAGAGCACCTTAGTAGAACATAGTAATTACATAAAGCCAAAAAGATGGCATCAGACCAAAAAGAGAGACCCCACTTTACATGTATGTATATCAAAAAAAGGAGAATCTGAACACTGATGCTAGTTATCCCATTCACTGGTGTTGTTTCTAATGGTATCACTTTCCCATCCTCTTTCACTATTCCCTTGATCCAAAGAGTTCCAATTGTCATTCACATTATAATTTTCCCATTCACTGTGGACTATATCCTACTACTCCTCATTCTTGCTTTCTTCTTCAGGAGTCCTCCAGTTCTCCATCAGTGTACCTTCCACCATGGCTTCCCTGTTTGTCTCTTATGGAGTGTCCATCAGAGAGGCAGATTGTACATCCCTTTTGAAAATGATCATTGCCCCTTCGTTTAGCAGAGCTTGAAATCTTTCTTCTGAGATTTCTATCATGGCTACAACCTAAGAGGTAATATAAATATGTGTGAGTTTAATGAAAAACTTAGTAAGATCATGATTCCTATTTTGAAAGATCTCTGCATTCCTCATTCTCCAAATGGACCATAAAACAACTGTTGTTAGAGAAAACCAAAAGGAATTCAACTTGAAATCAAATTCAAGGGGTAAAGTACAAATCTGTGTCACACTTTTATAAAGGAAAAGGTCAACAACACACAAAATTTTTAAATTTAATGACATAAAAATGGCATTTATGTTTAAAATTTGGAGATGATGTAAACTAATGAAATGTGTAAAAGTGGATGAAGTTTATGGCTATAATTTTTTTAATTTTTTTTCAACAAGAATTCACATAGTTTTTAAATTTTTTAAGTCCATTTTTTACTTGCTGAAAAATGCTGAAAAACGAGGGTCTTGTCCACACCAAAAAAGTATATGCAAATAATCTCTTTTTCCTTTGATTTCAAAATATGTCATAGATAAAATGTATAGGTAGTGTAGAAAAGAAGAAAAATTAGTTTTCAATGTATATTTTCTTTGTTATAACTACTCAAAGTCGAACATACCTGAAATCGACAATTTTCATCTCGTGTCAAATTTCCCCTATCAAATCTACACCATTCAGAAAATAAATTACACACTCTTAAAGATAACCCTCTCCTCTAGTGTTAAATATAAATTTTCATTTTTTTTGATAAGCTTTACTATTTTTTTTCTATTTTTGAAGCATCTTGTTCTCGAATGTTAAAATACCTACTTGTAGTATTTTGAAATTATAATATATTAGATCTAATTAAAATACTATAAAAATTATATGATGATAATCTTGACTTTGTGCTCTAAAAAAGGGTATTTTTATATTTGTAAAAAAATATCATTAAAAAGAGTAAGAGTTATTGAAACGTCCCTTTTCTAAAATAATTTTATTTCTTTAGTAATTGTTATAAAACATGCAGTTAATAGATATTTCCAATTGGAAAAGGTGAAGAACTTATCTAACTTAGCTAGAATGAATCTAGCTAGACCATATGTTTGACAAAAAATAATTTTAGTTAGAAATACTCAAATTTAGCTATGCTGATAAGTTGTCCTGAAATGTGACACAGCTTTGTGCTTTTACCCTCAAACACAAATCCCATAATGACTTCAGACCGAGAGAAGGATTTAGAATAGTTCCAAACAACAGAGTTACCTAAGAAACTAGCCCACAAAGACTTGGAAAAATTACATTCAAAGAACAAATGCTCATAAGATTCAATACACTTACATAAAGAGAAATGAACAACCTGAGGGCCATTCTGAGACAAAAAAGAACCAACAGCTAACTTTTTTAACATAAGCAACCATCGAAAACAGAGGATTTTGGGTTCCACTTTAGCATGCCAAAAAAAGTCAAAGATGAAATGCCATCTAGTAGAAGACCAATCTATCTTCCAACTATTAATTCTGACCACAATACCATTTTCCTCTTTAAGCATGTTATAAATTTGTTTACATGAAAACTTTTCCATGCTATTGCCATCATTCGAATTTATGAAATCAAAGAGTTTCTCTGATCTCAAAATTTTACCTAGAAAGAACTTACCAACTACCTTAGAAATAAGAGTGTATGTTTTCTTCTGAGAATTAGGTATATTAAATTTCTCTTTAAGAACCTCCCAAGGGGCCAACTACTTGTCAACAATAATATCCTGGATGAGAGATATCCCTTTTTTATGCCACTTCTTGGCTGAGCAATGTTGAGTTAAAGCCAAAGGCTTATCATTAAGATAAACCCCCCACCAAATAGATCTATCCACTACTGCATAGTATGAGCTCTTACTAACAATAGTTCTAGAGCACAATAGTGGTTTGACCTGGCACCAAGCCTTCTAGATGGTTTGAAAAGCCTTGGAACCAGTAACTTGGATCTCAACATCCCCCATAATAAGATCCATTATTGGAACATCCCTCCAATTCTTGCTTTTTTTTATAGTGGATCTACCAATATTATTTCTAACTAGAACTTTCCAAGGTTCATTACCTTTCATGGTTTTCTTTTAAAATTATTTTTAATTAAATTTATTAAAACTTTGTTAAGTCTTTTCATGGGAATGATTTGTTGATATTCCAACCAACTATGGAAGTTGGAGAAGTTTCTTCCCATAAAGAAACTCCTCCAACCACATAGTTGAAGGATAAATATTTGCATTTTTGTGTGATTGGGGGAGGAGAATTTATGGAATATTTTTGGGAGTTTTCTGCAATTATTTTTTTTGAAATTTATTTGAAGTTTCTATGAGTTTGAGAGTCTCTATTTGGTGAAGAAAACTGTGTGAGGATTGCTGGAGTTTTATTGCCAGAAGACGCTTTCTAGGAGGTTATCTACTCAAGGCTCGGAGACTTGGAGAGAGTCTCGAGCCAAGGGAAGAGAATTCTCCACAGGACCCCAGGTAGGGTCTAAACTGGGAAGAATCTCCATTCTTCCTGTGTGTGTATGATTGTGTTTTTGTAGGATTTGATATTAGATTGTAATATGATTATTTATTGTTTATTAAAAAGGAAATGTAAATGTCTTATCTTTTGTGTATTTATATTGTATTTCTGGGAAGTAATTCTATAAATGTTTGTATAATTTAATGGAAAAATCTTTCCTAGGAATTAGGGATTTGTTGTGATACTTCCTTTTGGTGTTTTTGAGAGTTATGTAATGGTTTAGGAAAGTTTAGGAAGATTTAGGAAGGTTTAGAAAAGGTTGCAGTCAGTTTTTCCCTTTTCTTGCTTCTATAGGCTTCCACTATGAATTGATGTTTTTAATTTGATTTAATATTTTTTGAGACTTGCATAGTGTTGAGGATGTGTTTTGGATGTGGTAATGAGGTCCCTACATGAGGTTAACTTCAGGGAACCTTTCCCAAACACTCTCCATGCCTTAAAAAGTCATTTTTTGACCTTTTGAGGCAATTTTGAATTAAGTTTCAAAAAAGTGTCCTATAGTGTTTTACGACATTATACACTTACCCATATGACACTTGGTTGAAAGTTTTGTATGACTCTCACTGGAATGTCATATGGGTAGTTATGTAATGTCGTATGGGGTTTTGTTTAGGGTTTCAGGGGCTCAAAATTTATAGAATTTGGGTTTAGAACTTCTTTAACTCATTCCTTAGGATGGGGTTGCAAGTTGGTCCTTCACTTGTTTTTTTGATGTTATTATGTGTTACTTATAGTGTTTTAGTACTTGTCTTGTACTTAAGTTCATTTTATGAGCCTAGACCTCATTCTGGTGGCAAGATTTATAGAAATATAACATTTAAGTATAAGTCTAAAATATAACATTTAATTTGATATAATTTAAGTTATATTTTCATAAATACCTTTCAAGATGTTTGAGATAGGTTCCAACTTCATAGGAGTTAAGATGTAGATTCTAGATTTTGGAGATTTTTGAAAAATTTCAAACTTAGCCAAATTTCAGGCACAGGAGGTTTCCATAGATGGAATACTATGTTAATGCATGTGGAAGTTTGTATCACCTATGTATGTTAATTAATTGTTTTTTTGAGGTTATATGGTGTACTTATGATGTTTTTATACTTGGCATATACTTGAGCTTAGTTTATGAGGCTAGGACTCGTCTCGGTAGCCTGTGTGCATGAGAGAGTTCCCTAGACCTATAAATAAGCGATGGAAAGTTGTAATTATGTATATGGAAAGTTTTATGCTTTTCTTTGAGGCATCTTTTGATAGACATCCTTCCAATGGTTATTTTTATGTATATGGCTAAGGTTAGGACTTTCTCTGAGGGCCTGCATGCGCATGGGAGTTTCCTAAACCTATGAATCAGGAGTTGGAAATGTTATCTTGAATCTTTTTCTTGTGATGGGGTAAGGGACTAGGAACCCTAGGTAAGTGGTTCACCATATGAGATGGAACCCTAAAGTGGTTTCCATAGAATCCTATGGGTGGGTTTGTAAAAAGTGATAACCTTAAAAATTAACCTGGGAAGGGGGGAATTCAAAAGATAATGAAAGATAATATAATAAAGACCACACAGACCTGATTGGAGTACCAAGACTAGGGTTAACTGTAAGGGTGGATCCCTATTTTTAAAGGGGAGACTGGGGTTACATGGTTATCAGGGTGGATCCTAATACATAGGTTGTGTGATGACACTCACTTAGGTGGTCCCCTAGAACCTTTACCTCCGTGTTATAGTATAATGATATTTTATGTGCTTTATTCTTGTTCTTTTTGAGTCTTGGATTTATTGGTATTTAAGACTTAGATTTCCTTAAGGTCTTGAGAGTACCTTGGTTCTATCTCCTAGTACAGGGGGTGGAACTTTATGAGTTTCACATGGTTGGGTGCAAATCTCTTTTGAGGTATTGTTCGTGGTTCATGTCATGGCTTGGATTTTGAGTTTTTCAGTGGTGAAGTTTTTTCTCTTGTATCATGTATCTTTATCTTTTGAAATCAAGACGTAAAGATGTATTGTGAGCCTTGGGAAACTTTTTGTAATTATCTCTCTGTATTCCTATGGGCCATGTGCATTAAGTGTAATTCTATTCATGTTGTATATGGAAGAAAGTAAAGTTATGTACATGGGAAGGGCAGTTTTAGGAATCTGAAAAGGGGATTGAATATTGGTAAATTAATTATGGATTATATACCTACCCTATTTCTCTTATGGATTTTAAAATTAAATTTAAAGAAATGATTTTATGAAAACCTTTGTAATGCTAAGTACTTATAGATGTAAACTTCTTAAAGAAACTAGTTTTGGTATGTGGATTAGTGTAAAGATATGCTAAGGGTTGAATTGTATCTCTAGGTGAAATAATAAGGGAAAGGAAATATGTATGTTATTGAAAGTAGTAATGAGATGTAATTTCTTCTAGTGCTCTTAAATGTATAAGTTCAATATGTATGATGTAAGGTTATTTAAACTAGGTTTAATTCTCAATTCTTAACAAGATTTATACAAGGTTATAGATGATGATTTGTAGAAATTAAACTTGTGGCTAAAATGATTCATTGAATGGTTTATGTTGGTTAGCAATAGATGGTTAAGTACTTTACACTCTTTCTATTTTGATTTTAATGGACTCTTAATGGAAATCTTATTTATGTATTGTTAATGCAATTGAGTTGTTCATAGATAAGGTTCAGGAATGAACAAATAGGAAAGGATAAATATACTTAGTGGATAAGAGAAGTAATGTGTGCTTGTTGCACTTCTAAAAGTAAATGATGTGTTAGTTTGGTAATGAAAATTAATTCAATTAATTCATTAAGGCAATTGGTATTGATGTAGAATGAAATGCAATGCTTGTTAACGGTAAGCGAATTCATTAAGGGAACCTTAAGGAATGTACCTGTAAATGTAACAAATGATGTAATGTTAGAATGTTAGAAAAAATAAATTGTTGGTTGTAATTTTGGGTCAAAGACCTGATTGCTTATGGGTTCCCTGGTGGGGACATTACATGGCACACCTCACACAACTGGATCTATTATATAAGAAGAGGTAGAAAGAATATAATCATATGGTTGCATACTAGAATAGGATTAAGAGAAGTTACAACAAAAAGGTCCACCTATAATATTTTAAGGTGGGGAAAATGTTCCTTAAAGAGAATAAGAAGGTACAAGAAGATCGCGAAAACAAAGGCAATTTTGAGCCTACTTAGTTGGGTCCCAACATCATTATAGCTTGTTTTGGCATAGGGGAATATCAGTTACAAAAAACCCAAAGGGGAACCTCTAAATAATCCCATCAACGTCATTCATCTGAATAATTTCTATGCCTGAGCAATGAAGTGTATCCTATGTATCTGAAAAAATCACAATTTAACTATATAAAAAGTCCTGAAAGAATTATTATCTTGGTGAAAACCTGGTAAATAGGCACCTTAATGATAATCAAAAATATCAAAAAAAAAATACAAGAAATAGAAAAAATAAAAAAATAACAAAAAAATTAAAGAGAAATAAGCGTTCAATGGTTAAAAATTGGCAATCAAGCACCTTGGGAAAGTAAGTTGGTGAGAACCTAGAAACAAGCACCATACATAATGTATTGATTCATTGTCTATCAAAATATCATTCCCTCACGCATCCACCCATCATCTCCCTACAAAATCCTTGTCATCAACCCATATTCCTAGGGTGTTCCATCATTGCATGTGCACATTGAGATTGGTGCTACTATCTAGAGACCTTAATTTTCTTATATATATCATTTGTATAGTACATCACATCCTCAAATCCTAAGATTTTTATATATTTTTTATATATTAACCTATCCTAAGTCCTAAGCTTTGTAAATACTCATTGTATATACAAATAAATCTAGTTTTATTATATTGTCGGGTCTCATTGTGCATATCCTCGTTCATCTTAAAGAAATGTGATCAATTATATTGTCCCCTCAAGCCTTGTAGTTTATTAATTTCCTTAGCAAAGATCCGTGATTATGTAGATTTTCCTAGATTCACCTTTTTTGTCAGACACAAATTCACAACAGATCCTATCAACAAGTCCTTATAGGATGCATTCTTCCTCATGTTTGACATAGTCCCAAAATATTTTAGTTAGTCAATCTCTTTTGTAAAAGGGCATCTTTTGGATTTATCACATTGATTTTGAATTGATTCTTTGGTTCTTGATAATGTTTCTAAAGGCTTCTCATTGTTTCTCTCCTCAAAGTCATCGCAATCTCATTATATCATGGTATATTGTTAATGCGGGTGATTTGAGGCAAGGTTTTGATCTTTTCTATTTTTTGCCTATGAGTTACTCAGATGTGACCCTTGCATGCCCAACATATGATTTTTTTTGGGGTTACAAGGTGCACTTGGGAAATATCGCTAGTCTATGGGTTCTCCAACATCATTTCCACTATGAACCTTTTACGGCTCATGTGTGATGTTGGGGCAATCCTTGCATGTTTATTGAGTTAGTCCTATGCAACATTGGTGACAAGGCCTTAAGTTCCTAGTAACCTTGGAAGGCCCCTAATGTTTAGCTATATCAAACTAAGTTTTCAAAACTACATGGTGGTATTCTATCTCGAAATACCCTATTCTCAAGCTTCAAGAAAAATCACCCCATTAATCCTTAGCTAAAATCCTATGAAAAATCCTAAGCAATCTTAACAATCCAAGAAAAATCCTAATCAAATAAAAAATTATCCCAAATCCAATCTGATCCTCAAACCCATCCCCCTTAAAATACAACCCCCCATTCTAATGCAAGCCTGAATCACTAACTCCATCCCATTACCTAATTTCATAACCCATGGATTTAGATTGTGCAAATGTTTCCCCCCTCTCCTAGCCAACCTCTCATAGTGAGGGTATAGTCAAGCAATGATATGTTGTATTTTTTCTTCTCACTAACGTATTTTTCATCCTGCATTCATGTTGCATTGATACATTTCATTTTTCACACACTCACATGCACTTCACTTACATTCAGTTTGCATGTCATTTTTTTAGCCTACATTCCTTTTTTTAGTTTGCATTCATTTCCTAGTTTTCATTTATTTCATTTGCATCACAATTGCATTAAATCATATTCATTCTTAGGTTGTATTAATTACATCTTTTCAAATTCATAATCATATCATTAATTTCATCTTGTAGGTTGCATGAATGTTACATGTATTACATTCATCTAAAAATGCATTAGGTCATTTCATTAACCGTTCTTTTAGTTCATTCTTCCCATTTGCATTAAGTGCATTTAGTTCAATATTATCAAATCATTTTAGTTGTCTCATTTTAAATTGTATTTAATAGATTTTTATTTATTGATTAGATTTTGCATCTAATTCATTTTGAGGGTCCATTCTAGGTGAACATTTAATGGCTTCACATTCATTTCTTAAGCTTATGCATTTCATTCATTTTTAGTATTAATTTTAGGTGAGCATTTAATAGCTTTGAATTCATTTCTTAGTTTTTTGCATTTAGTTCATTTTATTCTTCATTTTAGGTGAGAATTTAATAGCTTTTCATTCATCAAACTAGTTTTAATTATCTTACATTATTAAATCATTTAGGTTTCATTACATACATACATAAACATATAGATTTGCATCATACTTCTAGAGCCCTCATAAAATTGCATCATAAATAAACCAAGTGCATCACATACATCTGTTACATGTATAAAATCATAAAATCATAAAGTACACACACACATAGCATACATCTTGCATCTACACATGTCAGTAGTTGCATCTTGCATAAATCACATCTTCCACACAATGCATCACATAGATATAGAACTAAATGAAAAAAATACAATCGTATCCTACATCAAATTTTTTTTAGCATCATATCATAATCACATAAATATCACATCCTACATCACACATGTCAGTATATGATAATCCATACATTTGCATGTTTGCATCCATAAAAAATAAAATAGGCTCATAACACATAAAATTCCATCCAAGTCAACATCATATGTATGTATCTTGTAGAAATAAAGAATATCCCCAAACTCACATAAAATAAAAAATGAATATATAAATATCCCAAACCTCCATCAAAGAACAAAGTACATGTGTCAGGGTCAATACCCTCACAAAAATAATATACATCATATGGAATAATCAAAAAATGCAACATATTACTGTTCATCTACCTCTCCTGTGGGGGGTTGGCTGGATGCTTCTAGACCTTTGAGGGTAGCTATCTCTTTTGTAGGATCTATGACCAGGATCACCTGTGATGGATCATGTGGGGGTATGGGTGTTCTGCATCTTCAGTCTTTCCTGAGTGTTCTCTATTGAAATTTCAACCCTAGGTGGTGGCCTTATCTCCCCTATACCTTGTACCTATACAGGTTTCACTAATGGCCTTATCACATCCCCCTCCTGACCTACTCCTAGAGCCCCAATCACTAATTCCTCAACCTCTTCCATTTAAATCAAACCCTCAGCCAACCACTCTAGCTGTAAGTGTGACCTTGTTGGTGGCTCTCCCACCATTTCCTATGGAAATGTCTAGCTTTGTATGTGCTACCACCATCCTCTAGCATCTACTACCCCTATCCCAGTACCTATACCTATCATACCAAAGTAGGTGACCCTTCAATAGTGTACAATAATGTCTTATGGTATGATGTGTTGTACATGGCCCTATACCATCCCACCTCCTCTTAGAGATTTGAGATCTCCTTCTGTAACCTGGTGATCTCATAAGTATCAATTATCGATCTCTCCCCTTTCCAGGCCTGAGCTACTTCCAAATTATGCATCAACATGTCCTTCTCCATTTGTATATTTTCCCTCTCCAAGTGTAGGTTATCCCTCTCCTACCTCAATATATCCCTCTCATTGATCACAATCTATCCCTTTTTCAATGCTTGTGTTGGATCTATCTGATGGGTATCCCTCTCTCTCTTTGTGTCTTATAATAGATCACTCATAGTTTCATGCATGACCTGAAGGGATGTTGACTATGTTTCCACATCATCACCATTCCCACCTGAAGAAGATCCTCCCCCATCTGAACCCTATATTGGTGTTTTTCCTATTAGTGTCACCTATGGTCTCTTTCCCCCATCTCCTCCTGCATCCACCTCCATCTCATCTCCCCCTTTGATATCCTCCTCTTGTGCCCTATCCTCCTATGCAACCTCTCCCCTTTCTACCCTCCTTGGGGTTCATCCCATTGGCACTTCTCTTAGTAGTTTCCTTACTCATGGAAATACATATTCTCCAAACCCTCCCCTTTCCATCCCTACTCCTCTATCCCACACCACCTGGGCTCCTATCACCCTCACTCTCTCAGCCTCCATGGGTAAACCTATCCTCCCTTTTGGTTGTGTAATCCTAAACTAGGACAAGTACTCTTTAGTACTCCCTATGTCCACATGACCCCTACCAATCCTAGTGTACTAACTATATAGCCCTCCATGTTGTGATCAATCCCTTTCTATCAAGAGAAATCCCAAACTCGGAATGCCTCTCCCATGTGGTATGTTGGTACCATCTCTCTACATCCAGTACCCCATGTGTATGTTGGAATAACTGATAAAGAGTAATGAAGTAAAGGAAGTGATTGATAATATGTGTAAGATAAAGTGGTTTCGAGCATGATTTGTTGATGACATATGACAGGTATGGTTGAGCAATGATCAGTTATGGAATTGTCATTAATGTCAACTAATAACTTTATGAGCTACTCATGAAGATCATGGAATACCTAATGTGAATGGAAATATTTTGAGATGTTCTACAAAAGTGTTTGGAAACATTTTTTGATGTTACATGTAAAATCTTACCTTGTTGGGATCACCGATGAGACAAATTTAGCGGAGTTGATCATAGATAGTGAAATTGTTAAGACAACAACTAACAAGAATATGATGATTCTATCATTATGGTTGTGATTTTGATTTTTTAGATGTTTCTTTGTTTTCTTGAGGTTACCTAAAATTGCTAAATACTAATCCTACAACCACAACTCATTTTGAGAAAATATTTGAGATATTTCTAAGGACAAGCGGTGATATTTGGAAAATGTTAAGTTTCTAAGAGGATAACAATTTGATCAGTATTGGTGAAAAAAATTGATGTTATAGTCAAATTTTATTGGTTGAAATTCATTAAAGAATGTGCATGGAAAGCTGGAAATAATTTTTTAATGATTATATCATTGAGATGAGTGTCTAAAGATGATTTGAGCAAGAAGATTTATCAAGAAGGAAAATACTTGATGAAATAATTTAATTTCTTGATTAATTTGAAAATAAAAAGGTGCGGTCACTGAATTTAAAATTGGACGTACATATATGTGATATGAATCCAAGTGTATGGTCAGATTGAAAAGGTAATATGCTTTAGGGTTTTCTATGGCGGTGGAAACCTAAGAGAAAATAATGCAGTATAAGCTGAAAAAATGAGATGGTGAATGTGTTATTGATCATGTGTCGATGAAGAAGGAAGAAGAGAAAAAAGGTACAGTCCAGCCAAGTGTTAGAGATAAATGTGAAGAATGCTATTTGAGATATAGAGGATCTGATCAAGAAAAGGAAGTTATTATTTTTTTGATGAATAGAGACCTTTCAATTAAAAGAAATTAAAGATACATATTCACAAAAAAAAAGGCCGGGGGATATATTAAATCACCCCGCAGTGTTCAAACGGCAGAGCCGAAAATAGCAAGAACTATTCACCAAAAAAAACTAAAAAGGCCCTCAGGCCGCAAGAGCAGGAGCAGAGGGTGGAGGATCTTTTTCATCTGATCCTCACTTATCAGTGGGATTGGCAGGCTCATCCAGAAGCACCCAACCAGCTTCATCAGTATTTTCTTTTTCTTTTTCTTCTTCCACCCTAGGTGGGGAGATAGCAAGTGCCAAGCGGGGGAATTTGGAGGAGGTGGCTAGAAGCCAATCTCGCCCACGGTGAGCACCGAAACTAGGAGGAGCACCAGAAGGGGCTGACTGCGCCTGCGCATGTGACCACCTAGACTGCCGCGGAGGCGGAGAAGCCAAACGGTGCTACCAACCATCTCCGCCAACTCTCGGAGAGTGCTGGCGAGGGGCCCGGGATCATGGCTTGTGGGAGCGGTGCACAGAGGAGCTGCGCCCACGGTGGCGGCCTCTAGGAGGCGTACCCTCAGTAGAGATAGCATCCAGAGGCACCCAAGCCACTGTACAAGGAGCATTGCCCCAATGAGAGATCAGCTCCTGCAGGTGAGCCACCTCTAAAGCCACTTTATTAGCTTGGACTTGAATCTGCATCATAACATTATTACATATGCAAGCTTTGTTAAACATAGCAACATTAGTATCAAGAGAGCTGTGGGAAAATATAACAGCATTTCTATCTTTCCAAAGATTGAACAAAATCTCCATCCTGAAAGTATGCCAAATTTGGGTAAACTTGGAGGGGAGTCTAGGAGAGTCTCCTAAGACAATCATATGCCAAGAGAAGGGCTCAGGCTGGAAAGGTTTGAAAAAATCATGGATCCACTGCCAATACTGTTGAGCTCTCCTACAGAATCAGAAAATGTGAAGAAAGGTCTCAAGGTGACCACAAAACGGACAGCGAGGGTCATGAACTCCCAAATGTTTGAGCCTAGGGCCAACTGGGAGACCTTGAAACAAAAGACACCAAGCAAAGAGAGCCATCTTGGGTTCTGTAATGGTGGTCCAGACAGTATGGAAACAAGAGCTCCAGTGGGAAGTGGCCGAATGAAGATGCCATTTCTGGTTTAGAATATCCACCATCGGAAGATGCAGGGATAACCACCTATACCCAAGCCTTGGCTTGTAATTGCTGAAAGGCGTGGCAGGATACCATTTCCAATCCCTCCACCACGGCCTATTAGCCTGAATGCCAATCTTGTGGAGCAGATTGGTAGGAATGGCCGAAACCAAAAGATCAAAAGTCGGGCGATCAGAACTTGCCAGCCGAAATTGCACCTGCATATCCTCCCAAGATCGGAGCCCCATAGAGACTCTGGAAAAAAGATCCTTGGGAGTCCGAATGCCACGTTTAAAAAAATGCAGAGCACTAGCCCCTTGAGTTTTGGGCAAGGGTATACCCTGTATGAAGAATAAAGGAGACCACCAAAGATTCTGTTGATTGAAAGAAAGTCCATTATGAAAAGCATTACCATCCCATCGAAGCTAGGGCTTTATAGCTTCCCAGGCTTTCCAAATGCTCTTGATGAAAAAGGTGCCCTGGATTTGAACAGGTTCTCTCATAGTGAGCAAGGTTTGGAGACCAAGACCTTTCCAGGCGGGCCGGTGAACCGGAAACCTGGTAGAGATGTAATGTCTGACAAGAATTTTCCATGCCTCATCGCCAGAGAGAGCTCTAATAATCCACTTCGCACAAAGAGCAAGCCCTTGCTTCTGGGTGGAGAGAAGGCCCAAGCCTCCAGAGTCACAAGGAAGGCAGCAGTATTCCCAAGCAACCCTATGAAACCTATGACCATCCGCACCAGAAGCCCAAAGAAAATCCCTGAGCAGGCGCTCAAGCTTGAGATAAGAGGCCTTAGATGGAGCCCAGCAAGAAGAATAATAAACATGAGTAGCAGCCAGCACTTTCGAACAAATCTGGAACTTCCCTGCAAGAGAGAGCGATTTGCTAATCCAGTAGTGCAACTTTTTCTCAATTTTAGCAAGAACAGCATTCCATAAATCCACAGCAGAGCCATGAAAGGCAAAAGGGATGCCTAGGAAGTGAAAAACTTCTCCATGTTGCACCCATTTCTAGTTAAAGCTGGCAAGCCAGGGCGGATCTGGAAGAAAGGATTGTCTGAAACAAAGCATTTTGCACCATTGAATGGCCGATCCAGAGGCTTGACAAAAGGTGTCCAAGCATTGCAAGGCATTGGAGATGTTCTCCTCATCCTCAATGAGAGTGAGAAAGGAGTCATCAGCAAAATGGCCATTGACCAATTGGGAAGAAGAACCAGGAAGGGAAATGCCCCGAACCAACCCAGCAGAAACAGAGTTGGCAAGCAAATACCCAAAGCCTTCGACAGCAAGCACATACAAGGCAGGAGCCAGAGGACAACCTTGGCGGATGGATCGAAAAAGCCCAAAAGTATCAGATTGGGCCCCATTGATGGTAATGCAAGCAGAAGCATCTCCAAAAAGCATTTCCATAGATTGAAGGAAGTGCGGCCTAAACCCCAGAGCTTGAAGCATAGCCAGAATGAAGGGCCATTCTATGCGATCATAGGCTTTAGCAAAGTTAATTTTGAGGAACAGAGAAGCCTGTTTGGACTGGCGAGCCCATTCCATCCCTTCCCAGACCATTATGATGTTGTCAAGAATATACCTGGACTTAATAAAGCCAGTTTGCTCAGGCCGCACAATGAGGGGAAGGAGATGTCTGATCTTGAGCGCTAAAGCTTTAGCAATAATCTTATAAGAGACATTCAACAAAGTGATGGGCCTCCAATTGCAGATATCCTCCAGATCGCCAGACTTAGGTATGAATTTAATATTCCCTTTATTGATAATGTTGCCTAAACTTTTGTTGTGAAAAGCTTCCAGGTAGACTCTATGCAAATCAGGACCCACAGTATCCCAAAGGTGTTTGTAGAATTCACAGGGGAAGCCATCGCACCTTGGAGATTTATCATTGGCCATAGAGAAGACTGCCTCCTTGAGGCCTGATATGGTAAGCAATTGCTCACAGAAGGCACGCTGCTCAACCGCAAGGCGGTTTGGAGTAACAGCAATACAAGCCCTTAGAGCTTCATCCCAAGCAGCAGAATTGCCCTAGGAAGCAAAGACTTGCTCATAATGCTGGACAAAGGCCTGAAGAATGGTCGGGAGCTCAGTAAGAGTGTCAGGTCCTTACTTAATCTTTTGAATACTAGCATTGGTATGGCGAGCTTTGAGAGCCTGAAAAAACTCCTTGGAAACTTTGTTGCCAACCTCCAACCAATGGAGGCGAGCTTTGATTTGAGCACCACGAGTAGCATAGGCATCAGCAATTTGTTTCTCATGGTGAAGCTTGGCTAGCTTAAGCTAGATCTCTGTGTCAAAAGGGTTCAACGTAAGCACTTCAGAAGCGCTACACAGAGCCTTAGTGTTAGCTTCATAAGCACACTTTCTGTAGTAGGCTAGCTAACGGCCATAAATGCGAAGAAATCTCACAGTGCGGGTGATGGCATCATTCCACCATTGAATCCAGCCTGTATCACTATGGGGCCGAGGCTCAAGATTCCATATCTGCAGAATGTGTGACATAGTGGACTTGTGTGTCAGCACAGACGTGTTAAGAAAAAATTGCATCTGAGTAGCTCTCCTGGCTCGGGACTGCCAGGTAATGGAAAAATAAATGGGGAAATGATCAGACAAGGTAACATCTGTCAGAGGAATGACAGGTAAGCCTCGATCTTCAAAAAAAGAGAAAAAAGATTGAGCCGTTATCATAGCACGATCCAGTCTCTTGAATATGCGGTCAGAACCCGCTCGAAAATTGGACCAAGTATGCCAGACCCCACCCTGCTGACGGCGGTTAACATTGGGATCAAAAAGCCCCAATTTATTGCGCATGTGATACTAGGCTTCTCTCTCCCCAGCTTCCTAGCGAAAAGGAAAAATGCCCTCCTTATCAGTGGCCAGCTCAACCATATTAAAGTCCCCACACATAACCCAAGTAGCTGGAGGCAAGTTGTCTGCCAACCAGTACCATAATTGAGATCTTTCAAGAGCATCATTGGGGGCATAAACATTAATGATACCAAAAGAATGATTGTGCAAAGAAAGCAAAATCCAACTAACACGTTGCTTCGGGTCAGAACCATGAGCAATAACACAAGAATGCAGGTGAGGTGACAGAAAAGTAAACTCCACCTTTGCCAGCTTCATGCTGAGAAGAAAAAATAATGCCGTCCGGCCATATGACACGACAGGCAGAGTTAAGAAAAAATCCTAAAATTTTAACTTCTTGTAAACACAGCACGTCCAGAGACTAAAGTCTACGGCGAGTATCACGAACATAGTACTTTCTGGGGAGGTCAGTTAAACCTCGCACGTTCTAGGACAAAAAATTCATAAAAACTCCTGCATGGCTTCCTTGTCCTCAAGAGAGGAGAAGCTATTCTGCAAATAAGCTGGAACCAAACCAAAACTGGGGAGGAGTTCTCCAGAGGTCAACCACCTTTTATTCGGTTCTACCGTGTGGCCATCAAGACTGCAGGACCGGCACATAGTCTTGGAAGAGAGCACTGGAGCCGCTGGCGGCGCAGGCACCACTTCTGGAGTAGGTGGCACTGCAGCCGAGTGCATCCCTTGAGAAACAGGGTTTGACACAATAGGCGCCACTGGTGGCACATCACCTGGTGAGGAATGACCAATGAGCGCAACCGGAGACGGAACAACAGCTTTAGAAGCTGGTGGCATCTTAGGGCCTGAGGCATTCCTACCTTTATGCGTAATGATAGTCCATTCTTCTTTCTTTCCACCCTTGGTGGTTTTAGCCGACGCATCTTTAGGCGCGGGTTTCACCCGAGGGGTAACCAGGGGGCAGTCCTTGATCTTGTGCTCTACCGACTGACACTGATAGCAGGTGTTGGGTAGATTCAAATAGAGCACCTTCTGCAAGATGGTGAGAGCACCAATCTAAATTTCAACAGTATCCTTGAGGTCCCTAGAAAGGTCGACCTCAACATAGACCCACTTTTGGGGACGAGCATTGAAAAATTTGTCATGTTCCATGACAATGACTTTGCCTAGGGTCTTAGCAATAGACTCAATGAACGGCCAGCATGGAAAAGGGAGACCAGGGAACTCAACCCAAATAGGAACCTCTCGAGACCACCTCTGAAAAACTAGCAGGGAGGACCGGACATTCCAGGGACCACGGTTAAAAACCGTGTCTGTCTGAGAAGGGTTAGCAAACCTGAAAAGGAAAAAACCTTTGGTAAGATTTTGCACACCGTCAAGACAGACCCCATGAGGGGTCTAGCTCTTGTTGACCCAATCCTTGAGTATACTTTCAGAAGGAGTGCGACCCACAAAGTAACCAATCAGCATATGCTTTTCTAACCATTCACAAGCAGAATCAAACTCCTGAAGATTGAGAACAATATCAGGGTTACCTCATGGAAGACCTTCGGGATGAACTTGCGGGGATGTTTCTTCGGCGGAGGCGTCATGGCAGTCCGAAGCATCAACTTGAGCACCAGCATCAACTACTGGGCCGAAGTTGGCCGGGGCCATACTAAAGGCTAACCCTAATGAATCCCGCAGTAAATGTGGTATGACAGATGGAAAACTCAGAGCTGAAACATAGAAAGTACACCGTACCTTAAGTTCAACACTTCCAGGAAGTTATTATTTCACAGATCATTCTTACCTTTTTTTTCCTAACAGCTATAATAGAGGACTAGAAATCCTCAAGTAAGGTAGATCCTCATAGATCTTTATCGTATTGTAAAACTTGTATGGTGGCAACATAATAAGTGTTCCTAGTCCTCTCACAAGGTACAAGCTTGTTATGATATTTAGGTAAATCCTCTCACAAGGTTACATTTTTTCATGTATATGTATATGTATATGTGTTTCATAGCCTTTAATAAGATGTACTTTAGAAAAGTAAAAAATTGTGGGTACCATCCCCACCATGGTTTTTCCCTATTTTGGGTTTCCACGATACCAAAAATCTTGTCCCTTTGTGTTGGATATTTTGTAGTTGCACATTTATATTTAATTGTTGAGTTCCTTTTTTATTGGTTAAGTGAAAAGTATTTAAATGTTTAAATTAGTAGATTCTTGATTCAGCCCCCCCCCACCCCCCCCCCCCCCCCCCCCGCCCCCCCCCCCCCCCATCAATAATCTCATAATAGTAAGGTTAAGAATTTGTATCAGAGCTTTGGTCCTTGGAGAAGACGTTTAACAGCTTGAGGCAAAGATACTTACAAGGTGATGATAAAGGAAGGTCCTAAGTTCAACAAGGATAGTTATCCAGTGTGGTGTGGAAGGATGAAGTTGTACCTAAAAGGAATAGGTGATTAGTACTGGGATCGTGTGACTACAAGATATGTTCTTCCTAATGGAACCCTATCTACTGATCAGTTGAAGATAAAACAAGATTACACTTCAACTATGGAAGCAATAGAAATTACCTTATCAGATGTTGATTTTATCAATGTGGAAGAACTTGACACTTCCTATGACATGTGGGAGAAATTGAAAAAAAACTATGGAAGACATTTACATGTGCAAAAATCCAATGTAGATAGCTTAAAGGGAAAATTTGATGACATGAGGATGACTGAAGAAGATAAAATTGAGCAATATAGTCATATAATCGAGGAGGTAGTGAATGCAATCAGAGGAGTTGGTGCAGCTATCACTGAAGATGACGTGGTAAGAAAAATCCTGAGAACTTTATTGCCATATTATTTAATTAGATTTTCTGCTATACAAGAAGTAAGATCTTTAGGGACTTTATCGATTACTTTTGATTCATTGGTCAGAAATTTAATTACCTTTTAATTGAGAAAATATGATAATAGCATGCCTAGAACTGATGTAGCATTTAGGGCCTATCTAAAATCTAGAAGGAGTTTTGAGTCTACTATTCAAACTACTTTAGTCTCTTATGGAAGTAATATGGATGATATCTTTTTTGAGGAAAAAGAACAAGAGGAATTGGAAGCTTTGTTTTCCAGAAGATTACCTAGAGGAAAAGGAAAGTATAAAGTAAAATTACCCTTGAAATGCTTTGCATGTAGTAAGATTGGACATATTACATCAAGGTGCCCTGAGAACAATAAGAAAGAAAAGAAAAAGAGATATAAGGATAAAGGAAAGAAAGCATGTTATCTAGTTGAGGAAGGTGTTACAGATGATGAATCAGATAATATTGAGGATGTTGAGGAAATTATCATTTTTCTTGTGAAAGAAGATAAGATAGAAGGTAGTGATACTGCATTGTTATAAACTATGATCAAGAGTGAGAATTGGATTATTGACAATGGTTGCACACATCACATGACTGATAACAAGGAAAAATTCATTGAGCTCAAAGAATTTGATGGATGATCAATTAAGTTTGGTAATGAAATCCCATGTATGGTAAAAGATAAAGGCACAATAGTACTAAATGGCACTACAAACTATGATGATGTTTACTAGGTATCAGGGCTGAACTAAAACCTATTGAGTGTTTATCAACTACATCAAAAATAATTCGATCTAGAATTCAGTAAAGGAATATCAAAGATAAATAAAAAACAAGGAAATATGATTTCCACTGGAGAATGAACAAGACATAACTCATGCTACTTGAATCCATCTATCAAGAAATGTCAGATTGGAAAGGTAGAAGATAGCTAGCTATGGCATAAGAGGTTTTGTCATATTAATTTTGATAACCTAATCAAAGTCAGTAAGAAGAAAGTTGTTAGAGGTCTTCCCTACATACCTTGTGAAACTTGATAATGTTGTTTTTAAAGATTGCCAATTTGGTAAGCGTGCTAGTTCTACATTCAATAGTAAAGGATACACATCTAAGAATATACTTGATTTGGTGCATACTGATTTATGTCAGTCCTATGAGAACTCAAAGTTATTATGGAGACAGTTAATTTATGTTGTTCATTGATGACTACTCAAGGATGATGTGGTTGTATTTCTCAAAGATAAATTAGAAGATTTTCATATGTTCAATATTTAAAAAAGTAAGAGTGGAAAAGGAAACCGATAGGACTTTAAAATGCCTAAGGTCAGATAGAGGTGGAGAATTTACATCACATGAAGTTTTTGCCTACTGTAAAGAAGAAGGGATTAAAAGACAAATGTCTTCTCCTAGGACACCACAATTGGATGGAATAGTTGAAAGAGGAAATAGGACAGTGGATGAATGTGCTATGAATTTGATGATACAAAAGGGTGTTGCACAAATATTTTGGAGAGAAGTAGTTAGCACTGTTGTATACACCTTGAACTGAGTTTTGATCAAGAAAGGAACATGAAAGAAACCTTATGAACTATGGTATGGACCCACTCCCAATGTAAGTTATTTCAAAATAATTTGTAGTGGATATTTTATTAAGAAGGATGAAAGCATACAAATGTTTGAAGTTAAAAGTGATGAAGAAATATTTTTGGGGTATTCATCTAAGAGTAAAGCTTACAAATGTTTAAACAAAAGGAAAAATAAGATCATTGAGAGTGCTAATGTACAAGTGGATGATTTTTCTAATGAAAATGATGAAGCAAGAAGGAGTAGATCTGAAGAATACAATGGGATAACATATTTGCAACTGGCAATGGAAGATGAACCTACTGAACGAAATGAGCAAAGATAAAAGGAACAAGAAAATGATGGTACACCTATTCGGAATGAAGATGAGAAATAGGAATATGATCCTACCTTACCAAGGTATATTAATTTAAATCACTCTCTTGATAAAATAATTGGAGATAAGAATGTTGGAGTATCAACTAGAAGGAAAGCTAGAGAAAGAACTTTCTTACTCTCTAAATTTGAACCTAAAATTGTTCAGGATGCACTAAAAGATGATTGGTTGAATGAAATGAGAGAAGAGATAGAACATATAGAGAAGAATCAAACCTGGACTCTAGCATCCTGACTGGTGGACAAGAATGTGATTGGAACTAAATCGGTATTTAGAAATAAAATGGATGAAATAGGAGAAGTGGTTATAAAAAAGGAATAACTTGTTTGAAAAGGATATGCACAAGAGGAAGGATTGGATTATAGTGAGACCTTTGTACCTATTGCTATATTAGAAGGAGTGAGGATATTAATTTCTTATGTATCTTACATGAAATTCAAAGTTTATTAAATGGATGTGAAATCTTATTTTTGGAATGGTATACTATAAGAGGAGGTTTATATTAAACAACTTGAAGGTTTTGAGAAGAAGGATGGATAAGATCTGATTTTTAAACTAAATATGTCACTATATGGACTAATACAAGCACCTAGAGCGTGGTATGAGAGACAAAACTCATATCTTATAAAGACTTGATTTTTCAAAACAAGTGACAACACCAATGTTTACCTAAAGGTTGATGAAGAAAACAAGTTACTACTTGCTGATGATATAACATTTGGAGGTAATGATGACTTAAGAAGAACATTTGCTAAAAAAATGAGAAAGGAATTTTAAATATTAATGATAGGTGAGATCAAATACTCTATTGGCTTTCAAGGTTCACAACTTGATAATGGTATCTACATTAGTCAATCAAATACGTCAAAGAGATATTGAAGACTTTTGGACTTGAGGAATCTAAACCTGTTGGAACCCCAATGGTTATAGGTTGAAAATTGTCTCTAAGGATGATGAATCTGATGAAGTTGATCAGACTATGTATCAATCTATTATTGGAAAATTATAGTATGTTGTGCATAGTAGACTAGATATTGCACAAGCAGTTGGTTTGGTTGCAAGATTTTCAAAAAATCCTAAGGAAACACACTTGATTGCAGTAAAGAGGATATTCAAATATTTAAGAGGAACTATGGATTATGGACTTTGGTATGGTTACAAATTAGATTTTTTACTAAGTGTTTATACTGATGCCTATTGGTCTAGAAATGTGAATGATAGGAAAAGTACAAGTGGTGGAGCATTTATTTTGGGTGAAAGACTTATGGCTTGGACAAGTAAAAATCATAACTATATTTCACAATCTATTGTTGAAGCTGAATACATTTTTTTTTCTATCAATTACCCTCACGTGGTATGGATTAAGTAGTTACTTGAAGGTATTCAGGGAAAGGTGATTGAACCTATATTGTTATTCACTATGATAATACTAGTGCTATAAACATCTCTAAAAATATGGTGATGCACTCTAAGACTAAACATATTGCTATAAAGTGTCATTTTCTTAGAGAACAAGTTCAAGAGAAAGAGGTAAGATTGCAATACATTCCAAATAAGGAAAAAATTATTGATATATTTACTAAGAATCTACCTAAGGATAGGTTTGAATACCTGAGAGGTAAGTTAGGGGTCACACCCCTATCTGCACTTAACTAAGAAGATATTATATTGCATCAATCCTGGAACTTAATTGTTGTATCTTAACTTGGATTTATCTATTAGTGACAACTCTTGGAATAGGAGCGATTATGTTGAATGGAAAATTAGAGAGAAGATTTGAATATTAATAAACGTTTATGATGTTGATTGGAAACTTTAGCATTATTTTCAAAGGGGGATAATTTTCCATCAACACATTAGTACAGGTATTTGGTATATGTTATGAGCTTAATGAAGTTTACATCTTAGGGGGATTTTCTACACAGTTTGCAGAGATGTTGCTGCTACATAGATTGGACTCTAGGATAATTAATTGGGAGTTGAGAAGTTGAAGATGGAAATGAACTTGAAGAAGCTATGGATATGATCCATTTGTTACTCATATTTCTTTGGGACACACAGGTAAAGAGTTGAAGCTGTATGTGTTGATTTTTTGTGTTTCTATCAATGCCAAAGGGGGAGATTATTGGCATAACTAATGAAGAATAATGAAGAAAAGAAAGTGGTTGATCATATGTGTAAGGTAAAGTGGTTTAGAGCATGATTTTTTGATGAAATATGATAGGTATGGTTGAGAAATGATCAGTTATGGCATTGTCATTGATGCCAACTAATAACTTTATGATTTTTTGATGATGATTGTGGAATACATCATGTAAATAGAAATATTTTGAGATGATGTTCTACATAATTGTTTGGAAACATGTTTTGATGCTACATGTAAAATCTTAACTTGTTGGGATGACTGGCGAGACATATTTAGCGGAGTTGATCAGAGACAATGAAATTGTTAAGACAACAATTAATGGGAACATGATGATTGTATCATTATGGTTGTCAGTTTGATTGTTTAGATGTTTAGTTATTTTCTAGAGGTCACCTAAAATTTATAAATGCTAATCCTACAACCACGACTCATTTTGAGAAAATATATGAGATGTTTCAAAGGATAAGTAGTGATATTTGGAAAATGTTAAGTTTCTAAGTGGCTAACAATTTGGTCGGTATTGGTGATTTAAATTGATGTCATAGTCAAATATTATTGGTCAAAATTTATTGGATAATGTGCCTAGATAGCTGGAAATAATTTTTAATGATTATCTCATTAAGATGAGCATTTAAAGATGATTTGAGAAAGCTAATTTGTCAAGAAAGAAAATACTTGATGAAATAATTTAATTTCTTGATTAAATCCAAAAATAAAAAGGTGTGGTCACTGAATTTAAAATTGGGCATAGAGATATGTGATATGAAGCCAAGTGTATGGTTAGATTGAAAAGGTATTATGTTTTAGGGTTTTCTATGGCAGCGGAAACCTAAGAGAAAAGAATGCAGTATAATATATAAAAAAATGAGACAGTGAATATTTCGTTGATCGTGTGTTGGTGAAGAAGGAAGAAGAGACATAAAGGTCTAGTCTAGCCAAGTGTTAGAGATAAATGTGAAGAATTTTCTTTGAGCTACAAGGGATCTGATGAAAAAAGAAAGTTTCTATTTTGTAGACCATTCTTACCTATTGTTTCCTAAAAGCTACAGTAGAGTACTGGAAATCCTCAAGTGAGGTAGATCCTGACAGATCTTTATTGTATTGTAAATCATGTATGGTGGCACTATAATGAGTGTTTCAAGTCCCCTCACAAGGCTATCTCTCACAAGGTACAAGCTTGTTATGAGCTTTAGGTAAAGCCTCTCACAAGGTTACATTTTTGCATGTATATGTATATGCCTTTCATAGGGTAAAGCTTTTAATAGGGTGTGCTTCAGAAGACTACAAATTTGTGGGTGACATAAACAGTCATGGTTTTTCCCTAATTTGGGTTTCTACGATACCAAAAATCTTGTGTCTTTGTATTGGATATTTTATGGTTTCACATTTTCATTTAATTATTGAGTTACTTCTTTATTGTTTAAGTGAAAAGTGTTTGAATATTTAAATTGGTAGATTATCGATTCACCCCCACTCTAAGTAATCTCATCATAGTAAGGTTAACCCTGAACTATCAAGCCACTCAATCTATCCTATACTGCTCGATAATATAATCTCACTGCCCAATCAAAAATGTCAAGGTCATCACATAGGGAAGGTACATATGATCTTCTAGCCATGGCCCCACTCCCATATATGGACTCTATGTAATGACATCCCTAAGACCATCTAATATCTCCCTCCAATAATCTGTATCATCAATATCATGGTACGTAAGTGGCTCCCCCCATCTTTAGACCATTGGATGATCTTCCTGTCTATCTCTCCTACCTACTAGTTTGAACACTGCAATATGCTCCCAACCCCACACCCAGAGTAAAATAGAAAATCATATACTCCTACTTTGACCCTCCCCATCATGGTACACAATCTGGTGAAGATCCCTATATAACTCTACTAAGATCAAAGTACCTGATGTTGTGGGTACACCTACATCTACTATCTGCATGATCACATGGATTGGCGCTACATTCATGCTCGTCCCTCTCATGTTAGGGACAATATACCCCAAACTAGTCTGCACACCTAGAAGTACACTCACCTATCTATCGATGCTCTATCTAGGTGCCTATCCAACACTAGTTTTCTATGTCATAAGATAGGTGCAACACCTAGCCCCACCAATATTGTCACTACCTTTTGTCGAGTGGTATCTCTGACAATCACCTCAGCCCCTTGCATCAAAAACTGAAAGACCCGATAAATATCCTCCAAAGTGATAGTCATCTCCCCTATTAGTAGATGAAATATAGCATTCTTTGAGTGGCAGCACTTGTAGAATGTTGTGACCATAAAAATATAAACCCTCCTATGGGGAATCCTTGCTAGGTAACCTAACCCAATAGCTTCCACTTGCACCTACTCAGTAGGTGAGCACTAATTTTTTGCATATAACATTGTGGTCTATCTCTCTTGTGATATCAAGTATTCCATAAACCACTACAACTAGCCAACCAATTGGCATCAACTTCATTCTCTACATATCCTAGCCTATAATCATCCAAACCCATCCCCTTGACCTTGTTCCCCTCTTTTAATCACTTTCTAATGTAAGTTTCACATTTTTGCAACCTAGTTTCAGCTTTCCCATGATTCTTTTAAGTTCTCACAATCCCACATATGAAGAGTCACTTAACACATTTTTAACCTGTATCACTATGGGAACACAATCCCATAATGACCCTAACCTACCCCCAGCAACCCCCCATAGGATCGCATAATTTATCCCCAGTCCTAGCATTTTTCTCAGGGAATGTGATCCCGCAAAATGTTCTTTGTGGGACCGTGTACCTATGACAAATCCCTCCACCCTACCCAATTTGGCATTCCCACCAATCGTTCCATTTTCCTACTCTGCCCATCTTGAGTCCATTTTCCATTTTCCTACTCTACCTTACAAGATTGTGATCCCACAGATCTTGAGGTTGATCCCTCTAAACCGGAGCCTACGAGACCGTTAAATTCAACCTACAACTGGAGTCAAAATAAAATGCAAAAATTATGAAGCCAAATTTGAGGTCCTACTTGTCTATTTGGGGACCGGTGCTATCATACACTCCTCATGATCTCTAGTCGGTGCCTCAATTGTCCTCCTCTCGTGAATAATACATGTTGTCTTAGAGCTCAAAATCAAAAGGTCTCCTAAGCTCCAATGTGCAAAAGTGAGCCCCTTTCTACCCCCTTGGCCCCTATATAGGCCTCCCTTCACCCCCCTTTTGTCTTTCCCCCCTCAACACCCATTTTTCACCAAATTTCTTCCCAGGCCCCTGATTTTCTGCCCATATCATATTAAATTAACCTATTTCTCCTCCTTATCCTTTCTCATTGGCCCCTTTTCTCTTGAGGGGGAATCACGCAGTCTAACCCTCTTATCCATATTTTGGGGCAACTTTGTTGCTTGATAAATCTTCGTGTCATCTATTATTTAAAATATCTTCAAAATAATATTATTTTAACACTGTGTGGAAGAGGGGCAAAATGTAGACACCTAAATTTGATTATATAATTAAGTAATCTTATTTAGTTCTCTTCTAAGGCATTGTTAATTAAATATTAATATCTATTTAATGTATGTCATCCCCCTAGTTAATTTAATTAATTAATTAACTATAGTCCAATTAATTATGTAAATGACAACCCATTGTCTGATAATTAATTAAACCCCTAATCCTCTATTAATTTGAATAAATACATATAACTTTATTTAAATTAATTCTCAAAATACTTCTTTTTTATTAAATAACCATCATTTAATCAATTAGAGCACATGGCTCCTAACTTTAACCCCTAGCCTAACCTATCTCAACCAACTAACTCCTAGTTCCAACTCAACCCAACCCACTCACACATACTAATCCTTCTTAATTAGATAATGACCCATGATTAGCTAATCTAACCCTCCACCCATTCTCTCTCCCCCCATCACATCCTCCATAATCTTCAACTTTCCTCCTAATCCAAAGCCTAATCACCCCTTAAACATTTATGTAATCATAATCCATGGATCAAGAAATCCTAACCCTCACCCAAGTCAACCCTTATGTCACATCCCCCACTCCTCAACTAAATGCATTAAATGTCAACCTTAAATTCTCTTACATTCATCTTACACACTCCATCCATCTCTTACATTCTTGTCCCCTCTCACATCTCCCAAAATGATCACATTCCCCCATTATTCCAAATCTCTCTCCTTGTGACACTTGTTACAATGAGAGCCATTCGAGAAAGCACAATCCATGTGCTCTCTCTCTCTCAAATGCATCTCCACCCTTCCTCGGGTTTGCATCTTGACCATCCATTCCACCTCTCTTTGACCTATAAATTGAACCTTTTACTCCTTCATTTTCATCCACCATCCATGCAAAATTATAATACCCATTATAGAGCCAAGAAAAAACACATCCATAGCCTCATAATGCCAAAATCATCCCAAACTATTTCCATCGAGGCTTGAGCAATCCTTTTGAGCACACACACCCAACCTTGGGGAATGACTATTCAACAAAGGAGGGCTTCCACCTAGTTAGTGAGGTTTGCATACTCTTTAGGCCATATTTTAAGTTATTAAGCTTTCTTTTGAGTCCAATCTTAAGTGTAGCATTTGTCTTAGTTTGTCAATGTTTTAACTCGTTATTTCATTCTTTTCGCACTAGTTTGTTGCTTACACTACTAGTAGCAAAAGATAAACCAATAGAGCCCAACAAAAAATTATAGCCAAATAAAGGAGACCAACAAAAACAAGATCACAAACCCACACAACTATAGAAGTTCTTTTAGAATTTTAACAGCGTACAGATTCTTGTCTATAACCTTTTCATGCATATCCATGATATCATGGATAATTTGGTACTAGTCAGCATTACCTTTAGAATGGCTATGAATCTTAGCAAAAGACATTGCAAAGGAATTGAGCCCATTTTGGGTTGATCATGAGCAGGAACCTTGTCCTCACCAACAATAGAAACATTAGAAAACATGACCTTACCCTTCTTTGTAGCACAAACTTTAAACACTTGAACTTTTTCATTGAGCATTACGAGCCCCAATACCTTTAGAAAAAATATTATTTAATTTATAAAATACTAATTGTTATATTTATTATTTGAATCTCTTTAAAAAAAAATTATTACTACCAAAACAATAATATAGACAAAGTAGAAATATCCTTGTAACCATTACTTATTTGAATACATTTAGTTACTAAATTCAACTTTAAATAAATATTAAGTTCTTAAAAATTTTATGTTAAATATTTCTTCCAATGAATATTGAAATTGCAATATACTAATTATATACAATTTAGATATAGGAGAGTCTCAATATATTCCCACATATATTTTACAATATCTTCACACATATGTTTTGGAAATGACAAAAGGATAGCAAATTTACTTGACAAGACCTTAAAACACCTGCTGTAAGGTCCCTTAGAACTACCACACTTTTCCACTATTACAAAAACTTCAAATCATTTCATTTAATTCTCATATAAAAGTTGTATAATGCCAAAGTACACCAGACCAAATTGAAACAGGATGGGGTTGAGTTAAATTTCGAAAAATGAGAAATACAACATCATGAAATTTTTACCATCAATTCTTCATGATCTATATACAACACATAACATCAAAGATTGAAACGGCGGTGTCTCTGTTGGCGAGAACACAGGCGGCAGAAGGATTCCATACCATACAAACCAATATATACATAATTTACAAACGATCCCTGACAAGATCAGAAACCAAACATTTAACCATTCTATTCGAATCTGGCATATCTGAGGTATAAACATTATAGATGTCATGCAAATATCGTCACTGCAGAAACAAAGGCAATGGTAGCACATCCCAGTGCGATTTGGGCCACAAAACCACAAATCCTCATCACCGTCTTAATACCTCTCTCTGAAATGTTGTTCATAGCCATGACCTGCAAAAGCACCAAAGTCGACACCACCCCAAGTGACGAAAAAAAGCTGAGTGTGTTCATCACTACAAATATCACAAACCCCACGCTCTCCATCGCTTCTTTCGCGGCTTCCAAGCCAAGCTTCTTTTCAAGTCCAATGGGAACCATAAATATGCTTAGAAAGCTCAAACATACCACCATCGTAACCATTATCAAAAGACCATCGACGTCCTTTGCCCTCCAAGTTTCTTTACTATGATGCCCACTGTATCTCACTAATGACTTTGATTCCATAACTTGAGGAAATGCTTTCAGATTTCTGGGAAGATGAAAAGGTTGAACCATTAGAGCCCTGTCGGCGCAGTGCAATGCAAGATCAGGTTGTTCTTCCCTTTATTAATTTTCATGGTATTAAGAGGGACAAGGATGGTTTCTATGTACGTCTGTCATACGTTGAATGTCGGTGGGACTACACTTTCCTCGCAACAGTCCATTTCTCTCCGCGGCTAAAACGCGTTTTTAAGCCACCTTCGCGAAACTTTCCAACTTGAAATTTAGTAATGCCTTAGCCGTACCATTTTTAATTTTATTTAATTTTATTATATTTATTTTTTATTTTTATATAGCTAAATAAGGGGTCGAAGTTGAAGATTTATATTAAAAGATAAAGCATATGGCAATCATAAAAGATACAAAGAGTTTCGAAGTTGTCAACAATCAGATCAAAACAACTATTATCTACTCTATTTAAATTCATTAACTAGAACAAGAACTAATTTAAACAGAGGGTTAAAAACTAAGCTTTGAACTGAAGATTCTGAAAGACACTATCTGCAAAGAAGGCAGTCATGCTGCATATACAAAATAAAACTATCTAACAACCTAGACTAGAAATGTATTTTGATCAAACAAGCTAAACTATGATGTTATCAATTTAAAACATAGTTCCCAAACACAAACCTGGTGTGTACTCAAACCCGACTCAAGACTCATCAGAAACTCGACAACACTTGGCAAAGACTAGGTTTCTTGGCAATCTTTCCTAGGTCGAGTTTCTGGAGAATCCTAGGCCCATGAGACTCAACCAGTGTCACTGAACTTAGAACTTGCCAGGACTTAGAGAGTCTTGGAGAGTCTAGGAACTATGGTTTAAAACCAACAAAAATAATTAGTTGTACCATATGTTGATCACAGTCATCTTTCTTTTTAAATCAATTTGTTTTTAACTTCAAGTACTGTCAATGTAAGGATCATAATGTATCGTTGCAGATTTTTTAATTAATTAATGAAAATAAATAATAAGTATTTGTACTTATTGAAGATTCAAGAGATGTGTCAATAACATATCAACAATAAAACATTTTTGTAGATTATTTTAAATATATAAAATTATATAATTATAATAACATTACAATATGATAAATTAATATCATAATAATATTATTAAATTATACAATTGTACCATTATATTAGAATTAAATCATAATATGTTATTATTGTATTAAACTATTACATTATTAATAATAATGATGATTAGATTTAATGAAGGTTATTGTTAAAATTAAATAAGGTTTACTTTTTATTAAATGATTGTGGTAAGGGTTCAAGATGATTTAAGATTTAATAATGATTAATGAAAAAGTAAAGATCAAATTTGAATCACATTTATAGTTAAGATTTGGGTTTGAGTAAGGGTTGGTATTATGTTTATGATTAGTTTGACGATTGATTTTGGGATATGGTTAGGTTTATGATTGCACAATAAAGTTTGGGTTAAGCTTATGATTATGGATCAATTAGTTTACATTAATTTTGGAGATTCATTCAATTAGAGGTAGTAGCATACCTATATTAAAACAACCAAGCTAAAATATATCAAGACATATCATTGTGAAGAAGATCCTTAATAAGTATATTGAATACAATATTATATTTTTTAATTTTAAATATTGTAGTATAATATTATTGAAGGATATTTAATATAATATTGCATTTCTTTACTAAGTGTATGGTAAACTTTTTAACATGACTAGTGATGTTGGCATGACACATCCTTCAGGTCCACGTGGAACACTTTTGGCCTGGAGCTATGAACTAGTGAGGCCAAAAGTGGGGGACCTCATCCCCTTATTACAGAGTTGAGGCCCAAATTTGTAAGCACATTGGATCAATGAAGGCACAAGCTAGCAATCATATTGGCCAACACCAACACTTAACCAACACATTAAGTGGTGAACCCTAATATAATATGACATTTAATCTTTTGTACATAATATTAATTGTTTTGTTGTTGATGTCTTCTTTTGTCCAAAGCTTGTACCACTAGGCCTCATTAATAAGTTGTATAATTTTATATTAATATTATTTAGTAATATAATATTATTATAAATAAATTATTATTGAATATTTTAAAGAAAATTATTTTTTTGAGATTATAGTTATCCATATCAAAATTAAAGTAATATTAATTATCTATTTCTAAAAAAAAAGAACTATATTAAATTACGTACCTAATACAAATAGATTATATAGAATTATATATTAATTTTACTTGATTGATAAACTGTTTATTTTATATACAGATAAGGAAATTTCCAATTTTTCTCTTTTTTCCCTTTTTGCTTCTTCATATGCTTGAAAGGTTAGATTTATAAATATCTTTCTTTTTTTTCCTTTTTGTGTGCAAATCATTAAAATTAAAATAAATCTTAATTTTTAAATGATAATAATTAATTAGGTAAATAAAATTAAATATTTATTTGAAAAAAAATAGAAAATAATCATCACAATAAATTGGAAAATCAATATTAATTTTTAGATTCATATTAAATTGGATCTCCAAAAAATATAAGTAATGCATTTAGAAACTATGGTTGTACAAGATTTATTGGAAATAGAAAATCCATAATGAAAGTAGTAGACAAAGTGTCCAAAAATTAGAAACATCTCTCTCTCTCTCTCTATCTCTCTCTCTCTCCTACACAAACACATAATTGTAGGCATGTTTTGAGGATTGCAAGTAACCTAGTTATAGGTATCAACATAAGACCTATGATTGGTATTTTAAATCCTTTTGAAAAGGAGTTTATTCCTGTAACGCCCCGCCAGGCAACCCAAGAGGACAAGACATAAAACTTCTATAAAATGAAAGTAGTGAATTTTTTATTAATTTATTTATTTATTTTAACTAGAATAATATTCATCATTACACTTCATATTTCTAAAAGAAGAAATAATTTTCTACTACTTGAATGTAAGATTTATACAACTTAAGTCCTCCCGGGTTCCCTAACGTCGCTACCTAAGCAACATCATATAAACCATTTACATGCATAAGATATTCACAGAATCATGAGCTTAAAAGATCTACATTCATTTTAATGCACCAAGTTAAATGTCCCTAACTTATTTCTTTTATTAAACATAGGTTAATCATCCAACATCATTATTCCTTTTATCAACTCATTCCATAAATTCATATTGATTTCATCTACATCTACTACCCTTTTTATCACTTTTCTCTAATAATTTAGGTAAGAGATTAATATTCATTAAGGTAGGCATTATCCTAGGTATTTCATTAACATGAACCAAGTATTAACATTATAATCAAGTTACTATTTTATTGCATTGTTTCATAACCATTCATTGTTAATAATTCCAATCACTAACCTATCATTTCTCAATAATTTCCTTGGATCCTTTCATCAAGAGAGAATACATTATTTTTGTGATACATCATTATATATAACTATATTTAAGATTATTTCCTTTACATATGGACAACATAAGAGGATAGGAGAAATAACATAAACACTTTCTTTTAATGCTAGTAACATGTCTAATATTCCACATTATTTTCCCTTTCTTTTACCTAGAACTACCCATTCCCTTATGCATTGCTTTGAATTGAGATTACATCAATACTAAAAGACTCCTTTTAGGAGATTAAAAATTACATGAATTCAAATACATAAGTACATCTCAACATATTAAAATATCCAATAAGAAATCTTCAACTGCAGATCTGGAAAGGAATATGTGCTAGGATCATCCAGAGAATCACGAACAATACCTCGATATAAATATTAACCACCCAACCACGTGGAACCAATAGGCCCACTCCCCCGAGCTAGGAGATAGAACCAAAGGCCTATACAAGAGGTAACAACTAGAAAATTCCTAAGGTGGTGATAAAAGTTCTCCAAAGTCACAACAAAAAGGAAAAGACAAGAAGACCACAAGGAATACCAGAGGCATGATCAAATTTGATAAAGACTCTAGGCTACAAGCTAGGTGAGTGTCATCACATAGCCCTCACCCCTTGGGTTGTCCTGGTACTAGCCACTCTTGGCCCCGGCCCCCAAGTAGGCACATGCGGAACCGAATGCCTCTCGTACAGACAAGGTCATTCAGTTGTACCTACGCATAGGTACCTTCTCCCACTCCCATCCTTAGTCTTTACTAGCACTAAAGGCATGGGCGAGGCATAATTAATCTTGATTAATGTGTAATTTCCCATTCCAATAATCTCCCATTCCAAATTCATTTATTTAGGTTATCACTTGATTAAATAACTCATAGTAGGTTATCCTGGTACTAGCCACTTAGGGCCCCGACCCCTCACTATGAGCCACTCACCTAGTGTACTTAGGTTCCCTAACATACATATAAAAATCATAAGAACATAATAGATTCATCATCAAGAATTCATATCAATTCCATAACAACATTTGATTGAGTTTAGGAAAACATATGTTGTCCCTAGTCCACTTGACAACCCTAAACCCAATATGGCATTCAGAATGTTCCAAACATATAAGAAGACATCCAAGTGATATTATAAACATATTCAGAGTATACATAGATCCAATTAACCAAAAACAAATTCTAATAGCCTCTGGTAACCATACGAAACCTTAAAACTTAATGATGTTCTTAAATTGAATTATTTCAAGCAAGGATTAAATGCAAAGAATAGTCATCATAGAACAGTCATCCATATCTTCCACAAAACATAAAATAAAGGAAATCGCTTCGGTGGAGATTTAGATAACATAATTATGGACTCTTAATTTTATTTTTAGGAAGATCCAACGGTGGGAAAGAAAGTTATGACTTCTGGTTTAAAACAGAATATTCTGGTTAGGGTTCAGACCTGCCTTCACTAAAACGGTTGTAATTTTCACAAAACATAATTAAAATTCACCAAACTAATTTAAAATGAAAGATAAGACTTAAGAGAATCTCTGATATCAAATTTAGACTTTTATATAATCATATCAGCCTGTAGCATACGAATACATTTGACAGAAAATTCAGAATCAAGAATGGACAGGCATAGTCTGCCAAAATGTCAAAAATAAGGCATTAATTCGACCCTAAAAATAAAATTAGAGAGATACCCATTTGAGATCTATGAATTTTACTTCCAGAAAATCAATTTAGTAAAACCATAGATTCAATTTAAATTGTTATAATAACAGATCTCCAAAAATGGGTTGCTAAAAACCCTAGGAAAACACATGCCAATTCTTACAAACAAAAACTTAAAACTTTAAAATAACCATACAAATGAAAAGTACAGATATAATAAATAATGATAATATATAAATAGATCCATAATCTATCAGAGACATAAAGTAACTAAAATATTCAATCCATACCTCATGTCCTACGAAGGTTGAATCGAAGGAGGAAGGAAACAAAAGAGAAGACAAATCCAAACTTGAGATGCATCCTTCAAACCCTATCCACTTTCAGAAATCTCCATGAAAGAAAGAATTAATTTCACAGCAAAGAATCCCTCTCTCAACTACTGAAATTCTCACAAAAATATCTCTCTCCCAAAAGCAAAGATAACCAAAAATTCTTAAAGACATATGCTTACAAACTCTCCTTCACATCTCCAAATTTTCTCTCCAAAATCTCCATGAAAAGTAAGGCCATCCTCTCCTCAATGCTTCAGCCCCAAAATCCCCTCCCTTCAAATGAGAAAGTAGTGCATATAAATAGATTTCCAAAGGTTGAGAGGAAAAGTAACCAATTCCCAACTAACTCTTAACTAAAGGGTATTATAAAATAACTTAATATCATACAACTATATTACTCAAATATACAATAAAAGATTATTTGTATTTATTCATACACACATGTAATATTATCCTAACATATATGCATATGCCATCATTAATTACATCAATATCTATATATATAACCTATCCTCATTATTAATAATTAACAATTGAGAATAATATACCTCGCATTATTTAATATTTAATTATTAATAATATTATACTTTACATTAATCCCGAAATATACACCATCAACAATATCTACAATAATTAACATATAATCACATATAAATTATATATATATATATATATATATATATATATATATATATATATATATATATCTAAATACATATATGTGTGCACCCATATATATATTTCCATATACATATATATATATATATATATATATATATGCCAAATACCAAACACTATAATCTATAAGATTATGAAGTAATAGATCACAATATTATTACCTATTTATAATTACTATAGGATATAACACTGAGGTAGAATAAAATCACATGCCTCAAAATAAATCTAATCATCGAAAGAGGCCATAAAAATCAACTATGAAACATATTGAGAAAACTATAAGATCAAACAAGGTCAACCAAAGTCAACAAGGAAAGTCAAGCCAAACTCCTGAAACACAACATAGAAAGATTAACTAAGAATCATACCAAGAAGGAGAAATAAATAAAATGAGTAAACAAATCATACAACCAAATGGATTCAAGTGGCCACAAGGCACTAACTACAACCATGCCCAACCGGGTGCGTTGGATCTAGGTTTTTGACCCAAAGGTTGACTGACAAAGAAGGAACCCTAATATTCTCAAATTGGAACAATGACAAAGGAAGACTCATGTAGGGGCCTTAGTACTATCTCCATAACAACAACCATCGAGGATTTGAGGGCATGCTCAGACCTGTGAAGCCAGGTGAAGTCGATGCCCGATACCTGCAAGCCTGCATCACAAAGAAGAAATACATATGCACGGATATACGTATAAAAGAAAATATTGCAGACAGATGACCAGGATCGATACATCGTGTGGACCTCAGCTATGTGAGTAACTACGACTTCGTCTTGAATCATGAAAACACATCATGTATATATATACACTCAAAGCATGTAGCATCATCATAACAAAGGTTAGAATCTCAAGCATTGTGTTAGTCTCTTATCAATACTAATAATAAATCAACATAATCAAATCATCAAGTGAGATACAAGATTCATCCAAAGTAACCTTAATAGAAGAAAATATAAATAACCACTTATATATATCTATCAAGTACATATCATATAACATCCTAACTATGTTCATAAAGGTCTTGTAGGTACTCAATACATACATGGAGATAAATACATACAAAAGTGATACCTTTAAATAGTATGTCTGATATTAGAATCATTGAGTACTAGCTTATGAAATTATTATAAACAACTATAGGAATAGATCAAACAAGTATCGTGTACAACTTAAGCTATAAGAAAACATCGAAGGATCTTAATTCTTTCAAAAACATAAAACTTATATTAGGGTTAGAGGGGTATTACATCTTCCCCCACTAAGATTCGACTTACTCCTGGAAGTCGGGAAGGTGAACTATATATTGCACATTAGCTAACAGAATTGTAATATTACTATTCTAGAACCTCATTTAATGACTGCACACATACTTCTCCTATCAAGAGTTTTGGTAAATTCTATCTTATTACAACTTTAGGGTAGATTAACTCAGTTCAATTAGTAATGACTTTTAAAAAGAATTAACTATGTGATTCTATCACTTTATGCAGTAAGTTTGTTAACAAGATACTTGAAATTACATAAAAATTATTGTTATCAAGTTGAAACTCTAAGGTATTCATGTTTACTCACTAATATCAATATATTATGAAATTGCATGTTTTACTAACTGAGATTATCACTTCCTTTCACAATATCAAAGTTCCTATCTATGGTAACTAGTATAAAAAGAAAGAAATAATTTATGATATATTTTCCCTTTTGAGACATAATCTAACCCTACATAATACAACCTGTGAGACCTTATTACAAATAGGGTCCAAAATTTGTGTCCCTTATAAGCTATGAATACCAAACATAGAGAGGTATGTAACATTTATATTTGTTATGATCATGAAGGGAATACATCAAATAATTTTTATTTACTTTTGTAATCATGAAAATAAAACAATCTAGATACTTGAAACTTACCATTTTCATTAACACATAATTTTATAAGAAATATTCCTTTCCATCAAAGCTTTAAGTAGAATTCCAATGACATAGGACACACAAATTTTACAATATACATATTCTAAGTCATCTTTCACAATAGTTGTAGTGCTTGATTTTCAAAAACACATTCACACCCTAGAGGAGATCTAAACAATTTATAATTTATTGCACTATTATTCATTAAGTTGGGATCCCTTCTTAAAGCTTACTATTTATCTATGCACTTTTCCCTAATTTGCATGTCAGGAGGTTTCCATATAGCATTTACTTAAGAGTTATTTCAAATTCTTTATTTCATAATGATCATAGATCCATTAAGAGAGAAAGAAGTATACGAGTCCTACTACTATAACCACAACATCTAAATTAATAACATTAACTACTGTACATAACTTTAATTTATACCCTTTACCTATTTGAAACATTACCCTCATACACTTTAAAATTTTGAGATAATATCAGTTCTAAGTAGAAATTGAGTAAGGTACATTTCTATAACATTTATTTACCACAACAACTCCTTATTCATAGTTTTTCAATCACTTAATGTTGTTAATTTCTTACTGCTATGGTGTTGATCACAATGTATACAAAACATGAATTTGTTTCCAAAATACCCATCTAGGATCCTAACTATTCACTAGGCATTTTGCAAGACATATATTTAATAAAAACACTTCTATCATTAGTACAGATAATCCATCATCGCACATACTCTTCCCTAAAATTTCTTGATTATGTTATCTTAAATCATTTTTGTGCAATTTAATAAGATATGCAGAAAGGATATAACTTCTTACCAAGATAGGAACAAAAATTCCTCTTCCTAAATGAAAATGTGAATTATAGCCTATGATAAAATCTTGGGGACATAGGTCCTTCACCCAAGGGTTTCCTAATTGAGTATTTACAAATTTTTCTAATATATTATTGCCTTGTCTAAACAATTTTAGTCATGCAAAACTTATTTCTTAAGAGGGAAGAGAGAGAGAGAGAGAGAAATACATATGACAGTAGATTATTTGTTCCTTATTTATTTTTTTATTTTTTCACTTCTTTCCTAGGTACATATTATTAGCCATGTAATTTAATTATTTTCCTTTTAATCCTATCAAGTACTACCACAATCATTTCTTTCTTTTAAGGATCTAAAAAAAAATCTATTTCTAAGATACCTTGAGTAGGATAAAATTCAACTAGGTATTTGTAAGAAGATAGAGTGCACAACATTATATTATAGGTAGGATCAGGGGGTAATATTATCTACGATCATAATTAAGATTCAAAACATTTAGTATCCTTTAACTTTTGACCCTTCTAGGGATACCATTACCTTTTAAGAAAACAAAAAAAATCTCAAGAATTCTTCGCCATTCCATTAATATTATAGGAAACATACACTTAACACATCATTGATTTCATTATGCAAAAACATAAGTAATTGTTAGAATATAACTCAATCATAGAGGAATAGGTGTGCCCTTGTAAGACAATACAACATGAGAACACGAAATGTAGCCTTCGTTTCCTAAGATTCAAGTTTTAGCATAACAACATAATCCAAAAAGAGACAAAGTGAAGATACTCAAGGTTATGCATAGGTGAGCTATGAGTCCCAGAGTTCCCAGTGTAGAAACCTAGGGCTCTGATACCAGATGTAACGCCCCGCCAGGCAACCCAAGACGACAAGACATAAAACTTCTATAAAATGAAAGTAGTGAATTTTTTATTAATTTATTTATTTATTTTAACTAGAATAATATTCATCATTACACTTCATATTTCTAAAAGAAGAAATAATTTTCTACTACTTGAATGTAAGATTTATACAACTTAAGTCCTCCCGGGTTCCCTAACGTCGCTACCTAAGCAACATCATATAAACCATTTACATGCATAAGATATTCACAGAATCATGAGCTTAAAAGATCTACATTCATTTTAATGCACCAAGTTAAATGTCCCTAACTTATTTCTTTTATTAAACATAGGTTAATCATCCAACATCATTATTCCTTTTATCAACTCATTCCATAAATTCATATTGATTTCATCTACATCTACTACCCTTTATATCACTTTTCTCTAATAATTTAGGTAAGAGATTAATATTCATTAAGGTAGGCATTATCCTAGGTATTTCATTAACATGAACTAAGTATTAACATTATAATCAAGTTACTATTTTATTGCATTGTTTCATAACCATTCATTGTTAATAATTCCAATCACTAACCTATCATTTCTCAATAATTTCCTTGGATCCTTTCATCAAGAGAGAATACATTATTTTTGTGATACATCATTATATATAACTATATTTAAGATTATTTCCTTTACATATGGACAACATAATAGGATAGGAGAAATAACATAAACACTTTCTTTTAATGCTAGTAACATGTCTAATATTCCACATTATTTTCCCTTTCTTTTACCTAGAACTACCCATTCCCTTATGCATTGCTTTGAATTGAGATTACATCAATACTACAAGACTCCTTTTAGGAGATTAAAAATTACATGAATTCAAATACATAAGTACATCTCAACATATTAAAATATCCAATAAGAAATCTTCAACTGCAGATCTAGAAAGGAATATGTGCTAGGATCATCCAGAGAATCATGAACAATACCTCGATATAAATATTAACCACCTAACCACGTGGAACCAATAGGCCCACTCCCCCGAGCTAGGAGATAGAACCAAAGGCCCATACAAGAGGTAACAACTAGAAAATTCCTAAGGTGGTGATAAAAGTTCCCCAAAGTCACAACAAAAAGGAAAAGACAAGAAGACCACAAGGAATACCAGAGGCATGATCAAATTTGATAGAGACTCTAAGCTACAAGCTAGGTGAGTGTCATCGCATAGCCCTCACCCCTTGGGTTGTCCTGGTACTAGCCACTCTTGGCCCCGGCCCCCAAGTAGGCACATGCGGAACCGAATGCCTCTTGTACAGACAAGGTCATTCAATTGTACCTACGCATAGGTACCTTCTCCCACTCCCATCCTTAGTCTTTACTAGCACTAAAGGCATGGGCGAGGCATAATTAATCTTGATTAATGTGTAATTTTCCATTCCAATAATCTCCCATTCCCAATTCATTTATTTAGCTTATCACTTGATTAAATAACTCATAGTAGATTATCCTGGTACTAGCCACTTACGGCCCCGGCCCCTCACTATGAGCCACTCACCTAGTGTACTTAGGTTCCCTAACATACATATAAAATCATAAGAACATAATAGATTCATCATCAAGAATTCATATCAATTCCATAACAACATTTGATTGAGTTTAGGAAAACATATGTTGTCCCTAGTCCACTTGACAACCCTAAACCCAATATGGCATTCAGAATGTTCCAAACATATAAGAAGACATCCAAGTGATATTATAAACATATTCAGAGTATACATAGATCCAATTAACCAAAAACAAATTCTAATAGCCTCTGGTAACCATACGAAACCTTAAAACTTAATGATGTTCTTAAATTGAATTATTTCAAGCAAGGATTAAATGCAAAGAATAGTCATCATAGAACAGTCATCCATATCTTCCACAAAACATAAAATAAAAGAAATCGCTTCAGTGGAGATTTAGATAACATAATTATGGACTCCCAATTTTATTTTTAGGAAGATCCAACGGTGGGAAAGAAAGTTATGACTTCTAGTTTAAAATAGAATATTCTGGTTAGGGTTCAGACCTGCCTTCACTAAAACGGTTGTAATTTTCACAAAACATAATTAAAATTCACCAAACTAATTTAAAATGAAAGATAAGACTTAAGAGAATCTCTGATATCAAATTTAGACTTTTATATAATCATATCAGCCTGTAGCATACGAATACATTTGACAAAAAATTCAAAATCAAGAATGGACAGGCATAGTCTGCCAAAATGTCAAAAATAAGGCATTAATTCGACCCTAAAAATAAAATCAGAGAGATACCCATTTGAGATCTGTGAATTTTACTTCCAGAAAATCAATTTAGTAAAACCATAGATTCAATTTAAATTGTTATAATAACAGATCTCCAAAAATGGGTTGCTAAAAACCCTAGGAAAACACATGCCAATTCTTACAAACAAAAACTTAAAACTTTAAAATAACCATACAAATGAAAAGTACAGATATAATAAATAATGATAATATATAAATAGATCTATAATCTATCAGATACATCAAGTAACTAAAATATTCAATCCATACCTCATGTCCTACGAAGGTTGAATCGAAGAAGGAAGGAAACAAAAGAGAAGACAAATCCAAACTTGAGATGCATCCTTCAAACCCTATCCACTTTCAGAAATCTCCATGAAAGAAAGAAATAATTCCACAGCAAAGAATCCCTCTCTCAACTACTGAAATTCTCACAAAAATGTCTCTCTCCCAAAAGCAAAGATAACCAAAAATTCTTAAAGACATATGCTTACAAACTCTCCTTCACATCTCCAAATTTTCTCTCCAAAATCTCCATGAAAAGTAAGGCCATCCTCTCCTCAATGCTTCAGCCCCAAAATCCCCTCCCTTCAAATGAGAAAGTAGTGCATATAAATAGATTTCCAAAGGTTGAGAGGAAAAGTAACCAATTCCCAACTAACTCTTAACTAAAGGGTATTATAAAATAACTTAATATCATACAACTATATTACTCAAATATACAATAAAAGATTATTTGTATTCATTCATACACACATGTAATATTATCCTAACATATATGCATATGCCATCATTAATTACATCAATATCTATATATATAACCTATCCTCATTATTAATAATTAACAATTGAGAATAATATACCTCGCATTATTTAATATTTAATTATTAATAATATTATACTTTACATTAATCCCGAAATATACACCATCAACAATATCTACAATAATTAACATATAATCACATATAAATTATATATATATATATAAATACATATATGTGTGCACCCATATATATATTTCCATATATATATATATATATATATATATATATATATATATATATATATATATATATATATATATATATATATATATATATATATATATATATATACATGCCAAATACCAAACACTATAATCTATAAGATTATGAAGTAATAGATCACAATATTATTACCTATTTATAATTACTATAGGATATAACACTGAGGTAGAATAAAATCACATGCCTCAAAATAAATCTAATCATCGAAAGAGGCCATAAAAATCAACTATGAAACATATTGAGAAAACTATAAGATCAAACAAGGTCAACCAAAGTCAACAAGGAAAGTCAAGCCAAACTCCTGAAACACAACATAGAAAGATTAACTAAGAATCATACCAAGAAGGAGAAATAAATAAAATGAATAAACAAATCATACAACCAATTGGATTCAAGTGGCCACAAGGCACTAACTACAACCATGCCCAACCGGGTGCATTGGATCTGGGTTTTTGACCCAAAGGTTGACTGACAAAGAAGGAACCCTAATATTCCCAAATTGGAATAATGACAAAGGAAGACTCATGTAGGGGCCTTAGTACTATCTCCATAACAACAACCATCGAGGATTTGAGGGCATGCTCAGACCTGTGAAGCCAGGTGAAGTCGATGCCCGGTACCTGCAAGCCTGCATCACAAAGAAGAAATACATATGCACGGATATACGTATAAAAGAAAACATTGCAGACAGATGACCAGGATCGATACATCGTGTGGACCTTAGCTATGTGAGTAACTACGACTTCATCCTGAATCATGAAAACACATCATGTATATATATACACTCAAAGCATGTAGCATCATCATAACGAAGGTTAGAATCTCAAGCATTGTGTTAGTCTCTTATCAATACTAATAATAAATCAACATAATCAAATCATCAAGTGAGATACAAGATTCATCCAAAGTAAACTTAATAGAAGAAAATATAAATAACCACTTATATATATCTATCAAGTACATATCATATAACATCCTAACTATGTTCATAAAGGTCTTGTAGGTACTCAATACATACATGGAGATAAATACATACAAAAGTGATACCTTTAAATAGTATGTCTGATATTAGAATCATTGAGTACTAGCTTATGAAATTATTATAAACAACTATAGGAATAGATCAAACAAGTATCGTGTACAACTTAAGCTATAAGAAAATATCGAAGGATCTTAATTCTTTCAAAAACACAAAACTTATATTAGGGTTAGAGGGGTATTACAATTCCACCTCCATAGTACATGTATATGCATACCAATAGTGGGTTACTTCAGCCTCAAACATGTAAAACAAGCCCGAGATTATTACATAAAAAGGAGCGGTATTTATTAATCATGGTTGAGGTATGGAAGAATGAAAATCAGCATGGGTTGAGTATGCCATAAAATTTCCTAGAAATAACATGTGATTTTCATTTTTTATTTGGATACTAGCATCTCTCCTTGCATTCTAAGGTCCCACTTCCATCAAGATTTGTATCTACATAAAAACATAAATCTGAATTTTAGTGCTATGGTCCACAGATATCTTAAACTTGTATGTACATTCAAATACAACTTAACTTGATCCTATAAAGGCTTATTGCATGAAAACCAAACCAAAGGAGGGATAACAACAACTAAGAATTTTCTATTTATCAACTTGATACTTCCTTCCATCTCTACCAGTCTATTCTTGTCACTCTAAATAGCCATGTGAATTAGGATCAATGTTCTACATAAGATCCATGAAGAAATTCAAAAGAAATGTTTATTTCACATAAACAGTAGTATATTTGGAAAGCTAACACTAATGACAAGACCCATTAACTAGACATATCGAAAAACTGAAAAGGAGCAAGGAGAATGAACCTATCAGTAGCATGTTGACGTTGCTCTAGGACTGAGAAGGCCTAGTTACCATTAAATCCTAGGATCCTTAGTGTTCTCTCTCTCCAAGAAAATAGAGTGGATTCACTGTTAGCTCTCAAAAAATCATAGATGGAATAGTTTTATTGCCTGAATAATAAGATTGTTGAGTTGATGTTTAAATTATGTCTAGTTTCATTGAGTCCCCTTTCTCCTTCTCTCTCCCCCACTCTCTCTCTCCCTCTCTCCCCCTATCCTCTCTCACAAAATCTTAGAGTGGACTCACCATGTTGCTTTGAAAGCAACAATAAGAGTACTTTTGTTACTTGAATGGAAATTCTATTGAGCTAATGTTACAATTATGCCTTGTTCTCTTTAGTATTCACTCTCCTCTCCCTTTCCACACTCTCTCCCTCTCTCTCCTTTCTCCATCCCTTCTCTCCCTCTCTACTTATCTCCCCCTTCTCCCTCCCCTACTCTATCTCCCTCTCCCTACCTTCCCCATCAAATCCCAATTCATTAACCTAAAAAGAGTGCTAGATTCCTCACTAAACACAAAATGATAAATATATTTAATTATTCATATACGCTTGTACTGACTCATTCCTCACTAAAAAAATGGTGAATGCACTTTAATTATTTGTATACACTTATATTGACACACTCCCCACTAAATAAATGGTGTATACCTTATGTTTTTTCATGATAACTTATTTTGATTATTCCTAGTTATAATATAAGAACCCAAAGAGAATGTGACTTCTTCACTAAGTAATAGTTCATGAATTCAAAGAGGGTGTTGGCTTCATCACTAAGTATCAAATGGTAAATACCTTTAATTAAATTCATGGTCACTTATATTGATACATTAACCTAAAGGTGTGTGCTTCCTCACAAGGTCACAATTCATGAGCCTAAAAAGAGTGCTAGATTACCCATCAAAACACAAAAGGGTAAATACTCTTAATTATTTATGCTCAACTATATTGATTCATGAACCTAAGGAAGATGTTGGCTTTCTCACCAAATCATAACTCATGAACATAAAAAATAGTGTTAGATTACTCATTAAACACAAAGGGATAAATACTTTTAAGTATTAATGCAAACCTATATTGTTTCATGAACCTAAGGAAGATGTTGACTTTCTTGCCAAGTCACAATTCATAAACCTAAGAAGAGTGTTAGATTCCTCATTAAATACAAAAGGGCAAATACTTTTAATTATTCATGTCCACTTATATTATTTCATGAACCTAAGGAAGATGTTGGTTGTCTCACCAAGCCACAATTCATGAACCTAAATAGAGTGTTAGATTCCTCATTAAACACAAAATGGTAAATACTTCAATTACTCATGCTCGCTTATATTGATTCATGAACCTAAAGAATATATTAGCTTCCTCACTAAACCACAATTCATGAATCTAAAGAAATGTTTAGCTTCCTCACTATATCACAACTCATGATAAATACCTTTAATTATTCATGCTCACTTATATGATGAACCTTAAAAAAGAAAAGAGTTTTTGATTCCTTATTAAACACAAGATGATAAGTATATTTAACTATTCATGCTCACTTATATTGACTCCTTCCCCAATTTAAAAAAAATATGGTTAATAGCTTTTAATTTTTTCATGATAACTTGTATTGATTCTTGTGGGGGTGTACTTTCTCACCACCACTCCAAGCTGACAAAATTGACCATTCAACCCTTCCACCGCTCGCTTGTTTTTTTCCTCTGTTCATATAAATTTTCTTTAAGTATTATAAATTAAATGCGCACGATGCAGGTCCTTTCAGACGTGACTATTTTTGGAGTAAAAAGCTTGACTGGGAAGCACCTGGGAAGCACCCTTGCAGTAACAACCATGACTCAAAAACCTTCTGGGAAACATCTTCATCAAAGCTTTCTTAATTTTTACATTTGATTATGAACCCAGATTTGATTTATGAAAGGAGGAAGAAAAGAGAAGGAAAGTCTCTCGCAACAACCTCTGGATGCGTGCCGTCCACGAACAGAATTCACAGAGCTACGAGGAAATTTCTCTTCAAGACCCATTATATTAACATATTAACGATTTCTTAATTCATTCAACGAAAAACTTGCAGACCCAAAATCAAACTTTTCGACCCATAGATCACATTTTTCTACCCAAAGATCAGATTTTTCGATCCCAAGATCAAATTTTTCGACCCAAAGATCACATTTTTCGATCCCAAGATCATATTTTTCGACCCAAAGACCAGATTTTTCGACCCAAGATCAGATTTTTAGCCCTCCAACGATGTCTCAAACATTTCTGTTCGTCAAGAGCTGTGATGATTCATACAAGAGCAATTCTCAAGATATTGAAGCGCCATTTTTATGGAAATGCAATGGTTTTAAGGCTGAGGAAGTTTACAGTGATGAGAAGGGCAGCGATGGTATCATAGCGATGGCTATGATGGTGCTCTGTATGAGTTTTCTGAGTATATTTACAGTCCCTATTGCGCTTAAAAATATGCTTGGCTTGGCAGGGGCGAGAGAGGCCATGGAGGGCGTGGAGTTTGAGATATTTGTGGCGATGGACTCTGTCAGTTTTTTCTCATCAATAGTTGTGGTGTTGGTTATGATACAGAGCATGGATATGAACAGTATCACACCTGCTAATATGAGGAGATTGAGGAGGATTTGCAGCACATTGGCGCATCTGTCATTGGCATCTGCTGCCATTGCCTTCATGTTTGCTGCTGCTGCACTTACAACACGTCTCTAATGTTTATATTTCAATTATTTAGGAAGATTGTATTGAAATACACTTCAGTGATTTAGTGGCTTTTATTGTTATTTGTGTTATTTAGGTTTTTGGACACTGTAAATTTTCAGAGTGATAATCTTGTGTATTTTTTACTATTTCTGTTGAATATGTGTATATGATGATTAATAGAATCAGATGCATTTATTTTTCAAGAAAATTCTCTCTCTATGATCTTATAGCTTATGGACTCTATTATCTAGTGTTATTAAAAAAAAAATGTTATTATTGGTGATTTGGTGTTTTTTATTTTCTCTTCTGCAAATTTCTAAACCTAAATCTAGTTATACATTAGATATTAATTTTAGATTAGGATTAACAATTAGATATGAGATGCGTGATGCTAATAATTGGTGATCTTAAATGATCTAGGATGTGTGATATTCCTATGTTACAATTGAAGCTTATTGTTTTTTTATTGCTTTATTTATTTGGATATAAAATGTTATAAAATCTGATTACATTTCTAGTCGCATCATCTAAGATATGTGAGATCCATATGTTACAACTGAAGCTTATTGTTACATTTGTTCCTTTCATTATTTAGATGTTAAATGATATATATTTTGTTTGAATCATGTTTAGTTGATTATAATGTTTGGATAAATCTTGATTACATTGTAAGTGTTCTTGTTGTAGTCAATGAATATTTGTTACAATTGAACATGGACAAATAATTGGTATGGTAATGGTAAGATGATGGGGACAATGAATTGGTAATAACCATGTTCAAGCAGTAGCATTAGATAGTCATAAATTTCATAACTTAATTTACATGTTGCATGTTTTTTGTTTTTTTGGTTCCTATTGATTGATAAAATTATACCTTGTGTTGTTGAATCCTTGAGCATTTGATGAGCTTTGTTGTTTTTGCATGGTTTCCTTTTAAGGGTATTATGAGATAGTTTACAAAAAAATCATGGTTGTGATTGTCTTGTTCTGTATGCAATGCTTTCCTTGGTACTGATTGGTACATTGAGATCAGTATTGTAAATCTTATAATTGTTCTTGTGCCTACAAAGAATTGCTAAATTTATAAAGTTCTAATGTTTCTTTTGAGATCACTTTTATGTTGGGTTGGCAATGTTTAGTTCCTACTTTTCCACATACTTATAAGCTACCTAGATTTAATGGTTCTAAATAGTCCCCTACACTAAATATTATAATACCTAAGATTTTTACATAGGTAAAAGGGGATAATGATGAGGATAAGAAATTAGGACATAACTCAAACTCCAAAGGAAGTTGATATTGGAGTGAAGTAGACACTGAGAGAGGGGGGGTGAATCAGTGTATGATAAAAATCATTTGTTTCAAATCAAACCTTTGTTTTACTTATTCAACCATAAATGAAATAAACAACTACATAAGAAAGATAAACACATAAAAATTTACACAAAGTTGTTTTGAGTGGAAACCCTCCTAGGGAATAAAACCACTTAAAAATATTAGATCTCGTTGAATTAATTGAAATAATCTTCTTTATAATGTCTCACTAACACTTTCAAATGCCTTAGTGGATATTGAATGCCTCACTAGGAAATTTTGTGTCTCACTGGCTATTGGATGCCTTACTGGAAAATTTTGTGCCTCATTGGCCTTTTTCAACTTTACAATTTAAATTATAGAGGGTTACTCTATTTCTCTGCAGTACATCTTAGCACAATATCAATATAATCAATACCTCATAGACCTTACTGACAAAGATCTATCATATATCAAATATATTAATACACATACTTAAAAATAATATCTCAAGTATTTCATTCTACATCAATATGTCTGATATCAAATATGATCTCTCCATTTTAGTGTGTATTTTCTCTAATGCTCACTTTTCAAATACATCATTATAGCATATATAATGCTCTCTATTTTGGATGAGAACCAAAACTATCAAACTTATGTCACTTATGACCAACTCACTTCCTTGTGACATAGATCTTGCAATGTTATCATAATACTAAATATAATTAGATATTGTCTTTTAGATTTCAATGTTTAAATCAAGGTACTAATATAAAGTTAAAATCATAGATACTATCAATAGATCTAGTGATAGATTTTAAGTTTTCTATTAGAAAATTGTTGGTCATTGAAACTTAATATTCCAAGATTTAATTATACATACTAGAATAAAAATAATAAAAAATGAACAAAGATCCTTCCTAAATATAAACAAAGTCTCAAGAAATTTTTAGTATCTCTTGTGCAACATGTACAAACTTAGTATTCACTTCTTCTTGACTCTATTTTCTTCTCCACGCCAATTTCATCTTCATGTTGTCTTTAGATGATTTCACAAAACTATTTTTTGTAAAATTGCTCTTTATGACCTGCATTATTAATGCAGTCAAGGTTGGTGGATCCAATTAAGAACTGACCGACTTTGCAGCCAAACCAATACGTAGTGAAAATACACAACAACAACAACAAATCTGAAATAGAATAGAAGTCTTTATTCATCAAATCACCGATTACATGCAATGTGCCAGGCTGTAAGGCCTTCCCAGTTACAGCCATATACAAAGCACGTAACAGTCTACAAGATCTCACAGGATCCAAATCTTTTCTACAACATCATTATTCAGCTAGCCCAGGTCTACAACATGCAGCACACTAGTAGGCATCCAGTAGAGATCTAAACTTGTACTCAAACTTCCAAGCAATCTTCCCGTTCCTAAGCTCGCAGGCTACTAACTTTCCTTCCAACTATCTAATACCCTAAACAACTACCCAAGCATCCTATAAATATTGATTCCTAGCCACAAGTCAAATGATGAAACAATAAAACCTTACAAACAAATATTAAATGCTAAAACATCAGTCGGCTCTCAAATAGCCTTACAAATAAAATAAACTCTCTAAGATGGCCCCAAACGGTCATCAAATCCACATAGAAGAATGCAACATTCCAGATCTAGGTCCTCTCATGCCCAACGATCAATCCATAACTCAAGGAGTGTGACCCAAATCAATGGAACTAGTTGGCCAAGCCGATCCAACCAAACAAACCAAGTTGATAAGCAAGAACACCAAGCAAAAGAGAAATAATAGATTGCTAGACACCGACCACGCCAAGCATGACCAAGCAACATAGTTATTGTCGAGCGCCAGAAGAAACTAACGCTTTCAGTTACCGAGTGTTCTTCAAAGACCGAGCACCTTGGTAAACACTAAAATCAAGAAACTAGTCCCCCAAACCGAGAAAGTACTCCACCAAACCAAGATCAAAACTAATAATCTACCTTCAAAGACAAACATATTTTTGGTTGATATAGGATTGCCAAGAATCCTAGGATGCTCCTGCATCAGACACCTCAAGTAAGAAAGATTTTCTCATAAGGAAATCAAGAACGCCTCAAGGGAATCAAAATAGGTATGCAAAATTTGTTCTTAACCCATATCTCCTCTTGTCTTTCTTCCCAAGTTGTCTTTACTTCATTCATTTCTCCCTGCAACAAGTTCTTCTACTTTCCACTTTTCTTATCCTTCCAATTGGCAACTGATAGCAACCAACTCTGACCACTACCAATCACATTAGTGCCTTGGTAAGTTTCATCCTCTCTGGACTCCTTAATCAACTCAGTATCATCTACATCTCTCTGTTTCATAAATGCCATCATCTATTGTACCATCTCTATCAGAAATATCATCTACCTCTTAATCTCAACAAACTCTTCAGATATATCATTCTCCTTCTCCCTCAAACTAGACTTCACAGGAATAGGTTCATCAACCCTCTTCTCTTGAGGTTTATCATAAGGACAACACCTGATAACTCCACATCCCTTAACCCCTGTTTCTTGTAAAGGTATCAGCTTATGTCAAGCTCCTTCATGCCTAACCACATAGGTATTAGCACGACCATCAAACAAAACATTTATTTCAAACTGCCAAGGTCTACCGAGCAACATATGACAAGCATCCATAGGCAATATACCACACAATATCTCATCATGATAAGATCTAATCTAAAAATCAACCAAGCATTGTTGTTCAATCCTAACCTTAGACACATCTTTTATCCAACTAATCTAATAAGGATTAGGATGTTTCTTTCTTTCCGAATTCAACTTACTAACCATCTCTTCTTAAACAAATTTCTCAGAACTACCACCATCAACTATAACATTACATACCTTATTCTTGCACTTGCATCTAGTCCTGAACAAATTCCTTCTTTGTACTAGTTCATGGACACATGCAGCTAATCTCCTAGTGATAAGTGTCTCACCTTTTTTTGCAACATTCGCAATATCTTCTTTAGCAGCCAATGTCACCCTTTTCTTAGGACAATAAAAACTTCTATGACCAGCTTCATCATAGTTATAACAAGTACTAGTGAACTCATTCTTCCACCTTCCTCTCTATCCACTATTGAAGTTCTTAGTAACTTGACCACTACTAGATCCCACATTAGACTTTGGATTCTCTGTCACATTACTTTTAGCAATGGCCTCACTAGATTTACCACCTCGGTTCCTATTGCTTTGTCTTCCTTTAAACTTCTTATTCAGCTTCTCTTCAATCTTTAATGCCATTTGATAAGAATCTCCTATTGTTTTCATCCGCACAGTAAGTAACTCTTCCTAAATACTAGTTCTCAAACCATAGACATACCTACCAACCTCCTCTTTATTAGCTTCAAAATGACCAGTCCTAATCAGGATTCTGTAAAACTCCTCGATATACTCATGTACTGATTTGTTAATCTTCTTCAAAGCTTGCATTTTCTTAAACATGTCCAATTCATAATCCACCAGAATGAATTTCTTCTTCAACTTTTCAACCATTCGGTTCCACTTAGTGATCTTTTCTTTTCCTCTTCTACCTCTTTCCAACTGAACTTCTCTCCACCAGATATTTGCATGACCTTTCAACTTAGTCTTTGCAAATCTAACTATTTCAAGATCTTCTTCGTCTTCATACTCAAAGTACTCATCAATCTCATCAATCTCATTGATCCAATCAATCAATTCTTTTGGCCTAAGGCTTCCAGCAAATGCAGAAACTTCAATCTTAGGTCTTTTCCCAATCTTAGACATAGCTTTCAAAATTTGATTATCTTCAGGATCTCTAGCTTTTTCTACAGCTTCTTCAAAATGTTCTTCTTTAGATTCATCATCACTATCCTCTTTCAAGGTAGGCTTCTTATTTCTTAATTCCTCTTGTAGATCTTGCACTTGTTTCTGCAAAGCCCTAAAATCATCAAGACTGAATTCTCCAGTAGCTTCCTCTTCCTCTGAGATCTCATGATTTCTCCTCGGAGGCATCTTCAGATCAAGATCCAAACACGGACACACAAGATCCACTCGGCTCCAACAGGAATAGACTTTGCTCAAACAGGAACAAACTTTTCTCTGATACCACTTAATGCAGTCAAGGTTGATGGATCCAATTAAGGACTGACCGACCTTGCAGCCAAACCAATACGCAGTGGAAATACACAACAACAACAGATCTGAAATAGAACAAAAGTCTTTATTCATCAAATCACCGATTACATGCAAAGTGTCAAGCTGTAAGGCCTTCCCAGTTGCGGCCAAATACAAAGAGAGTAACAGTCTACAAGATCTCGCAGGATCAAAATCTTTTCTCCAACATCAGTATTCAACTAGCCTAGGTCTACAACACATAGCACACTGGTAGGCATCCAGGAGAGATCTAAACTTGTACTCAAACTTCCAAGAAATCTTCTTGTTCCTAGGCTTGTAGGCTACTAACTTTCCTTCCAACTATCTGATGCCCTAAACAACTACCCAAGCATTCTATAAATATTGATTCCCAGCCACAAGTTGGCTGATGAAACAATAAACCCTTACAAACAAATATTAAATGCTAAAACATCAGTCGGCTCTCAAATAGCCTTACAAATAAAATAAAATCTCTAAGATGGCCCCAAACGGTCATGAGATCTGCATAGAAGAATGCAACGCGCTAGATCTAGGTCCTCTCATGCCCAACAATCAATCCATAACTTGACGAGCGTGACCAAATCAACAAAACCAGTCGGCCAAGCCGATCCAACCAAACAAACCAAGTCAGTAAGCAAGAACATTGAGCAATAGAGAAATAACCAAGCGCCAGACACCGACCACGCCAAGCATGACCGAGAAATGCAGTTATCACCGAGTGCCAAAAGAAACCAATGCCTTCAGTTACCGAGCATTCTTCAGAGACTGAGCACCTCGGTAAACACTGAAACTAAGCAACCAGTCCCCCAAAATGAGCAAGTACTCCACCAAACCAAGATCAAAACTAACAATCTACCTTCAAAGACAAACATATTTTTTGTTTATATAGATTTCCAAGAATCCTAGGATGCTCCTGCATCAATTATTACTTAGAAACTCTTAATCACAAAACCTTGCAAGATGACCAATTTGGTTTCATGTGATTTTATTCTTTGCAAATGTATACTCGTTAAGATTCTTTTTCAAATTATTTTTCTTTGTATGCATCCAGTAATTCAATTATTTATCACCATACACAAAACAAGAGTAATAATGACCATGAAATTTAGAATAATCATACTTCGCAAACTTCAAATTTCTACTTTTATTAGAATAATTTAAATTTTTTCTTTTCCTTGGGCTTTGTCTAATCTTAAAACTTTTCTCTTTTCCATTTGTAGACACAAAGATTGTTTCACTTTCTGATTCTTTATTATTTAAAGAGATTCATTCTTTTTCATATCCTAATCTAGTAGGATTTTTGTGTTGTTATTTCTTACCAAGAACCTCATTTAATTTGATATGCTTTCATCAAATTTTTGGTTATTTTCCAACTATTAATTAACATCCTCAAGGTCTTTGATTAGAGAGACTACTTCTTCAAATTTTTGACATTTACTAGTTTTGACTTCAAGATCAAATCTAGTACATTCAACTACTCTTTTGGTAATGCGTCCATAGAAGGAGGGTCCTCAATGAGAAATATATGAATCGTGCAGAAAGAGACACAATGGAAGGAACAAAAAGGAATAGAGAGAAAGAAAGATAATAAGTTCACATTATCATAAATTCATATACAATTTATCAGTTACATACAGGGTTGTAGAATAGGCATACATGCCTGATTACAAATAAAAATACCAATTATCCTTTATGTGGATCTATTAGAGTTCTTCTTCTATCAATCTTCCTTAATAAGGAACAAGTAAAATAATAGATCTAGACATTCACAACAAATCCAAGTTGGCTAAGAATTATCACAATCTCCAAGGTAGGAAAATGTAATGTACAGATAGGTCAAGATCTAAATCACAAAGAACTCCCCCACCAATGATTTGAATGAAGAATGAACCAAAAGGGAGGTCAACCAAGAGTCCAAGAACCTCGAACAATCATCCAATTGGGAGCGTAAACCAAGGAAAAGGTTTGCAAGATCTAGAAACTCCAACTAGCTGAGAAAATGAAGAATAAATAGGTTAAATTGGTAAAAAGAATCATATCCTAGATATCCATCAACAATAATTAGATTAAAGTGTTAACCCAAAGGAAGATCGAACAAGTAATCAGGAACGTACCAGATAGGTTTGAAAGAGAAAAATAGCCAACACAGAAGGGTGCCAATGAAATACCAAAACTAAATTGAACTTTATAGGAGCAAAGCTGAAAGAAAGTTATTGTTTGGTTAATGCAAGATTGCCAAGAACCCAAAGATTCTCCTGCATCAGACATTCAGGGTTGATTTAAAAGTGCACCTCTCACTTTGATGAGGTTAGTGGAAAACCAAGATAGTCTACCTCATCCTAAAATATCCAAGAAGAATCATCAATTGGTATATCCTTCCACTTCACAAGATATACATTGAATTATCTTCCACGCATGCTTCTACTAACTCTTCTATCCAAAATATCTGCAATCTTGTCCAATTTCTTCCATGGAAATTATCTCTCTAAATCTGGTCTATTTTTATCACTAAATTTTATCTCATGATACTAATATAGTTCTTGAATTTTGAATATAGTTGATATACCCAAGGTGTTTGGTAACTCAAATTCATATGCATTACTTGATTCAAACTTTCTCAAAATCCTACAATGTCCAAACTTACTCATCTTCAACTTATTATATATTCCAACTAGAAATCTTCCCTTCCTCAAATATACTATTACTGTATGCACCCAAAAATGGTCGCCTAGACTTTGGGCCCCATTTATTTGATTTATTTATCTCTGAATCAGTTTTATCAATAATCAATATTTTTCAACACTATCAATTTCTTTGATCAAATCCTAATTTCATCATTTTTTATTTTCCATGGGCTAACCATTTTTATCCTAAGTCTTTATTTAATTAAAAGGAATATTTCTTCCCCTTTTATTAAATTAAAAAATCCCCACTTTTCCTCTTATCCTAAGTTGCGCAAATAAAGCATCATTCTTATTTTATAAAAGGAGAAAAGAACTTTTTGTCTCATATGGACACAAAAGTCAACTCTTATTTTCTCATTGGAGGATACTTGTGCACATGGATTGCTCCTCTTTCAAGCTCCGCCCTTGATTAAATCTTTTGCCTCTTAATCTCCATGGTCCATTCCTTTTTCATTTCTTATAAAAGGAGAGCTCTCTCCTTCGTTTTCATATCTTGGAATTTTATGACATTGTTATGCTGCAGGTTTTCTAGCTCACTTTGAAGACTCCTTTGAAGACATTGAAGACTTTCTTCCTTTCATTTGCTTTCATCATTTAGTTGCACCTTTCATTTGATTAGTTTGCATAATCATGGCATTTTAGAGTAATTTTCCTTTTATGCAATAGATTTAGCTCACATAGCTTAATTAGGGGCTTTTAATTCATTGCAATTTCCTTTCATAGTTGCATTGTACTTTCATTTTCATAGAGTAATTTTCATTCTCATATAGTTTGCATTACATTTTCATACTTTGATTCAATTTGGGGATATTGGCATTCTTGCCCTTGTCTTTGGATTTGAATCTCTCATTGTGTGGTTGACTAGCAAGGTCACTAGTTTGTAGCTCTAGCTGAGAGCAAATTTATCAAAGTCCCTTGCAACTCTATGCATAGAGAGCTATGAGTCACTTTGTGAGGCCTCATTGTTGAGCAACCTTTCATGTAATGATTCATAGAAGTGTGGTCACTTTTACACCATACAATTACCTCATCTCCAACTTGAAATTCCTTATGTCTCCTCTTCTCAACTACCTTCTTGTACTTTTGGTTGATGTAGATTCCAAATGGTTTTTCACCTAATTTTGTAATGACTTCATGTGTTCTACAAATTTTTCTTCTTTTTCACTTCTTTTATCCTCATGACTAATGTTTCTTAGCTATAATACACCTTTAGGATTCATGCTTGTAACAATCTCAAATGGTGTCTTCCCTGTACTTTGGTTTACTTAATTTCTCTGTGCAAACTCTTCTTGTGCAAGAATCAAATCTCAAGTTCTAGTTTTCTCTCCAACCAAGCATCTTAGAAAATTCCCTAAACTTTTGTTCACTGCCTCTATTTGTCCATCTATTTTTGGGTAAAATATACAAATAAACTTTAATTCTATCTTAATCTTTCTTTGAATCGTCCTCTAAAAGTAACCAAAAAATTTAGTATCCCTATTTGAAAAAATACTACAAGGTAACTGACGTAAGAGAGGAGAGGATGAGGGGACAAAGGTGCACACAGATCACTAACCTCCTTGCAGAAACAACATGTGAAAGAAAACAACACAACAGGGAGAGAGAGAATATAGAGAATCATTTATTATCCTTCAATAGATTCATACATGTTCGGTTGTAAGGCCTTCCCAATTATGGCCAAATACATTTAGAATTCAATTACAACAACCCTCATACATGCGAGGATTCCAATTTTAGAAACTATCTTCTATCTCTCAAAACTACTGATAAGTACTGCCCTATAAAACTAAAACCAACTACTTTATTTATACAAGAGGCTACTGAAACAAGTCGGCCTTTAGATCCATCATTGGAGAAAGAAATGACCATATCTAGGTCCATATGCTTCCCAACGATCGATGCAAACATTGACACTGTGACCAAAATTCAATGCACAAGTCGGCCTCAAAATAAATCCAAAATAAACCACTTGGTGAGCAAGATTACCGAGCGACAGGAAATGAACTCGGTGAACCAACCGAGCCAACTAGGTGAATGAAGGAATCGAGCAGCAATCGAGCCTCGTCAATGGAAACTGTAATACCCCAAAAATGGGCTATAGGTTCATTAACCTCCTACATCGACATATCGAACGAAATCGACATCAAAGTCCTAACCAAAGGCACATCTGAACATCATCAAATCCTAATTGATTATCTCAAATTCTGCATCGGGGAATATTCCTAGTAATATTCCTATTTACCCTAATTATCTTCGATTTAATGATTATTTGGCAATAAATCCTATTTATCCTAAAGTTTGATTAATTGAATATTCTCAATATTTAATTAATTAGATTTAATACTGCCACTTAATTATTTAATTGAATTTAATTATATTCCTAAATATTATTTAAATTTGACAATAAATCAAAATTCCTATCATTAATTGATTAAATTCTTATTTAATTGATTAAAGCAAGTTGTCATATTTAATGATATTATTTTGGAATAAAAGTTTGATTAAATAATTGATTAACCCATAAATCAATTGTTTTATTTTTAAAAATCAGTTAAGTTGAGAATAAATCACTTTATTTATTTATTTAATTCATAATTATTATGAACATTCAAAAAGCAGTTAAACTTGAAATCAGAAAATTAATTCAAGTTGTTTTAAAAATAAACTCAACTCTGATTTGAGTTAAAAAGTTGTTTTTGCATGCTTTTGCATGATTTTGTGAATTAATTATCTTTTATTCTTTGATAAACTCAAAAATCAACCTGAGTTTATCTGAGTGATTTATCGCTTTTTATCATGCATCCCCAAAGCCCTGAATTTCTATAAAACCAAGCCTCAGCTCTTCAATCTCATATCTCATAATTGTGCAAACTTATGTTGGTGAATTGGTATCTGAAGATTTGGAGCTTCTTTTGCGAATCAAACAACTTTGTGAGATCATTCATATTTAAGCATATCATTGTTAGATTAATTATATTGCATATCAATTTTTCATATAGATTAGATTCATATCAGATTTCTCATCCTATTGCATAAAAAAACCCAAAAATATCAAAAATATAGATTAGTTGCATTCATACAGTTTCCATATCTTTTGCATTCAAATCCTTCATTTAGGTGTCATCAAGGTCACTGATCTTGGTCCAATCTGAGAATACATACTCACATCTACTAGAAGGCAGTAAATTGCCTGGTTAGTTTAGTTTTCAATTACTTGCATGATTTTGATTTCAACTAACCTCTAATGTTTTACTGAAGTGTTGTGTCTACAAATAGGTACAAAATTCACACACACATTTATGGCGCCCAGCATGGAGCCCTGAAATGGGTTTCCATTCAATTTTTATCAATTTCTATCATCTTCTTGTCATTTTCTATTCCAAACTATGATTTTTGATTTCTGTCCATACAATTTTCATACGAGTTTTGTCAGAAACTCGTACCAAGAGATACCCATTGTCGTACGATAGCTGATTTGATCGAGAATCGCACCATCAAGATCATAGTGTTGTTTGGATACCCTATTGTTGTATGATCTGGTACCTAGTGTTGTACGAGTTTCTGGACTGTCATCTAGAAGGTAGCCCACTATCATACGAGTTTTAGTGCCAAGTTTCAATTTTTGTTTCACTTTTTTAGGCAGTTTTCTAGATTTGTTTTCTTGATTTGGACTAAAAGCTAACATTACTGATTGAAATTTGCTATTTCTGATTGGTTTCTGCTAGTTTTGATTGGGAAAAGCATGTGAATTGCAAAAAATAGGTAAGAATCTACTAAATACGTTGCGAGAAATTCGAGTAATTTTTTCAGCTGATAACATTTCGATTTGGATTAAAAATAACTCTTGCATGTCAAGCTTGTGTGACCTTTATTGCTTTCATATCATAGATTTTATTTTGGGCTATTAAAAATGAACATAGATTTTCTTTTCAGCATCTTTGTTACACATAGTAAATAGGCCCTATGAACACTATTTGTGGCTCTTGAGAGAGTGGGTTTCTAGCAAAACTCTTCTCAACAAAGGAACCCTTGTAGGTAGGGAGGATACTAAGGGAGTCTCACGTTCTACTAGATTTTTGCATCTTCAGCTTCTTATTGATATATTCTCTCTCCGGAGAGGTTGATAGATCATGAGTGGTTGACATCATAGATCTTTGTGAGATAATCTTGGTCTTAGTGTGTCGGATTAATTTGTCTACTTTGTTTGGGTTAAAAGTGAAAAGGCTAGAGGATTATACTCTAATCCCTTTTTGGGTAGTACCAGAAACTTAGATCCTTGAATCTAGAACCAGTCTCCATGTGGTATATTTTGTGAGTCACCTTTAGAGAGGGTTAACCATAGTGGACATTCCCTTAATTGGGTCAACCACGTTGATGGAACCTCAAGCGGTAATAGCCATTTTTGCTGTAGTAGTGACAACCGCTATATAAATGTCCTTATGGAAGAAATCTCCATAGGTGTGGTCTCTTGTTGGGCTGTCAGATCTCCCTAGTAGATCCTAAAGATTAAGTTCTCAGACTGTGTCAAAACCCCGGTGTGCCTGGATTGGAGTTCGCCCTCTTGAGATCATAAAATTTGTAGAGTCAGACCATTACTAAAAACCCTAGTGAGGCCAAATTTTCATTTTTCTAGGATTATGTGCATTATTGCAAAACTTTTTGGAACATACACTGTTAGCACTCCTAGGGATTAGCATAATTCAGTCAATTGATTGTTTATGTGCAGGGTTGCTTCATCCCCTGTTTATTATTTTCAGACATGCTTGGAATCACTTGCTTGCTATTTTGTGTGCTTGTTTATCTATCTGGTTACTAAGAATGAATCAATTCGCTACAATCTTCAAATCTAGAAAGATAATTTTGTGAACAATCTGAAACTGAAAATTTCAAAAATTGCAAAATTTGATGTCAAACACCTTTCTAGAGTCAACAGTCATTTTGTAAAGTCAAAAATTCGTACGACTTTTAGCTATTGTCATTTCAGAACCCCTAGATTGTCATATGGTATATGGTACATTATCGTATGATTTTTTCTACCAGTCAATTCAGAAGAGTCAAAAACCCTACTATCAACCGTTGTGCGAGTTTTGCAATAGTCATATGAGTTTTTCAATTGTCGTTTCATGCTATACCCACTGTCGTATGAGCCTGTAGAAAGTCGTTTGAGAAATTTTGAGAAGTTGTCAAAAAGTTGTCAAAACTGTTAGAGACTTAAGCTTTTCCAGCCTATTTCCAAAATCTGTCAAACAAATCACTGTATCAGGAACAGAGCACCAATTACTGAGAATCCAATCATTTTCCTAAAGTGGCCTTTTGAATCCAATTTAGCCTTATTTTTAATCGATTTGAGCCTTTATCATCTTGTGTCAAAACCTTGTCATAACTATCAATCTTCAATCAATCATCAAAATGACTAAGTGTTGTGAACTCATGTCTGCTATCTTTTGGGCATCTACCCATACATCCAGGGCACAGTCTCCTTCATTTACGTCTAATCTAAGCTTCAATATATCAAACCTTGACAAGGTTGCATCATTTGATCTTCTTGAATCAGATCTTTCTTCAGCTGTCTTCATCATATTCTTTTGTTTCACCCAAGGTTAATGGTGGAAACTAGAGCTTCCTCTTACAAGAAATCTGGGGAAGTATCTCATACTTTACCTTTGACTCATATCCAAAGTTTGACTCTTGAGCAACTCTACAATTTTGGTCTTTATGAAGATGACGGTCTTGGTAATCTTTGATTAAAAACTGGTTACATTCCTCCTCCATCAACTCACAGAGGTAATCAACAAACTCCACATCAATCTATCCCAGGGAGAACTCCCACCATGTCTCAAGCAGGGACAAACTTTGGCTCTCAAAGAGCTCAATCTCAACATGGTGCAGATCAGGAACCCACACCTGAAGAAATTGCTCAATATCAAATGATGATAACTTCAAATGAATGATGAAGCATTTCTTGAAAGAGGATAGAGAATCATGCTTTTTACAATTAGCTCATCAAGGAGCTAAACTTCCTCCCAACTTTAATGTTGAAGATATCATTACGCATGAGGAAGAAACTCCACTCACAGCTATGATGAAATACATGCATTCCATGCAAGTCAAACTTAATAATCTTGAGAAAGAAAAGGAACCCAAGGAGTTCTCCATGGAGGCCATATGTCCTTTTCCATTTGACAAAGACTTGTACATGCCACCATTCCCAAAAAGAGTGGAGATGCCTAAGTATGATAAGTATGATGGACACTCTAATCCTCAAGATCATGTCAGAGAATTCTGTACACAATCTATGGATTTCATGCATGAACCAACCTATCTGATGTGTCTCTTTCATCGATCTCTAGGGGGAACATCCATTCATCGGTTCTCTAGATTGCCTTCTACTATCAAAACTTTTGAAGATTTGATCAAATTGTTCTATCAATAATACTCTACAATATTCAACATGCAGTCACCATGATCGATATCTGCAATCTCAAACAATATCTAGGAGAACCATTCCTAACATTTCTCAAGAGATGGAGGAAGAAATTCTCTCTATATGCTAGGCCTATTCCAAAAACTGAGAAACTAAAAATCTTCATCAATAATCTTATCCCAGAGATCAACTACCCTTTACAAATGCAAGATCATACATATTTTGATAAGATGGTAGACAATGCGATCAAAATTGAAAAATTACTTGTGAAAAAAGGGGAAATCACACTTCAAAAGAACAAGTACGAATCAGGATCCAGTTCTAAAGACAAGAACAAAAATTGGAACAAGAATAAAGGCATCACACAGATGGCATTTTTTATACTATCTGTGCCCCATCAAAGGCACCAGCTTTCAATCTAACTATTGGCACCCAAGCAATCAAAGCCTCAGAGAAAAAGGTGTCCGAATCATCCCAAAAGAAGCTAGAATACAAATCTTGGTCCTCTGATAATAAATGAAAGTTCACTCCTCTTGGAGAATCTTTGGAATCAGCTATGAGAACTCTTCTAGCTAATAACATCATCTCTTTGTCTGAGATCCCACAATCTGATCCTGATCCTAAGACAAAATGGTGGAGAAAGAATGAATTATGTGATTTCCATCGAGGTAAAGGTCACAAAACTAATAAGTACTTACGATTGAAACATACTATTAAAGATCTAATTGATAAGGGAGACATCACAATTGACAATCATAAGATCAATAATGATCATACAACATTCACAGAACCATTTCTGAAACATGGTCAAGAAGTTTCATCTTCTCAGCCTAATATGGGGGCAAAGGTCAATTATGCTTACCCTGGAAATAATGTTGTTATCAATATGGTTGAACCTTGTCTCTCTGAGCATTGCAATGTCATCACAATTGTGCGAAGAGATAGAGATCATCCTTCAGCTAATGCAGTTACACAATCACAAGCTCAGGCACATCTAAACGGACAAATCCCAGATTCATCAAATGTCCCTAAAATGCCTTTCAATCTTTCTTCCACTTCCAAACAGAAGGTTGTTTCTAAATCTTCCAATCCTAAAGACACGAGGCCAACATCTTATAGCATTGTTCAACAACTCCAACACACTAATGCAAAAATCTCCATGTTTGAGTTGCTTCAAATATCTCCAACTCATAGAGCCATTCTAGATAAAGCTTTGCTTGGATCCAATGTTCCTGATGACCTTGATTTAGATAGGTTCCAGACTATGGTTGTACATCTTACATCTTCGCAATATATATCATTTTCAGAGGAAGATGAAAACTCCTTGAGTCACCCGCATAACTAGCCCTTGCATATAGAAGTTTTGATCTAGAACCGTAGAGTCAAATGTGTGTTGATAGATGGAGGCGCTGGCCTAAATATTTGTTCTTATAGCTTGGTCACACAATTGGGATTTTCAAAGTTGGCTATTGATCCTAGAAAGAAAATAACTATAAAAGCCTATGATGAACAAGAAAGATCTTCTAAAGGCACCATTGTCTTACCTATTAGAGCGGGTCCAGTTATCAAAGATACTATATGTCAAGTTCTTGATCTACCTTTGGCTTACAAAATTCTTCTAGGGAGACCATGGATACATGAGATGAAGGATATTCCTTCTACATTCCACCAATTCTTGAAATTTCTTTATGAAGGAGTAGAGGTCACTATTCTAGTAGACATATCCACCACTTGCAATACATTGAAGGAAAGTGTAGATAAACTTGTGCCTAATAACATAGAATCTTCCATTGAGCCAACAAAAGAAGCATCCACATCTAAAATGGAAGATCTTGCAAAAGAGGTCAATATCAAAGAAAATGGTATGGGAGATTATACTATAGAGCCAGTCTTATCTTTGACATCTCTACCTATCTCACCTAAGTCTTATGGACAATCTTTGAAACAATCCAAACCAGACTCTAAAGAACCTCTTGAGGCATATAAAAAGAATTTTGTAGCAGAACAAGTCTCCAAGCAGGAATTTGAAGAGGATGAAGCTATGCTTGCATGGCTATACAAAGATGAACCTGGATCTCAAGCTATTCAAACTAGTGACTCTACAGTATCCAAAATCCCTTCTAAGGCATATGGTCCAGGAGATAAATTAATAGCTAAAATGGGATATTCAGGTAAAGGACCTCTGAGTCAGAGGAAAAGGTCTTATAACACCTATTTCACATGTTGGTAGGGAAAACAAAGATACTGTTGGCTTAGGTTTTAAAAAGAAACCCTTCCACCTCAAAGGTAATTGTTCCCATGTCATAGAACAGATCACACCAAGTGAACCCCCTCTTAAGAAGGAAGAAACTGAACCATCAGATAGTGATTCAGTCAGCTCAGAACTTGTTCCTTATGAGCGTTTGCCTAAGGAAATCAAAGACCTCCTTGAAGCTAAAGATGATCCAGTCAAAAGAATTAATGTAGTAGAAACACAAGAACCTACTATCAATCAAGAGATAGTTGCAACACAAGAACCAGCTAATCTTGAAGACAATCAAACAGGCAAAGAGGAAGGTGGTAGTTATTCTAAGACAAATTCTCATGAGTATGAATTCAAATCAAAATCTGAGGGTAACCCTTCTTGGGGTATTCATCCTAACTTTACTCATGTTCTTAGATTTCCTAGAGGCATAGATGAAGAATCTAATGACTATGAATGGGGGGCCATTCCAGAAGAAGGTGAGCTTATTATAGAGAAACATGTTGATGTTACTCAACAATATGCACCTGAACCCAATGTAAGTCTAGAGCGAAATGATGAACTATCAAGTTTGATCCACCTATGGCTGAATTGGACTCCCACAATGACATTGAGCCTATTCATGAATTGAATGTCTTAAGTTGTAATATCACCTTTGAACTCGAGTGTCAAGTTAGGACCAATGATGATAGATCCATATTCGTAAACACTATCTCCCAATCTTTCCCCATTTTGACTATCCAACATCCTGAACTTCTTGATCAAACCTCCACAAATCTGAGCCATGGTATTTATACCTTCCCAAATGACTATGCCCTTTCTTGCTACCTCAATGTAGTTGAGCCTATGAGGACTTCCATCAGTGAACCGAGCATTAGCATGATAGAGTTGGACATCAAGTATCTTAGTCAGAAAAATAAGAATAAAAATAAAAAGAAAAGGAGTTCTGAGGGTGAAAACCACTTTGTGGCAATCTCAGAACTTACAAAAGTAAAAATAAAAGATGTATCTAAAGGTGAAAACCTCTTTGAGGTGCCTAAGGATGAGATATTTGATGTCATTCCAAATCATTTACAGGACAGATCTCCATTTCTAATTGAGCCCACTCAATCCATCAACTTAGGAACAACAGAAGAACCACAGTTGATTCATGTAGCACAATCTTTATCAGAAGAAGAGAAGCAAAAATTTACAACATTCCTAATAGAGAAGAAGATCAACTTTGCATGGAAATATTTACATATGCCACGGTTGGATCCTAATCTTATAATGCATCATTTATCTGTAGCTCCAAATGTCAAACCTATTAAGCAAAAGTTAAGAAAGATGCATCCTCATGTTGCACTCTTGGTAAAAGATGAATTAGAGAAGCTCCTAAAAGCTGGATTCATCTGAGTTATTGATTATGTAGAATGGATCTCTAATATTGTACCTATTTCAAAACCAGATAAATCAATCAGAGTATGCATAGACTTTAGAGATGTAAATAGAGCATGCCCTAAGGATGATTTTCCATTACCTAACAAATTGATATGATAGTGGACATGACTGCGGGCTTTGAGATGTATTCTTTAATGGATAGTTCTTTTGGATATAATCAAATAAAAATTGCTCCAGAGGATCAAGAGAAAACTGCTTTCACATGTGCATGGGGCACCTTCTGTTGGAATGTCATGCCATTTGGGCTTAAGAATGCTGGTGCTACATATCAAAGATCCATGACCTCTATTTTTCATGACATGATGCATAGGACAATGGAGGATTATGTTGATGATACTTTAGCAAAATCTATGATTAGAGCTGAACATCTAGATGACTTGAGCAAGATACTAGACAGAATAGAAAAATTTAGTCTCAGACTAAATCCTAAGAAATGTGTTGTTGGTGTCACTTCCGGAAAGCTCTTAGGATACATAGTCTCAAAGAAGGGTATTGAAGTTGATCCAGCTAAAGTAAAGGCTATCATGGAAATGCAACCTCCAAAGAATATTACTCAAATGAGGACATTGCAAGGAAGAGTTCAATCTATCAGAAGATTCATATCACAGCTAATAGACATATCATAGCATTTTATAAAAACATTACATAAAGGTGTGACCTTTGCATGGAATGAAGAATGTGAGAAGAACTTTGACCATATCAAACAATATCTATCAAATCCTCCTATTTTGATGCCTCCTATTCATGGGAATCCATTGATCTTATATGTCTCCGCTACAGATACATTACTGGGGGCATTGCTTGCACAACATGATGAGAACAAAAAGGAAAAAGCTATATACTATATCAGTAGGACATTGGTTGCATATGAAAAGAACTATTCAATGATTAAGAAAGCTTGTCTAGCTGTGATCTTTGCATCATAGAAACTAAGACATTATATGTTAGCTCATACCACACATTTGGTAGCTAAAATTGATCCACTCAAGTACCTACTAAGCAAAGCTGCCCTCACAGGTAGATTGGCTAAATGGGTCATGCTCTTAAGTGAATTTGACATTGAATATGTGGAAAGAAAGGCTATCAAAGGATAGGTTATTGCTGATCAATTAGTAGATGCACCTATGATTGATGATACACCATTGCAAATGGAATTTCCAGATTCCTCTATCACGACTCTTTCTTCTAGAGAATGGCAATTATTCTTTGATGGCTCCTACACATAGAATGGATCAAGAGCGGGCATATTATTTATAACTCCTCAAGGGTACTCCATACCTAAAGCGTTTAGATTAAAGTTCCCTGACACAAACAATATTGTAGAATATGAAGCCCTTTTGAATGGTATGAAAATAGCAATTGAATGGAGAGTAGCAAAGCTACACATTCATGGAGACTCTCAACTTGTTATCCATCAAGTCAATGATGTGTACCAAACTAAAGATGAAAAGCTCATTCCTTACAAGAGAATGGTAGATGATCTAAAGAAATATTTCTTATCCATCACATTTGATCAAATTCCTAGAACAAAGAATAAGGTTGCCGATGCAATGGCAACACTATCTACTTTATTACAGTAGCTTGAACATGAGCTACACTACAAGTTCCTGGTGGAAGCACTATCTTATCCTGCATATGATTCCCCTGAAACCTGCATGATTTGCACGGTTGTTGGTCATGATTCATCCAGATACAAAAACCTATTTTCCTATCTCCAAGACCAAATCATTCCCCATACCTTCAACCACCATGAAAAGAGATACCTTATCTGTAATGCCTCCTAATATGTCATCATTGGTCATGATCTATACAAATGAGGTCTAGATGGTACGCTACTTAGATATTTAGAATGGGAAGAGTCTCAACGTGCATTAGAGGAAGTCCACAAAGGTATTTGTGGGTCACACCCAAACAGTTTAACACTAGCTCGAAACTGTATTAGGGCTAGGTGTATGCATCCTAAAATGGTCACCTAGACTTTTGGCCCCATTCTTGCAATTTATCAAATCCCCGAATCAATATTTTCAAAAATCAGCATTTTTCAATTATATCAATTTCCTTGATCAGATCCTATTTTATCATTTTCGATTATTCCTTGGGCTAACCATTTTATCCTAAGTCTTTATTTATTAAAAGGAATATTTCCTCCCCTTTTAATAAATAAAAAGCCCCCCACTTTTCCTCTTATCCTAAGTTGCACAAATAAAGCATTATTCCTATTTTATAAAAAGGGAAAAAACATTTTTTGTCTCATGTGGACACAAAAGTCAACTCTTATTTTCCTATTGGAGGATATTTGTGCACATGGATTGCTCCTCTTTTAAGCTCCACCGTTGATTAAATCTTTTGCCTCATAATCTCCATGGTCCATTCCTTCTCATTTCCTATAAAAGAAGAGCTCTCTTCCTCATTTGCATATATATCATTCACTTTTATGCTAACTTTATGCTACAGGTTTTCTAGATTATTTGGAGCTCTTTGAAGACTTTCTTGCATCCAAGCTTTGAAGACATTATTGTTGCATCTCATTTATCTTTCTTTCATAGTTGCATAATCATGGCATTCTTAGTATAGACTTTCTTTATGCAATAGATTAATCTCACATAGTTTAAATAGGAAGGATTTATAACACTTGTTCTTTCCTTTCATAGATTAGTTTCATTGTTCTTTCATTTCCATAGCTTAGCTTGCATCTCTCATTTCTATCTTGCATATTCATCTTAATCTAGTTGCATTTGCATTTCATAGTAATTCTTGGGGATATTGGCATTCTTGCCCTTGTCTTCACTTGAATCTCTCATTGTCTAGTTGACTAGCAAGGTCATTAAGCCTATTAGCTATAGCTGAGAGCAATTTTACAATCTTGCAAATCCATACATAGAGAGCTATGGATCAATTTTTAAGACCTTATTCTTGAGTGTTCTTGATTGTAAGGATTCATAGAAGTGCACTACTTTTGTGTGTACATTTCTAGCACCCACTGTGGGGTAGAGTAGATTAGCTTTGTCCTTTAGATTTTACATTTCCTTCATATTTTCGGTGATTTTTGGACATTATTCACTGTCTCTGGACTTTCTATCTCAATGTATCATGTGATAATTCTAGGAATATCGCGCAATAGTTCTCTGTATACATGAGTGATACTTCACCTGTCGAAAGTATCGCCCACCTGTTTCAAGAAATATCACCTGGTTTCGGATGAAGTATCACCTATGTATAGAGTAGAGTATCGCTCGGACTAATATTATCACCCCAGTACACTGAGAAGTGTCACGTGATAATTCTGGTGTCTGCAATCTATTTCTATACCCGGCAGTGAGCCTTTTTGAGGTTTTTTGGCTGAATCTTGATTTAGTTAGCTTGTTGTTTCTATTTCCTACACTTAGACATAATTAATTTGCATAGTTGTACTTAGTTTCTTGCACCTTCATTTGGATTTTTGATCTAAAAAGAACCTCTCATGTGTTTGGATTGAATGTTTACTTTCTTTCATAGCCACATCTCTTTTATGCTCTTAATGGTGAATGAAAGAACATAGATTTGTTTTTACAAGTTTGTGTAAGTGAATGCTTCTTGGTTTCCAATATCAAATATCTCATTGAGTGATTGGGGGCATGTAATCATTCCTTGTTTACATAGGGATTTAAATGCACCACTTTGTGGACTCACTCTATGTTTGCTTGGAGAGTTAAATATTCCATTGATTCAACCCTTTTTCATTTGTGAGTAGTATTGATAAGCAACTTTAGAGTACTTTTGATTGATATTGTTAGCTAAATTGGGTTGTTGGACTTGCTTATTTCTAATCACCCCTCATTTTCGCCCTTTGGATGCAAGGTCAGAATTCATACATAGGGGAGGGGTCTACTTGAAAAGAGCATTAAGTGTTCCACAAAGTTTCCCCCTTTTTATGCTTTCTCGATCTCATTAGTTTTCTAAGGTGTGGACTCACCTTGAGTTTGTGTGAGGAGTTAAATGTTCCACCTTGTGGACTCACTTCACACTCACTTGAAGAGTACTTTTGATTGATCTTGTTGGCTACATTGGGTTATTGGACTTGCTTATTTCTAATTGCCCCTCATTTCCACCCTTTGGATGCAATGTCAGCATTCATATATAGGGGAGGGGTCTACTTGAAAAGAGCGTTAAGTGTTCCACAAAGTTCTCCCTTTTATGCTTTCTTGATCTCATTAGTTTTCTAAGGTGTTCACTTGCTTTGAGTTTGTGTGAAGAGTTAAATGTTCCACTTTTTGGACTCACTTCACATTTATTTGGCAAGTTAAGTGTTCCACCTTTAGTGCTTTAAATACTTTTGATAGTGGATTGCTTAGAGCTAATTGGATTTTGGATTGTTCTAACCTTGTTGGCCTAACAAGTTGTGGTTGTAGGTGCATTTTCTTGAAATATTTTGCTAAAAGAATGCATGTCAAAGCTTCAAATGCACAAGGGCTACTAATGGCTTTTGTAGGGCTACCCAAACCATAAAAACCCAATCAAGTGCTTGTTTAATTGCTTTCTATATTAAGTGTGGCAATCTACTAGTTGTTTCATTTCATAGGCACTTAATATCTTGTTGTAGGAATTCTTGGGTGGTAGGAGAAGTATGCTCTTCACCCTTGTGGTGAACCAGAAAATCTTGAGCCATATTTGGATTTTGAAAGCAAGAGGGTAATTGAACCTTTTCTTGGTGTGTTTGGGAGAAAGCTTTGAGATAAGGGAATATGCTCTTCACCCTTGTGGTGAAACAAAATCCTTGAATCTTATAAGTTGATCCATTTTTGTTTAGATTGTTAGAATCCTTTAGTGGGCCTACTCTTGAGTAATCAAGAGGAATGACACAAGTGGGGACAAGCTTATTGCCGGCTATTCCGACCCACTATAAACTCAAGGCTATCAAGGACACAAAACCTTGGTAGACATAGTGCTTGTCTTCACTTGATGTGAGTACTTGTGGGATTGTGACCATGAGGAAAATGTTGAGCAAGAATGCTTAAGGTACTCTTGAGGCTGCGAGGTCCCAGTCCTTTATAAGGAGCAAGAGGGGTGCTACGAATGGAAGCCCTTATTAAGAACCATAGTTAGAGGCCACCCTATTTTGCCGCTTAGCTTCTTGGTGCAAGGATTGATCCAAGTGGAATAACCTAGATCACCCCAAGATTACTCACCATATGTGTTCCTTTGGTTGTGTCTTTGGCACTTCCATGAAAAAGCCAATATCTATTGTGGGCAACCACTTTGTGTGAGGCAAGGGAGCATCAAGTGTGGGCTAAGTTGTTAAGTATTGAGCCTTGACTTTCTAGGATAGATATTGCTTGAAGTGTCTTCGATTGTGCTATACCAGTGTTAACGTTCTTGAACATTCAAACAATCGGTAGTATTCATAAGGTTTTCTATTTTGATATCACAAGTGTTTATATTGGCAAGGTTGCTTTTGCCCTTGTTTCAAGTGTTTTAAGACATGTTTGATCTCTTACTATTTGCAAACCTGTCAAATTTCTACTGATATTGTGATTGAGATCGAAAGCATCCACCCTCAAACTGAAAATTTTGATCAAACAGACCCGAAAATGCACATTTCACACAATTCTAGTCAAGTGCCGTGCAAACTAGCAATAGTATCACCTGCTTTGAGAAGAAATATCACGCGATAGTTTGTTCTTGCTGGATTATCACCCGACCTGCCTGGAGTCTATCGCCTAGTTATTGTGAGTTCTATCACCTGGTGAAAGGTGAAATATCACCTCAGTGAGAAGTATCACCTGGTTAGCCTGGAAAGTGTCACCTAAGAATTTTCTGTTGTATACCTAGTTTCAGTCATTTCGCAGTTGCTTTTAGTTGGCTTGGTCTTTAGGAAGGTAACTTATCTTGCTGCTGGAAGCCTATCTTTACCCTGAATTTCTATTTTAGCCCTCTAGGGGTAGTGTCATTCGATTTACAAAGTCACCTTGGGAAGAATTGTCAAGTTAGAAGATTATTCCTGTTGAGAAAGTATATCTCTAGAGTTGTTAGTAACATTCTTGGAGAATTCTAGTACTCTTTTTGTCCAAATCATTTCCATTCAAATTCAATTTTAATTATACAATTTGACTAAGTCCATCATCCTGGTTCAAATGTGCAAGGATATTGATCCTTTGATTTAAGCACCTCTTTGAAAGTGTTGGTAATGCCTTTTGTAGTTTCTATCTTACCGTCTCTTTTTGGACATTAGAGAACTTTAATTATCTTAGTTTGGTGTTGACACTTTGAGATGTCACCTTATCATCAAGACTTATTTTCTTTCATGTCAGTTACAACAAGGTACCAAGTGAATCAAGGGAAATGACCCTCGGTTGTCTTTAATCAATTACCCTTAGTTAAGACTCGTCAATAGCAAAAGGGAAAAGAACCCATTTTCGATCGATCCCCTAAGAGTGAGTCTGAAGTTTTTATTGACCCAAAGAGTAATCCCAATGAATTGAGTTCCTCTTTAGCACCTTTTTCATCAAATATGGACATGAGTTATACCTTCACTAGACAACAAAGAGAAGCAATGAATCAAACTCTCAATGACATGTTCCAACAACATAGGGGTAGCACGATGTCTGTTGGGTCTTCTTCTAATAGTCCACCTGGATCACCTCCGATCAACACAAGGTATCTAGATGCTCATCAATGAGCTGAAAGACATCATAGGCAAGCTCACTCAGATGCACGGTCACAACATGAAGACCAAAACAACAAATCTGGTGATGCTCATATCAATGCAACTAATGTATCCAGACATTCAAGACAACCTTCTCCACTTAGAGACACCTCACGATACACAAGTGAGAGGTTGAAGTGCATTGAGAGGGAGAAACAAGCTTTCTTAGATGAACAAGCTGCTAAGAAAGAAAGGTTCAAACAATTGGAGGATGAGGAATGAGCTTTGCTAGACATAAGGAGAAGAGTTGCACAAGAAGAACAAGATAGGCTCCTAGTGCAACACCTCCATAAACAATTCAACAATAGGGGTACCAACAGTGGAACCAACTCTCCACCATCTACTCCCTCACCAAGTCCAAGAAGAAGGTCAAGGACCCCATCAAGATCACCTAGTCCTAGAGGAAGAAGGACTTCTCGGTATAACCATCGTAGGAGACAATCATCTCCTAGACATTCAAGACAACCCTCCCAACAAGCTCATCATGGCTCTCAACATGGAGGTAGTAATGCCAACTTTGACACTATTGATTTCATGACAATGCAACAAGAACCATCCTTCCAACAATATGTGGAGAAATATGTGGAGAAAAATAAGGATCAGTTCTTGGAAAGTCTAATCAATAAGGGTGCAAAAGTCCCATACAAATTTGATGTGGACCAAAAGATTAAGCAAAACCCTTGAACTGATGAGGTGATTAAGTAGATGCAAAAGACTATGGAGAAAAGGATGGCTCCAAAGAATACCTTCAACTTGGACTCCATATGTCCCAATCCCATTGACAAGAGTGTGGTTATGGTAGATTTTCCTAGAAAGGTTGAAATCCCCACATGACAAATATGATGGTAATGGTGACCCCCATGACCATGTGCATCAATTCTATATTATGAGTTTTGAATTCCACTATGAAGATTCCTATCTCATGAGGTTATTCCCAAGGAGTCTAAAAGGTCAACCAATGGAGTGGTTTACCAACATTACCCCTCCTGTCAAAACTTTTAAAGAACTTGTTCAAAGATTTCTGCAACATTTTGCATATAATTTATCAAGGTCAGTCACCATGCTTGATTTGTGTAAATTAAAATAGAATCAAGGGGAACACTTTGTGACATTTTTACAAAGGTGGAGATGCTTATGCTCCAAATATTCTAGGACCATCCCTGAGGAAGAAAGGATTGATATAATTGTGAGCAATCTAGTGCCAGAACTAAGATATGAAGTTAGAAAAATGGTCTTTAATTCTTTCGACACTATGGTGGAAATTGCATGTCGCATCGAGGATGTTCTAAAAGAGCAAGGTATTTTGGGAAAACAAAGTAACAACAACAATGGCCAAAACAATAACAACAACAATAAGGATAAAAAGAACTCATATTGGAACAAAAATAAGCATGTAGTCAATGACGGATTTGTTGACTCTCTGCAACCTAAGGAACAAGGAGTTCTTAATTTATCTAACGCAGTTCAAGCCATGAAGCTGCAGACATCCTTAGATCAATAAGAGCACAAGCCCAAGTATCAAGATAAACCTAAGTCAGGAAAGAGGAAATTCCCTAAGCTTGGAGACTCTTATGCAGATATTTTTAAGACCTTGATTGCTCATAATTTGGCACAACCTCAGGATCCTACAAAGTTTCACACACCGGATCCTAAACCTTATTGGTGGAATGAGAAAGCTTACTGTGTATACCACAATGGGATTGGACATGACATTGAAGGTTGTTTTAAACTCAAACATCTTGTTCAAGACCTTATTGAGAATGGGAAATTACAAGTTGATGGATTGACCACAAACGCAAACCACAAGGCCTTTAAGGAGCCCTTGCCTAAGTATGAGAAGGGGGAGACTTCTCAAAACAAGAACGGCAAGGCCGCAATCAATTATACCTGTACAGCTGCAAAAAATGTCATTAATATGCTTGAGGTTGTGGATAATGATGTCAACATGATGAGAGGGAATGATCCCTATGACTATGATGTAAGCTCACCTCCAATATTTGATGAAGGACCCATTGTTGTGCTTAGAGGTCCTCAATCTTGAAGATCATCTCAACCTCTCAATGTTGTTACTAGGGGTCATTCCCAAGGTCCTATTATCATTAGAGGTCCTAATTCTAGAAAATCTAAGCAACCAGTGTCCAAAAGTGTTCCTCCCAAATCTACAGTTGGTCCGGATATGAGTTACAACCTTGTTAATCAGTTATAGTGAATGCCAGCACAAATTTCCATTTTTGAGCTCTTAGAATTGTCTCCTAGACACAAGCGTGTCCTTGAGGATGCTTTGCATGCAATGAATGTCCCTAATAATATAGATGTCGACCAATTCTAGAACATGGTCAACCACCTTGCTAGCCCACATTACCTTACATTTTCTAAAGAAGATGATAAAGCCTTGAGCCATCTGCACAATCTTGCCCTTCACATTGAGGTCATGATCCATAAAACCCGTGTTAGGCATGTGTTGATAGATGGGGGTGCTGGGCTCAATATTTGTTCTTCAAGTCTTTTGAAAAACCTGGGTTACTTAGAACATGCCATTGATACCGGGAAGAAAATTACTATCAAAGCCTATGATGAGGCTGAGAGAAGTTCTAAGGGGTTAACTATTCTTCCAGTCAGAATTGGTCCTATTGAAAAGGACATTTTGTTTCAAATCATCGATGCTAGTCCTCTAGCATATAACATCCTACTAGGAAGACCATGGATTCATGACATGCAAGCAGTACCATCTACCTATCACCAATGTGTCAAGTTTCCATACAATGGTGTAGAAGTCTACATACCAGGTGATAGTACCTTATCTGTTAATACCATTTCAGCAGGGGCCCATGTTCCCTTAAATAGAGAAGCGAACAATTTTGGGACAGCTCTTGAGCAATGTAAGGATAAATTCAAGCCCATAAACCTTGGTATGGGAGGATATCAAATTGAATCCTTTACAAAATTACCAATTTCACCGAGGTCCTATGGTAAACCGTCACAAGAGATGCATCCCTTGTCTTTAGCCATGACTCTATTTGATACTTTTGTAGAGTCTTCAGTACCTATTCAGGATGAGAAAGAAGAGGTGGCTGTTAGAGATTGGATATACAGGGAAGAAAAGTACCTACATAATGAAAAAATTTCTCCATCTCCTAAGACTTATGGGAGAGGATACACATTGGTTACCAACATGGGCTACCCAGGTCATGGCCCTCTCAGTCACAGATTAGATGCCAAGGCTAAACCACTCAACCATGCTCTTTTTGGTCATAGGACTAAGTCAACGGTTGGCCTAGGGTTTGATAATGGAAAGAACAAAAGTGTTCCTATCCTAGCTGCGACGGATAGTGACAGTGACTCAGATTATACACCTAATCTCCAAAACTAGCAAGACATGACTGATGATTGGGTGCCTTCCACCAATCTCCTTTGGGGGGATTCAGATGATTTAGCAGCTGAAAATACAGACACCAGAGAAGGCAATACCCTTCACAATCTCGAAGCTTCTACATCAAGGCATCTCAAGCCTTCTTGGTTTAAAAATTCCCAGAAGAGATTCAGAAACAGATTCACATGAGTTCGAGTGGGACTCTCTTTCATATGGAACAGTTGATTTGGACATGGATGTTGTCCATACCTATAGTACTCAACCTGATGTGACCAACGAACCTAGTGTAGGACTAGAGGATTGGACTCCTCAAACTGCCTTAGTGGACGATGCTTTGTTTGGTAAGATGAGCCCTAATTCGGGTATCTTAGAGGGAGACTTGATAGATCCTAACTATGCGATCATCAAAGATAATACCTTTTGTATCAATAATGTTGAACCAGTCATTGACCTACCCCTTGTAAACCATCATCTGATTGATTGGTCATAACTTTGTCAAGAGCCTCAGCTTCTCACTTTTCACAATGACTACGAGATAGCCTACTACTTGCATGCTCTTGAACCCATAGTCTCTTCCACCAGTGAACCTAAAATAAGTATGACGGAGCCAGATATTAAGTACCTCAATCACAAAATAAAAGAAAAGAAAAATGGTTCTGATGGCGAAAACCACTTTGTGGCGGTGTCAAAACCCAAAAAAGTAACAAGAAAGGATGTATCCGAAGGTGAAAACCTCTTTGAGGCACCTAAGGATGGGGTACTTAATAACCTATCAAGTTATTTCCAAGACAGGTCATCAGTTCTTATTGAGCCTACACAACCAGTAAATTTGAATATGGAAGAGGCTCCATAAGTGATTCATCTAGCTCAGTCTCTATCAGTGCAAGAAAAAGAGGCATACACAAAGTTCTTACAAAAGAAGAAAATCAATTTTTCTTGGACATATTCAGACATGCCAGGGCTTGACACTAATCTCATTATGCATCACTTATCTATAGCTCCAGGAATTAAACCAGTAAAATAGAAGTTGAGGAAAATGCATCCTCACATAGCTCTCCTTCAACTGCCATGAAAAGAGATACCTTATTCGTAATGCCTCCCGATATGTCATCATTGGTCATGATCTATACAAACGAGGTCTAGATGGTATGCTACTTAGATGTTTAGAATGGGAAGAGCCTCAACGTGCATTAGAGGAAGTCCATGAAGGTATTTGTGGGTCACACCTGAATGGTTTAACACTAGCTCAAAAATGTATTAGGGCTAGGTACTATTGGCCTGAAATGGAGAAAGAGTCTATCAAGTTTGCTAAGAATTGTCAAAAGTACCAAGTGCATGGAAACTTAATTCATGCTCCAGGGAGAGATCTAATTCTCTTCACTACACAATGGCCTTTTCACCAATGGGCATTTGATCTTATAGGATCTATACATCCTCATTATTCTAATGGACATACCCATATAATCACAGCTACAAATTATTTTACAAAATGGGTAGAAGCAGTCCCTTTGACAGGAGCAACTGGAAAGCAAATATCTATGTTCATATTAAACTATATCATATGCAGATATGGGATACGTTATTCCATAATCACAGATAACGGTGGACAATTCAAGAACAAAGATCTAGATGATTTATACGCTAAATTCAAGATTACACAACATTGGTCATCTATCTACTATCCTCAAGGGAATGGCCAAGTAGAGGCTTCTAACAAGAATCTATTGAAAATCTTGCACCATATAGTTAATAAAATAGGAAGAGACTGGCATCTCATGATCAATCCAGCTCTCTGGGCCTACAAAACAAGTATCAGAACACCTAATGGGGCTACACCTTTCACTTTAGTTTATGGGTCTAAAGAGGTACTGCCTATTGAGGTTGAAATCCCATCACTAAGAATTAGAATGTATGGTCTAGTAACTAATGATGACTACAGAGTGTCTAGGTTGCAAGAACTTGAACTACTAGATGAGCGCAGACAAGCAGTGTATGATCATCTCAGAGTATATTAGAAGAAAATGTCTAGAGGCTACAACAAGAAATTCACACACAGAGAATTTCAAGTTGGTGATCTAGTCTTGAGAGAGAATCCTAAAAATCAATCACATTGAGAACGCAAGGGGAAGTTTGAACCCAACTGGCTAGGTCCCTTTGTAATCACTGCTACTTTTGGCTCTGGTGCCTATCAACTCTCAATTACTGAAGGAGAACAGCTTCGAGAACCAATCAACGTTCTCCATCTGAAGAAATTCTATGCCTAAGGCATTCAGTCTATGGTAAAATGTCCTAAAAAAATTATAAAAATCAGAAAAAGTCCTGAAAAAATGAACATCTTGGTGAGAACCTAGCAATAGGCGCCTTGATGATTCACAAAAAAAATTGAAAAAATATCAAAAGTACAAAAAAAGTAAAACATGAAAAATACAAAAAAATTAAAAAAATAAAAAATACAAAAAAATGAGAAAAGGAAAAAGTGCCTTGGTGAAAACTTGGAAATAGGCGCCTTGGCAACAAAAATAGAATCTCTGCCAAGATGGTGAAAACCCAGCAAACGGGTGCCACTTGTTTCAAAATGCTCCATCTATCAGCACAATCTTGGTCTTTCCCAACTTTTAGTCTTGCTTTAGTTTGTACATATCTCCTAGTTTGATTCTGCATTCTTGTTTTCAATAAGTTGATCCGTGCACCAATCAGCTCAAGCGTCAGTATCCTAGCAATGTTAAAACTTGGGGGCAATCAATGTCATATCCTATGGCCTCCAATGTATCTTAAACGAGTCATATCCAGTCAAGGTCCTTTGCAGCTTCATTTGAGTCAGTTAGTCAGTCTTGTCTCCAGAAAGGATTTTGCATCTACAACAACGCAATCAAACATCAAACACAAATTGAAAACAATCTGTGCTTCATACATGCTTTTATCTCCTTGTATGCTTACTGATTTACATTGATATTTTTGCATATTGTGTCTCTTTGAGCTCTTCAATGATGTCCTTTATAGGATTTAGAGAGTGATGACTGGGGGCATAGTCTTTTCTTTGTTTTCTTCTTGTATGTGAAAATCTAACAACTTTGGAAATTCTAGATTGAAATGGTGTCTGTCTGTAAGAGCCTCTATCTCGAATTGGATGGCCATGAGTACCTCGACCATTGATACTTGGAAAATTCAAGGAAATTTGATCTCACTATTATCTTTTTGAGTGAGTTCTTTCTCCTATTGTGAAATGCAATCTTGCCTAAGGATGTGGATGATAAAGGGTCACTACGGGTAATTCACATTGGATTTAGAATGATCTCTTGACTGTTTGTTGTGTTTGAATGCAAGGCATATTCTAGTCATCATGACATTGATGTTTTGATGCTTATACAAATTGCAATATCAAAATGGACATGATATTTAGGTCATCCTGGCATTTGTGCCTTGGCGCTTATATCTAATCTGACATTCTGAAAATAAAATCAATATTCATATATCTATGGTTGATTGACTAGTGGATGTTGTATTGATTCCTGCGCATACAAATCGATATTCATATGTCTATGGTTTCATAACTAGTGGGCATTGTATTGATTTATCCGGTTACCTAAAAATTCAATGATGAGAATGACTGACACATGATCAGTGACTAGGTCCTAGGTCTTAGATTGCATTTCATTCTGCATGTCTCTTTGCATTTTGCATGTTTGCATGATCTCACAATAGTTGGCTAAACTTCAATGCTTAAACGATTCTTCAATCACATTTTCACATCTAACAAGAGCCTAATCTCACATGAAGGTCCATCCAACGAAATAGCAAGTAGAATTTTTTTTTGGGATCAAAATCAAAATCTGAGATCGTTTATATTATTCACTACTTGCATAATCAACCTTCAATCATCAAAGAAATCCAAAATTCAACTTAACTGACTATCTTACATCAAACTATCAAAATTTCAACTTGGTCAACCCATGGTCCACTCATGGTTTCACCTAGTCAAACTTGGTCTTCCGAACCTCCAAACGATGCAGAATGCATTCTTGAACATGTTTAACCACTTCTCAAATCAATTAACATGCTTCTACACCATAACGTTGACTTTTCTTGTTAGATTTCAATTTTTATCCCGAAGGGGGCATGGTATTGCATATCATTCAAAGTCTGTAATCTAAATTTGAAATCATATCTTTCCTCAGTAATCAAAACAACAACCACGTCTACTTGTTGATTCATCAAAAGACCTCATCGCTTGGGGCAAATCAATCATCACTCGGGGCATATCAGATTCATCGAGATACATATCAATCTGGTATTCTCTTAATCTTGTAAATTGTATCAGTTTTTGCAACCATCGGTTCAATTGTCTTATTTCCTTGGTTCTTCAAAAACTGAAGGGTTCAGATGTGATACCAATGTGATTCTTATCAACAATCGGGTCTAGAATCGGTGACTCACTTCTTCGCAATCATAAGGTTCAGAATCAGGTGTTTTGACACTTTTTCGCAATCATCGGTTCATTTTTGTTATAGTTAACATTATCTTTGGTCATTCAGGACCTAATATCTTTAAATCTTTCAATCAGTTGCTGTCTCATATCACAATTTCTATTTCATATCAATTTCAATTTCAAACATCAGTTTCATACATATATCAAGCACAGACTATCTTTGAACCACTACGCTTCGCACAGTAATTCAAAGAATGGGCTATAGGTTCATTAACCTCCTACATCAACATATCGAACGAAATCGACATCAAAGTCCTAACCAAAGGCACATCTGAACATCATCAAATCCTAATTGATTATCTCAAATTTTGCATCAGGGAATATTACTAGTAATATTTCTATTTACCCTAATTATCTTCGATTTAATGATTATTTGGCGATAAATCCTATTTATCCTAAAGTTTGATTAATTGAATATTCCCAATATTTAATTAATTAGATTTAATACTGCCACTTAATTACTTAATTGAATTTAATTATATTCTTAATTATTATTTAAATTTGACAATAAATCAAAATTCCTATCATTAATTGATTAAATTCTTATTTAATTGATTAAAGCAAGTTGTCATATTTAATGATATTATTTTGGAATAAAAGTTTGATTAAATAATTGATTAACCCATAAATCAATTATTTTATTTTTAAAAATCAGTTAAGTTGAGAATAAATCACTTTATTTATTTATTTATTTAATTCATAATTATTATGCACATTCAAAAAATAGTTAAACTTGAAATCAGAAAATCAATTCAAGTTGTTTTAAAAATAAACTCAACTTTGATTTGAGTTAAAAAGTTGTTTTTGCATGCTTTTGCATAATTTTGTGAATTAATTATCTTTTATTCTTTGATAAACTCAAAAATCAACCTGAGTTTATCTGAGTGATTTATGGCTTTTTATCATGCATCCCCAAAGCTCTGGATTTCTATAAAACCAAGGCTCAACTCTTCAATCTCATATCTCATAATTGTGCAAACTTATGCTGGCAAATTGGTATCTGAAGATTTGGAGCTTCTTTTGCGAATCAAACAACTTTGTGAGATCATTCATATTTTAGCATATCATTGTTAGATTAATTGTATTGCATATCAATTTTTCATATAGATTAGATTCATATCAGATTTCTCATCCTATTGCATAAAAAAAACCCCAAAATATCAAAAATATAGATTAGTTGTATTCATACAGTTTTCATATCTTTTGCATTCAAATCCTTCATTTAGGTGTTGTCAAGGTCACTGATCTCGGTCCAATCTGAGAATACATACTCGCATCTACTAGAAAGTAGTAAATCGCCTGGTTAGTTTAGTTTTCAATTACTTGCATGATTTTGATTTCAACTAACCTCTAATGTTTTACTAAAGTGTTGTGTCTACAGACAGGTACAAAATTCACACACGTAGAAATATGAATACTTCACCGAGAGCCCAAAAGTAGCTACAGAGCACAGCTAACAATTCTAACTTGTTTTTGGTGATACAGGATTGCCAAGAACCTGAGATGCTCCTGCATTAGACACCTGGGGTTGTTTTGAGATGATTCTCTGAATCATGCAGCAGATACAACCCAAGATGAATCCAACTCAGATTGTGAAATCCATGAATGATCTTCAATCGATCTATTCTTCCACTTTACTAGATACTCCATGTACTATTTTCCTCTTGTGCTTCTGCCAATTCTTTGTTCCAAAATCTGCTCAACTTTCAAGGCAAACTAATAAGCTTCTTCAATGCTTTCCAACTTAACCAGACTAATTTCATCTTGAACAGAAAGTCTTAACCCATTCAGGTGCCTAGCAATTCTTTCCACTTCATCCTCAATATGTCTAGATCTGATATCTAATCTATAGAATTCCTCAGTATAATATTTTATTGAGCTATCTTTTTGCCCTAAATTTGCATTTGCCTAACTAGGTTAATCTGGTAATCATAGGGTAAGAACTTACCTTTCAATTTATTCAACATCTTATTCCATACCTTGATTTTGTCTTTTCCTTTCCTCTTTCTGTCCAATTGTAGATGCTCCCACCATAAGGATGCATAACACTTCAATTTTGTACTTGCAATTTTCACTTTTTTCTCCTCAAGGATATTTTCGTACTCAAAATACTTTTCCATCTCGGTTATCCAATCCATCAGCTCATCCAAATCCAGCCTTCCACTGTATTCAAGAGGATTGAAATGCGGTGTGGACTTCAATTTTGTCAATGCCTTCAAAATTCTTTCTTCACCTTGATCCATCACAAGTGCAGGTTCTTCTTCACCTTGCTCATCTTCAATTTCTTCATCACTAACATCCTTAAGATGTCTTCCTTGGTGTCAGGTTGTCTCAACAGCTTCTAACCTAGTAACAATTTGTCTTAACATGTTTGCCAATCCTGGATCTGCATCTCGCCTCCCATGAACCATCTTGAAACCCTCTACAATTGCAGGTCAAATCGCAATCTTCTACCCTACAAAAAATATCAACTAGGGTTTACAAGAAGGAACCCTCGACCTAAATTCACAAATTTAGATCCAGATCTCAACTTCGCTTTGATAACACTTGACGCAAGAGAGTGGGTGATGAGGGGCCAAAGACACACCCAAATCACTAACCTCCTTGTAGAAACAACACGCAAAAGAAAACAACACAACATGGAGAGAGAGAATGCAGAGAATCATTTATTATCCTCCAATAGATTTGTACATGTCAGGCTATAAGGCCTTCCCGATTACGGCCAAATACATTTAGAATTCAATTACAACATTCCTCACACATGCGAGGATTCCACTTTTAGAAACTATCTTCTATATCTCAAAACTACTAATTTAAGAACTTCCCTATAAAACTAAAACCAACTACTTTATTTATACAAGAGGCTACCAAAATAAGTCATCCTCAGATCCATCATTGGAGAAAGAAATAACCAAATCTAGGTCCACATGCTTCCCAATGATCGATGCAAACATTAACTCCACGACCAAAATTCAATGCACAAGTCAAACTCAACAAAAATCCAAAATAAACCACTCAGTGAGAAAGATTACCGAGCGATGAGAAATTAACTCGTTGAACCAACCAAGCTAACTTGGTGAATGAAGGAACCGAGTAGCAATTGAGCCTCGTCGGTGGAAACATGAATACTTCACCGAGAGCCCAAAAGCAACTAAAGAGCATATCTAACAATTATAACTTATTTTTGGTGATACAGGATTGCCAAGAACCCGATATGCTCCTACATCAATAACCCATGTAATATCACAACTTTCTTGAAAAATAGGTCTGCTACATGCACTACATTTTTTTTCCTCATACAAGGTATGAAATGTGTCATCTGAGAAAATCTATCTACTACCAAAAATATGGAATCATTCCCTCTTTGTTTCTTAGGAAATCTAAGTATGAAATCTATGCTTATGTCTTCCCAAGGCTTGTTTGGTATTGTCAAAGGTTTATACAATCCCACATTCTCACTGCATCCTTTTACAACTTGAAAAACTCTACAAATTTGTGTAAATTTCCTTACATCCTTATGAATTTGAGGCCAAAAGTGGTTCTCACTCACCAAATCCATTGTCTGGTTAATACCAAAATGTCTTACAAACCTACCACTATGTTTTTCTTTTATCAAATTGTCTCTCATAGCACTCATAAGCACAGATAATTGATTGCCCTTGAATAGAATCTCATCTTGAGTGAAATAATCCAACCATTTGGTTCAATCCACTACAACAGGATTTTTACAAGATTTCCAAGGTTTGAAAAAATCTTGTTCTTCCTCATACAAGGTCTTCAATTCATCAAATCCTAGCAATTCAACTCTCATCTCTATCAAAAAAAATTTTCTCCACTCAAAGCATCAGCAACTCTATTTGACTTTCCACTCCTATGCTTCAAGACAAAAGTATAACTTAGCAATAATTTTACTGATCTCATGTGTCTCTAATTCAACGTACCTTGACTGTTCAAATATTGCAATGCTTGATGATCTAAATACAACACAATTTACTTAGGTAACAAGTAATGTCTCCACTTCTTCAAGGATTGAACTATGGCATCAAACTCTTGATCATACACTAAGTATCTTCTCTTTGCATCATTCAACTTTTCACTGAATTAGGCAATAGGCTTTCCTTCTTGACTTACTACTGCACCAATTCCCACTTGCATCACAATCAACTTGAAATACTTTACTCAAATCAAGTAGTTCTAACACAATTTTTTCAATCACCTTTTGTTTTAACAACTCAAAACTTATATTTTCTCTAGATGTCCACTTGAAATCCTTTTGGTCTCCCCTCATTGTCTCATTCATAGAGCTTCAAACTGAACTAAAATTCCTAATAAATTTTTAGTAGAAACTAGCCAATCCATGAAATGATCTTAGGTCTCTGCCATTCTTTCTAGTGTAGGCCATTCAATAATTACTCTCACTTTCTCAGATTCCATCTTCAATCCATCCATATAAAATCTCAATTATACCAGTTCTTCCTTCATGAAAGTGCACTTCTTAATGTTTATCAACAACGGGTGATCCCACAAAGTTGTGTCCCACTTTTAGGGATGAAGAAAATCAGCATCATAGGAAAATAAAAAAATTTAGAGTCTTCGCACGAAGCCCTTTATGGCCAGATTTCATTATATATTTCTGGCAATTCTTTTTTATTTGTCATTGTCACTGTTTGGATTTTGCGGACCCCAAGGCTTGGAGCGAAGCAGTGACATCTAGTACGACATCAGCACCTCCTGAGCTTTTTCAACATCTTCAGATTGTTAGCAGTATCAAGTACACGCATTTTTCTTATTTTTTATTGTAAATTATATGTTTTATATTTATTTTAGTTAGTTATTTGTTTTAAATAATTTTTTATTTGTAGAAATGTTAGAAAATCGTAGTTAAATATTAGAATATGTTAGAAATTGATAGTAAAATGTTAGAAAATCGCAATTAAATATTAGAAAATGATAGAAATATTAAAAATTGTAGTATAAATGTTAGAATATGTTAGAAAATGGTAGAAAATCATAATAATTTGTTAGCAACTGTTAAAAAATATTTACAAAACATTAGAAACCGTAGTAGAAAACATTAAAAAATATTATAAATTAAATGCGCACAATATAGGTCCTTTTAGACGTGACTATTTTTGGGGTAAAAAGCTTGACTGGGAAGCACCTGGGAAGCACCCTTGCAGTAACGACCCCGACTCAAAAATCTTCTGGGAAGCATCTTCATCAAAGCTTTCTAAATTGTTACATTTAATTATGAACCCAGATTTGATTGATGTAAGGAGGAAGAAAAGAGAAGGAAAGTCTCTCGCAACAACCTCTGGATGCGTGCCGTCCACGAAAAGAATTCGCAGAGCTACGAGGAAGTTTCTCTTCAAGACCCATTATATTAACATATGAACGATTTCTTAATTCATTCAACGAAAATTTGCAGACCCAAAATCAAACTTTTTAACCAAAGATCAGATATTTCGATCCCAAGGTCATATTTTTCGATCCCAAGATCAGATTTTTAGCCCTCCAACGATGTCTCAAACATTTCTGTTCGTCAAGAACTATGACAATTCATACAAGAGTAAGTCTCAAGATATTGAAGCGCCATTTTTATGGAAATGCAATGGTTTTAAGGATGAGGAAGTTTACAGTGATGAGAAGGGCAGCGATGGTATCATAGCGATGGCTATGATGGTACTCTGTATGAGTTTTCTGAGTATATTTACAGTCCCTATTGCGCTTAAAAATGTGCTTGGCTTGGCAGGGGCGAGAGAGGCCATGGAGGGCGTGGAGTTTGAGATATTTGTGGCGATGGACTCTGTCAGTTTTTTCTCATCAATAGTTGTGGTGTTGGTTATGATACAGAGCATGGATATGAACAGTATCACACCTGCTAATATGAGGAGATTGAGGAGGATTTGCAGCACATTGGCGCATCTGTCATTGGCATCTGCTGCCATTGCCTTCATGTTTGCTGCTGCTGCACTTACAACACGTCTCTAATGTTTATATTTCAATTATTTAGGAAGATTGTATTGAAATACCCTTCAGTGGTTTAGTGGCTTTTATTGTTATTTGTGTTATTTAGGTTTTTGGACACTGTAAATTTTCAGAGTAATAATCTTGTGTATTTTTAACTATTTCTGTTGAATATGTGTATATGATGATTAATAGAATCAGATGCATTTATTTTTCAAGAAAATTCTCTCTCTATGATCTTATAGCTTATGGACTCTATTATCTAGTGTTATTAAAAAAGAAAATGTTATTATTGGTGATTTGGTGTTTTTGTTTTCTCTTCTGCAAATTTCTAGACGTAAATCTAGTTATACATTAGATATTAATTTTTGATTAGGATTAACAATTAGATATGGTATGCTTGATGAGCTAATAATTGGTGATCTTAAATGATCTAGGATGTGTGATATTCCTATGTTACAATTGAAGCTTATTGTTATTTTATTTCTTTATTTATTTGGATATAAAATATTATAAAATCTGATTATATTTCTAGTTGAATCATCTAAGATATGTGAGATCCATAAGTTACAACAGAAGCTTATTGTTACATTTGTTCCTTTCATTATTTAGATGTTAAATGATATATATTTTGTTTGAATCATGTTTAGTTGATCATAATGTTTGGATAAATTGTGATTACATTGCAAGTGTCCTTGATGTAGTCAATGATTATGTGTTACAATTGAACATGGATAAATACTTGGTATGGTAGTGGTAAGATGATGGGGATAATGAATTGGTAATAACCTTGTGTTCAAGCACTAACATTAGATAGACATGAATTTTATTACTTAATTTACATTGTGTATTTTTTAATTTTTGGGTCCTATTGATTGATAAAATTATACCTTATGTGTTGTTTGATTGTTGAGCATTTGATGAGCTTTGTCGTTTTTCCATGGTTTCCTTTTAAGTGTATTATGGTATAGTTTCCAAAAAAATTATGGTTGTGATTGTCTTGTTTTGAGTGCAATGCTCTCCTTGGTACCCCTTGGTACATTGAGATCATTATTGTAAGGCTTATAATTGTTCTTGTTCCTACAAAGTATAGCTAAATTTATAAAGTTCTAATGTTTCTTTTGAGATAAATTTTATGTTGGGTTGAAAAATGTTTAGTTTCTACTTTTCCACATACTTATTATAAGCTACCTAGACTTATCGGTTATAAATAGTACCCTACACTTAATATTCTAATACCTAAGATTTTTGCATGGGTAAAGGGGGATAATTTTGATGATAAGAAATTAGGATATATCTCAAACTCCAAAGGAAGTTGATGTTGGAGTGAAGTAGACACTAAGGGGGGGTGAGGGGGTGAATCAATATCTAATAAAATTTATTTGTTTCAAATCAAACTTTAGTTTTACTTGTTAAACCATAAATGAAATAAATAACTACATAAGAAAGATAAACACATAAAATGATATAATTTATGACAAAAATTTGATACACAGCTTATAGAAACCCCAACAAAGAATGCTTTAATAGTTTTGTATACCCACTCAGGTTTTCAAATATGACATTGCTTGACTCAAAAATTAACCTAAGAAAGAGTGAAAACAAAAACCTAAAGCCCTAAGGATAGAACCCACAATTATAATCAGCAATAATGGAGCCCGTATACAAACAAAAACCTTGAATAAAAAGACATTTAAAAACTTTTATTAGGGTTAGAAAGAGTTTAACAAAAACACACAAAAGATTACTATCTTAAAACCCTTAAACAAAAATTTGACAAGACAATAAAAATAAACAAATCCTCTTCAAAAGAAAAGATTATTCTTGCAAATTTGACAAAAGAAAGAACATAGTAGAAGGAACATGGGTGGATGATAGTTGGAAATGAATCTTACAACATTCTTCACCAGATCCCACATTATTTACTCATAAATCCCTCTTCACAACGCTTCCACAAAACCAACCAAAGTAACTATCAAAGTACTCCATATGTATGTCACCACTGTCATGATGCTTCATACATTTTAATATTTTTATTGAATCCAAAAATAAACTAAAAACTCATTGTGATGGCCTAGTAGTTTTGTTCCATGCCCTAGCTCAGGCTTAAAGGATTTCTAAAAAAACTATTCCTAATATCACAAACTTCTTTAAACACCATCACTTTTTAAAATTACAATAATAAAAACATATCATTAATATTCATTATGTCATGTCATCAAAAATGTTGATAGCACGATACTTTTTATTAAGAATGTATTATGGTTCTTTTCCTTGACCTCAACCCAAAATGCTACTAGTCATTTAGAGAGTGCCTTGTGCTTGCAAAATATTAGACTAATAGAGTCTTTGAAAATAGACTTTTAATCATCATTGAGATGGGATATGATCCCACTCATTTCTTCTTTTCATATTTAGAAACTTGCCTCATCAAATTTTCATATACAATATATAGCCCATGATATGCCTAGTTACTCATAATGACTAATGTAATGCTAGGGACATTTTTTATTGCAATTTCACTCAACCAAGGACACTAGACTAAATATGTCAATGTAAAATATGTATGTCGACATGTTTATGAAGAAAAATTGAGTCAGTTCAACAAAGCTCATGAAAATTCTCATGATATCAATGACCTGAACTAAATATGCATACATTAAATTGCCATCCTAAACCGATTTTGAAGTCACCATGTATCATTGAAAGGATGATCATCAAGTATATGTGCTAGGTGAATACCATGTATCGAGTATGCAATTTAAGTGTAAGGTCAAGGTTATCTATTACAACATTAAATATATCTTACTAATCAAGTAAGAATACTACTTCCATGTAGGATCATCAAGTAACACTCTTATGAAGTCGGACTGCATCATACATCAATTTTGTATCAATTATGATTGCATTTATGTGACTCATATGCTCTGATGTACTAGTCAGTATGACTCATATACTTTCATGTATCAATTAGTCTTATGACATCAAGGACAAAAAGGATAGGAGAAACAAACTCCCCCTTTGTCCTTTGTGTTAAAACACTAACTCATCTCCCCCTTTTTAGCATCAAGGGAGAAGGAGAGGAGGAAAAATATTGCAATTACACAACTTAAAATTGAAATGGTTGTAATTCAAATCACCAAATCAAGGACAAAAAATCACTACTACAATATTACAATTCAAGTTACCAAATTATGGACAACTTAAAAACTCACTAGTTGTTAAGAACTATACCTGAAAAAAATAATGCATGTAAATTTGAATTAACCATACAATTCTGAGTCTGAGAATCTTTCCTTGTGCATGTAAATTTGAACATGTATCTTTTCATGTATGTCAGGAAATAACCATATCAAGGACCATGAATATCAACTGCATTATGAACTAACATTGCAATCCTTGTAAGATCAAATGATAAGCCAAAAAAATTTGTGTACAAAACTTTCAAACCAAGAGATGATATCAAAAATATTTACATGTTTCTTCTATATAAAACCAAACTAATTAAAAAAAATTGAGAGACAATAAATCAAACAGCAAATTGTACCAACATGAATTGCTTAGTATGTTAAACAAGACTTCTTAAATTTATCTTATCACTATTTTGTGTAATTTCCCTATCCTTTTGACAAAACATAAAGAATGTGGTATGGACCGAAAAATATAAATCAACCATCAAAACCAATAAGTATCATCATAGTGAAGTCATAATGAAATATCAAACTAAGTAACATTAACTGATCACCATAACCCAACAAAATTGTAGCATGTAAAATATATCACTAAAATCTGCAAGAGATTAAAAAAAAATCAATATAAATCAAATGCATCACATTTGAATGCAACAACCAGCTTCATTTTCCTAGCCTCAAAGTGAATCAAATTTTTGAATCTATAGAAAACCACCTCACAAATCACTAAAATTGAAATAAAATCTTATCAAATAATCCTGATTTACTCCCCCTTAATGTAACTCCCCTTAAAAAAATAATCTCAATCAAACTAACAACTGTCAAGAAGGATTCAAAACTGATATACAAAATTATGTGATCAATTATTTGTGTTTTTATTTTGTAGATGAATCAACACTTGAGACCAATGCATTAGAGTTTCTCATCTTTTAAATCTATCAAGGATGTAAAATTCTTTACATGGATTGCATCACTTATATCACTTGTAACCAACTCATTTCCTTATGAGATAGATATTGCAATGTTATCATAATACTAAATATAATTAGATCTTGTCTTTTAGATTTCAATGGTTAAATCAAGGTAGTGATAGAAAGTTAAAAGAATAGATACTATCAACAGATTTAGTGGTAGATTTTAAGTTTTCTATCATAAACTTCTTGTTCATTGCAACTTAATGTTCAAAGATTTAATTATACATACAAGACTAATAAAAATACAAAATATAGTCACAAAGGAAATATGAGAGGTTATCTTGATATTTTAAAAAAATAATGTTATTTAATTCATCAAATTGATCAGATAACCAAGGAGATAAGAAAAAATTGAACAAAGATCCTTCCTAAATCTAAGTAGAGTCTCAAGCAATTTTTAGTATCTATTGTTTAGCATGTACAAATATAGTATTTACTTCTTCTTGACTCTGTTTCTTCTCCATGCAAATTTCATCTTCCTATTATCTTTAGATGATTTCACAAAACTATTTTTGCAAAATTTCTCTTTATGACCTTCATTATTACTTAGAAACTCTTTATCACGAAACCTTGCAACATGACCAAGTTGATTACATCTAATTTTATTCTTTGAAAATGTATGTTCATTAAGATTATTTTGCCAATTATTTTTCTTTGTATGCATCTATCAATTCAATGCTTTATGACCATATGCAAAACAAGAGTAACAATAACCATGAAATTAAGAAAAATCATATTTTGCAAACTTGGAATTTCTACTTCTATCTACGTGAATGATTTTAGTCTTAGAAACAACATCAGAATAATTTAAATATGTCCTTTTCCTTGGGTTTTGTCTAACCTTAAAATATTTCTCTTTCCCATTTGTAGACAAAAATATTGTATTTAGTCATTTTCCAACTGTTTCTTAATATCCTCAAGGTCTTTGATTAGAGAGAATACTTCTTCTTCAAGTTTTTAACATTTACTAGTTTTGACTTCAAGATCAAATTGAGTACATTCAACTACTCTTTTTGTAGCATAGTCACAACAACAGGGTCCTTAATGATAATTGTCCAGACTATGCACCAAGAGTCACACAATGGAAACAACAAAAAGGAATGGAGAGAAATAAAGATCAGATGTTTGTATTATTATAAATTTGTATATAGTTAGCAAGTGACAGGAAAACTTGTATAATAGGCATAAAAGCCTTATTACATATTAAAATACCAATTATCCTTTATGTGGATCTATCAAAGGTATTCTTCTATCAATCCACCTCAATAAGGAATAAATACAATAATATATATGTTCACAACAAATATAAGTTAGACAAGTACGATCACAATCTCCAAGGTAGGAAAACGTAATGTGTAGATAGGTCAAGACCTAAATCATAAATAACTCCCCCACCAATGATTGGAATGAAGCACAAACCAAAAGGAATATTTTCCAAGAGTTTGGGAACATCAAAAGATGAGCCAATTAGGATCAAAAACCAAGGAAAAGTCTCATAGGATCTGGAAACTCTAACTAGTCGAGAGCATGAAGAAGAAATAGGTCAAACTAAAAGAATCATAGGGATCTCCACCAAGAAGAATCGAATCAAAGTGTAAAATCAAAGGAAGATCAAGTAAGTAATAAGGAACGTGTCAGATAGGTTTGCAAGAGAAAATGAGACAACATAGTAGAGTTCCAATAGAAACAAAAAACTAAACTAAACTGAATAGGAACAAAACTAAAAGCAAAAAAAATTTTGTATGATGTAATATTTTGAATAACCCAAGGATGCTTCTAGATCAGTGATAGATACAAACTAGCTTGCTTGCACTAATCTTGATTAGGAACCTCCTATCCCCCAACCCACCAAGATCCCAATCACTCCTAGGATCTTCTAATTCCCCTCCTACTTGGTTTAGGACTTTTCAATGCCTCCATGCAAGATGACATTCTCTAGTGTTCACTAGGGTATCTACCTTCAATTACATTCATCTTCCCTTCTCCATTAGCTCTCCTCTATTTTCTTCTTTGGCTCTTGTAAATGAACAAGATGTCTTTTAGGGATTCCTATGTTTCATTCAACTTCCTTGGTTCAATCTTGATCCCTCTATCCCAAGGTTTCAAGATCTAGATTACCGATCTCCACTTTTGTCCCCAAAAGCCTATTAGGCCTAATAGCCCTCAACTAGGTCTTCTTGACCTATTTTTGGCTATTTGGATGAAATGCCTCTGAAAAACCCACTAAATAAATTATAGATTTCAATACCATTTTCATATTTATCAAATATTTTGTAGGTCTCTCCTCCTCAAATTGTTCATACATACCCTTCCTATATTTAAGGGATGTTAGGGCTAATTGAGCTTCCTGAACCAGTCAGGCTTTCTTGACTTCAAAGTCTCCTTGGTTGGATTGTTCAGACCCCAATCTCCTTTGAGGGTCTTTGTATGAGTCCAAATATTCCCTCCATGCATTAATCTTAGCTCCACCATCAAACCCCTGCATCAACACATGCAATAACAAATACAAGCTCCTTAGTCGGGCTCATTGTACTCGTGTAGGGCTTGCTCACATTCATGGACAATGTAACTTCCAAGCCTCCTCCATTTTTATGTATATTTTCCATAGGCTCCCTTAACATTTCCCAAATCCATGTGATGATTTCACGATAGGGTTTCATGTGGGAGCCTTAGAAACACACCTCAGTCTTGGGTAGGCCAGTGACTAGTTACTACACAAAATAATAAGTAAAACTTGAAAGAAATGTAGGGAAAAAACTCATAAGCTATGGAAATGAAAAAAAACTAAACTAGATATAATAATCCAATTCCAAAACTCAAGATTCAATCCATTCACATACTTTGCATTGGTTTCACAAATAGACTGTGTTCCAAAAACTAGGGTACAGTGAACTTCCTAAAACTTGAAAAAAAATTGCATTGATGTCTAACCTCAGGATTTGGGCTCAAAAGGTCTTAAATACCTTGACCCAATGTGGCCAAGTGGTCAAAACACCGACCATGCCTTTAAAACCTCCTTGTTTCTGCCAAGACAAATGTTGTCATGCAACTTTTCAAAGTTGCAAATGTTGTCATGACAACTTTTGGATTTCTTGTTCTCCTTAGGTCCAATGACCTCAAAACCTTCTTAAATGGTGGATGAACCTTAAAAAATTCATTTTTGGCCCATTTCTACATTTTCTCATCATAAATAAGTTATTTGGCTCAAATCCCAATGCCGAGCCAAAAATGGATCTCAAGACCACTAACTAACACTTAGACCTAAACCAAGGTGCTAGATTGGACTAAGCCAAGACTAGAACTCTTAAACACACCAAAAAGATCCTAGCTAGGACCTCTAACTATCCTTACCTAGCTAGGGTAAGTACAAGCCAAAAATGAGTAGGACCTTAGCCAAGATCCTAAGTGCTCCTGCACCATTCTCCCAAACAAAGATAAATCAAGTCACCACTGAAGTGATCAAGTTAGGGTCAAGTCCTAGCTTCTAGAATTCAGTCTCATGTACCCATATTGCCTTTGCAGCATCCTTTCCTTGCCATTTTATCAAGTGTTCCCAATAGATCTTATGCATGGTCTTTTTGCTAACCCTTAAATCTAGGATTTTCTCTACCTTTGGCTTTGTTGTGGGAGGTAGTTGAAGTGATTTTACCTCATTAGTGACCTCTATGAGATTGTGATCTATGTTGGGTATTGGTCCTTTGTAGAGTACTAGATTTGCAACATTGAAGATAGGGGACAGTCCTATGTTTTCAGGGAGCTCCACCGTGTAAGCATTGTGGCCATACTTGGTTAATATAGCACAAGGTCCCAACCTCCTCATCTGTAGCTTGTTGGGAACTCCCTTCTGAAATCTCTTCTTGTTCAAATGTTCCATTACAAGGTCTCCCTCTTGGATTTGGAGATCCTTCTTCTTTTCATCAACCTTGTGCTTGATCTTTGCAGTGTTCTCTATGAGAGACTTCCTGACTGAATCATGGATTTCATTCATTGAAAGGGAAAAATCCTCTGCATATCCACTTCTTTAGGATCCCTCTCTCAACTCTCTAAGGCACTCAAAAAAACCTCTTGGGTGTATGCCATAGACAACTTCAAATGGACTCTTCCCTATGGTCCAGTTGACTGTATCATTGTAAGCATACTTAGCTTGTGTTAGGATTTGGTCTCAAGTTTTTCCATACTCCTTAGTAAGGCACCTCAAAAGGTTACCTAGGCTCCTATTGACCACCTCGGTCTGACCATTAGTTTGAGGATGGTATGCAAACCCAAAGGAGAGGTTGGTACCAAGCTTGTGCCAGAGTGTCTTCCAAAAGTGACTGAGGAACTTGGAGTCCCTATCTGACACTATGTTGAGGGGTAGGCCATGAATCCTAACAACCTCCTTGAAGAAAAATTGAGCTCTCTATTTGGCATCATGGATGGTCTCACAAGGTATAAAATATTCCATTTTACTGAATCTGTCTACTATAAAATAGATTATATCATACCGTTTCTTTGTCTTAGGTAATCCTACCACAAAGTGCATGCTAACACATTCCCATGGTCTGCTAGGGATGGGAAGAGGTTGGTAAAGGCCTAGATTAGAAGATGTTCCCTTGGCTCTTTGGAAAACAATACAGCACTCCACATATTTTCTAATATCCTGATTTATTTTGGGCCAAAAATAATATCTTTGCACTAATTCTTGAATCTTGTTGACACCAAAGTTTCCACTGAGAGATCCATTATGTTTTCTTGGATTATATTATCTCTCATTGATCCTTTTGGCACATAAATCTAACCCCCTCTAAACAATAAGTCATTTTTCAAGGTATAATCAAAGAACTCTCCATGGAAGTGGTTTTTGTGTTCTTCACATACCTTGTAGGCCTCTACAAAGTCTTCATCTCCTGAGTATAGATCCTTGAAACTATCAATCCCTATGCTCTTCAACTGAACTTCTTGTACTGTCATGAGTCTCCTACTTAGTGCATTAGCAACCTTGTTTTGTTTCCCCTTCTTATTCTTGATGGTGAATGTATATGCTTGGATATACTCCACCCATTTCATATGCTTGTGAATGAGTTTGTTTTGAGAATTTAGAAAACTAAGGGCCTAGTTATCTGTATACACCACAAATTCCTTAGGAAGGAGGTAGTGCATCCACATCCTTAAGGCTTGGACTAGATCATATAACTCTAAGTCATAGTAGGAAAACTTCCTTTTGCCTCATTGAGCTTCTCACTGTGGAAAGAAACCAGTCTTCCCTCTTGGCTTAAGATAGCCCCAATGGCAATGTTACTAGCATCACAGTCAAGAGTAAAAAGTTTTTCAAAACTAGGGAGAACCAAAATAGGTTGTGTGGCTATCCTTTTCTTCAACACTTCAAACCCTTTTTGTGGTTGATTATTTCATTGGAGCTTATTTTTCATACCACCCTTGGCAGTCTCTATCATTGGTGCACATATATCACTAAATTGCTTAATGAAATTTCTATAGTATTGAGCTAGTCCATGAAAGCTTCTCACCACTGTGGCCATATTAGGAGTAGGCCAATTGATGATGGCCTCCACCTTTCTTGGGTCCATTTTGATATTTCCTTGTGACAGCACAAAGCCAAGGTATACTAGTTATTGCTTTAAAAATTTACACTTGGCCAAGTTTATCATTAGTCTCTCTTCATGCAACCTTTGAATATAGCTTGCAAATGGCCAATATGTTCTTCTTTATTTTTTCTATAAGTTAGTATATCATCTAAGTACACTACCACAAACTTACCAATGAAGTCCTTCAACACTTCATTCATTAGGCATTAGACAACCCAAATGGCATGACAAGCCATTCATGCAGTCCCTCATTGATCTTAAAGGTGGTCTTCCACTCATCCCCCCTTTTGATTCTAATTTGGTGGTACCCACTTTTTAGATCAATCTTGGTGCATTATTTGGTTTCCCCTAAACAATCCATCAAATATTATATCCTAGGAATAGGAACCTATACCTAATGGTGATCCTATTGATAGCTCTAGAGTCTAACATAACCTCTAAGTACCCCCCTTTTTAGGAGCTAAGACAATAGGAACAACACATGGACTAATAATTTTCCTAATTAGACCTTGGTCTATGAGCTCTTGGATTTTTTTAGAAATGTCCCCATTCTGTTGAGGTGTCATTTTATAGGCAGCTTTGTTTGCAAGGGTAGCTCCTGGAATGAAATCTATTTGGTGGCTAATATCTCTTTCAGGGGGTAGGGTAGCTGGTTTTCCTTTACTCACAATGTCTTGGAATTTCTCCAACATCTCTTGAACCTCTATATGTATTTATGTATTAGTTTTTGCCTTCTCCTCCTTGGGCTTTAAGACTAGTGCATACCCAACTCCCTTACCTTCTTCTAGAGTCTTTAAGAAATCTTTCTCACCCACTAAAAGAACATTTGGTCCTATTTACCTTGCTTCTCCTTCCTCTAGAAAAGACTTTATCTTGAAAGTCACTCCATCCTTCTTGAATGTGTAGGCATTCTTGGCCCCTTCATGTATGGATTGTCTATCAAATTGCCATGGCCTTCCTAATAGGAGATGGCATGCATCCATTGGCAAGACATCTCATAGCACTCTATCCTTGTACCTCCCAATGGAGAAGTCTGCCCATTCTTTCTCATTAACTATGACATGTTGCCCCTTGTTTAACTAGGTGACTTTGTAAGGATTATTGTGAGGAATCCTTTGGAGTTTGAGCTTACTCACTACCTCCTCTGACACAATTTTGTCAGTACACCCTAAATCAATGATGACCTTACACACTTTCCCAAGAGTTTACACTTTATTCTAAATAGTTCCCTTCTTTGGCTAGGTTCTTCTTGGATAGGTTCTTTGATAAGTGTTCTTCTGATCATCAAATTCTCCCCCTCTCTTGACTCTAAGGGTACTTCTGCATGCTTGCTACAAGATGCTTCTTCTTGGACATAGCTAACTCTTCTTTCATTACCTTGTGATGTAGACCCTTTCTCCGGACACTTATAGGCTGGATGTCCTAATTGCTTGTAGTGGGAACACTTCATATTGGAAAAATATGACCCTCTTCCTTAACCATTGTTACTTCCTCTTCCACTATTGTTAGAACCTCTACCTCTATTGTAGCCTCCTCTTTTTGAGGCACCTTCATGTTGATCTATCAACTTGGTCTCTCCTTGGGTCTTTGGTTCCACACTTCTACCTCCAAAGCCTCATTTATGGCCCCTTCTATCTCTTCCTCTTCCTCTTCCTTTTTTAGTGCTAGGATCTTGTTTATTTCTCAATTTATCTTCCACCTTGATGACTAATTGATGGCCTCTTTGGACTGTGGTAGGAGTCAAGAGACAAAACTCATCTTTTATATTCCACATTAGGCCATTCAGGTATCTAGCTACCTTCACACTCTCATCTTTAGCCACTCTAGATCTCATAAAAAACCTTTGGAACTCTTCAATATATGAGTTGACATCTAGTTCTTTTTGCCTAAGACTCTGTCTTTTCTTGTGCAACTAAATTTTATACTCCTCGGGGACATATGCTTCTTTAATCTTGGCCACCATAGCCTTCCATGTAGCTATAGGATTCTTCCCTTCTTTCTCCCTCTCATCTTGGATGAACTTCCACCAAGTGAGAGCATACCCACTAAGTCTTTCTTTTGCTAGCCTTACCTTTTGGGCCTCAGTTCTTCCATCACATTCAAAATGGTTTTCAAGACCCTCAATCCAGTCCATCACTACCTTTGGTTCCATTTTCCCATTGAATATGGGTACCCCCTCCAAAGCTTTCCCACTTAGGGATTTCAATGCTTTAAGAAATGGTTCCTCTGTAATGACAGGGTTTCATCTAAGGGTATTTGTTTATTCTTTCCTTCTAACTTTTCCTTGACTTCTTCAGTATTTTCATCTACTTGATCCAATTTTTGTTCTAGTTGAGCTAGTCTTTCTATGAGTATCTGGTTCTCTTCTTCTTGATCCTCTACTTTCCTAGATAAATCTATGTTAGTCACAATTTTAGACTCCCCAACTAATTCTTCTAGTTGCAACATTCACCCACAAGTCAAATCTTGTGTGCTCTGATACCAATCTGATAGATACAAACTAGCTTTCTTGCACTAATCTTGATTAGGAACCTCCTAGCCCCCAATCCACCAAGATCCCAATCACTCCTAGGATCTTCTAAGTCCTCTCCTACTTGGTTTAGGACTTTTCAATGCCTCCATGCAAGATGACATTCTCTACTGCTTCACTAGGGTATCTACCTTCAATTACATTCATCTCCCCTTCTCCATTAGCTCTCCTCTAATGGATTATTTGGCTCTTGTAAATGAACAAGGTGTCTTACATAGATTCCTATGTTTCATTCAAATTCCTTGGTTCAATCTTGATCCCTCTATACCAAGGTGTCAAGATCTAGATTATTGATCTCCACTTTTGTCCCCAAAAGCTTATTAGGCCTAATAGCCCTCAACTAGGTCTTCCTGGCTAGTTTTTGGTTATTTGGATGAAATGCCTCTAAAAAACCCACTAAATAAATTATAGATTTCAATACCATTTTCAAATTTATCAAATATTTTGTAGGTCTCTCCTCAAACTGTTCGTAAATGCCCTTCCTATATTTAAGGGATGTTAGGGCTAATTGACCTTCTAGAACCAATCGGGCTTTCTTGTCTTTAAAGTCTCCTTTGTTGGATTGTTTAGACCCAAATCTCCTTGGAGGGTCTCTATATGAGTCCAAAGACTCCCTCCATGCATTCAACTTACTTCCACCATCGAACCTCTACATCAACACTGCAATAACAAATGCAAGCTCCTTAGTCGAGCTCACTATGTTGACCTAGGGCTTTCTCACATTCATGGCCAATGTAACTTCTAGGCCTCCTCCATTTGTATATAAATTGTACATAGGCTCCCTTAAAATTTTCCAAAGCCCTGTGATGATTTCATTTTAGGGTTTCATGTGGGAGCCATAGAAACACACCTCAGTCCTAGGTAGGCCAGTGACTGGCTACTTCACAAAAAATAAGTAAAACTTGAAAGAAATGTAGTGAAAGAGATCCTAAGCTATGGAAATGAAAAAAACCTAAAATAGATACAAGAATATAATGCCAAAACTCAAGACTCAATCCATTCACATACTTTGTATTGGTTTCACAAATAGACTGTGTTCCAAAAACTAGGGTACAATGATCTTCCTAAAACTTGAAAAAAACTTGTAATGATGTCTGACCTTAGGATTTGGTCTCAAAAGGTCTTAAATACCTTGACCCAATGTGGACAAGTGGTCATAACACTGACCATGCCCTAAAATCCTCCTTGTCTCTGCTAAGATAATTGTTGTCATGCAACTTTTCAAAGTTCCAAATGTTGTCATGACAACATTTTGACAACTTTTGGATTTCTTTCTCTCCTTAGGTCCAATGACCTCAAAGCTTCATAAATGGTGGATGAACCTTAAAAAATTAATTTTTGGCTCATTTCCACATTTTCTCATCATAAATAATTCATTTGGCTCAAATCCCAATGCCAAGTCCAAAATGGATCTCAAGACCACTAACTAGCACTTAGACCTAAACCAAGGTACTAGATTGGACTAAGCCAAGACTAGACCTTTTAAATAGACCAACAAGATCCTAGCTAGGACCTCTAACTATCCTAACCTAGCTAGGGTTAGTATAAGCCAAAAATTAGTAGGACCTTAGCCAAGATCCTAGGTGCTCCTGCACCAATCAGACATCTAGGATTGATTAAGAAATGATCCTCTCACTTTGATGGGGCTAGAGAAAAACCAAGATGTTCTACCTTAGCCTAAGATATCCAAGAGAATCCTCAATTGGTTATCCTTTCAGTTCATTAGATATCCTTTTCATTTCCTTCCACGTGCAATTCTACCAATGGTGCTATCCAAAATATCTTCAATCTCATCCAATTTCTTCTATGGAAACTACTTCTCTAACTCTGGTCCACTACCATCACTCAATTATGTCTCATGATACTAATATAGATGTCTAATGTTGAGTATAGGTGATATACCCAAGGTGTCTGGTAACTCAAGGGTATGTGCAAGATCGTGAGGAGCCAAAAAGTGGCGATGTGAAAAAAATTCAGTTTTCACTCGTTCAAAAGCACATGAAAACACTTGTTGACTTTTTAGTAGGCCTAGGTGTCAGTACTCCTAGGAAAACCTGACACCAAAGTACAGGCTTAATCGGGTACCCAAAAACATATCGGGTACCTAATATTTTTTTGGGTACCCGAAACCTGTGGCATAAATCAAAACCTGCGAGCCATTTTCCTCATTTCTCCTCACGTTTTGGGTTTGTAAAATGGCTGCAAATATCATATACACAATAGTTTTGGGTATCTGATTTCTATAACAACAAATTCAATCTCCACAGTATATATGGTAAGTAAATTCTTGGTATATTTTGATTATTTTATTTCATTTTGATGCTAAATGTGGTTTTTTTGGTTGAAATAGGGTTTTGTATTTATTTTTGTAATAATATATGAAATCAAATTGAAATTTAGATTTTTTTTTATTTAATTAGGCATGGCTGACAACAATGAATAAAATTACCCTCTCGTACCAAATAATGATCCCCAAAACAATCCCCCGTCTCAAAACCCTTGATCTTTAGAAGATTTGATACAAGATAATTTGAACACAATACGAGGTTTCCAAAACACATATCAGACTATAACTACATTAGGTCCCATGCTTGCCACATTAAATACTATTGTTGAAATATTGACACACTCACGTGGCAACATAATGCTTCTCTTCATTGGCGTGATGATATGCACGCCCAATTTGATGATGGGCTTCACCATGATGGGATTGCAGCTCTTAATATAAGGAAGATATAGCCTCCCTTTTTGTGAATGTTCTCAGATTGAAATCGAGATCAGTGATAATGCAACACCTAAATAAAGGATTTAAAATGATGAAAGCAATGAAATATGAATGCAAATTAATCTTTTTTTTTGGATTTTTAAATGCAATAAGATGAAAAACTGTATGAAATTAATCTAGAATGAAATTGAAATGATATGAAAATTAATCTAAGAATGATATGCTATGAATGAATGCTATGAACCCTCAAAAATAATAATAAAAATCTCACAATCGCCTTGTATGCAAGAGCTTGATTCTTCATATGTCAATTCACCAGAGTAAGTATGCAAATTCGAGGGATGATTGTGAAGAGCTAAGCCTTGATTTTATAGAAATCTAGGGCTTGAGGATGCATAAGAAAAAAAGCCATAAATCACTCTTGATAAACTCAGGTTGATTTTTGAGTTATCAAGAAATTAAGAATAAATAAACTCATAAAATCATGCAAAAGCAGTTTTTATCTCAAAATAAAGCTTTAGTTCTCTTTTTCAACTCATCATTAGATGTTGAGTTTTAGAAAGTTTACAAATTGAAATTAGCAATTGTTTTAAAGTTGACTGCTTTTGTGATTGTGCATGATTTAATATGAATTAATTTAATAAATAAAGTGATTTATTTTCCACTTAACTAATTTTTTAAAATTAAAACAATTGATTTATGGGTTAATCAATTATTAAATCAAACTTTATCCCAAAACTATATTATTAAATGTTGACAATTGACATGAATTAATTAAATAAGAATTTAATTAATTAGTCATAAGATTTTAGTTTTATTGTCAAAATTAAATAATACAATTTAGGAATAAATATAATTAAATGTAATTAAATAATTAAGTGGCAGTATTAAATCTAATTAATTAAATATTCAGAATATTCAATTAATCAAAATTTAGGATAAATAAGATTTATCACCAAATAATTATTAAATCAAAGATAATTAGGATAATTAGGATAAATAAGAATATTGCTAGGAATATTCCCCGATGCAGAATTTAGGATAAAATCAATTAAATTTGATAATGTGCAGATGTGCCTTAGGTTAGGACTTTGATGTCGATTTCGTTCAAATTGAAGATGTAGGAGGTTAATGAACCTATAGCCCATTTTTGGGCTATTACATTTTGCCCCTCTTTGAATCACTATGCAAAGCGTAGTGGTTCAAAGAATAGTCTGTGTATGATAAAGATGTATGAAACTGATTTGAAAGATTTGAAAGATTAACTGATTCTGAGATAGAAACTGATTGAAAGATTGGAAAAAGAGATACCGACCCATGCCCAGAATGATCAGGAATCGAGATGATGCTAGCTATATCAAAAATGAACCGGTGATTATGAAAAGTGTCAAAATGCCTGATTCTAAACCTTATGATTGTGAAGAAGTGAGTAACCAATTCCAGACCTCAATGTCCTTGTATGAATCATATTGGTATCACATCCTGAACCCATCAGTTACGAAGAACCAAGGAAATAACACTAATGAACCGATGGTTATGAAAAGCTAATATAGTTTACAAGATAGATTTAGGATACTAAATTGATATGGATCTTGATGAATCTGATATGCCTCAAGTGATAATAGATTTACCCCAAGCAACAAGGACTTTTGATGAGTCAGCAACTAGACATGGTTGTTGTCTTGATTACTAAGGAAAAATTGATTATAGATTTAGATTTAAGGACTTGAATGATGTTCAATACCATGCCCCCTTCAGGATTAAAATTGAAATCTAACAAGAAAAGTTAGTGTTATAGTTTAGAAGCATGTTAATTGATTTGAGAAGTGGTTATACACGTTTGAGAATGCATTCTGCATCGTTTAGAGGTCCTAAAGACCAAGTTTGACTAGGTTAAACCATGAGTTGACCATAGTTGACCAAGTTGAAATTTTGATAGTTTGATGTAAGATAATCAGTTAAGTTGAATTTTGGATTTCTATGATGATTGAAGGTTGATTATGCAAGTAGTGAATAATATGAATTATCTCAAATTTTGATTTTGATCCTGAAAAAGGATTCTACTTGTTGTTTCGTTGGAGGAACCTTCGCATGAGATTCAGCTCTTCATTACGATGTCTAGCATTTTTTTTTTTGAAGAATCATTTAAGTGTTCAAGCAATTTGTGAGATCATACAAAGTGCAAAATGAAATGCAAAATGAAATACAAACCTAAGACCTAGGACCTAGTCACTCATCATGTGTCAATTTGTTATCATCATTAAATTTTTTAGGTAACCGGATAAATCAATATAATGTCCACTAGTTATGAAACTATAGACATATGAATATCGATTTGTATGTGCAGGAGTCAATACAATGCCCATTGGTCATATAACCATGAACATATGAATATTGATTTTATTTTTGGAATGTCAGATTAAATATAAGCACCAATGCACAAATGCCCAGATGACCTGAATATCATGTCCATTTTAATATTGCATCAACATCGTGATGACTAGAATACACCTTGCATTACAAACACATCAAACAGTCAAGAGATCATTCTAAATTCAGTGTGAATTACCCGTAGTGACCCTTTATCATTCACATCCTTAGGCAAGATCGCGTTTCACAGTAGTAGAAAGAACTCACTCAAAAAGACAATAGTTAGATCAAACTTCTTTGAATTTTTTGGGTATCAATGGTCGAGGTACGTATGGCCATCCAATACGAGATAGAGGCTCTTACAGATGGACACCATTTCAATCTAGAATTTATAAAGTTGTTAGATTTTCACATACAAGTAGAAGACAAAGAAAAGATTATGCCCCTAGTCATCACTCTCTAAATCCTGTAAAGGACATCATTGAAGAGCTCAAAGGACACAATATGCAAAAATCTTAATGTGAATCAGTAAGCATACAAGGAGATAAAAGCATGAAGAAGCATATATTGTTTTTAATTTGTGTTTGATTGCGTTGTTGTAGATGCAAAATCCTTTCTGGAGAGGAGACTGACTGACTAACTCGGATGAAGCTTCAAAGGACTCTTATTGGATATGACTCGTCTAGGATACATTGGAGACCATAGGATATGACATTGATTGCCCCCAAGTTTGAGCATTGATAGGATATAGACGCTTTTGCAGATTGGTGTACAAACTGACTTATTGAAACAAGGATATATATAGGCTAAAGTAACACTGAAAGCTGGGAAAGACCAAGATTGTGCTGATAGATGGAGCATTTTGAACTAGTGGCACCTGTTTGCTGAGTTTTCACCATCTTGGCAGAGATTCTATTTTTGCTACCAAGGCGCCTGTTTCTAGGTTTTCACCAAGGCACTTTTTCTTTTTCTCATTTTTTTGTATTTTTCATTTTTCAATTTTTTTGTACTTTTGATATTTTTTTATTTTTTTACTTTTTTTTGTGAATCACCAAGGTGCCTATTGCTAGGTTTTCACCAAGATTTTTATTTTTTTAGGACTTTTTCAAATTTTTAAGATTTTTTCAGAACATTTTACCATACACTAAATGCCTTAGGCATAGAATTTCTTCAGATGGAGAATGTTGATTGGTTCTCAAAGCTGTTCTCCTTCAATCGTTGAGAGTTGATAGGCACCAGAGCCAAAAGTAGTAGTGATAACAAAGGGACCTAGTCAGCTGGATTCAAACTTCCCCTTGCGCTCTCTATGTGATTGATTTTTAGGATTCTCTCTCAAGACTAGATTGCCAACCTGAAATTCTCTATGTCTAAATTTCTTGTTGTAGCCTCTAGAATTTCTCTTCTGATACACTCTGAGATTATCATATGCTGCTTGTCTGTGCTCATCTAGTAGTTCAAGTTCTTGCATCCTAGACACTCTGTAGTCATCATCAATTACTAGACCATGCATTCTAATTCTTAGTGATGGGATTTCAACCTCAATAGGTAGTACTAATCAGTATGTACAAAGGATGCCCCAGGACAGAATGGGCATCAAACTCTCAAGCAAGATTACATCGTATAGTCCCAATGTCTAGCAAGGTGGAGAACAAGAGGGATTAGCAAGCTAGTGAAGAGATGGAAGACAAGAGAATGAAGGAGAATGAAGGGAAGAAATTATCAAGGGTACCCAAGCTAAGGAAAAATTGTCATGTAAGCACATTTGTACAAGCAATGAAAGGCTAGCATAGGATAAGTCACAAAAGCGTAATGCCAAAGAAGAAAAGGATGTAGTCCAAAGGAGTAGACATGTCAAGAGGTTTCAAAGCATCGTATTCTACTCCCTTTTTTTATTAGATCAAGACCAAAGGGGAAAAGGATAGCGAAAGGATAGAATGAATGGAGGAAAATAAATATGAAGGCTAAATAGGAAGGGAATGAAAGCAAGATCATTCTAAGATAGCTCACAAGATAGCCAAATATTCATGTATAGATCAACATTATCAAGATCAAAGAGAGAAGATGGAATGGATGAAATATGTAGAAGAACTAGGCATGATGCCTGATTGCCAGGTTTTCATCATGGTACTTATCCAATGCACCACAAGGGAGTGCTTTTCACCATAGGATGAATTTATTTCTCTTTACTTTTGCTACTAAGGCGCCTATTTCTAGGTTTTCACCAAGGCACATTTTCAATTTTTCATTTTTATTTTTATTTCTTTTTTATTTTTTTGGAAGAAAGAAATCTTTTTAGATAATGCTCCTTGAAAGGATAAACCATGATATGCCAAGGATTCAAAATGATATGCTCAAAGATGTTGATAGGGAAAGGAAGATGGAAGAGAAAAATGGAGGATAAGATTTTATGTAAAGCAAGTGAGGTTGGAAGATAGGAGGAATAGGAAAATGAGGAAAAAGGATAGAAGGTAGAAGGATAATGAATGGAAGGATTGTGAAAAGGTAGATGGAAAGAAAGGCAAGATCAACATCAACACACACCTTGAAGGGTGGTGAGAGGATGGAGGAAATGTGAATGAAGGAATACGTGAAGGAATATAGCGAATGGATAGCAGAGGTGGTTTAGGTGCCTGGAATGGAAGAATATTTTTGGAAGAAGATGAAGTGGAAGCCTTTGGAAGCTTGAATGTCAACTTTACTTGTTGTTCAACACTAGACTCTTTCAAGAGAGATTTTGGAATCCATATAGCCGTAGGCTTTTCAATTTTTTTTGATGATTTAGAGAGAATATCTTCAATAATAGATTTTGGAACCCATACTTGTCTTGTAATTTTTTTCTTAGATATCTCTTTTGACTTTATGCCTCCATGTTGATTAGAGGAGACATGGTGATCTTTTTTTTTATATGGATTCTTGTATTGCTTCTTTTTCTTGTATTGAACATTCAAGTTACTTCCAAAAGACTTGGGACTTGTGGAAGAAGAAGGAGGATATGACTGGTTTAAATGGGTGGGTGGATGAAAAGGATTCAAGGGTATGCATCTATGTTGATCTTGAGGAAAGAGAGGAGATGGAGGGACGTAAGGACCCAAGATGGATGATGAATTAGGAGAGTTAGGAGGGGAAATTAAAGGGACATAAGGACCCAAGATGGAAGGCAAACGTGAAGCCCTTAGTATTGGTGGAGGAGGTCCAAGGATGGAAGTGGAAGATGCAAAAGGATAATCAACAAGTTCATCAACATTATATGACAACCCAAGGACATCAGCATCTTTAGACTGAGCATTAGGATTTTCAATAGAATTGTGGACATCTTGAATATGAGCACCTTCTTTGATAGGATTGTTCAAAGCTTGCAAAGACTTAGGAAGAGTAGAAAGTGGAAATGAACATGGAGTGGTAGAATAAGAAGATGGAATACTTTGATCTTGACAAGGATCTTTGGATAGCATAAGTGCATAATTTTTTTCTTGATTTTCAATAGGCTTAACATTGGAAGTAACAACACCATTTTTACCAACCTTAATGGAAGTATCATCTTTGGAAATTGGAAGTGGGGTAAGGTTATTTTGATTGTCAATAAGCTCAACGATGTAAGTAGTAACTTGATCTTGCTTAGGAGAAGACTTAAGACAAGGTGGAACGAATGAGAAAGGGCGTGCAGGATCAAAAGAACCATGAAATGGATAAGAGACATCATGAAAAGGATTGGATGACATGGAGGGTTCTTGATCTTGATCTTTCTTTATGTTCTTTTCTTTATCATTTTTAGAGTCCTCTTGACATGGAGCCACTTCTAAGGACAAGGAAGCATGTTGGAATTGTATGGAAGACTTTGGAAGAGATGGTGAAGGACTAAATGAAGTAGGCATTATAGCGTATAAAGGCTTAGGCTCTTTAGGTTTAGTATTATTGAAAGTATTTGCAGCCAAGTGAAGGTTATCTTGAGTATCTTTAAGAGGTAGCCCTTGAGGATAACTATAGGGAACCGCATGAAAAAAATTAGGATCTTTGTTGGATGAAGGATTTGTGAAAGATTTGAAAGACTTAGAAGCTTTAGGAAATGTATGGGTATTGGAGGAAGTAGGGAATGGAAGGGAACCATCACAAGATAAAGGTTCAACATTAGCATGATCTTTTTTGAGAGTGTATTCTTTATTTTTAGCATGAGAGTTATTAGAGGAAGGATTCTTATAATATTTACATTTCAAATTAGTGTGGTACGCTTTCTCTTCCTTAAGTGAAACAGATGGATCATCTAGGTATTGTGCACAAAAATCATCAAAGTCTCTTTCAAAATCAGAATCATATGGATCACCATCATGATCTTTCCAATGTGACGTCCCATTTCCAATAAGCACGAGCACATGATGAGGAGGACTCTTAGGAATAGAGGGTTCATAGGTATCATTATATTGTCCATCATCATAGTCATCATAGTCTTCAAAGATGGGTGTGTCACTCTCCATGGAAGAGGTATCATAAGGGTTATCACGTTGCTCAACATGGTATGTCTTGAGAAGAGAAGTAAGACTCTTGGGAGAAGTACAAGAGAAACAAGATCATGGAGAAGAGGAAGGTGAAGACCCAGCAGAGGAAGAAGACGTGGATGATGAGGAATGATGAGAAGACTTAGAATATGAAAGATGTTTGGAAGAAGAAGGTCGTGACATGACCATGTGTATGATCCTAGAAAAGGCATCTGATTCAATCAATTTTTCCTTTATTTTCATCATAAATTTATCACTCATGGGTTTTTTGGAATAATACTCTTCAAATTGAGCAATGAGTTTGAGATCATCCATTTTCAAGAGAGGTTCCATAACAAAATAGCTGAAATTCATGGTTCTGGAAGAGGAGGAATCAAGCATGGAAGTGACAGAAGAGATGAATAGAAGAAAGAAGACTAGATAATAAGAGGAAAAGAATCAAGATGTGAATATTTTTAGGAAGAAGAGGAAGAAGCATGAAGGAATAGGAGAAAGGATGGAAATGGGAGACTAGGAAGACATCAGAGATGTGGAAGAAAGAAGACGAAGAGTCATTTTGTGCAACTTGATACCATTTAAGTTCATTTGGATGTTTGAGCAACATGTCATAGCACCTGAGATTTGACCCAGACCGACCAAGGATGACTAGAAATGACAAGAATCAGTTTGCTATTTTGACAGAATTTGGGAATAGGCTGTAAAAACTAGATTTCTGACAAATTTGACCGATCTCTGACAACTTTGACTTTGGCTTTGATACAAGTTTTGAAATTTTAGGATGACTTTTGACACCAGAAAGGATTTTTGCTTCAAATTTGTAATTTTTTAGTTTTTTAGTATCAATTTGTTTGCAAATTTTTCTATCTAGTTTTTGAAGATCTATGTAAAAGTTTATCTCAAGTAACCAAGTAGATATCAAGCATGCAGAACAGCAAGCAAGGGAAGAAAGAAATCATCTGAAAACAATGAACAAGGGCAAAAGCAACCTTGCGCATGAACAAGTAATAGTGACTTATTGTGCTAATCCCTAGAAATACTACTTGTGTATGTTCCAAAAAGTTTTTCAATAATGCACATATTCCTAGAAAATGAAAAATTTGGCCTCACTAGGGTTTGTAGTAATGGTCTGACTCTACAACTTTTGTGATCTCAAGAGGGTGAACTCCAATCCAGGTGCACCGGGGTTTTGATACAATCCAAGAATTTAATCAATCAGGAGCTGCTAGGGAGATCTGATAGCCCAACAAGAGACCACACCTATGAAGATTTCCTCCACAAGGACATTTATATAGTGGTTGTTTCTACCATGGTGAAAATGGCTATTATTGCTTGAGGTTTCATCCATGTGGTTGATCCAATTAAGGGAATGTCCACTAAGGTTAACTCTCTCTAAAGGTGACTCACAAAAGATACCACATGGAGACTGGTTCTAGATTCAAGGATCTGAGTTTTTGATACTACCCAAAAAGGGAGTAGAGCATAGTCCTCTAGCCTTTTCACTTTTAACCAAAATAAAGAAGATAGATTAACCCGACACGCTAAGACCAAGATTATCTCACAAAGATCTATGACATCAACCACTTATGATCTATCAACCCCTTTGGAGAGAGAATGTATCAATCAAAAGTTGAAGACACACAAATTTAGTAGAACGTGAGACGCTCTCAATAACCTCCCTACCTACAAGGGGATCCTTCGTCAAGAAGAGCTTTGCATGAAAACAAGCGAAAGAAGCCCACTCTCTCAAGATCATCCGCAAATAGTGTTCATAGGGCCTAATTACTATGTCTAACAGATATGCAAAAAGCAAATCTATGTTCGTTTTAGAGCCCAAAACTGAAGTGTGAATTATGAAAGTTGTAAAGGCACTCAAGCTTGACACAAGAGAGTTTGTTTTATGTCCCAAAATGAAGTGTTATCAGATGTAATAGAATACCTGATTTCCTCGCAACGCGCTTAGTAGATTTTACATGTTTTAGCAATTTTTTAGCATTTGTCTTCTATCTTTTGTACCCACAGGATGTACCTGCACCTACACCTGCAAACCACTATTATGAAAAACTTACCTATTCTTGTACATGAAACCCACTGTTATAAAAATTCATAAAAAAAGAAATGCAACTTGTTAACACCACGTGGTAGAAAATCAGGTTAGTCAAAGATAATATATCATTTGATAATCAAAAAACCCGTTGTCATAAAAAATTAGATTCTGACCAGTCTGTACTAAATCAATAATAAATTTTGAAAATCAAAACAAAATTAATCCAAACCAATGGAAAATGAAATCTAACTCAAATACCTTTCCAAAAATATAAATTTTAGATGTGTATTATGTCATATGTGCATGTACCAATAAAAACATCAGTTAGATTTCATAAAATCAGGTTCAAACCAGTCTTCACTAAAATAATTATAAATTTTGCAAATCAAAATGAAATTAATCCAAACCAATAGAAAATAAAAGATAACTCAAATACATTTCCAGAATATAAATTTTGGATCTGTATCATGTCATATGTGCATGCACCAATAAAAACATCAATCAGATTTCATAAAATTAGGTTCAGACTAGTCTTCACTAAAATGATCATAACTTTTGCAAATCAAAATGAAATTAATCCAAACTAATGGAGAATAAAAGCTAACTCAAATACCTTTCCAGAAATATAAATTTCAGATCTATATCATATCATATGTGCATGTACCAATAAAAATATCAGTTGGATTTCATAAAATTAGTTTCAAACCAATCTTCACTAAAATGATCATAACTTTTGCAAATCACAATGAAATTAATCAAACCAATGGAAAATGAAATCTAACTCAAATACCTTTCCATAAATATAAATTTTAGATCTGTACCATGTCATATGTGCATGTACCAATAAAAACATCAATCAGATTTCTAAAAAATAGTCCAGAAATTTATCACAAAACTCACAAAAATTAACCTTGTGGTCGTGGGTTCCAGAAAAATGAAAGAAATTTGATAGAATAGAATAGAAACCCATTTCAGGACCCCACAGTGGGTGCCATAAATATGTGTGTGAATTTTGTACCTAGCTGTAGACACAACACTTCAGTAAAATATTAGAGGTTAGCAAAAATTAAAATTTGACAAATAAATGAAACTATGTTCACCAGGCGATTTACTACCTTCTAGTAGGTGCGAGTATGATGTTCTCAAGTTGAAATCGACATCAGTGACAATGCAACACCTCAACGAGAGATTTAAAATGATGAAAGCAATGAAATATGAATGCAAATTAATCTATTTTTTTTTATTTTTAATGCAATAGGATGAAAAACTGTATGAAATTAATCTAGAATGAAATTGAAATGATATGCAAATTAATCTAAGAATGATATGCTATGAATGAATGCTATGAACCCTCAAAAACAATAACAAAAATCTCACAATCGCCTTGTGTGGAAGAGCTTGATTATTCAGATGTCAATTCGCCAGAGTAAGTATGCAAATTTGAGGGATGATTGTGAAGAGTTGAGCCTTGATTTTATAGAAATCCAGGGCTTGAGGATGCATAAGAAAAAAAGCCATAAATCACTCTTGATAAACTCAGGTTGTTGTTGAGTTATCAAGAAATTAAGAATAAATAAACTCATAAAATCATGCAAAAGCAGTTTTTATCTCAAAATAAAGCTTTAGTTCTCTTTTTCAACTCATCATCAGATGTTGAGTTTTAGAAAGTTTACAAATTGAAATTAGCAATTATTTTAAAGTTGACTGCTTCTGTGATTGTGCATGATTTAATATGAATTAATTTAATAAATAAAGTGATTTATTTTCCACTTAACTAATTTTTTAAAATTAAAACAATTGATTTATGGGTTAATCAATTATTAAATCAAACTTTATCCCAAAACTATATTATTAAATATTGACAATTGACATGAATTAATTAAATAAGAATTTAATTAATTAGTCATAAGATTTTAGTTTTATTGTCAAAATTAAATAATACAATTTAGGAATAAATATAATTAAATGTAATTAAATAATTAAGTGGTAGTATTAAATCTAATTAATTAAATATTCAAAAAATTCAATTAATCAAATTTTAGGATAAATAAGATTTATCGTGAAATAATTATTAAATCAAAGATAATTAGGATAAATAGGAATATTGCTAAGAATATTCCCCGATGCAGAATTTAGGATAAAATCAATTAAATTTGATAATGTGCAGATGTGCGTTAGGTTAGGACTTTGATGTCGATTTCATTTGAATTGAAGATGTAAGAGGTTAATGAACCTATAGCCCATTTTTGGGCTATTACAAATCCTAATACTGGATTACAAGTTGACCCCAAAAAGCCCAAATTATCAATAAAATGGTGCACAAATGAAGCAATGCGCACACACTTTTGAGATCGTTGGTGGATGGTTTTTGATAAACCACCCCATAGCAATTTGGAGCTTCCTTTCTATTTCATAAAAAAATTGTATGATGAGTTTGTGCTTGGTCACAATGTTAATTATTGGAGTATGAGGCCCAACATGGGCATAGGCGGAGGATCTCCTTAGACTAGGCCATTTTCCCAGCACAAAAAGGCCACTACCTTTGTCCCCCCCACTAATGTCGCACCCCTTCCTCGAGTGCAGCATCCTGATATTATTGCAGAGGCTACCTCATAGACTATTAGGGCCATTCATTTGTTGAGTGATCAGTTGATCATGTAGACCAGGTTAGTGTTGCCTCTTGCTGTGGATGATGCTGGCGCATCGACATCTCGTCAGAGTTCACACGTATGCGAGCCCCATATTTGCATTATATGCAAGAATATGTGCCTCAGACCGCTTATTGATGTTGATACATATCAGTATGTTATTGATGAGGAGGATGTAGGAGATGCAACTGCAGAGGCTACAACACCTCATGGAGCATCTACATCTCAAGAGAGTGCTCAGGAGGTGTATGCAGAGCCATTGACTCCTGTTGATATGGTAAGAGTAAACATTATAAATAAATTTGTCACATGACTTATTTAATTTATTTATTTAGACTAGTTTTAATGATTGCATGCACTTATGTATATATATTTTTTCCATTTATGTTCAGTCAATGACACAGGAAGAGTTGAGACAAGTGGATGAGTCCACAGTTTTGGCCATTCCATTTGGCCTTGATGCCTATATGGTATATTATAAATTATGTACCCATTAGTTTTTTTTATATCATTTGGTGTACATGCTTAAATCTCTATCAATTAGAGCAATAAAATTCATACATTTACTAATATATTGTCATCTTATTGTACTCTTGCAAGCTACAGCCAATGTCAGTGGCGGGCATGAGGGGGTTCCTTCATCGAGTGTCAACAAAGGAAGGTAATTAATTGTTTAAGATTAATTATGCATGCATATGTATGCCACTTGTGTGTAGTAATAAATATTTTACTTGAATTTATTGTATAGGTTGTGGCTATTGATGATGTCTCAACATGAGTTTGGGAGCCTAGGCTAATAGGCATCTCAATTCAGAGTGATAGCCCGATTGTATGTAGACTTTCACATATTGTTATTTGTATTTTTTAACCAGGGTTGTTATGATGAAGTACATTTATATATAACTGACAATATTTTTACTCTTATAGGTTACTCTTAGTGTGAGGGAGGGCCCATGAGAATCTTTCATATCTTTGTTGACCCAGCCCACTATTCCAAAGAAGGGATCACCAGATGTAAGTTTTAATTTTAGTTCAAATCATCCTATTTTGTAGATTTATTACTCTATGTTGCACCACTCTACTAATCTCATTATTGCAAATATATATTTATAGGTTAGAGTTGGTATTATTGGCATGGTCCCTTCGCTACCAAGGACTTATGCTAGGACACCTGATCATGGTAGGCGACCGAGAGGCCAGGTACAGATATTTGTATTCGGTTATAATTTTAATTAAATTAGTGTTTGAATTATGAATTGTGTGTGTGTGTGTGTGTGTGTACAAATTATATAAAGTAAGCAATCTAACTTGGGTTTGAACTCATTTTTGATGCAAGATCAATCAGAGCCAAACACTTCTTCAAAGAGGCTACATTTTGATGATCCCCCTACGACATAGGATGTAGTTTTAGTTTTGTGGTCATTTAGCGATACCACTTGGCACATTTTGAGATGGCATATAAGCCACATTGTACACCTTGAAACATTGATTTTGTAGACATTTTGAAATGGCATGTGTCATATTTGTATATGGAGATACTTTTGATACATTTGATACTTTCTATGTATAGAACATGTTCATTTTTATGTTATATTTGCGTCATCTTTTGTATACATATTTATAATTGATGTTTATGGAATTGAATGGTGAAGTTATTGTATACACCTAAAAATGGCTTCATTAATTAATTAAATATTTATTATTTAATTATTATTGACTTGATAAATTAATTAAATATTTATTATTTAATTAATATTTGTTTCCTCTATTTATTAAGTAAATTATTCAATTTATTTAATAAATTCACTATAGTCTAATTCTATATCCTAAGTCTTCTAAATAGTCTATTAAAAGTGATTTAATTAAATACACAATCACCTAAATATGACTAAATCCCCTAGTCCACTTCATCCACCTAGTCACCTGACACATCACCTTGGCTAAGATAAATAATTATTATTAATTATTTATTCATAATTATCCTCACCCACACATGTCCTATTCTTAAGGGCTATGTGGCCTCATAGGACTTGGTCTCATGACCACATGTCCTCTCAACAACCAAGTCAAGAGACCTTCCCTATTCCTAAGGGGCTTCTCAAGCCACCTCTAAGGGTCAAAGGTGACTCATGGGACACTTGTACAAAGAGTCCTCATGAGGAAAAGGTCTCTCCCCCTTTCTCTCTTTGGTCTTTGTGAGACACTTGACATGTGTCTTTCCCTTCCACCTTCTTCTCCTCCATGTCAATGTGAGAGGAACATCATCCCTATTCTTCCTCTCACATTCCAACTACATCCCCCTTTCTCTCAACTCCTTCAACTAAGTCAATTCTAGCCCTAGGATCTTCCACCTTTCATTCTCAACCGTAGGATTGTGCCACCTAGGCCTAGATCCTCCAAAACTCTATAAAAGGAGCCTCATTTGCCCTTTGTGGGCTAATAGAAAATAAGGATTTTTGAGAACAAGCATTCAAGCATTCAAGCATTCAAGCATACAAGCATTCAAGCATCCAAGCAATCAAGCAAACAAGCATTTTCATTATCATCCCCATCATTTGCATTCCATTCATTAGATTTGCATAAGCTATTATGCATCCATTTCACTCAATCTCCACACTTTGGAAACATCTTGGAAAAAGGGCTTCATTTGGAAATCTGAGAGCTCAACATCTTCAAGAAATCAAGGTTAGGAGGGCAATGGAGACAAGCTGCATTTGTAGGTGAAGTAAAATTGTTATTTTGGCTTCATTGTTTATTGCATTGTTCATTGTAGTTTGCTTATTAGATAGATTTGTTAGCTTCTTTTAGTTAATTCATCATTTAGAATAGTATCCAACTAATTTGCATACAGTTATATCTTGACTATGATTATCATTATGATTTAAATTATATCTTGTTGAAGTTACATTTGTTTTTCTTTACTCTAGAATATCCTATTCATGGAGCTTATTATGTTTGAGGTTTAACTTCTATAGATTTCCTATGTTATTATGCTTCATACCATTATATATACTCACTTGAGCCACTTAGTACTACATTGTTTCAATACTATGTATATACTCACTATGTATATAACTCATCATATTGGGGTTTACTAAATCCAGAGAGAAATGTAGCACTTGTGCTGTTAGGTCACTTGGGTCGAGCATAGTTGCGAGCATTCCAGTGACTCCGTGGGAAAAATGGGGTTGTCAGTGGCATTTTCTCAACCAACCAGAGCTGATGGAGTAGACGGTTCGATGCCAGACAGATGGTTTGAAAGATACACTGCTGAGCTACTTTCAACTGACCCTCATTGTAAGTTTTGGCATCGACTAAGATCGCCTTGCCAAATGAAAATGAAGTCGAATCGCCCAAAACTAAGAGAGGTTATTGTAGACCTCTGAAACATGATCATGTAGCCCCTAATAGTTTGTCGATATCTCTCACGAGGTCTAAGATATGAGCCTCAAAAGATCTCTGCCCAATCGTGCTTAGTGCACCTTGGGGTCACTTGGGTCAAGCATGGTCGCGAGCATTCCAATGACTCTGTTGGTGGAATGAGGTTGTCAGTGGTGTTTAACTGGCCAACCAGAGCCAATGGAGTAGATAGTTCGATGCCAGGATAGACGGTTTGAAAGATACACTACTGAGCTACTTTCAACTGACCCTCACTGCAAGTTTTGGCATTGACTAAGATTGCCTTGCCAAATGCAAATGAATTCGAATCACCAAAAACCAAGAGAGGTTATTGTAAACCTCAAAAACACAATCTTGTAGCCCCTAATGGTTTTTTGTAACCTCTCACGAGGTCCAAGATATGAGCCTCAAAAGATCACTGCCCAATCATGCTTAGTGCACCTTGGGGTCACTTGGGTTGAGCGTGGTCGCGAGCGTCCCAGTGACTCCATGGGTGGAATGAGGTTGTCAATGGCATTTACCTAGCCAACTAGAGCTAATGGAGTAGATGGTTCAATGCCAGGACGGACGGTTTGAAAGATACATTATTGAGCTACTTTCAACTGACCCTCACTGCAAGTTTTGGCATTGACTAAGATCGCCTTGCCAAATGCAAATGAAGTTGAATCATGCAAAACTGAGAGAGGTTATTGTAGACCTTAGAAACATGATCTTGTAGCCCTTGATGGCTTTTTGATGCCTCTCACAAGGTCCAAGATACGAGCCTCGAAAGATCATTGCCCAATCATGCTTAGTGCACCTTGGGGTCACTTGGGTCGAGTGTGGTTGCAAGCATTCCAGTGACTTTGTGGGTGGAATGGGGTTTTTAGTGGCATTTACCTAGCCAATCAGAGCTAATGGAGTAAACGGTTCGATGCCAAGATGGACGGTTTGAAAGATACACTACTGAGCTACTTTCAACTAACCCTCACTGCAAGTTTTGGCATCAACTAAGATCGCCTTGCCAAATGAGAATGAAGTCGAATCACCCAAAACTGAGAGAGGTTATTGTAGACCTCAAAAACATGATCCTGTAGCCCCTGACAGTTTGTCAATACCTCTCATGAGGTCTAAGATATGAGCCTCATAAGATCACTTCCCAATCGTGCTTAGTGCACCTTGGGGTCACTTGGGTCGAGCGTGGTTGCGAGCATTCCAGTGACTCCGTGGGTGGAACGGGGTTGTCACTAGAATTTACCTAGCCAACCGGAGCCGATGGAGTAGATGGTTCAATCCCAGCATGGATGGCTTGAAAGATACACTACTGAGCTACTTTCAACTGACCCTCACTGCAAGTTTTGGCATCGACTGAGATCACCTTGCCAAATGCAAATGAAGTCAAATCACCCAAAATTGAGAGAGGTTATGTAGACCTTAGAAACATGATCCCCTAGCCTCTAAAGGTTTGTCGATACCTCTGACGAGGTCCGAGATACAAGCCTTGTAAGATCTCTTCCCAATCATGCTTAGTGCACCTTGGGGTCACTTGGGTCGAGCGTGGTCGTGAGCGTTCCAGTGACTCTATGGGTGGAACAAGGTTGTCACTAGCATTTTCCTGGCCAATCAAGGCCGATGGAGTAGATAGTTTGATTTCAGGAAGGATGGTTTGAAAGATACACTACTGAGCTACTTTCAACTGACCCTCACTGCAAGTTTTGGCATCGACTGAGATCGCCTTGCCAAATGCCAATGAAGTCAAATCGCCCAAAATTGAGAGAGGTTATTGTAGACCTTAGAATAACAATATCGTAGCCCCTAATAGTTTATTGATACCTCTCACGAGGTCTGAGATACAAGCCTTGGAATATTGATGCCCAATTGTGCTTAGTGCACCTTGGGGTCGCTTGGGTCGAGCGTGGTCGCGAGCATTCCAGTGACTCTGTGAGTGGAACAGGGTTGTCACTGGTGTTTACCCGGCTAACCAAAGCTGATGGAGTAGACAATTCAATCCCAGGACGGATGGTTTGAAAGATACACTATTGAGCTACTTTTAGCTGACCCTCACTACAAGTTTTGGCATCGACTGAGATCACCTTGCCAAATGCAAATGAAGTCGAATCACCCAAAACCAAGAGAGGTTATATTAGACCTCAGAAACATGATCATGTAGCCCCTAATGGTTTGTTGATACCTCTCATGAGGTTTGAGATACGAGCCTCGGAAGATCACTTCCCAATCGTGCTTAGTGCACCTTGGGGTCACTTGGGTTGAGTGTGGTCGCGAGCGTTCCAGTGACTCTATGGGTGAAATAGGGTTGTTATTGGTGTTTACCTGGCCAACCAGAGCCAATGGAGTAGATGGTTTGATGCTAGGATGGACGGTTTGAAAGATACACTCCTGAGTTACTTTCAACTGACCCTCACTGCAAGTTTTGGCATCGACTAAGATCGCTTTGCCAAATGCAAAAGAAGTCGAATCACCCAAAACCAAGAGAGGTTATTGTATCCCTCAGAATCATGATCTCATAGCCCCTAACTATTTTTCAATACCTCTCATGAGATCTGAGATACGAGCCTCGGAAGATCATTGCCCAATCGTGCTTAGTGCACCTTGGGGTCACTTGGGTTGAGCGTGGTCACGAGAATTCCAGTGACTCCGTGGGATGAACGGGGTTGTCACTAGCATTTATTGATGAAGGGTGCTCCCCTTAATAATGCAAACACATAACAGAAATAGAGAAACAACAACAACAATATGCAAGAATAGAAAATTGGCTTCTTATTATCTCCACAAATGTGGAATTACAAACTTTTAGAATTACAATACGCAAAGCCACATGGGCATTCCCTTACAATATTCTGTAGGACAAAGCCTCGAATCAATACCTAGATCTACTACCCAGAACTGCCCTAGACAACACTACGGGCCTTCTTTATATAGGCATTTTCCACCACCTGAGAAGGTTCCAAAAATATAGCCCTAAGGGTCGACCAAACTTAGAATTATTTTATTTTTCAATTTATTACATCAAAGTTGGCTCAAAATAACTTTTGAAACCTGAATAGAAATTTTGAAGAAAAATTATTTTTCGCCATTTCAGGTGGCCTGACTTTTGGAGACCATAATTCATCACCAGTTGACCCGATTGACTATTATAACCCAATTTCAAAAATGTCATGAAGCGCTCTACAAGCTTGACCCATGCAAGCGCCTGTCACCCAAATTTTTGACCTCATCTGGGGCCTCTAAAGCCTTCAAAATTGAGTTCAAAGTTTTTGTACCCTGCTGCCAATACTGAAAATCTTCAATATCTTCAAAACTAGACCTGATCTAACCATGAAACTTTGCTGGCAGGCTGATATGACTGAGATGAACCTCCACATGTAAAATCAGAACATTCTAAGATCGTAAGACCAACTTACTAAAAATATCAAGTTTCCATAAATAGCAGCTCTACACAAGATAGCCCTTATTGAATACAAAAACAAAAATATTTTTGGGTGATGCAAGATTTCTCTTACACCCAGGATGCTCCTACTTCAGACACCTGGGGTAATTTGAGAAGTGACCCCGTCACGACTTAGGTGTGCAGAGGAAAACCAAGATGGTTAACCTCCTCCTTTGTTAGCCATGATGAATCTTCAATAGGTCATCCTTTCCATTTGACCAAATACTCTTCATATGTCCTATTCCTTGTTCTTCTGCCAACATGACTATCCAGTATGTCTTCAATCTCCTTGATATCTGAACTAGTTGCTGGAATACTCCACTATGTTGTTGTAACCTCATCTTCAACACCTCCCTCATGATACTCTGTCAAATTTGAAAGTTTAAACACTAGTGAAATATTTAGCTCAGTAGGCAATTCTACCTCATATGCATTTCCTGAATCATGCTTCTGCAGTATCTTACATGGCCCAAACTTCTTTATTTTTAACTTGTTATATGTACCAACCAAAAATCGCTCCTTCCACAAATGAACCATGACTTCATCTCCAACCTAAAATTCCTTATGCCTCCTTTTCACATCTACTTTAGCCTTATATTGCACATTCATCTTGGTAATATGCTTTCTCACCTCCTCATGGATGTTCTTCAAGTTTTTCGTAAAATCCTCAGCTTCAGCACTACTTATTTCTCCTTTATCTATCTTTCTCAATTCTGATGCATTTTTGGGACTACTCCCTGTAATACCCCAAAAATGGGCTATAAGTTCATTAATCTCCTATATCAACAATTCGAACGAAATTGACATCAAAGTCCTAACCTAAGGCACATCTGAACATCATCGAATCATAATTGATTATCTTAAATTCTGCATTGGGGAATATTCCTAGCAATATTCCTAATTATCTTAATTATCTTTAATTTAATGATTATTTGGCGATAAATCACATTTATCCTAAGTTTGATTAATTGAATATTTTCATATTTAATTAATTAGATTTAATATCTTGCCACTTAATTGTGTAATTAAATTTAATTCTATCTATTATTAATTGTATTATTTAATTTTGACAATAAATCCAATATCCTATGAATAATTGATTAAATTCTTATTTAATTGATTAAAGCAAGTTGTCATTATTTAATAATATAGTTTTTAATAAAAGTTTGATTAAATAATTGATTAACGCATAAATCAATTATTTATTTTCAAAAATTAGTTAAGTTGAGCATAAATCACTTTATTTATTTAATTAATTCATAATTATTATGCACATTCAAAAGAAACAGTTAAACTCCAAATTAGAAAATCAATGCAAAGTGTTGACTTTTTAGAACTCAACATCCTTTTGGAGTTCAAAAAGCTGATCTAAACTCTAATTTGAGTTTAAAAGCTATTTTTGCATGATTTGCATGATTTTTGTGAATTAAATTATCTTTATTATCAGATAACTCAAAAATCAAGCTGAGTTAATCTGAGTGATTTATGGCTTTCTTCCATGCACCTCCAACGCCCTAGATTTCTATAAAACCAAGGCTCAGCTCTTCATAATTCATCTCTCTCATCATCCACCAATTTGCATTCTCACGCTGTCGAATTGGAGTCTGAAGAATCATCTTTGTGAATCCAAGCTATTGTGAGATCTTTCTAGTTTCGAGCATTGCATATCATTTAGCATAGATTCATATCATTGTTAGATCAATTTCATTATTAGTATAGATTCATATCAGTTTTCATCATATTATTGCATAGAAAATACCAAAAAAATAGCTTAATTACATTCAATTCATATCTAGATCAATTGCATTCAAATCCTTCATTTAGGTGTCCTCTAGGTCACTGATCTCGATTACAATCTGAGAACATTAATCTTGCACCTACTAGAAGGCAGTAAATCACTTGGTTAAATTAGATTTCAATTTTGCACGATTTTGATTTTTGCTAACCTCTAATGTTTTACTAAAGTGTTGTGTCTACAGATCAGGTACAATTTTCACACACACACTCCCATATACAATCTAGAATGGTGATTTACCAGTGCTCCTATTGACAGAATTATTGTATGCAAATTTTGCCTGTGGTAAAATCAAATCCCATCCTGTTGGCTTATCTCCAACCAAACATCTTAGCAAATTTCCCAAACTCCTATTCACCACCTCTATCTATCCATCAGTCTGTGGATAATGTGATGAACTGAACTTCAAATCTATCTTCAACTTCTTCCATAATGTATGCCAGAAATATCCAACGAACTTAGTGTCTCTATCTGAAACTATGATCTTTGGCAAACCATGTAGTCTCACTATTTCTTTGAAAAACAATTCTGCTATATGAACAACATCATTAGTCTTCTTGCAGGGAATGAAATGTGTCATCTTTGAAAATCTATCAACCATCACAAAAATTGAATCATGTCCCTGCTGTGTCTTTGGTAAACTAAGAACAAAGTCCATACTGATATCCTCCCAAGGATTCTCTGGTACACGTAATGGCTGATACAACCCTATATTCTGCTTCACTCCTTTCGCCATCTGACATACTCTACAACTCTGTACAAACTTCTTGACATCTTGCTGCTACTGTGGTCAATAATAATTTTCACTAACCAAAGCAAGGGTTTTATCTCAACCAAAATGTCTAGCCAATCCTCGGCTATGCTTCTCCTTGATGAGATTCTCCCTCATAGAACTTCATGGAATGCACAACTGACTCTCTCTAAACAGCATATCATCCTGAATGATAAAATCCAGCCATTTCATCTTGTCTAGAGTAACAGGTTCTTTACAAGCTTTCCAAGCTTCACCAAAATCAAGATCCTCTGGATACAAATTCTTGAGTTCCTTGAACCCAACTGCCTCAATCTACATCTCTGTCAGCAATAGTTGCCTTCTGCTAAGCGCATCTGCAACTCTATTAGACTTTCCACTTCTATGTTTCAAAACAAATGTATAACTCTGCAAAAACTCAACCCATTTCAAATGCATTTGATTCAACTTTCCTTGACTATTCAAATATTGCAAAGCTTGATGATCAGTATACAAAACAAACTCCTTAGGAAGCAGATAGTGTCTCCACTTCTTCAATGCCTAAACTATAGCATAAAATTCTGATCATAAATAGAATATTTTCTCTTGGCATCATTTAACTTCTCACTGAAATAAGCAATAGGTTTTCCTTCTTGGTTCATAAAAGCTCCTATTGCAGTACTGCTAGCATCACAGTCTACTTGAAACACCTTATTAAAATTTGGAAGTGCTAAAATAGGCTGTTTTGTAACTTTTTGTTTCAACAATTGAAAACTTTTTTCTGCCCCATTAGTCCACTTAAACTCTTTTCTATCCCCTCTCATTGTTTCAGTCAAGGGACCACAAATACTACTAAAATTTCTGATAAAATTTTTGTAAAAACTAGCTAGACCATGAAAAGATCTTACCTCGGTAGCACTCCTTGGAGTAGGCCATTCAAGGATAGCCTGTACCTTCTCTGGGTCCATTTTTAGACCTTCTGTTGAAACTACAAATCCCAAATACACTAACTCTTTCTTCACAAAACTGCACTTCTTTAAATCAATCAACAATTTTTCATCTCTTAGCTTTTCAAACACCATACGAATATGAATCATATGTTCCTCCAATGTCTTGCTAAAGATCAAAATATCATCTAGGTAGACAATGACAAACTTACCCAGAAATTCTTTCAGAACCTTGTTCATGAGCTGCATGAAAGTGCTCAATGCATTGGTTAGCCCAAAAGGCGTGACTAACCACTCATACAGTCCTTCCTTTGTTTTGAAGGCAGTCTTCCATTCATCTCCTTCTCTAATCCGAATCTCATGATATCCACTCTTCAGATCTATCTTTGAGAAATACACAGCTCCACTCAAACAATCCATAATATCATCCATTCGTGGCAATGGAAACCTATACTTGATTGTGATCTTGTTTATTGCTCTGGAATCTGTACACATCCTCCATTATCTATTCTTCTTTGGTGCTAATACGACTGGTACAGCACAGGGACTCAGACTCTCTCAAATCAACCCCTTCTGCAATAACTCATGTACTTGTCTGTTCAACTCTTCACTTTGTGCTGGTATCATTCTGTGTGCTGCCTTGTTTGGCAAACTGGCTCCTGGAATCAAATCCATCTAATGACTGATCTTCCTTACCAATGGTAATCCATTAGGTACATTATCAGATACAATATCCTGAAACTCATTCAACAAATCTGCAACCTCTACAGGTACATCCTCTACTTCTTCTTTACCAGCTTTTGGAATTAAAGTAAAACACACATGCTCATGCCTCATACCATCTAAGAATTTTCTTCCATCAACAAATGTTATTCTTGCATTACCACATACCTTTTCTTTGGTCTCTTTCAATGGCTTTAGCTTATGTCGCACTCCATCCTTTGTCAGGGAATAGGTATTCGCATGACTATCGTGTACAGTACATCTGTCAAACTACCATGGTCTACCCAACAACATATGACATGCATCCATAGATATGATATCACATAGTACCTCATCTTCATACCCGCCAATCTTGAACTTTACTAGGCACTGTTCACTAACCATGACCTTGTGGTCATCCTACACCCAGGCAATCCGATATGGATGTGGGTGTTGCTGTCTCTTGAGCTTCAACTTTGTCACCATCTCTTCTGACACCAAATTTTTAGTGCTTCCACTATCAATAATCACATCACAACATTTTCCCTCACACTTGCATCTAGTATGAAACAGCCTCCTCCTTTGTTCAGGTTCATTCTCACCACTCAGCAGGACTCTTTTGTTAATCAACGTTTCTCCTCTTTCAGTATCTTTTGAATTTGATGATCTGGCATCTTCATCTACATGTGCAACTCTGGCCTAGCCTTCATTCCTCCTATCTATCCTTCCTTTGTGTTGAGGACATTCAAATGCCCTGTGACCTTCTTCTCCATAGTGAAAACATGTTTCATGGAAGCCTCCTCTTCCTGAACCTTGTCCTCTTCCTCTTCCTCTCTAATCTCTATTGTTCTAATCTTAGAAACAATTGGAATTGTTCCCTCTTTGATTTTGACTGCTATTGGCCTCATCTTTCTTTTTTAGATCTTAATTTTGGCCTTGATATGACCATCCATAGATCGTCCACCATGACCTCTTCCATTTTTTTTGCTTTCAAACTTCTTGTTCAACTTTTCCTCTACTTTTAGGGAAAATTGGTATGCCTCTTCAATACTGTTCATTCGAACCAGATTCAGCTCCTCCTGAATGTTGGGCCTCAACTCATTAAGGTAACGAGCAACTTTCTCCTTATCAGCTTCTGCATGGCCTATTCTGATGAGGATTCGATAGAACTCCTCTGTATACTCTTGAATAGATCATCCCGCTTGCTTCAAACTTTACATTTTCTTTAGTAGGTCAAGCTTATAATCAACAGGGATGAACTATCATTTCAATTTATCCACCATCCGATCCCATCTTGTGATTTTATCTTTCCCTCTTCTATTTCACTCTAATTGAATCTCTTGCCACTAGATCTTCGCATGACCTTTCAGTCTAGCCTTCATGAATTTGACCCTATCAGGATCCTCAATATCTTCATACTCAAAATATTCTTCACATTCATTGATCCAGTTGATCAACTCTTCTGGGTTAAGATTTCCTAAAAATGCAGGAACCTCAATCTTAGGTCTTTTTCCTATCTTGGAAATGGCTCGAAAAAGTCTTTCTTCCTCCTGGTTCACAACTTTGACTTCTCCTTCTTGATCTTCTTCTTTAGCTTCATCCTTGCTTTCATCTCTGACATTAAGATTCATTCCTCTGTGAATCTCCTCTTGCAATCCTCGCACTTGTCTCTGGAGTGCTCTAAGCTTAGGTGTTACAACACTAGCTCTTCCACCACATTCCCTTTGTAGAGGCATTTTCATGATGCGCGTTGAAACCCTAACCACAGTCCTAGTGCAAACTGTCTCATAGTCGGCAATCTATTTACACACTCAAGAACTCCTGCTCTGATACCACTTGATGAAGGGTGCTCCCCTTAATAACGCAAACACATAATAGAAACAGAGAAACAACAACAACAATATGCAAGAATTGAAAATTGGCTTCTTATTATCTCCACAAATGTGGAATTACAAACTTTTAGAATTACAATATGCAAAGCATCATGGGCATTCCCTTACAATATTTTGTAGGACAAAGCCTAGAATCAATACCTAGATCTACTACCCAGAACTGCCCTAGACAACACTATGGGCCTTCTTTATATAGGCATTTTCCACCACCCGAGAAGGTTCCAAAAATTTAGCCCTAAGGGCCGACCAAACTTAGAATTATTTTATTTTTCAATTTATTACATCAAAGTCGGCTCAAAATAACTTTTGAAACTCAAACAGAAATTTTGAAGGAAAATTATTTTCCACCATTTCAGGTGGCCCGACTTCCGGAGACCATAAGTCATCACTAATTGACCCGATTGACTATTATAACCCCATTTTAGAAATGCCACAAAATGCTCTATAGGCTTGCCTCACGCAAGCGCCCATCACCTAAATTTTTTACCTCATTCGGGGCCTCTAAAGCCTTCAAAACTGAGTTCAAAGTTTCTGTACCCTGCTGCCAATACCGAAAATCTTCAATATCTTCAAAACTAGACCTGATCTAACCATGAAACTTTGTTGGTAGGCTGATGTGACTGAGATGAACCTCTACATGTAAAATCAGAACATTCCAAGATCGTAAGACCAACTTACTAAAAATAGCAAGTTTCCATAAATAGCAGCTCTGCACAAGATAGCCCTTATTGAATACAAAAATAGAAATATTTTTGGGTGATGCAAGATTGCTCTTACACCCAGGATGCTCCTGCATCATTTACCCAGCCAACCAAAGCTGATGGAGCAAATGGTTCGATCCCAGGATGGATGGTTTGAAAGATACACTGCTAAGCTACTTTCAACTGACCCTCACTACAAGTTTTGGCATCAACTAAGATCACCTTTCCAAATGCAAACAAAGTCAAATCACCCAAAACTGAGAGAGGTTATTATAGACCTCACAAACATGATCCTATAGCCCCTAATATTTTTTTGATACCTCTCATGAGGTCTGAGATATGAGCCTCGGAAGATCACTGCCCAATCGTGCTTAGTGCACCTTGGGGTCACTTGGGTCGAGTGTGGTCGCGAGAATTCTAGTGACTCCGTGGGTAGAATGGGGTTGTCACTCATGTTTACAATGTCATGAAAGTGAACCACCAACTTATAGTCCACACCATTTTTAGTAACAAAAAATTTAACCCTTTTACTCTCCCGTGCAAACTCAAAAAGCACGTCACTTGCAGACCATAAAACACACAATTCATTATGGTACATTGGGCAGCCTGCAAGTAGTTGTGTTTTACAGATTGAGTAAGTAGTCCTTGGGAACTTGTCCTTATCTATAGTGGAAACAATTAGGTTTTCATTCTGAAACAAGAGAAAACCCAAATGGGAAAGCATGCACACTTCTTTTCTTGACCCAGTTTCGTTGCAATGACTGTTAGTGGTATGTTTGAAATTTGAACTGTGAAACTAATCATGACTAAGCTAGTCATCACTCTACTAAAATTCAATTATTTTTAATATTCTGCCACCCCTCCCAAAACCCAATAACAAAGACTGAATATTAGGACATTTGTTTTTCTTTACTCTGGAATACCTTGTTCATGGAGCTTATTATGTTTGAGGTTTAACTTCTATAGATTGTTGGAAATGATAAAAAATAATATCCTTAAAGCATTAAAAAAACAATCAAACATGTAAGAATTCAAACCATGCAAATAACATAAGTAAATGACATGTAAGATCCCTTGTTGGCACTATTGGCCACCCATACATGATTTTGGTCATAAGTACTTATCAAGACTTCTAGGACATTTAACTTTTAAATCAAACTGATTGTTACAAATTGCCATTATAGGCTTCAAAAGATCTCAATTAACCATTAAGGATCCTTTTGTCCTTCTATCTCTGATTGGATCCATGGTGACCGTAGGTGTCTTCATAGGTTCTCCTTCACAAGTTACAATCCACATACAAAACCAAGTTTATTGACTCAAAATACAATCTAAGAAAGGTGAAATTAATGTATTGAATTAAGCTTAACGAACTTAGAAAACAATGCACTAAGTTAACTTATTACCTAGTCAAGTGTTCCTAAAGGGTCATCTCTTTGCTTCAGGGTCTCCAATAGTGCTTCATGATCAGCAGTACTAATAGTCCAAAGTTCTTTTGTCTTTGGTCTTCCTTGATGCTTTGACAACTTGACATTTGTTGCTATAACAAGGTGTGAATACATGAGAATAGTTTTGTGCTTTTCATAGTCTTCAAATTTGGGAATTCCATTCTTTCTAATCATGTATGTTCGTAGCCATGTTCCCGCAACAACAACTGAACCAGTAGGATATGTGAAACCATTCCATTTATCATCGGTTGTACAAGCTTTTGTTTACCTCGTACACAATGTGCTAACCAATAATTTGACCTCTCATCATTCCCCTGCGGTGCAACCAATGCAAAAACATCTCCTAGCTTCAGAAGATCTGAAAGATGGTCATACTCAACTGAAGTGTCCATGTCATCATTTATTATAGAGAGTGTCAAAGATAAAGGATTTAGATATTGTAGAACTGATGTATCCACCCACTCACTTGACTCGTAATGATCCCAATCATATTGAACACACATGGGGAAAAAAAAAGCCAACTCTCATGTCCAAATGGTCCATGTACTGCTATTGGAGCTTTGGAATGAATGCATTTTTGAAGAGTCTTTCACTGTTTGACAATCCAATCTATATCCTATAGTTCCCTCCTCAACCAACCAAAAGAATCTATGCACTGTAGAATCAAGAATCCCCCCTGTGACAATGCTAAAGTACACCAATTAACAATAGAATGAGCATCAAGAAGTACAACACCTGAAATCCTCAATTGCTCCTTAACTAGAGCTCTCTTCACACATGCACATGCTCCATCATGCTCCCCTTTCCCATGCCTTGACTCAAAAAAACTCCAAATATGAGGTACACCTCTCTCCATGTGCATTCTACACAACCAATAAAACATGTTGGCATTCTTAAATTGACCGGTGCAATTATCCGACCAAATGAGATGCCTATCCATAGCAATACCATTTTCCTGCAAGAAGTCAAAATAGTTATGGAAACAATGCTAAAAAAAATCATGACAGTGAGACCTATCATTTCTCATATAAAAATGGTACTCTCTGATTATCTTTTGCTCATCTTTTGTGCTATCCTGGGGGAATGTCTATATGTGATATGTACAAAAATAGCAACCTGAATGGAATTGTAATATTGAGCTTGAGTCTCATTTTGGGGCTGCAATGTATAGTTCTCTGCAAAGTCTACAACGGATATAATAGTTCCAATGGGGAAAGTGTCCTTACACATCCTAAATTGTTGATCCAACCATTGAGACCTGTGACTATGCCTTGCATACTTGTAAAAAATATTTGTCTTGAAATCTGAGATAAAATCAGCAATATTGTATTCTTTTGCAACAAACTCACATCTAGAGCCTTCACCTTCACTCTTCAATGTATATTTCACTGTTTCATATACCTTTTTTTGGACGAGTGTATTTCCAAAATTGTGTTCCAAACCCTCATGAAAACATGTTCTAAACTTGGACAAGCCACCACATTCTGAGCACTTGGCATTCAAGCAATCTTTTTTATAAAATAAACAACCATCATCTCTATGACATAAAAATTGATCTAGCAAGTCTCTTGATGATTTGGGAAGACCACTTGCACCACAATCCTCTAGCATTTCATTAGTATGCAAACTAGAATGAATGGACCGTAATAATTCATGATGCATTGAAAACTCAACATGATATTTGCAACAACATGTATTCCGAATCTTAAGGGGTACACAATAAAATGGCTTCACGGATTCAAAATACCTTTGTGATATTTTCAATGTTGGATGTGTCTCACAAAATTTTTTATACAACATTGTTTGACTTACCTCCACATAATGTTTAGGATGTGGAGTGCGGTCTCGATTGCCAACTCTCAACTTCAAGACATCCTTCACATTTGGTGACACTCTTGAGTTAGCATCCCAAAATTCTTGAATTTCATCCTTGACAAAATCTGTTAGCTTCTTATCAAAATGCGAAAGTCTCCCACCATAAGCCCATGTATCAATTTGAAGCGGATCATCAAGTCTTTCTCTTCTTGCAAGTTCTCTACCCAAAGTTTGACGTTCTATATTGAAGTCAACACAAGTTTGTCTCATCAAACGAGCCTTTCTAAACTAATGACTTACTAAGGAGTTTGTAATAACACTCCGAGAAACTCTCTTATCTTTTTCTGTACTAGTCTTCCCAATGCTATTGAGTGAACTAAAAAGATTCTTCACAACAATGGCATTTCTCTCTATTTTATTGTTCACATGAATCTTCAATTTCACAAGCACAGGTCTCATCTTTTGCATCTTTAACAACTGCACAAAAATTTGACATTGCTCAACCAATGTCTTGTTTCCAAAAAATTCATCATAAAGTCTTGAAGCCCACAACCTAACAGTTCTATGTGACCTCTTTCCTTCCCAATTATTCATAATGTTCTCCTCAATTTCAATTAACCATTTAGGTGTTCTTGAAAGCCCCGAATTTGAAGATTGATTATCTTTATTGCAAGGGACTTCATTTCACATATAATTTGGAGATGTGTAACATTCATGTGGTTCTTGTGCAACATTTTCATTCCCCAAGTCTATATTTTCAATCTCCATCTTTACATTTTCATCTTCATTCCATTCATTGTCATTCCCAAAATCTACGTTTTCATTCACAAAATTAATTTCCATATTATTTTCAAATTCAACATCCTCTTCACTTGAAACTACATTTACGGGGTCACCTTGATTAATGTTTAACATACCTTCTCTCCTTCTTCAGTGTTTTTCCCTATCTTTTCCCTATATGCTTGAATTTCTTCATTCATTGCCTTCCTCTTCCGTTTAGCCTTTCGACGACTGTTGCTTCCCATGGTGAGACCACAAGTTGACAAAAAACAAAAAATGGGCCCCAAATCACTTTTTTTTTCCTGCAACTTGTGAAAAAGTATGAAATCCCTTGCTTCTCTGGTCTATGGGGACAGGGAATATTTTGGTCAAATATGACCAGTCCAAAATTAGGTACCTAATTACACATTGGGTACCAGATATTTCCAGGCAAATGAAAAAAAGGGTAGGAGCAAATGAAAAAATTGAACTTTTACATATAAAATGGGGTATACAATATATATATAATGTATATTATATATATACTAATGTATTATATGTACTAATGTATATAATATATATATATATAATATATTATATATATTAATGTATATTATATATATAATGTATTATATATTAATGTATATAATATATATACTAATGTATATAATGTATTATACATATATATATAATGTATTCAAAAAAATACCTGCACAATTGATTTGATGACAGACAGTTTCAACCCAAGTCCTCTTGAAAGTATCCAGCACAGGATTTTTCTACAGACTCCTTCTAATGTTGGCTATCTAACTATACTAAATAAGTCCCCATGACCCCTTCTGAAACATTTGAAGTCTCAAGTGTGTCCGAAGGGGTCGTAGGACCCCTTAAGACAAACTTGAGCATTCCAATGTGTCCATAGGGGTCATGGGGACTTCCTGGGGGTCCTAATGCATGATAAGGCATACTAGGACCCCTAGGAAGTCCCCATGACCCCTTCTGACACATTTGAATGCTCAAGTGTGTCCAAAAGGGTCATAGGACCCCTTAAGAAAAATTTGAGCATTCCAATGTGTCCATAGGGGTCATGGGGACTTCCTAGGGTTTCTAACACATGATAAGGCATACTAGGACCCGTAGGAAGTCCCCATGACCCCTTCTAACACATTTAAATGCTCAAGTGTGTCCGAAGGGGTAGTAGGAACCCTTAAGACATAGTTGAGCATTCCAATGTGTCCATAGCGGACATGGGGACTTCCTAGGGGTCCTAACGCATGATAAGGCATACTAGGACCCCTAGGAAGTCCCCATGACCCCTTCTAACACATTTCAATGCTCAAGTATGTCCGAAGGGGTCTTCGGACCCCTTAAGACACACGTGATGTGTCTAATGTGTCCATAGGGTTCATACAGACTTCCTAGGGGTCCTAACATAGGATAAGGAGTACTAGGACCCCTAAGAAGTAGCCATGACTCCTTTTGACACATTTGAATTCTCAAGTGTGTCCAAAGGTGTCATAGGACCCCTTAAGACACACTTTATGTGTCTAATGTGTCCATAGGGGTCATGCAAACTTCCTCTGGGTCCTAACACGTGATAAGTTGTATTAGGACCCCTAGGAAGTCCCCATGACCCCTTTTGACACATTTGAATGCTCAAGTGTGTCTGAAGGGGTCGTCGGACCCCTTAAGACACATGTGATGTGTCTAATGTGTCCATAGGGTTCATACAGACTTCCTAGGGGTCCTAACATAGGATAAGGAGTACTAGGACCCCTAGGAAGTAGCCATGACTCCTTTTGACACATTTGAATTCTCAAGTGTGTCTGAAGGTGTCATAGGACCCCTTAAGACACACTTGATGTGTCTAATGTGTCCATATGGGTCATGCAGACTTCCTAGGGGTCCTAACACGTGATAAGGCATATTAGGACCCCTAGGAAATCCCCATGACCCCTTTTAACACATTTGAACACTCAAGTGTGTCCAAAGGGGTCGTAGGACCCCTTAAGGCACACTTGAGCATTCCAATGTGTCCATAGGGGTCATGCAGACTTTGTAGGGGTCCTAACACGTGATAAGGCATACTAGGACCCCAAGGAAGTCCCCATGACCCCTTTTGACATATTTGAACACTCAAGGGTGTCCAAACAGGTCGTAGGACCCTTTAAGACACACTTGAGAATTCCAATGTGTCCATAGGGGTCATGTAGACTTCGTAGGTGTCCTAACATGTGATAATGTGTACTAGGACCCCTAGGAAGTCCCCATGACCCCTTTTGACACATTTGAATGCTTACGTGTGTTTGAAGGGGTCGTAGGACTCCTCAAGACACACTTGATGTGTCTAATGTGTCCATGGGGGTCATGGGGACTTCTTAGGGGTGCTAACATGTGATAAGGCGTACTAGGACCCCTAAGAAGTCCCCATGACCCCTTTTGACACATTTGAATGCTCAAGTGTGTCTGAAGGGGTCGTAGGACCCCTTAATACACACTTGAGCATTCCAATGTGTCCTTAGAGCTCATGTGGACTTCCTAGGGGTCCCAACATGTGATAAGGTGTACTAGGAGACCTAGGAAGTCCCCATGACCCTTTCTAACATATTTGAATGCTCAAGTCTATCCGAAGGGGTCGTAGGACCCATTAAAACACACTTGAGCATTCCAATGTATCCATAGGTGTCATGCAGACTTCCTACAAGTCCTAACACATGATAAGGCATACTAGGACCCCTAAGAAGTCCCCATGACCCCTTTTGACACATTTGAATGCTCAAGTGTGTCTGAAGGGGTCGCAAGACCCCTCAAGACACACTTCATGTGTCTAATGTGTCCATAGTGGTCATGCGGAGTTCCTAGGGGTCCTAACATGTGATAAGGTGTACTAGGACCCTTAGGAACTCCCCATGACCCCTTCTGACACATGTGAATGCTCAAGTGTGTTTGAAGGGGTCGTAGGACCCCTCAAGACATAGTTGAGCATTCCAATGTGTCCATAGGTGTCATGGGGAGTTCTTAGGGGTCCTAACGCATGATAAGGCATACTAGGACCCCTAGAACATCCCCATGTCCCCTTCTAACATATTTGAATGCTCAAGTGTGTCTGAAGGTGTCATAGGACCCCTTAAGAAACACTTGAGCATCCCAATGTGCCCATAGGGGTCATGCAGACTTCCTAGGGGTCCTAACACATGATAAAGCATACTAGGACCCCTAGGAAGTCCACATGACCCCTTTTGACACATTTGAATGCTCAAGTGTGTCCGAAGGGGTCATAGGACCCCTTAAGACACACTTGAGCATTCCAATGTGTCCATAGGGGTCATGGGGACTTTCTAGGGGTCCTAACATATGATAAGACATACTAGGACCTCTAGGAAGTCCCCATGACCCCTTTTAACACATTTGAATGCTCAAGTGTGTCTGAAGGGCTTGTAGGACCCCTTAAGAGAAACTTGAGCATTCCAATGTGGCCATAGGGGTCATGCAGAATTCCTAGGGGTCCTAACACATGATAAGGTGTACTAGGACCCCTAGGAAGTCCCCATGACCCCTTTTGACACATTGGAATGCTCAAGTGTGTTTGAAGGGGTCGTAGGACCCCTTAAGACACACTTGATGTGTCTAATGTGTCCATAGGGGCCATGCAGACTTCCTAAGGGTCCTAACATGTGATAAGGTGTACTATGACCCCTAGGAAGTCCCCATGACCCCTTTTAACACATTTGAATGTTCAAGTGTGTCTGAAGGGGTCGTAGGACCCCTTAAGAGACACTTGAGCATTCCATTATGTCCATAGGGGTCATGCAAACTTCCTAGGGGTCCTAACGTGTGATAAGGCATACTAGGACCCCTAGGAAGTCCCCATGACCCATTTTGACACATTGAACACTCAAGTGTGTTCGAAGGGGTCGTAGGACCCCTTAAGACACACTTGATCATTCCAATGTGTCCATAGGGGTCATGCGGACTTCCTAGGCATCCTAACGCATGATAAGGCATACTAGGATCCCTAGGAAGTCCCCATGACCCATTTTGACACATTTAAATGCTCAAGTGTGTCCAAAGGGGTTGTAGGACCCCTTAAGACACACTTGATGTGTCTAATGTGTTCATAGGGGTCATGCAAACTTCCTAGGGGTCCTAACACGTGATAAGGCATACTAGGACCCCTAGGAAGTCCCCATGACCCCTTTTAACACATTTGAATGCTCAAGTGTGTCTGAAGGGGTTGTAGGACCCCTTAAGACACACTTGAGCATTCTAATGTGTCCATTGGGGTCATGCGGACTTCCTAGGGGTCCTAACGCATGATAAGGTGTACTAGGACCCCTAGGAAGTCCCCATGACCCCTTTTCACACATTTGAATGCTCAAGTGTGTCTGGAGGGGTTGTAGGACCCCTTTAGATACACTTGAGCATTCCAATGTGTCCATAGGGATCATGCAGACTTCCTAGGGGTCCTAACATGTGATATTATGTACTAGGACCCCTAGGAAGTCCCCATGACTCCTTTTGACACATTTGAACGCTCAAGTGTCTCCAAAGGGTTCCCTGACATTTAATACAAAGATTTAGCTAGTTTCCTTTAAAAACCTAAAAGAAATAAAAAAATAAAATTTAGGCCAAAAATACATATCACATTTCTATATGTAGTACCATCAGCTTCAACAATCCAGTCGGCTTCCTCTGCTAAGGCACGAAGAACTTCATTAATGTTTTTTCTGGGAGGAAGATTATAATTTCCATATTTCTGCAAGCCCTAAAATATTTTTATCCTTATCTCTCTCCACCTCTGCTCTCTCAATTTAGTCCTCTCCTTCTTTGTTGCACTCAGCTTAGCCATCCTTACCTACTCTTTAACAGAGATTCTCCAAAATTTGTATACAAAGGCATCCTAAAGGAAAAAATGAAAATTTTCCCAAAGAATATCCATAATTCATATACAAAAGCATCAGACAGGAAAAATGACAAAAAATTAATAGCTTTAAAAGGTAAAATTTATCATTAATGTTGGCAGTACCAAGGTCATACCCGCTATCAAATCCTGGCCTATGATGTGCAAAATGAGAAAAGAAAGTGAAATGAAAGGGAAGTATGGATCAAATAGAAAAGGTGCATCAAATCATATCAATATCATAATATATGTAGAAAATACTGTTACAGACAAAAATATTTGCATATTAATGGGAAAGAGTGGGAAGAGCTTCTTGGACCCATGATAGAAGTTATAGATAAGGAGGAAGAGCTAGGAAGGGGAAAGCGGCAAAGGAAAGAAGATATGCGTGTGAGCCTGTGTCACAATGATGATGATGAGTACTCACCATCTGCTAGAAGCTCAAGTAGTGATAGAAGCTCTTCAGTGCACATGTACACTGACACAAAAAATTAAGATAGAGAAGTAACAAGTGTTGTGGAATTATCCATAGAGAAATGTGAAATGAACCCTCAAAATTGGTTCATTAGCAGGCAAAGAATTCGGTCATGCACTTCATTCTAGCACCACAAATATTTCTATTAGAAATGCCTATTCATCAATGGCCTTGCATTTACAGGACTTGGCAAACCAGGTTACTCATGTTGGGCATTATCCCTCAATTGTAAGTTCATTGTCACCTTTGGCAAGGCAATCTCACTCCTCATTTTACAACAAAGGGCAGCCACCTATGGTCCAAGGTTTTAATTCACCTGACAAGTGGAGAGCTTCTCAAGGTACTGATCTCTTTCATAGAGAAGTTCCTGATTCATCTCAAGGTTCTCGTTTAGGTGACCAACACCTTGGAGGTCCACAAATAGATCCATTGATTTCCCAAATTGGTAAAAGGGTAGATGCAATTTTGGAAAGAGTATCCCAATTGAAGAGAAATGAAAATTCCAGTGAGCATAAAGTTATTTCAGATCCAATGGGTGTATCTCCTCCACTGACAAATATAACTTCTTCCAAAGACTTGAGTTTAAATGGAGACTGTTTGTTCCCAAACATGCCCCAGTCGAGCAGATGAACTAGATGTTGCTTGAGTAAAGAAGATAGTGGTTTATTAAACCATCTACATTATCCCACTTGCTATCAGTTACTAATTTTTGAGCGGCTTGATAGCTACTTCTGTGCTGGATTTCTATAATATATAATGTCCTCATGCAAGTACATGCCAGTTTTTGTAAACATTTTTTGTTGTAAAGGGTTAGTGAGCAATATCAAAGAAAAGGTCCTTGCATGTATTATTTAGACACATGTCAATTAGGAAACCATTTTTCTCCCATTACATGGTAGAAATTCCTAGATTCACTTTGTCGGTATCAATAGGTAGCAAGATGAGGGAAGAAATATTTGTAAAGAGGAAGTACAAATGTTACTATCCAAAACCATTTGGAGAGTAATATTCTTCTCCTAATTGTAATAAAAAACTCAAAATGCAGAAGACAACAAATAGCTGGGGCATTTATTTCCTATGACCTATGTCAATTTCAGTTCAATTCCTATTGATGATATTCTCAATGTGTAAAAATAAATTGATGTGTTATTTTAAAATGGTGTTGACTAAAATTTATGAACATATGTCAAATATACATTTTTTCTAGAACTTGAAATAGAACCAGTGGTAATATAATCAAATTTGTGAATTTCACATCCAATTATTGGATGTTAATCAAAAGTACAATAAGGTAATATTTTTAAACTGATAAACAATCTTAGTCTTACTTCAAACCTACTCCCATGTATGTGGGTTCTTGGAGGCATCTACTGAACAATGTGTGGATCTGTAATGTCCCTATCCAGGACCTTACTCACTTTGCTTAAAACTCAGGTAATTAGAATTTGGATTTATAATGTATGTTGTGATATTATTTAAGTTTGCCTTGCTCCTTACTGATTAATATTGTAATGAATTGGTTATCCTTCCCCTTCTCTCTCTCTCTCTCTCCTACTTTCTCCCCTTCCCCTTCTCTCTCTCTCTCCTACTCTCTCTCCTTCCCCTTCTCTCTCTCTCTCCTACTCTCTCCCCTTCCCCTTCTCTCTATCTCTCCTACTCTCTCCCCTTCCCCTTCTCTCTCTGCTACTCTCTCCCCATCCCCTTCTCTCTCTCTCTCTCTCTCTCTCTCTCTCTCTCTCTCTCTCTCTCTCTCTCTCTCTCTCTCTCTCTCTCTCTCTCTCTCTCTCTCTCTCTCTCTCACCTTCTCACTCTGTCTCTTCCTCAATGGCCTCCCATGAATTTTTTAAATGGCTGATTGATTTCCTTTGCTTCTTTCAATGGTCATCCATACTTTTTCTGCAATCTTCCAACCTTTCATACATAGTTGTAAAATACATATTAATATATTATATATATAAAATAATATATAATGTAACATTTAATATTAATATATATTAAATAATATTTAATGTAAAATTTATATTATATAATATTTAATATATAATTGATATTATATAATATTTAATATATATAATATATAATCTAATATATAGTTTCTATTATATAATATATCATATGAAGGATGGAGAAATGGGAGGGAGAATGGGGAGGGAAAAGTGAAAAATAAAAATTTTGTCTGCATTTTTGGGTACCCAAAAATATCAGGTACACAAAAATATCGGGTACTTGATTAGGCTCAATATTGCTTTGTGCACCAAACCTACATGGTCAACTATTGAAATGTCTCAAAAATGTGTTTTTCCCCTGTTTCTCTGAGTTCCAAACTTTGACCATGTAGCTGACGACTTGTTTTTCACCCGAATTTGATGAAACGAAAAGGGTATCTTAAGGAGATTATTAGCTTTCTATCGATATAACTACTATCAAATTTTGAATTCGGTATGTAATTATTAGTTATTTTCTAATTGAGTTACCTCTAAAGTGTTGATTAATATACTGATTGAAAAATGATTATAACTTTCAAATGGTATAACATTTTTGAAATCCAAAAAATGTGTCACATTCTATGCTTCGCCTACTATAAGGAGAAAAAAAAAATTGAATTTTGTAAAGTTTTGAATGAGTTAAGGTGGTCAGACATGGGAGTTTTTTTTTTCTGAAAAATGTTGTAGTGGAAAATTCATAATTAATTATTTTTTTGGAATAAAATTACAAAAAAATATGCATCACATCGGAGCATGAGTCTACTACTTATATATAAAATCTTATAATAAAATATTATCATTTGATTATGATTAAGGTGGTCAGACATACACCTACTTCTTATTTTTTTCTGGAAATTTTTGTACTGCTGCATTGAAATCTATACTTTTCACCAATCATACTAACTTTTTTTCAAAAAAGGCCTAGCAGTTTAGAAACTACATTCAATTTTCTACAGATTTTATTGTTACAACTTTTTGATATTAGGTTGATAGCTGGTTGAAATTTTCATGTCATGTTGACTAACCTTGATTTGTTGATTTTTCATTGCCACTTAAGGGCATAGTTTGGGCCCTCATGATCTTGCACATACCCTCAAATTCATATGCATTACCTGAATCAAATCTTTTCAAGATATTACAAGGTCCAAACTTCCTCATCTTGAACGTATTTTATATTCCAACTATAATTCTTCTCTTTCTTAAATATACCATTACCTCATCTATAACTTGAGATTCCTTATGTCTCCTCTTATCATCTTCCTTTTCCTTGTACTTTTGGTTCATGTCTTCCAAATTTTATTTCACATAATTGTGTAATGACTTCATGTGTTCTGCAAATTTCTCTTCTTCTGCACTATTTTTATCCTCATGAATGATGTCTCTCAATTCTGATACACCTTTAGGATTCATGCTTGTAACAATGTCAAATGGTGTCTTCTTTGTACTTCAGCTTACTAAATTACTAAATGTAGACTCTGCTTGTGCTAGAATCAGATCCCAACTTCTAGTTTTCTCTCCAACCAAGCATCTCATCATATTCCCCCAAAAAAATTTCACTGCCTCTATTCGTCCATTTATCTATGGGTGAAATGAAGAGCTAAAATTCAATTCTATCTTCATCTTTCTCCAGAGAATCCTCCAAAAGTAACCTTGACAAATTTAGTATCCATTTTTGAAACAATACTCCTAGGTAACCTGTACAATCTCACAACTTCCTTTAAAAATAGGCCTACTAAATGTACTACATCTATTGTCTTCTTACAAGGTAAAAAATGTGCCATCTTAGAAAATCTATCTATTAGGTCACAAATATGAAATCATTCCCTTTGTGTGTCTTGTGAAATCCAAGTATGAAATTCATGCTTATTTCTTCCTAAGGCTTGTTTAGTACTGTCAAAGGTTTATACAATCCCACATTCTAACTACATCATTTTGCAACTTGAAAAACTCTACAACTTTGAAAAAAAATCCTCGCACCCTATATAAGGCCAAAATTAGTTCTCACTCACCAAATCCATTGTCGTGTCAATACTATAATGTCTTAAAAATCCACCATTATGTTTTTATTTTAATAGATTTTCTCTCATAGAACTCTTAGGCACACATAACTGACTTCCCTTAAATAATATCTCATCTTGAATGAAATGATCCAACCATTTGGTTGGGTCCACTACAACGGGATCTTTACAAGCTTTCCAAGATTTGATAAAATTATAGTCTTCCTCATATAAGGTCTTCAATTCATCAAATCCTAGCACTTCAACTCTCATCTTTGTCAACAATTTTTTTCTCCTTCTCAAACCATCAACAAATCTATTTGATGTGCCACTCCTATGCTTCAAGATAAAAGTATAGCTTTTCAATAATACTACCCATCTCATGTGTCTCTATTTCAACTTACCTCAAGACTGTTCAAATATTGCAATGCTTTATGATCTATATACAACACAAATTCCTTAGGTAACAAGTAATGTCTCCACTTATTAATCAAGGCTTGAACTATGGCATCGAACTCTTGATCATACAGTGATTATCTTCTATTTGCATCATTCCAATTTTGACTGAAATAGATACAAACTTTTCTTCTTGACTTAGTACTGCTCCAATTTTATTCCCACCTACATCACAATCAACTTGCAACACTTTACTAAAATCAGGTAGTGTTAACGTAGGTTTCTCAGTCACCTTTTATTTCAACAACTCAAAACTTCTATTTTCTCCATATGTCCACTTGAAATCCTTTTGGTCTCCCTTCATTGTCTTAGTCATAGGGCTACTAACTAAACTGAAATTCTTATTGAATTCTTGATAGAAACTAGCCAATTCATGAAATGATCTTACTTCTCCATTTCTTTCTAGTGTAGGTCATTCAGTAATTTTTGTCACTTTCTCAGGTTCCATCTTCAATCCATCCACAAATATCACAAATCCAAAGTATACCAGTTTGTTCATGAAAGTGCACTTCTTAATGTTTATCAACAACTTTTCTTTTCTTAACCTCTTCAGAACTTGTCTCAAATGCAACAAATGTTCATCTTTTGACTTACTAAAAACCAAAATTTCATCCAAATACACAATCACAAACTTACCTAAGAATTTATTCAATACCTCATGAAGTACATGGTGTATTTTTCAATCCAATAGACATCACCAACCATTCATGTAATCCCTCATTGGTCTTGAATGCATTCCTCCATTCATCCCCTTCTCTAATCCTGGTCTGATGATATTCACTCTTCAATTCTATCTTTGTAAATTTTTTGGCTCCACTCAAACAGTTCATTATGTCATCCATCCTAGATAAAGTAAACCTATACTTCATTGTGATTTGGTTTATAGCTCTAGCGTCAATACACATTCTCCACTCTCTATTATTCTTAGGTGCTAATAATATAGGAACTATACAATGACTCAAACTTTCTTTGATTAAACGCTTCTTTAATAGTTCTTTATCTTGTCTATTAAGTTCTTCATTCTTTGCATGTTTCATTCAGTGTACATCTTTATTTAGAAAATTAGCTCCAAGATTCAGATCCATGCAATGATTAGAACTCCTCACATGTGGTAATCCATCAGGAACATTATCTGAGACTATGTCCTCATACTTTGTCAGCAAATTATTTATCTCATTTGGTTGTTCTTCCTTTGGTTCCAAATAAGATTTCATAGGAATCAAAGCAATAGCACACACTCTTATTTCTCAAACCATCCAAGAACTTCCTTTGTTCAACCAAAAAAACTCTCACACTCGTACAAATCTCACTCTTAGGAGTCTCTTCTAAAGGAAACAAAAATTATTTCATTCCATTTTCTACAATAGTATAAATGTTCTTTCTTCCATCATGCAATGTGTGTCTATCATATTGTCATGGTCTACCCAACAAGATATGGCATGCATCCATAGGCATAATATCACATAAAACTTCACCATGATAATATCCAATCTTAAATTTCATTGAAATTGTTCATTTACCTGTACCTTATGATCATCCCAAATCCATCATATTTGATAGGGTTTAAGGTGCTTCAATATCTGCAACTTCAACTTGTTTACCAACTACTCTGAGGCTAAATTATTTGAACTACCACTGTCAATGATAACTTTGCAATATTTACCTTAAATCTTACATATTTATTAGAAAAAACTCTTCCTCTATAGTGGATCATGATCCATCTCATTCTAACATAGGGATCTGCTTATCATCAAAGCTTATCCATCTTTAGGTTGGTTTAGGGGTTTGGTAGGACCTTCCTCAGAAAATAATTCTCTACTATTTTTCTCTTCTCTCTTACGTTAATTCTCTTGAATGCATTCAAGATCTTAGTGTCCTCCACACTTAAATAAATTCCCTCTAAACATCTTCTTTTTTGTCTCTCTTATAGCCATTTTGTCCTCCATTACTATGAAATTTCATATCATCCCTTCAGTGTGAATTATCCTATTTTCCTTCTATCTTACATTTGTTATTCTCTGCAAAATATCTTCCTCCTCTAGTAAATATCCTTCCTCTCTAAATATTCCACCTCTTCCTCTTTGTTTTTTCTCGTGCTTCTTGTGAAATGTTTTTGTAGCCTTCAAGGCATATTGATAAGCCTCCTCCACACAATGCAACTTGATTAAACTAGTCTCATCTTATATATAAATCCTTAAACAATTTAGATACCTTTTAAATCATTCAACATCATCCTCGGTATGTCCATATCCGGTGTCCAAATTATAAAACTCTTTACTATACTCCTTGATGTTGGAGCATCCAACAGTGTGAGGACAATCCTGTGTCACCCAAAAATATTATTTGTTGCTATTTTATGCTTGATTTTTTTGTATTTATATATACCCATTTGGAAAAAATAGAGATTCCAATTCTATAATCTCATTGCTACAATTCTAGGTCAACTTTCTATTTTTTAGGAAATTGCTACATTTTGGGGAAAATGGGTTATTTTGTAGGAGAGCATGAATTATAAGGCATATGAAGACATTAATGCAAGGGAATCTTTTAAATGGAATATTAATCACTTTGGCGAAAGAATCGGGTCAAGATCATTCATCGTTTAAAAGTTATTATATTTTTTATGTTTTTGAAAACCTACTAAAAAACCTTTAGGCTTAGGTTTGAAGCACTAAATGGTCTCATATGTCCTCAAAACTTGGGATACAATCTTTTCTTATCTATAGGTTTCTAGAGCACTGAGAGAGGTTTTTGATAATGTAAACGGTCTTTCAATCTGTGTCTCGGATCAAAAGTTACGCCTCCCAGAAGTTGGACCACTTTTCAGGAACTACCCTATTTTTGAACCTGATGCAAATTTGAATTTTGAATCTTCTATTTTGGCTCCCAACCACCATATGTCAAAATCTAAATTTCAATTTGGCTCCAAAACTAAAAATAGGTAATTTAAGACCCATCTTTATGGTTGAAAGGAAGGTTTTGAGAGGAGCTATTAGGAGAAGGGTTTTTCTCCAGCATCTGAAAGTGTTGTAGCATGTGAGGCATGTAGTTTTTATTTTTTATTATAATTTTCATATAATAAAAATCTTTATTCAGATAATAGAAAGTATATTTCCTATTATTTTCTTTTGTTCTCCCAAGTTCTACCCTCATCACTCCTTCAAACTAGATTCCTTCTATTTCAGGTTTTGCAACTTTCGTAACAAATTCACTTGGTAATCTGCAAGTAAGAATTTTTTCTTCAACTTATTCACCATCCTATCCCAATATTTAATCTTTTATTTTCCTCTTATTTGTCTTTCTATCAGAAAATGTTCCCACCAAAGTGATGCATGACTTCTCAACTTTGTGCAAGCATAATTCACCTTCTTGTCTTCAGTTGACAAAAATGATCACAATCTCCAAGGAAGGAAAATGTAATGTGTAGATAGGTTAGGACCTAAATCATGAAGAAATCCCCCAACAATGATTGGAATGAATCCTAAACCAAAAGGGAGGTCAGCTAAGAGTCCAAGAACATTGAACGATGAGCCAATTAGGATCGCAAAACAAGGAAAAGGTTTGTAAGATCTGGAAACTCCAAATAGTTGAGACAATGGAGAAGAAATAGGTTTAACCAAAATAATCATAGGGATCTCCACTGAGAAGAATTAAATCAAAGTGTGAACCCAAGAAAGATCAAGAAAGCAATTAGGAGCATGCTAGATAGGTTCACAAGAGAAAATGAGCTAACAAAGAAGGGTGCCAAATGAAACACAAAAATTGAACTAAACTGAATAAGAACAAAAATCAAAGAAAAATAATGTATGGTTGATGCAAGATTGAAAAGAACCTAAGAATTCTCCTGCATCATTTGGCTCCATCTATTTTTGTCATTAGATGAATGACAAGTTTATTATACTCTTCTAGGTCTAAAGAAAATTTTGTAAGATTCAAGAGTACCTTGTCCTTGAAATATATTTCTTTTTGAAGTTTTTTTTTCTATTTTTTTATTCTCTTTTATGAGTTTCTGGATTGTATCCAAAGCATTCAATAGTTCACCTTTTAAATTAATCTTACACTCGTGTTTATAGTCATCTTCTCATACAAATAAAACTTCTTCTTCACACATTATAATAGTATTCAAGAGTGATTGACACAATATTTCACTACTTGACTTGTCTGGAACTCATTCTACAACATTTTGTTTGATATCTTTTCTTTCTCTATTTTTTTTGCACTTCACTGTAACTAACACTCCAATACTAGGAAATCACAAGATTTTCACTCAAGGGTTTTGATCTGATACCAATTGTTGGAGTGAAGTAGACATTGGGAAGGGAGAGGGGGGAAGGCGTTTAATCAATTTCTATGAAAATTTAGTTGTTTCAAATCAAACTTTTTTTAACTTGTCCAACCATAAATGAAATAAATAACTAGATAAGAAAGATAAGCACATGAAAATTTACACAAACATTTTTCTTGAGTGGAAAACCTCCTAGAGAATAAGACCACTCAAAAATATTGCCTCATTGGATAAATTGAAATACTCTACTTTACCATGTCTCACTAACACTTTTAAATGCCTCACTAGCTATTAAATGCCTCACTGGAAAATTGTGTGCCTTAGTGGCCTTTTCCATCTTTACAATTTAAAGGAATAATTACAAAGGGTTAATATATTTCTATTAAGTACATCTTAGTGCAATATCAACATAATCAATACCTCATAAACCATATTGACGAAGATCTATTAGATATAAAATATATTGATACATATGCTTTAAAAGAATATCTCAAGTATTTCATTGTAAATCAATATGTTTTATATCAAGTATGAGGGTAAATGCACAATAAGATGTCACCTTTTAGGATAACTTGACAGACACAACCCAATTTGACTCAGTCGAGCCATACACGGCCGAGTCCAACATGACCGACTACACGTAGGTGTCACGCGGCACCGAATGCCACCTATGTGGCCTTGTTGAATGGGTTGAGTGGTACTCGGCCGAGTCTAAATACTATTTTAAAAAGCAAAAAGAGCCCCAAGCTCCTCATTTTCACATTGAGGGGCTATGGGTACTCGGCCCAGTAGGACTTGGCCCAGTCGGACTCAGTCTAGTCTACCTAGGTGGCATGCCATGTTGGAAGCCAAACCTCCAAAAACACAAAAAAACCATAATTTTGCACTTTTGTTGTTCCTTTCTCTGATCAAATAGAAAATGTTAAAAAACTAAAAGTACCCTTTTCTAGACCTTAGAAGTATGATTCTGGACATATAAATTTTATATTGTTTCAACTATAAAATGTTAACAAATTTTCTAAAAATCACATGTAGGTATATTAAACTTTGAGAAGATGTTGATTCGAAAGATATAGAAAAATAGTAAATCAATTCAAGAAATTTTTAAAATCATATACGACACTAGAGAAGAGAGTCCTCTTCAAGAATATGTAATTTATTTGTTTTTTGGTATAGTTTTGATAGGGGCAAAGTCACGGGAGACAAAAACTGTTGATTTCAGGTAAGTTCGACTTTGAATACTTATAACGGGTAAACTAAAGATCAAAAACACTTCTTTATTTTTTCCTGCACTAGATATACATTTCATCTAAAACATATTCTGAAATTGGATGGAGAAACAATGTTTTACTTATAATGATTTGACAGGAAGTAAACACCCTTATTTGCAGTATTTTTCAGGATATGAAAAATAGACCTAAAAATTAAAAAAAACATATTAATTTTTGCTCAAATTAATTTTTAAAAATTATAGGCATAAAACTCATCCTATTTTTACATTTCATTAGTCTACATCATCTTCAAATTCTCAATAGAAATGTGACTTTTATGCCCTTGAAGTTTTTCAGTTTTGGTGTTATTAGCCTTTTCCTTTGTAAAAGGGGGATAGCTTATTGTGCTTTTACCCATGATCTCTCTTTTATAGTGTGTATTTCCTATTATGCTCACCTTTAAAATACATCATTATAACATATATAATTCTCTCTATTTTGGATGAGAACCAAAACTATCAAACAGATTAGAAACTAAATGTCCAAATTGTTCTTCAACTTTTAATTGAAATTTAACTTTTATCCCATTATGTATGAATTTGCCAACTCGGAGTGTAATCTATAATTTCAATATTATAACTGTAATGCCAATTTATTTGTCAAATAATAATAAGTAAGCTTCAAATTATTTATCAATAGAATCAAATCACAATAAAGCTAACTCAAACTTAAAAAGGAATGAAGGAAACTGAAAACTACATAGTTGTAATAGGATTAAGATAGAATGTTAAGAAATAATCATGCTTTGAGTTAATAATCCCTTAGAGAAACCAAACTCTAACTACAGTTTTACTAATTTTATTGTCTCATTTCTTTTAAACATTAAACAAAAGATAGCATTATCTTCCTTCCTAACACAATAATCATTTATCTAGTCAAAGTACTATTTAACTTTATGAGAACCATAATCAATCATTCACCTACAAATTTATTCACTGATCAACCTTTTCTTAATACACTTCATGGAACATTAACTAATAAAATATCATTTCTTTCAATACATCATCATAATCTAAATCTAATTTCATTTATTAAAGATGAATGACATGGAACATGAACAAGTACTATAGTTAACTTTCCTTCGAGGACCAGCATTTGCTAAAAATTACATATACAACTATACATAAATTCATTTTCCTTATAGAAAGGTAACATAAGATTAATAATAACTATAAATGATTAACATTTTTTATTTCTTGTAACATATGAAAATCACAACATAAATAAAGTATCCAACTGCATATCTAAAATGGAACATGTGCAGAGATCATCCATGGAACCATGAACAGTACCTTGATAAAATTAACCACCCAACCACATGGAACCAATAGGCCCACTCCCACGAGATAGGAGATAGAAATCAAGTCCCATGGAAAAGGTAAAAACTAAGACATACCTAAGGTGGCTTAAACCCCTCCCACAAAACAAGCATGAATCACAAAAGATAACCAGTCAAAACAAGACTACTGGAGGCATGAAAACAAGTAGCGACTCTAGGATAACTACTAGGTGAGTGTCATCACATAGCCCTCACCCCTTGGGTTTCCTTAGTATTCAACTCAAGACCTCATCCCCCAAGTAGGCACATGAAAAATTGAATAGCTTTTGTGAAGATAAGGTTGTTCAATCATGTCATCTCTTGGCACCTTCTCTTGCTCCCATCCCTAGTCTTTAATTTCATGTATCAATAATAGCGATATGGGTGAGGCATAAAAATTAATCTTGTTTAATTTATTTCCCCCTCACTCTCAGTAAATTTTATTAATGTTATCATTTGATTAAGGTAACTCGTCAGTGAGTTACCCTAGTAGCCACTTAGGGCCCTAACCCCCATTGTGAGCCACTCACCTAAGGTACCTAGGTTATCTACCCAAAAGAAACATCATATATGCATCAATAATATCATAACAACATAAAATATACCATACCAATGCCACAACATCATTTGATTGAGTTTAGGTGATCACTAGATGTTCCCAGTTCACTGGACAACCCTAAACCCTAATCTGGCATTCAAAATGATCCAAAACACCTACGAAGGAATCATAATTTCACCATAAATGATATAAAAACCATATGAAAAGTATTCATAGATCGGTTAAGTCAAAAATTAAACCCTAACAGTCTATGGTTGCTAATAGGACCCCTAAACACCAAATTAACCCTAAAACCTTGCATTCTGGAAGACATGTGTACTTGGCACTATGTCTTGCATATTTGTCACTATTTATTTTGTACTTTGGGATAATTATTGTGCACTTGGTCATGGAAATCATGCACTTGGGACCCAAACTTGCACAATTGGTCAATAATTTATTTTTTTAAGAAATGCACGCCAGATTGAGTTTATAGATAATGATGCAGGGGCATCCAAGGTTGAGGCAGGGGATTCTTTGTCCTTGCAAAAATTGCATAGGGTGTTTGTATTTTGGTCGGTGTTACTCAGCTGCAGCCTTGACCAATGACCTCGGTCATTGAAGGAACTCGATAATCTCTAGCGCTCGGTGAAAGTGTTACTCGACTATTTCTGTGGTGCTTGGTCAACACTGGTGCTTGGTGATGCCTAGCATGCTTAGTTATTTCACTATTGCTCGATAGTTCTGGTTTACCGACTGGAGTTTTGTGTGATTTGTTGGGCTGACTTGGTGCATTTATTATTGGTAGTTGTTGTTACAAGATGACATGTTGGATTAAATGTTTGTAAGGCTATTTTGATGCCGACTTGTATTGAATTTAATATTTGTTGGGGGAGTTAATGATTTCATCCAGTCGACTTGTGGCTGATGACTAGTATTTATAGGATATTTGGGTAGATGTTTAGAGAGCATCATCAGGAGATCATTGGAGTTCATGACTAGGAAGACTTAGCAATCAGATCTGAGGTTCTAAAAGCTAGAGTTTGTGAAGTTGTGGAAAATATCTTGCATGATCTTGCAGATCAGATTGTTATCTGATAGTTTGTAATTGCAGGGCTAGTGGTTTGCACTCTTGGAGACAAGGAGATTTCTTGGAGGCTTGTGAGCTCAAGTTTAGATCTGCCTTAGGGTTTCCATCAGCTTCTGATTATCTTCAGAGCTGAACTAGCTAAGATTGTATTGGATCTATTTGGATCTTGGAGACTTGTTTCTGATTGTAACTGGCCCTAACCCGGAAGGCCTTACAGCTAGGCATGTTAATGAAAATTAGAGTTGTTTTCTTCTATTGGCTACAAGGTTTGGACTATCCTTAATTGGATCCACCATCCTTGACTGCATTAGGTGGTATCAAAATGAAGTTTGTTCCTGTTAGAGTTGAGAGTTGATCTTGTCAGTGAAGAGATCATATGATCTGGATTGCAGATCTAGAGCACTGAACTTGTGGATCTTGCCCTAGTTGTTTATTCAAGGTGGCAAGTTGAGATCTGACTTATACACAACTTGGATATTGCCACAAGGTGGTCAGTGAGGGTTTGTTGCGGAGGGTTTTGCATATCTTGAAGGATGCCTCTGAGAAGATTGGACCCTAGAGTTATTTATGATCTTTGTGATATTTTGGAATCCCGGATCATAGAGAAGATGAAATTAGATTTTAGATCTGAGATGGAGTTGATGAAAAATGACATGGTCACCAAGATCATGAGAGTTATTACTAGTATACCTCAGAATGTCGGTACTAAGGATGGCTATGAAGAAGCTATTGAAGAATTTGAACCTGCTGGATCTAGTGGTGCTGACTGGAGGGATAGATCTGGTGAAGACAAAACTGCTCGGTTACATAGATATAGAGCTCGGTTTAGTAATAGTTACCAAATGGAAGTTTCTACTTTCTCTAGTACTTTGAATCCCAACAATCTGATTGATTGGATTAGTGAACTTGAAGATTTCTTTGAGCTGGAAGAAATTGAAGATCCTCTTCGGGTGAGATTAGCACAAACAAAGTTGAAAGGACATGCTACTCTTTTGTGGAAGGAACTACAAAGAGATAGAGAGGATGAAGGTGAAATCAAGATCAATCGGTGGAGGTTGATGGTGACTAAGTTGAAAGCTAAGTTCATACCTTCTGACTATGAGCTTGACTTGTTTAAGAAGTTGCAAAATCTGAAACAGAAGGATTTGTTTGTGGAAGATTATACCGAGGAGTTCTACAAACTTACTATTCAGTCTGGACACCAAGAGCTTGGTAAGGAAAAGGTAGCTCGATATGTGAATTGTCTGAGATTCAATATTCAGGATGAGCTTGGTATGCTGAAGATTGATTATGTTGAAGATGCTTATCAGTATGCTCTGAAGGTAGATGCTTATCAGTATGCTCTGAAGGTAGAAGATAAGTTGTGTACACACAAAAGTAGTGCACTTCTCTAAGTTATTACATCAAAGGAAATCCATAAAAGGGAAACCTTCAATAGCGACCTAGAGTTCTCTATGTATGGAGTTGCAAGATTATAAAATTGCTCTCCGCTAGAGCTAATAAACTTATGACCTTGCTAGTCAACCACACAATGAGAGATTCCAAAATTGAAGACAAGGGCAAGGGTGCCAATATCCCCAAAGAATCAAATGGAAATGCAATGAAAGTAAGATAAGAATGAGGATGCAACCTAGTCTATGAAAATGAAAGTGCAAACTAGGATATGAAAGGAAAGTAAAAGTCTTACAAACCCTCCTAATTCAACTATGTGAGATTAATCTATAGCATAAAGAAAGTCTATACTAAGAATGTCATGATTATGCAACTATGAAAGAAAGAAAGCAAGCTAAATGAAATGCAACAACAATGTCTTCAAAGAGCTCCAAATGACCTAGAAAACCTATAGCATAACATTAACATAAAAGAGATGGATGCTAAAATGAGGAAGAGAGCTCTCCTTTTATAAGAAATGAAAAGGAATGGACCATGGAGATTAAGAGGCAAAAGACTTAATTAAGGGTGGAGCTTGAAAGAGGAGCAATCCATGTGCACAAATATCCTCCAATGGGAAAATAAGAGTTGACTTTTGTGTCCATGTGAGACAAAAAGTATTTTTTCTTCTTTTTATAAAATAAGAATAATGCTTTATTTGTGCAACTTAGGATAAGAGGAAAAGTGGGGGGGTTTTTATTTAATAAAAGGAGAGGAAATATTCCTTTTAAATAAATAAAGACTTTAGGATAAAATGGATAGCCCAAGGAAAATAATTGAAAATGATAAAATAGGATTTGATCAAGGAAATTGATATAATTGATAAAATGTTAATTTTTGAAAATATTGATTTAGGGATTTGATAAATTGCTGAATGGGGGCCCAAAGTCTAGGTGACCATTTTAGGGTGCATACATTTGCCCCTTTTTTACTAATTTGTGATCATTTCAGGAACATGTGCAGTCAAAGAAGTTGAAATGTGAGTTCATTTTGGGATCACAAAACAACTCAGACGTGTGTTCATTTTGGGAACATGCCCAGACAAAAATAAACAAGAGATTTTGGACATGAGTTCATTTTGGGATCACATCCAAAATAAGAGATAAAAATCTCAAGCTGAGCAAAAGCTCATAAAAAGATAGTTGAATCAAGAAAATGAAGGATTAAATCCAATAGGTACTGCCCCCTCGAAATTGAAATCGAAATCAGGTAGACGAGAACAGTAGATTGATAAAAGATGATCAAATCATAATGAAATCATAATCAAAGATAAAGGATAATAGGATAACCATTAGGTAGTGAAAACATGCCCCAGTGATGAATGAGAAGAAAAGAAATGGGTTGAATGGAAGACTAAAAGTGTGAAAGACATGAAAAGGGAAAATTCCATCAAAGATCGAAGAATTATGCCTCAAAATGTTAGTCAACTGCACAAAAGAAAGAAAAAATTTTGAAACATGATTTTGACTATCAAGATGACCTCAGATTTCAATTTTGAGTCTGAAAATGGATCCAGGACGTCAAAATTAGCTAGAGGTGCAATTTTCACGCAATTCTGAGGTGTTTTGAAAATAGGTCAAAAAGTCAAAATGCTATAAAAGGGGTAAAAAAAGTGTCATTTTCAAAATCATTTGTCATTTAGCTATTTGAGAATTTTAGGAGCTTAGAGAGAGAAAATGGCCCAGCAAGCAATAGTTCTAATCCACAGACATAGATTCAAGCGTGGTCGGTTGCATAACTGGCCTCCTCAGTATAGTGCCCTGATACGTTTCCTGAAAACTAGCCACTTTTGAGTCTTTTATTGCATTTAATATATATTTAGCACATTTTTTCAAGAATTTTAAAATTTTAAAATTTTAATTTTCAAGAACCAGGTGATGTATCGTGCGATACTTTAGAAGTATCACGCCCTTTAGAGAGAAACATCGCGCGATACTTCGCGGGTCCCAGATGTATCACACGCGCGTAGACACCAGTATCACATGATAACTGGCAAACTATCACGTGATAGCTGGCAAAGTATCGCACAATCAAAGGTATATCACACTACTATAGGAAGAAGTATTGCACAATACTTGTTCCAAAAGAAGTATTGCCCAAGTTAAAAAATTTGATATTTTTAAGTATTTTTGAGCAAAAATGACATGGGTCTAGACAATTTTACGTTGTATATGTCTTGTACTAATTTTTAGACATTCATCATGATATGTACTGACATTTGGCTTGGTTTAATGGTTTGGAGGGGTACTTTTCGGTGTTACTCATCAGAGCACCGAAGGTGGTGGGACTGAGATGCATTTGAGATCTAGATGATCCGAGCGAGGTTGACATTAGAGCGATGGGATTCTGATATTTTTTATGGTTCCCATATATCCGGGCTGATCATGGTCTATTGACAACCTTGGCCGAGTGATGGCACAGTGAGAATAACACATTTCACTTGCCCACTAGAGAGGCATCCATCACATTAGAGGATGTCTATAGGATTCTCAGAGTACCATGCCATGGTGAGCCTGTAAGTATAATCATGCTTGAAGATATAATCGTTTAAGTGTAATGTTTCCCTATGATGAAAACTAACATGATTGTTTGCTGGCACAAGTATACTATGATCAGGCGCCACTGAGGGCCGACATGCCATCCAAGGCATGTTTCAGGATGTCACTATCGTTGATAGACACATCAGCTGGGAGCGACTGATGGACGATTTTGGCAGAGACTTCCTAGTGTCATGCATTGTTGCCTCCATCATCTCACAAGCCCTGATGACTAATCGTAGTCAAAAGGGATTCCCTCTCGGATGGGGTAGACTACTGGTTGACTTGGTAGGCAAACACTGACGCATGGAATGGGAACCTTCCATACTCACGGAGATGTATCACGAGTTACACGAGATCGTCTATAGGGACGGTCGGACATGGGCTTGCGGTGCCATCTTGGCATAGGTGTGGGCTTGGGAGCACATCGCTGTGGTGCGCCCTAGGGTTTAGCTGAGAGAGCGAAGATATCCATTCATATACAAGTACAGAGGGTTTATATCACATTCCCATACTAGGGATGTGACACACTACAGACGGATCTTGGATGAGATGACCTCCTTCATATGGAGGCCATACAGGGAAGTTGAATCTTGGGGTGATGCAGAGGATGAGCTGAGCTACATGCTATGTAGCTGGCCATTAGTAGGATGACATGTAGAGATAGTCGAGAGATTTTGCATCACTCGAGTATGGCAAGAGTTCAGGTGGCAGCAGCGGGTCTCTACAAAGACCACCATTTATACGAGGTCTAGGGACAACGAGGGACATGGGTGTCTACCCATGTTAGATCATCAGTTGGCCATTGAAGAGATGGATGGCATCAGGAGGGAGCCCTAGGACTACCTTCCTGACATGGTTGATGTAGGATCTGATGCAACATACAGGGCTGAGCGGCAGAGGGTTCCATTCCCTCAATTCACTGTTCCTAATGTACATTCGGCAGTCCAGGGTGGGGATGATGGGGATGACAGAGGAGACAGAGGGAGAGGGGGAATGATGGAGACTAGGGAGTGATCCAGATCATGTGGTTGGAAATGGTCATGGGGATGGAGATTAGTGACCCCCGAGGATGAGGCAAGACCAGCTCGCCCATAGGCAGAGGCCAGGTAGGATCCACCTGCAGGAGGGGAGGACCTGAGAGCCAAGATCCAGGCTCTAGAGGTGGAGATGTAGTAGCTATGTATCACCATAGCAATTAGAGAGTAGTAGTTCACTAATCAGAGGGTAGAGACAGAGTGGCGAGAGAGAGTCCTACAAGTTGCCCTTGCAGAGAGACATAGAGAGGTAGTGCGAGCCGCATATTACCATGGTCTCTACATACAGGCAGTACCAGTGGGTCAGAGGGCTCCTTCCTACTCAGCAGTAGTGGGTAGATCAAACATGGTACCAGATGTAGCACCACCGCCCCCACCACTAGGTCCTCGGGATGGTGGCAGCGAGTCCTAGGTTTAGGCTTAGGTTTAGATGTTTTTGGACATATCCTGAGACTTTTGATCTAGATTTTGGGATCTCATATTGTATTGTATATCGTGACATTGTTATAGATATATGAGATTACTAGATGTTCGATATATCATGTGTATTTGTCTCACTTGTGATAGATGTATCAGTTTATATATATTGTCTTGTCATATTGCTCAAAATGTATGTGTTAAATGCTCATGTAGATTCTCTCTCATAGATGTATGTTTGATTCTTATGCGTAGGATATATACTCATGTTTCCAAAAATGACATTTTTAGGGTATAGATATGATGATAAGATTAACCCCTTGTGATGAACAGGAATAGGTTTGAGATGAAAGACAAGGAGTGAAAGACATAAAAAAATAGAAGGTGAGTGCAGTTGACCGACTAGTCCGTGAATGATGAAAAGGAGAGCTCTCTCCATATGCAAGATGCAAAACTAATCTAATCATGAACCTAAAAATGCAAGCTACTATAAAAAGTGGTTGACTTGCAAGGTCACAACACTTATAGACATCTAATTATCATCATCGAGCATTATTGGTAGCGTCATAAGATCATACAATACACACTAGTATGACTATGTGAATATGAATATGATCTATATCAGATAGAAATGTGGGAATCCCACTTAGGCACCAAAGACATGTAGGTCAAGATGACTAGTGCAGTGAGATTACCTAAGTTTGTTATGGTGAGATTATGCTTGTATCGAGACACATGAAAGTCAAGGTAGCTATAAGCATGCACTCGCATAAAAAAAATAGTCAAGGATAATACCTTGTCAATCCCTAGTGTCAAGTAAGACCAGCATAAATGCTCATGACAGTTAGGATCAATGAAATATACCCACAAGCACATAAAGAAATAAAACATGTTCTCATACCCTCAGTCTTCTAGCTATGCATCATCAAAAACTTCTCAGGGAGAGACCACTCATCAAAGAAATCCTCATAGACAGCACACAAAGAAAAATAAAGTCAACATATCTCAATTGAGTTGATCGTTTAAGTGCATGTGTGTTGGTCATAGAGTCAAACTTTGAGTATCAAATTTGCTAATGAGTGATATTGCATCATACTTAGACTGGTGGGTAAGATATTTGATAAGTGTTGAGAAACACTCGATGCTAGGGTAGTGTTGAAAACACAATTTGGGGTGGTGTTGAAAAACACCTATTTTTGAAATGTCCCAAGAGACAAATGCACCTAAAGGACCTATGCTAACAGGTATGCCCCCTAGACAAAAATAAAGACCAATTCCAGACCAAGTCAAATAAGGTCAAGGCATGATGGAGAATGGCTAAGTGTCGAGGATGCATGCTAAAAGACAAGGGTGCAAAGGCCTCAAGTAGCGCATGTTTCCAGGTCTTCACCACTTGGAGATTTTTTTTTTATTTTTTTGTATTTTTGCTACCAAGGCGCCTGTTTCCAGGTTTTCACTAAGGCACTTTTTCTATTTTTTTGAATTTTTTTGACTTTTTTAATTTTTTTTATGAGACATCAAAGTGCCTATTGCGAAGTTTTCACTAGGATGCTCTTTTTTCAGGACTTTATATGCTTTTTAGGATTTTTTTAGCATCATATATGAATTTTTTTTTTGGGGTATTTTTTCAGGATCATAAAATATGTACAAAGGATGCCCCCAGACTGAATAGGCATCATGGATAGAACTTCTTGAGGTGAAAAACATTGATGGGATTAGGGAGCTATTCTCTATCCTCATCGGATAACAAGTAAGCACCTGTCCCAAAAGCAGCTGTGATGACGTATGGCCCAAGCCAATTAGGTTCAAACTTACCCTTTTGTTCTCTATTTTGTTGGTTCTTAGGATTCTCTCGCAAAACAAGATCACCTACTTAAAACTCTCTAGGGAAAACCTTCTTGTTGAATGCCTTTGACATACGCTTCTGATACACTCTCATATGATCAAATGAGGCCTTGCGCTTCTCATCTAGAAGTTCTAAGTCTTGTAACCTCATGGCACAATAATCATCATCTATTATCAAACCTTTGAGAAAGACTCTAAGTGAAGGGATCTCTATTTCTAAAGGTAATACTGCTTCAGCACCATAGGTAAGAGTAAAAGGAGTAGCCCCTATTGGAGTATGTATACTCATTCTGTAAGCCCATTGTAGACTAGGATTTGTGAGTGCACCTAAACCTGTTTTGAAGGCCAAAGACAAACAAATGTCATAGCATATTATCAAATCAAATTTAAAGGTAAACAAACTAAAATCAAAGCCACCTCAGTTTAAGCTTAAAACGGATGCGCCCATGCACCGTTTGATATGCTTAGATATAGAGGGATGTGGGTGTGCAAACTCAAGCACTTGGAGCATGCAAGATGGATGATTTGAGGATCAAGAAGACCCAAAATGACACAAAATAGGTATGAGGAACCTATTTTGCCTCAAAGGCCTCAAGAACACACAAATATGCTAAAGCTAAATGATGAACTAAGATTGATTAAACAAGAAATGAATCTATGTCAATCCCATTAAGCTAATTTAGATGTGATTTAAGCTTGAAAATGATCTAAAAAAGATGAGTTTATGCTTATGCTAGAATGAAAATGGCATCATAACTTTGCTATTTGAGTTTGAGAGTTGAGAGATGATTTGCCTTAGGAAGTGAGGGTATTTATAGGATTTCTAAGGCTTGGGGTAGGAGGAATGAATGGCCAGGATTGAAATCCTTAAGAGAGGCCAAGATTCACTCAAAGGGAAGCACATGGATTGTGCTAGTTCTCAGCCAATCAGGAGGTGACACAAGTCACAAGGTGAGTGGATGAAGGGAAGGGCAAAAAGGAGTCAACAAAGGGGGCTCCAAGCTCATAACTCTCCAAATAAATGCTTGTAAGAGCAATGAATGGGCTTTAAGAGGCTTTGAAGACTTTGGGGAAGCAATAAATGCTTTATGGTTGAGATATTTGGAAGGAAGACTTTGCTTTGGTTTAGGAAAGTCTTAAGCTTGGTTAGGATTGCACAAAGGTTTAAGGGTAGGATTAGGATTAGATTAGGACAAAGAAAAGGATTAGGATGGGTGAAGAGGGTGGATTTGAGAAGATTCTAGAAGAGTCTAGATTTCTCCTTAGTTTCATGGAATAAAAGGTTATTCATTCCAAAAGCTTAAGTTTTAGGAATATTTATTAAAATATTTTCAATAAATATGCAAATTAAATATTTAACCTTAATTAAATATTTAACCTTGGGATTAGGGTTAGAAAAGATGGGATTAGCCTTTTAATCGAAATTAAGAAGGGATTAGAAGATTTTGGAAGAGGTTAGTGGTCTTAAGGAAATTGGCCAAGTTTGGGATAAAAAATAAATTAAAAATAAATTAATTTATTTTTGAGGTTTTTGGGCAATTTATTAATTAAATAATTAATAAATTAGGGATAATGTCCAAATGACATTTTTAGGCTAGATTCCTTAATTAAAGATTTTTAATTAAGAGAGAGGGATTTAATGGCATAAAAATAAATTAATTAATTAACTAAATAATTAATTAATTAATGATGATGTCATCAAGGATTTTCAGAAAACAAAAATAATTTATTTTCTGAAAGATTTTTCGGTGTCTACATTTTGCCCCTCTTTGATGCGATGCCGCAAGTGGCATGGCGTCAAAGACAAGAAAACAAGATGCCGAGGCTAGAATCAGAAGAAGAGGGTATGACGCCCGAGTGGACTAGAAGAAAGGGGATACATGCCCCGGTGGGACAAAATCATGGAAGATGCACCCAGTGGGACAAGGAAAAAGAGGGATTACGCCCTGGGACAGAGTGTGCCCGGCGGGACGAGGAAGGAAGAGGGGTTAGGAAGAAAGGGGAGATAAATAACCTCACTTCTAAGAACAAATATGGATGATATGCAAGATGAGATGGAAATGCAAGATGCAAGATGCAGCGATATGTAAAGATGCAAGATTAATCTATATGATAAATGCAAGGGACCAGATAGCTCCAAGTGCAAACGGGAGTGCACAACCTAGATTTAATATAGCTATGTTAGAGACCTGCCAAGGATACTGGGATCACGAGGCCTGTCAACAACGTCGCAGAGGACTGACGAGGACTGACGCTAAACAAACACACAGGGTTGCCCCAACATCACACATGAAGCGCAGAGGCGACATGGCGAAACCGATGTTGAAGGAACCACAAACACACAACCGACTCACAGGCAGAAGCGAAAGATCAAAAGACCTTGCCCTAGATTATCCGCACACGCAGCACACCGTGATATAATGAATCGTGGTGACCCTGGTGGGATAATGAGAAGCCAAAAAGATTAACAAGACCCAAAGGACAAAAAATCCAAGATCAAAATGATAACTCCAAAAAGACATCCTTTGCCAAGGAGAGAGATTAGGTTTGATTGATGGTGGGAAGATTGGTCAGACAGGAGGAACGATATATCCTCAAGGACCAGGATGGAAGATTAGGTCGGACAGGAGGAACGATATATCCTCAAGGACCCATGGGTGGTGAGAGAATAAGTGTAGTTGTTCGCTGGCAAAAAGCTGAAGTTCAAGGAATAATCAGGATGAGCAAGGATAAGTTGACAATTGATGTTGCTGAAGCACAAGGCCCGAGTGGGACTTCAAATTTTCTGAGGCTGGGGATGGGACAAGATATTTGATCAAATGCTGCTGCAGGACGGACAAAGGTTATGTACAACAAGGAGGAACGATATGCACAAGGGATATGTACAGAAGCTCAGGATTGGGGATAGGAAGATCACACTCAGCGGGACTCCCACTGGGATGGAGACAAGAAGGATGGGACCTAAAGACACAAATGTACAAATGAGCTTAGGTGGAGACACGACTGACGCTATGGTACAAGACTCAAGAATAGGATATACAAAGAACCTGGGGATGAAGCTGACAACTTCAAAGATATGCAAGATGATGCCCCAGTTGGGTTGGAAGGCCAAGACAGACTGGCAGCGGATGATGTGTCCTGAAATGACACGGATTTGGGAAGAACATATCCCAATGATGATGATTAGATTGAGATCAAGGCCTGCTACAAGACGAAGGATGCGATTTGATGGATTGGTTTGATCTTGGGTGTTGGCTAGCTAGAAGATATGGATAGGTTGGGAAGATTGCTAGCAAGGTGTGGATAGGGATGAATGGCATTGGATTGCAATGAGGTTAGCCTATAGCTAGATACCAATGACAAGAGAAGATACTAGGTTTTGGAAAGATGGAGGAAAATGCTGAGGATGGGGAGGATGGAACTGCTAGAAGATTTGGATGGAGGAAGATTCGGGGAGATTGGATGGTGGAACTGCTAGAGGATTTTGAAGATGGAAAAGCTGCTTGGAGGATGAAAAGCTGGTGGAAGATGAAAAGCTGGTGGAAGATGGAAAGCTGGTGGAAGATTACCAAGTGTCAACAAAATGAGCTGCTGTTTTCCCAATGGAGGATCAGTGATAGGATTGCGTCAACCTAGGATAGACTGATGATCTTTGGTCAACTGGATTCTTGTCAATACAAGTCAATCTCTTGCTCGAGATGATAAGGCTATGCAAGGACAAGGTTTTGATTTCTTTAAGACAACACATTGTGCCAAAAAGAGGATGATTTCTGATTTAGGATAAGGGATGGAAACAACTCAAAGGGCTGGAACACGATAATGCTTGTGGATTTGGAGCTCTGGATTTTGGTGCAAAAGATGGTGAATCTGCTTTCTGCCGTGGATGGTGGATGTTGGATTCTGATAAAGGATATGGGACGCTGAGTTGGTTTGCTGGTGGATCAAGATAGAGGATGCTGGAGGAACTGTTGATGGATTAAGATAGAGGAGTGCTGGAAGGATTGGATGGTGGTTGGTTTGGATTTGGATAGAGAGATTGCTGAGGATTTTGGGAGATGGAAGATTCAGATTTGGATAGAGAAATTGCTGAGGATTTTGGGAGATGGAAGATTCGGATTTGGATAGCCTCCAAGGAATACGTCACCAAGGAAGAGGATGCCCTCTGTTTAAGATAGTTCATGTGTTTTAAAGGCATGGTGTATGCTTGGACGGAAGATATGCCAACAAGAGGATGAGGAAGGATGGAAGCTAGGATGAAAGGATTGGATAGAGGATATGAAGCTGAAAGGTACGATGGATGCCAAGGAGGTGCCCAAAAGCATGTATACCTCATAGTCTCTGTTTTTGTCATCAAGATCCAATGGAAAATGAAGGAAGTGAGAGACAAAAGGGGATGGAGGACATGTTGGATAAGAGGTGATAGAAAGGAAGCCCCTAACTGCAGAAAGGAATTAGGGGGGGCACTACGCATGGCGCCTGTTTGCCAGGTTTTCACCATGGTACTTGTCCAAGGTGCTTGAATTGCCAAGTTTTCACCAGAGGACGAATGTTTTTCTCTTGATTTTTGCTTTGTTGATAATTTGCTCCTTTGATTTATCCAATTTTTATGGATTTTTGTGTTTTTTCCTTGACTTTGTGCTGATCTTGCTGATTTGTCGCTGAGCTTGTGCTGATATGCATTGATACTTCTGATTTTGTTTGGATGTGTTGCTGATTCGGTGCTGATATGCACTGACATTTTGATTTGTTGTTGAAGCTCTGATTTAATGCTGTCGTGCTTTGCTGATCAGCTGATGTCATCATTTTGGCGCTTCCTCTTGATTAGATGGTGATCTTTTGATTTGTCACTGATATTCTGATGGTGTTGCTGATTCTTTGATTGGATGCTCCCTTATGATTTGATGATGGCCCTGCTATTTTTGATTTTTGCACAGATATTTTGATGTTATTGCTAACTCTCTGATGTGGCGCTGAGTTTTGTGCTGATTTTGGTGCTATCATGCGATTTGATGTTGATCTTCTGAGAGATTCTTCACTGATTTTTCTGATGTGGATTGCTGATTTTCTGATGTTGCCGGCTTGTCATGGGGATCCATTGCTAGATGATGGATGACAAGCTTAAGATCACACCTAGGCATGTGCATATGACCATGCACAGTTGATAATTGACTCCTCGGAGCAAGGCACTTAAGGTAATGATTCACTTTCTGTCAGGTTAACCTCCATGTAGATGAGCCACAAACATCCTTCTGTACCCAAGTTGATTTAGCTTGGTTTCTGCAATGTTGATAGGTAACTATCATGTGTTGTTATCCCAGATAGGAGGAAGAGGCAAAGCTCCATCTTCTAGCGCTTGAATTGCCAAGTTTTCACTAGAAGATACGCCCTTTATTTTTACTGTTTTGGAATCAGAATGTGCCCTAGAAGGGTTTTCACATAAAGACTCATGATTTTGCCTTTGCTTTTTTAACTTTTGCGACTAAAGCTTGCCTCTTCCCCAAAATATGCTTCTATTTTAAGCTGATAGGCACATGTTGATGCTAAAGCCTGATTGCCTGTTGACTTTGCTGATTTCTCTGATTTGTCATTGATTTCCCTTTGCTGTTTTAGATGTGCTGACTGATTTGTGCTGACTTTCTTCACTGATTTCTTCTGATTGTGTGCCTGGATGTTGGTACAACTATAGCAGGATGGGGGGGGATCATGCAAAGTCATGGATTAGATGGGGGAGATGGGAAAGATGGTGGTAGAAAGTGTTTGGATGGAAGGATGGAAAGTGATCAAGATAGGGGGATGTTGTCAGGATCAACATTGGCACATGTTGCGAGGAAGATGGATGATTGGATGTGGAAGATAGAGATAGATGTGATGGAGGATTTATGCTAGAGGATGGAGGAGATGGAGGGGAAGATTGAGGAGCTGGGAGATGGGCAACGTTGGATGCCATTGTGGATGTTTTTGTTAGATGGACTACATCTTTTTGCTTTGGGATCCACATCATTTTTGTTTTAGCTTTAGTGTGCCTTTGCGGCCATTGGTGGGCATCAGATTGTGCTTTTGCTTTGCTAGGCCTTTGTGGCCATGTGATAGATTTTGCTTGGACTTTGCTAGGTTTTCGGAGCCATTGGGGTGCTTTAGCATGCCTGATTGGAGCTTGCATTGATTGACCATGTCGATTAGACTGGACATGGTAATCATCATTGGGCCTTTGCAGCCATTGGGATGCATTAGATTTGGCATTTGCTTTGATGGGCCTTTGTGGCCAGTGGTTTACTTTGGCTTGCTTGATCGGATTTTGCTTTGATTGTGCATGTCGATTAGACTGGACATAACAATCTTGGGATATTTGTGGATTTTTCCCTTTATTCATGCGCGATATGGCATCCAAGTTGCGAGGAGCATTGGGAGGAATATGAGGAGTTGTCTGGGATGGAGGAAATTTGGATGGAGAGATGGAAGGAGATTGGTAGATAGGATATGTGGACATGTGCCGTTGTTGATCTTGACTAGGGATGCTTGGTTGTTGGATGAAAGGCTGAGTAGGATAAGATGGGGGATGATATTTTGGGATATAAGGTCCCAAAATGGATTTGCTAGGTAAAGGAGATGCGCTGAAAGACTTTGGGACATAGGGACCCAAAATGGATGGGGAGGATGAAGGAGGAATATGATAGTTTTTCCTCGGTTGTAACGATGGAGGGGGAGGAATTGCATTGTGGGCTCTAAAAGATGTTTTGTTGGTTTTGAATGGATGTTTGAACTTTGCCTTAGCTGTACCAACATTTCTAGATGAAGTACCTTTCGCTGATGTGGAGGGAGTGTCCTCTTCTAGTGTGCAACCAATTCCATAGCCTTTTGGATGTTTCTTGCCTTGAATGGGCTGTATATTTCCCTGTTCGTGAGTGCCAAGGCCTTTGCCTTGATAGTTCCATCTTTTCAGCATTTTATCCAGACAAGGATATTTTTGACTTGGGATGAATGACAAACAGCCATTTTTTGGTTCTTTGATGGAAGATAGGAAGCTGATGTCTTCTTTTTCAAGTGGTTTACCTTTGACAAATGTTAGTTTTCCAAGTGGATAGAGTGACGGTAGCTGGACAGTTTGGTTAGGAGGATCCTCAAGAGGAGAGGATAGGATGTTGGGATTTTGACTTGGATTGGGGGATGGTATTGGATCTTTAGTTGGAGAAACTGGGATGATAGGATCTTGGATTGGAGGAATTGGGATTGTAGGATTTTGGATTGAAGGTGATGGAGGCAATAGAACATGCGATGGGGGAAGTAAAGGGGTTGGATCTTGATGTTCTTCTATAGATATTTCAACATGCTTTTGGTCCAGATCTTGACACGATGGGATTTGTTCAGATAGAGGATTAGGGGATATATGGATGGACTCTTTAGAGGGAGTGGATAGAAGGATTGGGAACTCTACTACTGGAGTGTCTGGAAGAAGGAAGAACTTGTCAGATGGTATGGATAAAAGGATGGGAGATTTTGCAGCTGCAATGACAGGAAGAGGGATGAACTCAGGAAGCTCATTAGGTATGCTTTGGATAATGCTAGGAGGAGATGATGGTGGTGGGGATTGGATAGATACTTCAGACGAAAGGAACTCAACGATGATAGGAGATGGAAGAGGATCAACGGTTGGGATGTATGGAAGATAGATAATAGATGGGAGCGTTGGATGGGCCTCATCAATGATGGCTTCATATGAAGGATTGCTTGGCTTTTCAATTTCAGGCGTGGGTTTTGCTATTGGCTCTTCCTTGGGTTCTGTTATTGGTTTCCTTAGAGACTTTTGTGGTGAAGAAGGTTTGGAAGGTGGAGGAGATGGGGGGCTTGGATGGTCTTCGCATGAAAGTGGGGTTTGTGCTTGGGTAGATGTTTGCGAAGGAGGAGAGAAAGAAGGGAACACCCATGAAAAAGATGATTTTGAAAAGGGAGCTTTGGATTTTGCTTGAGGGGATGATGGTGCTGAAGAGGCAGGGCTAATGGCTTGAGGTACAGGTTTTGGAGTGGGTTTGAGGGATGAACTCTGCTGGTGGGAAGAGACTTTTGGTAATGTGGTTTGGAAGAGAGGATGGTGGTTTGGGATAGGATGGAGGATTGGGGTTTGGAGTAGAAGATGGTGGTTTGAGAAAGGATAGAGGTTTGGTGAAAAGGATGGGAGGACTAGAATCTTGGATTTTAGAATTTTTTGGAGGATGGGCAGATGGAGGCCTTAGATAGGGGAAGTAGCGTGAAGTGTTTCTAAGGGATGATGGCGATGGAGAAATGACCATAGCAGAAAGTGGAGGCCTGAAAGGAGCATATGGAAGAGGTGTAGGTTGAAGACAAGGATAAGTTGGGGATGGATAAGATACTGGGGTTGCTTTGCCAAGGACATGAAAAGGAGTGCTAGCCTTGCCAAGGACATGAAAGGGAGTGCTAGGAGATAAGCGCGAAGGCATGGTTGGCTGGATTGGAGGAATGATGGAATGCTGGGGGTTGCTTGGAGGAAACTGGCTGTAATAGGCATCATGGTCTACAAGGCCTTCATCATCATTAGGATCGATTGGACGGAGAGGAGAGATATCATAACCAAACTCATTATAGATTTGAGACATGCTGACTTTGCGAATGAGTTGGATACGGAGGAAGGATGAAGATGGTTTGGAAGACTAAGACTCGGATTGGGATGACTGACGGAAGAAGACAGTTTTCTAGAAGAAGACAGACAAAGGGATGGGAGATGACCAAGTTTTGGGATGGCTGCTCTTATTGTCCTTCGAACCAAGTTATAGATCTGCTTGATGTTTTTCCATTGGCAAAGGATTTGATAAAAGCAATCTTCACAAAGGACAAAGCAACTTTGTGAGATACAAACAAGATAAAAGACTCTGATAAAGCTTTGAAAGTGTATGTTTCAACAAGTGTTTTCACGGAGTCTTTGACTGTCAAGCACTTCAAACAGATCTACCTAAGGAAGGTGAGTATCAAAATCGCTTGCCCACAGCTTGGTATCCCCCAGAAGGGAATACAAATGGTGAGTAATCTTGAGGCGACCCGGTAAACCCCTTGGAATCGGTCCTTGCACAAGGATTTTGATACTTTCGGATGTAGATAGGGTAGCTTCTAGTTTATCAAGTTTTTAATAGTTCCGTGGTGTCTCCATACCCGGTTATGCTGATCATCCGTGACTCACTTAAGAGCCTTGCCAATTATGCTGGGGGAGAGGAATGTTTACCATCCCCAGACACGTGTTTGGCACGAACGCCCGGCGATTAGGAGATGTAAGCGATTCTTTTGGTATTCGCTTATTTGTATACCGGCCGGGGGGGATACCGGTTTGAGGTCGTTCTCCGAGGAGGAAGCGCTTCTCCTTGGACAGGCCTCGCTAAAAGTAGAACAAGTGAACTTGTCCAAGTTCAAATGTTCCACGTTGCTTACTCTAACAAGGATTATGCAAGAATTGAAAAACTCCTACATGCACATCAAGCAGATTTTGTTCATTTTTCCAAATTTGATTAAGTGATGTTTGAACTTTGAAATGAAGACACTCGTGGTTAGCTTTTGATTTGTTCCTTTCCTCAAAATGTAAATGAATTGAACGTTTGCAAGTTCTTTCCTTTTGTGCATTCAAGATTTGATTAGCGAGTTGATTTAAGAACTTTGAAAAAGCTTTGTTTTGTCCCTTAGATCACTCAAGATTGAATTTGTTTGCTTGCTTTAGAATCTGAAATAGATGAGGGAATAGAGTTGTTTGTTTCCTTTAGTGCATTCAAGATTTGGTTTGATTTTCAAATTGACAATGACACTTAGGACCTAAGTTCATTTCTTTAAGTTTCATTCAAGATTGAGTTTGACCTTTGCTGTAATAAAAGAAATGAAAAAAAACTAGTATTAAGCAACTCAAGACAAAAACCAAAAGCGACACTGTCCAGCTTATAGGCGACGCTGGAAAGTGCAGAGGCGACATTTAATTCCTACAGGCGACATTCTGTACCTCAAAAGGCGACAGATAAAAAACCAGAGGCGTGATTTCTTTTGTTATAGGTGTGATTTCTTTAAATGCAGGCGACAGAAGAAGAATTCTGAGACGGAACAGAAATTGTCAATCACAGGAAAATCTCAGTTATGCAGGCGTGAAAACAGAGTTCATAGGCGTCATTTCTTTCCTCAAAGGTGTGATTTAATTGCATGAAGGCGTGACTGAATTGTTTGTAGGCGACATTTCTTTTGTTGAAGGCGACATTTCTTTGTTTGAAGGCGACATTTAATTGTTGTAGGCGTCATTTCTTTTCATGAAGGCGACATTTCTTTATTTCCTGCAAAATACAAGAATATAAAGCATAATTTCATCAAAATGATTGTGGTTTGAGTCCCACCGGGCGTGCCAGAATGTAGACTAGGATTTGTGAGTGCACCTAAACCTGTTTTGAAGGCCAAAGACAAACAAATGTCATAGCATATTATCAAATCAAATTTAAAGGTAAACAAACTAAAATCAAAGCCACCTCAGTTTAAGCTTAAAACAGATGCGCCCATGCACCGTTTGATATGCTTAGATATAGAGGGATGTGGGTGTGCAAACTCAAGCACTTGGAGCATGCAAGATGGATGATTTGAGGATCAAGAAGACCCAAAATGACACAAAATAGGTATGAGGAACCTATTTTGCCTCAAAGGCCTCAAGAACACACAAATATGCTAAAGCTAAATGATGAACTAAGATTGATTAAACAAGAAATGAATCTATGTTAATCCCATTAAGCTAATTTAGATGTGATTTAAGCTTGAAAATTATCTAAAAAAGATGAGTTTATGCTTATGCTAGAATGAAAATGGCATCATAACTTTGCTATTTGAGTTTGAGAGTTGAGAGATGATTTGCCTTAGGAAGTGAGGGTATTTATAGGATTTCTAAGGCTTGGGGTAGGAGGAATGAATGGCCAGGATTGAAATCCTTAAGAGAGGCCAAGATTCACTCAAAGGGAAGCACATGGATTGTGCTAGTTCTCAGCCAATCAGGAGGTGACACAAGTCACAAGGTGAGTGGATGAAGGGAAGGGCAAAAAGGAGTCAACAAAGGGGGCTCCAAGCTCATAACTCTCTAAATAAATGCTTGTAAGAGCAATGAATGGGCTTTAAGAGGCTTTGAAGACTTTGGGGAAGCAATAAATACTTTGTGGTTGAGATATTTGGAAGGAAAGACTTTGCTTTGGTTTAGGAAAGTCTTAAGCTTGGTTATGATTGCACAAAGGTTTAAGGGTAGGATTAGGATTAGATTAGGACAAAGAAAAGGATTAGGATGGGTGAAGAGGGTGGATTTGAGAAGATTCTAGAAGAGTCTAGATTTCTCCTTAGTTTCATGGAATAAAAGGTTATTCATTCCAAAAGCTTAAGTTTTAGGAATATTTATTAAAATATTTTCAATAAATATGTAAATTAAATATTTAACCTTAATTAAATATTTAACCTTGGGATTAGGGTTAGAAAAGATGGGATTAGCCTTTTAATCGAAATTAAGAAGGGATTAGAAGATTTTGGAAGAGGTTAGTGGTCTTAAGGAAATTGGCCAAGTTTGGGATAAAAAATAAATTAAAAATAAATTAATTTATTTTTGAGGTTTTTGGGCAATTTATTAATTAAATAATTAATAAATTAGGGATAATGTCCAAATGACATTTTTAGGCTAGATTCCTTAATTAAAGATTTTTAATTAAGAGAGAGGGATTTAATGGCATAAAAATAAATTAATTAATTAACTAAATAATTAATTAATAAATGATGATGTCATCAAGGATTTTCAGAAAACAAAAATAATTTATTTTCTGAAGGATTTTTCGGTGTCTACACCCATAAGGCTGGATTGATCTGTAAATGTCAGTCCCTACCATTCTTGTGAACTATTCTATGGAGAATCTTAAGAATGGTTTTATTAGAAGCCTCTGCTTGTCCATTTCCTTGTGGGAAGTAAATGGAGGACCAATGCTATTTTATCTTGAATTTCTTGTAGAGGTGTGTAAGGTTCTTTTTTTTTAACTGACCTCCATTGTTAGTGATTATCTTAGAAGGTATCCCAAACTGACAGATGATGTGATTCAAGATGAATAAAGAAATTGTCTTCCCTAAAGCAACAGACAGTGGAATGGCTTCTACCCATTTGGTAAAGTAGTCAATAGCAATAATAATGAATTTATGTCCACCTGATGAGTTGGGATGAATCTGCTCAACAAGGTCAAAGGCCCATCACTGAAATGGCCAATGAGAAATAGAAGGAATAAGCTCCCTACCTGGAGCATGAATCAGGTTTCCATGTTTCTAACACTTTTCACATGATTTGGCAAAAGCTATAGCATCCATCTGCATTGTGGGCCAATAATACCCCGCCCTAAGCAACCTTCGGGCCATGGTAAGACCATTAGAATGTCCTCCACAAATGCCCTCGTGAATGTCAACTAACGCTTGGTCGGACTCATCCTTTTCCAAGCACCTAAGAAGTGTCCCATCTAAACCCCTCCTATACAAATTACCAGAGATAAGGGTGTGGCGAGAGGCATTGTGGATTAGATTTCTATGTTCAGAATAGTTGAATGTTTCAGGGATGATGCCATCGCGAAGGTATGAATAGATAGCACCATAACGGGAAGACTCATGAGTGACTAAGGTACAAATGACATGGCTTTCAAAGGAGTCAAAGATGGGATGGTGTAGCTCTTCCACCAGGAATTCAAATCTTGATTCGTGTTGTTCCAATCAAAGGAGTGAAGCTAGTGTAGCCATAGCATCTGCAACCTTGTTTTCTGCTCTAGTGATTTGTTGAAATGTCACAAATGTGAAGTAACGTCACAATGAATCAACCATCTTTTTGTAAGGTATCAGCTTATCATCCTTAGTTTGGTACTCTTCATTTACTTGGTTGATAATTAATTGTGAATCCCCAAAGACATGTAACTCTATTATATTCCACTCTATAGCCATCTTAAGTCCATTGGTTAGAGCCTTATATTCTACAATATTATTCATGCATGGAAACAAAAGTTTGTAAGACTTAGGTATGTTGTACCCATGAGGAGAACCAAACAATACTCCGGCTCCTGATCCATTTTGCATATTTGAACCATCAAAGAACATTTTCTAAGTACGCGTGGTCATGTACATGATATGCTCATCTGGGAATTCCACTTGAATAGGCATGCTATCCTTGACTGGGAAATCAGCAAGTTGATCTGCAATAGCTTGCCCTTTTATAGCCTTATGCTCAATGTACTCTATATCAAATTCTAACAAAACCATCATCCACTTAGCAAGTCTACCCGTGAGAGCAGCCTTACTAAGCAAATACTTAAGAGGATCAATTTTTGCAACAAGATGTATAGTATGGGCAAGCATGTAGTGTCACAACTTTTGGGAAGCAAACACTACCGCAAGACAAGACTTTTCAATACTATTATAATTGATCTCATAAGATACTAGAGTACGACTAATGTAGTAGATGGCTCTTTCCTTCCTAGTATCATCAAGTTGAGCCAACAATGCCCCCAAGGAAGATTTTGTCACTGAGATGTACAAAATTAATGGTTTTCCTGGGATAGGAGGCATTAAAATTGGAGGATTAGCCAAGTATTGCTTTATTTGATCTAGGCTCTTTTGGAAATCCTCATTCCAAGCACATGTGGCTCCCTTATGCAATGTCTTTTTGAATGGTTGTGCTCTATCTGCAAGCTGTGAAATAAACCTCCATATGGATTGGAGTCATCCTTGAAGACTTCTCATCTGAATAATGTTCTTAGGAGGTGGCATATCTAATATAGCTTGAACCTTTTCAGGATCCACCTCTATTCCTTTGGCGGAAATTATGAATCCTAGAATTTTACCTGAGGTAACCCCAAATGCACACTTTTTTGGATTCAATCTTAACTGAAATTGCTCCATTCAATCTAGAATTACTTCCAAATCTTCTAGGTGTGTATCCCTTTTCTTAGACTTGGCCAAGGTATCATCCACATAATCCTCCATATTTTTATGCATCATATCATGAAATATTGTGGTCATAGCTCTTTGGTATGTGGCTCCTACATTTTTTAATCCAAATGGCATGACGTTCCACCAATAGGTTCCCCATGCACATGTGAAGGCTATCTTTTCTTGATCCTTAGGAGCTATTTTTATTTGGTTATAACTGGAAAAACCATCCATTAAAGAGTATATCTCATAGCCCGCAGTCATATCCACTATCATGTCTATGTTAGGGAGTGGGAAGTCATCCTTTGGGAAAGCTTTGTTAAGATCTCTGAATTCTGTGCATACATGAATGGACCCATCATGTTTTGAAACTGGAACAATATTTGAGATCCACTCAGCATAGTCGATAGCTCTAATAAATCCTTCTACTAAGAGCTTTTCTAATCCAGCCTTAACAAGGAGAGCTATGTGAGGATGCATTTTCCTCAACTTTTGTTTTACTAGTTTAATTCCTGTAGCTATAGATAAGTGATGCATAATGAGATTAGTGTCAAGCCCTGGCATGTCTGAATATGTCCAAGCAAAATTGATTTTCTTCTTTTGTAAGAACTTTGTGTATGCCTCTTTTTCTTGCACTTACAGAGACTAAGCTAGATGTATCACTTGTGGAGCCTCTTCCGTATTCAAATTTATTGGTTGTGTAGGCTCAATAAGAACTGATGACCTATCTTGGAAATAACTCAGCAGGTTATTAAGTACCCCATCCTTAGGTGCCTCAAAGAGGTTTTCACCTTCGGATATGTCTTTTATTTTTACTATTTTGGGTTCTGACACCACCACAAAGTGGTTTTCACCATCAGAACCATTTCTCTTTTATTTCATTTCTTTTATTTTTTGACTAAGGTACTTAATATCTGGCTCCATCATACTTGTTATAGGTTCACTAGTGGAAGAGACTACGAGTTCAAGAGCATTCAAGTAGCAGGCTATCTCATAGTCGTTGTGAAAAGTGAGGAGCTGAGGCTCTTGACAAAGTTGTGACCAATCAATCAAATGATGGTTTACAAGGAGTAAGTCAATGACTGGTTCAACATTATTTATACGAAATGCATTATCTCTGGTGATCGCACAATTAGGATCTGTCAAGTCTCCTTCTAAGATACCTGAATTAGGACTCATCCTACCAAATGAAGCATTGTTCACTAAGGAAATTCAAGGAGTCCAATCCTCTAGTCCTACACTAGGCTCATTGGTCACATCGGGTTGAGTACTATAGGTATGGACAACATCCATGTCCAAATCAACTGTTTCATCTGAAAGACAGTCCCACTCAAACTCATATGAATCTATTTCTGAATCTCTACTGGGATGTTTACACCAAGAAGGCTTGGGATGCCTTGATGTAGAAGCTTCGAGATTGTGAAGGGTATCACCTTCTCTAGTGTCTGTATTTTTAGCTGTTGAATCATCTGAATCTCCCCAAAGGAGATTGGTGGAAGGCACCCAATCATCAATCATGTCTTGTTGGTTTTGAAGATTGGGTGTATAATTTGAGTCACTGTCACTATCCTTCGCAGCTAGGATAGGGACACTTGTCTTCTTTTCATGATCAAAGCCTAGGCCAACTGTTGACTTAGTCCTACAACCAAAAAGAGCATGGTTGAGTGATTCAGCCTTGGCATCTAACCTGTGACTGAGAGGGCCATGACCTGGGTAGCCCATGTTTTTAACCAAAGTGTACCCTCTCCCGTAGGTTTTAGGAGATGACGCAAAATTCTCATTGTGTTGATACTTTTCTTCTCTATAAATCTAATCTCTAATGGCTACCTCCTCTTTCTCCTCATGAATAGGTATCGAGGACTCTACAAACTTTCCAAACAAGGTCATAGCTCAGGATGAAGGTTTCCTCTCGGGTGAAGGTTTTCCATAAGACCTAGGCGAGATTGGCATTTTTGTGAAGGAATCCATTTGGTAGTCTCCCATGCCAAGGTCTATGGACTTAAACTTACTCTTACACTACTCAAGAGCAGCATCAAAATTATCAGCCTCTCTATTCAAAGGGACATGAGAGCCAACTAAAATCGCATTAATAGATAATGTGCTATCCCCTGGTATGCATACTTCAACTCCATTGTAAGGGAACTTAACACATTGGTGGTAGGTAGATGGCACCACTTGTATGTCATGAATCCATAGCCTACCCAACAAGATATTATATGCCAAAGATCCGGCATCAACAATCTGGAACAAAATGTCCTTTTCCACAGGACCGATCCTAACAGGAAGAACAACCAATCCCTTAGAGCTTCGCTCTACTTCATCATAGGCTTTAATTGTGATCTTCTTCCTAGTGTCAATTACTTGCTCAGAATATCCCAAAGCTTTCAATAGACTCAAAGAGAAAATATTGAGCCCAGCACCCCCATCTATTAACATGCGCCTAACATGGGTTTTGTGGATCATGACCTTGATATGAAGGGCCAAATTGTGCGGATGACTTAATGCTTTATCGTCCTCTTCTGAAAATGTGAGGTAATGAGGGCTAGCAAGGTGATTGACCATGTTCTGGAATTGATCGACATTTATGTCATTAGGAACATTAGTGGCTCGCAAGGCATCCTCAAGGACATGCCTGTGTCTAGGAGACAATTCTAAGAGCTCAAAAATGGAAATCTGCGCTGGTGTTCATTGTAACTAATCAACAAGGTTGTAACTCATATCTGGACCAACTACAGACTTGGGAGGAACACTTTTGGACACTGGTTTCTTGGATTTTCTAGAATTAGGACCTCTAATGATAATAGGACCTTGGGACTAACTCCTAGTAACAGCATTGAGAGGCTGAGATGACCTTCAAGATTGAGGACCCCTAAGCACAACAACGGTTCCTTCATCAAATATGGGAGGCGAGTTTACATCATAACCATAGGGATCTTTCCCCCTCATCATGTTGACATCATTGTCCACAACTTCAAGCATATTGATGACATTTTCTGCAGCTGTATAGGTATAATTGATTGTGGCCTTGCCATTCTTGTTTTTAGAAGTCTCCCCCTTCTCATACTTAGGCAAGGGCTCCTTAAAGGCCTTGTGGTCTGCATTTGTGGTCAACCCATCAACCTATAATTTCCCAGTCTCAATAAGGTATTGAACAAGATGTTTAAGTTTAAAACAATTTTCAATGTCATGTCCAATCCCATTGTGGTATACACAGTAAGCTTTCTCATTCCACCAATAAGGTTTAGGATCCGGTATATGAAACTTTGTAGGATCCTGAGGTTGTACCAAATTATGAACAATCAAGGTCTTAAAAATATCTGCATAAGAGTCTCCAAGCTTAGTGAATTGCCTCTTTCCTAACTTAGGTTTATCTTGATACTTGGGCTTGTGCTCTTGTTGATCTAAGGATGTCTGCAGCTTCATAGCTTGAACTGCATTAGATAGATTAAGAACTCCTTGTTCCTTAGGTTGTGGAGAGTCAACAACTTCGTCATTGACTACTTACTTATTTTTATTCCAATATGAGTTCTTTTTATCCTTATTGTTGTTGTTATTGTTTGGGCCATTGTTGTTGTTACTTTGTTTGGCCAAAATACCTTGTTCTTTTAGAACATCCTCGATGCGACATGCAGTTTCTACCATAGTGTCAAAAGAATTAAAGACCATTTTTCTAACTTCATATCTTAATTTTGGCACTAGATTGCTCACACTTATATCAATCCTTTCTTCCTCAGGGATGGTCCTAGAATATTTGGAGCATAAGCATCTCCACCTTTTTTAAAAATGTCACAAAGGGTTCCCCCTGATTTTGTTTTAGCTTGCACAAATCAAGCATGGTGACCGACCTTGATAGATTATATGCAAAGTTCTGCACAAACCTTTGGACAAGTTCTTTGAATGTTTTAACAGGAGGGGTAAGGTTAGTAAACCACTCCATAGCTTGGCCTTTAAGGCTCCTCAGGAATAATCTCATAAGGGAGGAGTCCTCATGATGAAATTCAAAGCTCATGATATAGAACTATCGTACATGGTCATGGGGGTCACTACTACCATCATATTTGTCATATGTGGGGATTTCAACCTTTCTAGGAAGATCTACCATAACCACACTCTTGTCAATGGGATTGGGACATATGGAGTCCAAGTTGAAGGTATTCTTTGGAGCCATCATTTTCTCCATAGTCTTTTGCATCTGTTTAATCACCTCATTAGTTGAAGGGTTTTGCTTCTTGATCTTTTGGTCCACATCAAAGTTGTATGGGACTTTTGCACCCTTATTGATTAGACTTTCCAAGAACTGATCCTTATTTTGTTCCACATACTTCTCCACGTATTGTTGGAAGGATGGTTCTTGTTGCATTGTCATGAAATCAATAGTGTCAAAGTTGGCATTACTTCCTCCATATTGAGAGCCATGACGCGCTCGTTGGGAGGGTTATCTTGAAAGTCTAGGAGGTGATTGTCTCCTATGATGGTTATACCAAGAAGTCCTTCTTCCTCTAGGACTAGGTGATCTTGATGGGGTCCTTGAACTTCTTCTAGTTCTTGGACTTGGTAAGGGAGTAGATGGGGGCAAGTTGCTCCCACTGTTGGTACCCCTATTGTTGAGTTGGGCGTTAAGTTGTTGGGCTAGGAGCCTATCTTGTTCTTCTTGTGTGGCTCTCCTCTCTATATCTATCAAGGCTCGTTGTTCCTCCTCTAAGCATCTAAACTTCTCCTCTTTAGTAGATTTCTCATCCAAAAAGGCTTGTTTCTCTCGTTCAATACTTTTAAGCCTTTGATGCGCATATCTTGAACTTGTTCTAAGAGGAGAGTTGGGTCTTGAATATTTGTACCAATCATTGGCATGTGTTGTGTTGACATGAGCTTCACTAGATGCGTTGTTTTGGTCTTCATGTTGTGACCATGCATCTTAGTGTGCTTGCACATAATGTCTCTCAACTCATTGGTGAGCATCTAGATATCATGATTTGATAGGGGGTGAGTTGGGTTGATTATCATAAGAAGACCCGCCATACATCATATTACTCATATGTCATTGGTAAATGTCATCAAGGGTTTGATCCATTGCTTCTTTTTGTTGTTTAGTCAATGTATAACTCATATCCATATTTGATGAAAAAGGTGCTAAAGAGGTACTCAATTTGCTAGGATTACTCTTTGGGTTAAAACAAACCTCAGACTCACTCTTAGGGGATTGGTCAAAAATGGGTTCTTTTCCCTTTCACTGTTGACGAGTCTTAACTAAGGGTAACTGATTAAAGACAACCGGGGGTCATTTCCCTTGATTCACTTGGTACCTTGTTGTAACTAATATGAAAAAAAGGATTCTTGATGATAAGGTGACCTCTCAAAGTGTCAACACCAAACTAGGATAATCAAAGTTCTCTAATGTCCAAAAAAAAAGAGATGGTAAGATAGAAATTGCAAAAGGCGTTACCAACACTGTCAAAGAGGTCCTTAAATCAAAGGATCAATTTCCTTGCATGTTTGAACCAGGAGGATGGACTTGGCCAAATTGTATAATTAAAATTGAATTTGAATGGAAATGATTTGGACAAAAAGAGTACTAAAATTCTCCAAGAATGTTACTAACAACTCTAGAGATGTACTTTCTCAACAAGAATAATCTTCTAACTTGACAATTCTTCCCGAGGTGACTTGGTAAATCAAATGACACTACCCCTAGAGGGATAAAAATAGAAATTCAAAGTAAAGACAGGCTTCCAGTGGCAAGATAAGTTACCTACCTAAAGACCTAGCCAACGAAAAGCAACTGCGAAATGATTGAAACCAGGTATACAGCAAAAAAATCTCAGTTGACACTTTCCAAGCTAACCAAGTGATACTTCTTACTGAGGTGATACTTTGCCTTTCACCAGGCGATAGACTCTAGGTAGGTCGGGTGATAGTCCAGCAAGAATGAACTATCGCACGATATTTCTACTCAAAGCAGGTGATACTATTGCTAGTTTGTACGACACTTGACCAGAATTGTGTGAAATGTGCATTTTCAGGTCTATTTGATCAAAAAATTTAGTCTGAGGGTTGATGTTTTCGATCTCAATCATAATATCAGTAGAAATTTGATAGGTTTGCAAATAGTAAGGGTTCAAACATGTCTTAAAACACTTGAAACAAGGGCAAAAGTAACCTTGCCAAGACAAACACTTGTGATATCAAAATAGAAAACCTTATGAATGTTATCGATTGTTTGAATCTTCAAGAACGTTAACACTGGTATTACACAATCGAAGACACTTCAAGAAATATCTATCCTATAAAGTCAAGGCTCATTACTTATCAACTTGGCCCACAACTTGATGTCCCCTCACCTCACACAAAGTGGTTACCCACAATAGATGTTGGCTTTGTCATGGAAGTGTCAATGACACAACCAAAAGAACACATATGGTGAGTATCTTGAGGTGATCCAGGTTAGTCCACTTGGATCAATCCTTGCACCAAGAAGCTAAGCGGAAAAATAGGGTGGCTTCTATCTATGGTTCTTAGTAAGGGCTTCCGTTCATAGCACCCCTCTTGCTCCTCATAAAGGACTAGGACCTCGCGGCCTCAAGAGTACCTTAAGCATTCTTGCTCAATGTTTTCCCCATGGTCGCAATCCCATGAGCTACTCACATCAAGCGAAGACAAGTGTTATGTCTACCAAGGTTTTGTGTCCTCAATAGCCTTGAGTTTTTAGTGAGTTAGAATAGCTCAGTATTAGCTTGTCCCCACTTGGGTCGTTCCTCTTGATTACTCAAGAGTAGGCCTGCTAAAGGATTCTAACAACTAAACAAAAAATGGATCAACTTATGAGGTTCAAGGTTTTTGTTTCACCACAAGGGTGAAGAGCATACTCCCCTATCTCAAAGCTTTTCCCAAACACCTCAAGAAGAGGTTCAATTACCCTCTTTCTTCCAAAATCCTAATATGGGTCAAGATTTTTTGGTTCACCACAAGGGTGAAGAGCATACTTCTCTTACCACCTCAAAATCTCTTCCACAAGATATTAATGTTCCTAAGAAAAACAAACAACTAGTAATTGCCACACTTGAAATGAAAATAAAAACAAGCACCTTTTTTTTTTTGTATTTTTATGCTTTTTGGGCAGCCCTACAAAAAACCGTTAGTAGCCCTTTAGCATGCAATTTTGGAAAATTTCTCAAGCAAATGTACCTACAACCACAACTTGTTAGGCCCACAAGGTTAGAAAAATCCCAAAATCCAAATGAAATATGCAAGATTCTAAGTGAAATATGCAAGTTAATTCTATCTAATTGTAGTAAATAAAAATAGAAAACTGATTAAGTCTAGATTCGGCCAAATAATCTCAAGAAAAGGATCACTGCTAGGTACAGGCAGTAGACTATAGACACCAAAATTATCACGCGATACTTTTTAGTATACTAGGGTGATAATATTAGTCTGCACGATACTTCTCCCTGTACTAGGTGATACTTCGTCTGAGACCATGCGACAATTTCTACAATAGACAGGCGATACTTCCGATAGGTGAAGTATCATGCGTGTGTATAGAGAACTATCGCGTGATATTCCTGCAAGTATCGCACAATACTCTGGGATAGAAAACCAGAGACCGTGAATTAAGCTCAAAAATTACTAAAAACTTGACGAAAAATGCAAACTAAAGGACAAAGCTAATCTACTCTACCCAATGGTGGGTGCCAGAAATGTACACACAAAACTAGTGCACTTATCTAAGTTATTACATCAAAGGAAATCCATGAAAGGGAAACCTTCAATAGCGACCTAGAGCTCTCTATGTATGGAGTTGCAAGATTGTAAAATTGCTCTCAGCTAGAGCTAATAAACTTATGACCTTGCTAGTCAACCACACAATGAGAGATTCCAAAATTGAAGACAAGGGCAAGGGTGCCAATATCCCCAAAGAATCAAATGGAAATGCAATGCAAGTAAGCTAAGAATGAGGATGCAAGCTAGTCTATGAAAATGAAAGTGCAAACTAGGCTATGAAAGGAAAGTACAAGTCTTACAAACCCTCCTAATTAAACTATGTGAGATTAATCTATAGCATAAAGAAAGTCTATACTAAGAATGCCATGATTATGCAACTATGAATGTAACACCCCACCAGGAAACCCAAGAGGACAAGACATAAACCTCTATAAAATGCAAGTAGTAAATTTCTTTTTTAATTTTAACTAGAATAATATTCATCATTACACTTCATATTTCTAAAAGAAGAAATAATTTTCTAGTACTTGAATGTAATATTTATACAACTTAAGTCCTCACAGGTCCCCTCACGTCGCTACTAAAGCAACATCATATAAACCATTTACATGCATAAGATATTCATGGAATCATGAGCTTAAACGATCTACGTTCATTTTAATGCATCAAGTTAAATGTCCCTAACTTATTTCTTTTATTAAACATAAGTTAATCATCCAACATCATTATTCCTTTTATCAACTCATTCCACAAATTCATATTGATTTCATCTACATCTACTATCCTTTATATCACTTTTCTCTAATAACTTAGGTAAGAGATTAATATTCATTAAGGTAGGCATCATCCTAGGTACTTCATTAACATGAACCAAGTATTAACATTAAAATCAAATTACTATTTTATTGCATTGTTTCATAACCATTCATTGTTAATAATTCCAATCACTAATCTATCATTTCTCAATAATTTCCTTGGATTCTTTCATCAAGAGAGAATACATTATTGTTGTGATACATCATTATATATAACTATATTTAAGATTATTTTCTTTACACGTGGACAACATAAGAGGATAGGAGAAATAACATAAACACTTTCTTTTAATGCTACTAACATGTCCAATATTCCACATTCTTTTCCCTTTCTTTTACCTAGAACTACCCATTCCTTTATGCATTGCTTTGAATTGAGATTACATCAATACTACAAGACTCCTTTTAGGAGATTAAAAATTTCATGAATACAAATACATAAGTACATCTCAACATATTAAAATATCCAATAAGAAATCTTCAACTGCAGATCTAGAAAGGAATATGTGCTAGGATCATCCAAAGAATCACGATCAATACCTTGATATAAATATTAACCACCCAACCACGTGGAACCAATAGGCCCACTCCCCTGAGCTAGGAAATAGAACCAAAGGTCCATACAAGAGGTAACAACTAGGAAATTCCTAAGGTGGTGATAAAATTTCTCCAAAGTCACAACACAAAAGAAAAGACAAGAAGACCACAAGGACTACCAGAGGCATGATCAAATTTGGTAGAGACTCTAAGCTACAAGCTAGGTGAGTTTCATCGCATAGCCCTCACCCCTTGGGTTGTCCTGGTACTAGCCACTCTTGGCCCCGGCCCCCAAGTAGGCACATGCGAAACTGAATGCCTCTCCTACAGACAAGGTCATTCAGTCGTACCTACGCATAGGTACCTTCTCCCACTCCCATCCTTAGTCTTTACTAGCACTAAAGGCATGGGCGAGGCACAATTAATCTTGATTAGTGTGTAATTTTCCATTCCAATAATCTTCCATTCCCAATTCATTTATTTAGGTTATCACTTGATTAAATAACTCATAGTAGGTTACCCTAGTACTAGCCACTTAGGGCCCTGACCCCTCACTATGAGCCACTCACCTAGTGTACTTAGCTTCCCTAACATACATATAAAAATCATAAGAACATAATAGATTCATCATCAAGAATTCATATCATTTCCATAACAACATTTGATTGAGTTTAGGAAAACATATGTTGTCCTTAGTCCACTTGACAACCCTAAACCCAATATGGCATTCAGAATGTTCCAAACATATAAGAAGACATCCAAGTGATATTATAAACATATTCAGAGTATAAATAGATCCAATTAACAAAAAAAAATTCTAATAGCCTCTGGTAACCATACAAAACCTTAAAACTTAATGATGTTCTTAAACTGAATTATTTCAAGCAAGGATTAAATGCAAAGAATAGTCATCATAGAAAATTCATCCATATCTTCCATAAAATAAATAATAAAGGAAATCTCTTTGGTGGAGATTTAAATAACATAATTATGGACTCTCAATTTTATTTTTAGGAAGATCCAACGGTGGGAAAGAAAGTTATGACTTCTGGTTTAAAATAGAAAATTCTGGTTAGGGTTAAGACCTGCCTTCACTAAAACGGTTTTAATTTTCACAAAACATAATTAAAATTCACCAAACCAATTGGAAATGAAATATAAGACTTATTAGAATCTATGATATCAAATTTAGACTTTTATATGATCATATCAGCCTGTAGCATACGAATACATTTGAGAGAAAAATTCAGAATCAAGAATGGACAGGCATAGTCTGCCAAAATGTCAAAAATAAGGCATTAATTCGACCTTAAAAATAAAATTAGAGAGATACCCATTTTATATATGTGAATTTTACTTCCATAAAATCAATTTAGTAAAACCCTAGATGCAATTTAAATTATTATAATAATAGATCTCCAAAAATAGGTTGCTAAAAACCCTAGGAAAACACATGCCAATTCTTACAAACAAAAACTCAAAACTTTAAAATAACCATAGAAATGAAAAGTACAGATATAATAAATAATGATAATATATAAATAGATCCATAATCTATCAGAGACATAAAGTAAATAAAATATTCAATCCATACCTCATATCCTACGAAGGTTGAATCGAAGAAGGAAGGAAACAAAAGAGAAGACAAATCCAAACTTGAGATGCATCCTTCAAACCTTATCCACTTTCAGAAATCTCCATGAAAGAAAGAATTAATTCCACAACAAAGAATCCCTCTCTCAACTACTGAAATTCTCACAAAAATGTCTCTCTCCCAAAAGCAAAGATAACCAAAAATTCTTAAAGACATATGCTTACAAACTCTCCCTCACATCTCCAAGTTTTCTCTCCAAAATCTCCATGAAAAGTAAGGCCATCCTCTCCTCAATGCTTCAGCCCCAAAATCTCCTCTCTTCAAATGAGAAAGTAGTGCATATAAATAGATTTCCAAAGGTTGAGAGGAAAAGTAACCAACTCCCAACTAACTCTTAACTAAAGGGTATTATAAAATAACTTAATATCATACAACTATATTACTCAAATATACAATAAAAGATTATTTGTATTCATTCATACACATATGTAATATTATCCTAACATATATTCATATGCCATCATTAATTACATCAATATCTATATATATAACCTATCCTCATTATTAACAATTGAGAATAATATACCTCGCATTATTTAATATTTAATTATTAATAATATTATACTTTACATTAATCCCAAAATATACACCATCAACAATATCTACAATAATTAACATATAATCACATATAAATTATATATATATAAATATGTATATGTGTGCACCCATATATATATTTCTATATATATATATATATATATTTATATTTATATAGATACATGCCAAATACCAAACACTATAATCTATAAGATTATGAAGTAATAGATCACAATATTATTACCTATTTATAATTACTATAGGATATAATCACTGAGGTAGAATAAAATCACATGCCTCAAAATAAATCTAATCATCCAAAGAGGCCATACAAATCATCTATGAAACATATCAAGAAAACTATAAAATCAAACAAGGTCAACCAAAGTCAACAAGGAAAGTCAAGCCAAACTCCTGAAACACAACATAGAAAGATTAACTAAGAATCATACCAAGAAGGAGAAATAAATAAAATGAGTAAACAAATCATACAACCAAATGAATTCAAGTGGCCACAAGGCACTAACTACAACCATGCCCAACTGGGTGCGTTGGATCTGGGTTTTTGACCCAAAGGTTGACTGACAAAGAAGGAACCCTAATATTCCCAAATTGGAATAATGAAAAAGGAAGACTCATGTAGGGGCCTTAGTACTATCTCCATAACAACAATCATTAAGGATTTGAGGGCATGCTCAGACCTGTGAAGCCAGGTGAAGTCGATGCCCCGTACCTGCAAGCCTGCATCACAAAGAAGAAATGCATATGCACGGATATACATATAAAAGAAAAAATTGCAGACAGATGACCGGGATCGATACATCATGTGGACCTTAGCTATGTGAGTAACTACGACTTCATCTTGAATCATGAAAACACATCATGTATATATATACACTCAAAGCATGTAGCATCATCATAACGAAGGTTAGAATCTCAAGCATTGTGTTAGTCTCTTATCAATACTAATAATAAATCAACATAATCAAATCATCAAGTGAGATACAAGATTCATCCAAAGTAACCTTAATAGAAGAAAATATAAATAACCACTTATATATATATATCTATCAAGTACATATCATATAACATCCTAACTATGTTCATAAAGGTCTTGAAGGTACTCAATACATACACGGAGATAAATACATACAAAAATGATACCTTTAGATAGTATGTCTGATATTAGAATCATTGAGTACTAGCTTATGAAATTATTATAAACAAACTATAGGAATAGATCAAACAAGTATCATGTACAACTTAAGCTGTAAGAAAACATCAAAAGATCTTAATTCTTTCAAAAACACAAAACTTATATTAGGGTTAGAGGGGTATTACATCCTCCCCCACTAAGATTCAACTTACTCCTAGAAGTCGGGAAGGTGAACTATATATCGCACATTAACTAACAGAATTGTAATATTACTATTCTAGAACCTCATTTAATGACTGCACACATACTTCTTCTATCAAGAGTTTTGGTAAATCCTCTCTTATTACAACTTTAGTTTAGATTAACTCAGTTCAATTAGTAATGACTTTTAAAAAGAATTAACTATGTGATTCTATCACTTTATGCAGTAAGTTTCTTAACAAGATACTTGAAATTACATAAAAATTATTGTTATCAAGTCAAAACTCTAAGGTATTCATGTTTACTCACTAATATCAATATGTTATGAAATTGCATGTTTTACCAACTGAGATTATCACTTCCTTTCACAATATCAAAGTTCCTATCTATGGTAACCAGTATAAAAAGAAAGAAATAATTTATGATATATTTTCCCTTTTGAGACATAATCTAACCCTACATAATACAACCTGTGAGACCTTATTACAAATAAGGTCCAAAATTCATGTTCCTTACAAGCTATGAATACCAAACATAGAGAGGTATGTAACATTTATATTTGTTATGATCATGAAGGGAATATATCAAATAATTTTTATTTACTTTTGTAATCATGAAAATAAAACAATCTAGATACTTGAAACTTACCATTTTCATTAACACCTAGTTTTATAAGAAATATTCCTTTCCATCAAAGCTTTAAGTAGAATTCCAATGACATAGGACACACAAATTTTACAATATACATATTCTAAGTCATCTTTCATAATAGTTGTAGTGCTTGATTTCCAAAAACACATTCACACCCTAGAGGAGATCTAAACAATTTACAATTTATTGCACCATTATTCATTAAGTTGGGATCCCTTCTTAAAGCTTACTATTTATATATGCACTTTTCCCTAATTTGCATGTCAGGAGATTTCCATATAGCATTTACTTAAGAGTTATTTCAAATTCTTTATTTCATAACGATCATAGATCCATCAAGACAGAAAGAAGTATGAGTCCTACTACTATCTTCATAACCACAACATCTAAATTAATAACATTAACTACTGTACATAACTTTAATTTCTACCCTTTACCTATTTGAAACATTACCCTCATACACTTTAAAATTTTGAGATAACATCAGTTCTAAGTAGAAATTGAGTAAGGTACATTTCTATAATATTTATTTACCACAACAAATCCTTATTCATAGTTGTTCAATCACTTAATGTTGTTAATTTCTTACTACTATGGTGTTGATCACAATGTATACAAAACATGAATTTGTTTCCAAAATACCCATCTAGGATCCTAACTATTCACTAGGCATTTTGCAAGATATATATTTAATAAAAATAACTTCCATCATTAGTATAGATAATCCATCATCGCACATACTCTTCCCTAGAATTTCTTGATTATGTTATCTTAAATCTTTTTTGTGCAATTTAATAAGATATGTAGAAAGGATATAACTTCTTACCAAGATAGGGATAAAAATTCCTCTTCCTAAATGAAAATGTGAATTATAGCCTATGATAAAATCTTGGGGACATAGGTCCTTCACCCAAGGGTTTCCTAATTGAGTATTTACAAATTTTCCTGATATATTATTGCCTTGTCTAAACAATTTTAGTCATGCAAAACTTATTTCTTAAGAGGGGAGAGAGAAAGAGAGAGAGAAATGCATATGACAGTAAATTATTTGTTCCTAATTTATTTATTTATTATTATTTTATTTTTTCACTTATTTTCAGGTACATATTATTAGCCATGTAATCTAATTATTGCCCTATCAGTCCTATCAAGTACTACCACAATCATTTCATTCTTTAAAGATCCAAAAAAAATCTATTTCTAAGATACCTTGAGTAGGATAAAATTCAACTAGGTATTTGTAAGAAGATAGAGTGCACAACATTATATTATAGGTAGGATCAAGGGGTAGTATTATCTACTACCATAATTAAGATTCAAAACATTTAGTATCCTTTAACTTTTGACCCTTTTAGAGATACCAGTACCTTTCAAGAAAACAAACACAAGTCTCAAGAATTCTTCGCCATTCCATTAATATTATAGGAAACATCCACTTAACAAATCATTGATCTCATTATGAAAAAACATAAGTAATTGTTAGAATATAACTCAATCATAGAGGAATAGGTGTGCCCTTGTAAGACAATACAACATAAGAATATGAAATGTAGCCTTCGTTTCCTAAGATTCAAGTTTTAGCATAACAACATAATACAAAAAGAGACAAAGTTAAGATACTCAAGGTTATGCATAGGTGAGCTATGAGTCCTAGAGTTCCCAATGTAGAAACCTACGGCTCTGATACCAGATGTAATGCCCCACCAGGAAACCCAAGAGGACAAGACATAAACCTCTATAAAATGCAAGTAGTAAATTTCTTTTTTAATTTTAACTAGAATAATATTCATCATTACACTTCATATTTCTAAACGAAGAAATAATTTTCTAGTACTTGAATGTAATATTTATACAACTTAAGTCCTCACGGGTCCCCTCACGTCGCTACTAAAGCAACATCATATAAACCATTTACATGCATAAGATATTCATAGAATCATGAGCTTAAAAGATCTACGTTCATTTTAATGCATCAAGTGAAATGTCCCTAACTTATTTCTTTTATTAAACATAAGTTAATCATCCAACATCATTATTCCTTTTATCAACTCATTCCATAAATTCATATTGATTTCATCTACATCTACTATCCTTTATATCACTTTTCTCTAATAATTTAGGTAAGAGATTAATATTCATTAAGGTAGGCATCATCCTAGGTACTTCATTAACATGAACCAAGTATTAACATTAAAATCAAATTACTATTTTACTGCATTGTTTCATAACCATTCATTGTTAATAATTTCAATCACTAATCTATCATTTCTCAATAATTTCCTTGGATTCTTTCATCAAGAGAGAATACATTATTGTTGTGATACATCATTATATATAACTATATTTAAGATTATTTCCTTTACACGTGGACAACATAAGAGGATAGGAGAAATAACATAAACACTTTCTTTTAATGCTACTAACATGTCCAATATTCCACATTCTTTTCCCTTTCTTTTACATAGAACTACCCATTCCCTTATGCATTGCTTTGAATTGAGATTACATCAATACTACAAGACTCCTTTTAGGAGATTAAAAATTTCATGAATACAAATACATAAGTACATCTCAACATATTAAAATATCCAATAAGAAATCTTCAACTGCAGATCTAGAAAGGAATATGTGCTAGGATCATCCAAAGAATCACGATCAATACCTCGATATAAATATTAACCACCCAACCACGTGGAACCAATAGGCCCACTCCCCCAAACTAGGAGATAGAACCAAAGGCCCATACAAGAGGTAACAACTAGGAAATTCCTAAAGTGGTGATAAAATTTCTCCAAAGTCACAACACAAAAGAAAAGACAAGAAGACCACAGGGACTACCAGAGGCATGATCAAATTTGGTAGAGACTCTAAGCTACAAGCTAGGTGAGTTTCATCACATAGCCCTCACCCCTTGGGTTGTCCTGGTACTAGCCACTCTTGGCCCCGGCCCCCAAGTAGGCACACGCGGAACTAAATGCCTCTCCTACAGACAAGGTCATTCAGTCGTACCTACGCATAGGTACCTTCTCCCACTCCCATCCTTAGTCTTTACTAGCACTAAAGGCATGGGCGAGGCACAATTAATCTTGATTAGTGTGTAATTTTTCATTCCAATAATCTCCCATTCCCAATTCATTTATTTAGGTTATCACTTGATTAAATAACTCATAGTAGGTTATCCTGGTACTAGCCACTTAGGGCCCCAGCCCCTCACTATGAGCCACTCACCTAGTGTACTTAGCTTCCCTAACATACATATAAAAATCATAAGAACATAATAGATTCATCATCAAGAATTCATATCAATTCCATAACAACATTTGATTGAGTTTAGGAAAACATATGTTGTCCCTAGTCCACTTGACAACCCTAAACCCAATATGGCATTCAGAATGTTCCAAACATATAAGAAGACATCCAAGTGATATTATAAACATATTCAGAGTATACATAGATCCAATTAACAAAAAAATAATTCTAATAGCTTCTGGTAACCATACAAAACCTTAAAACTTAATGATGTTCTTAAACTGAATTATTTCAAGCAAGGATTAAATGCAAAGAATAGTCATCATAGAAAAGTCATCCATATCTTCCACAAAACAAATAATAAAGAAAATTGCTTCAGTGGAGATTTACATAACATAATTATGGACTCTCAATTTTATTTTTAGGAAGATCCAACAGTGGGAAAGAAAGTTATGACTTCTGGTTTAAAACAAAAAATTCTGGTTAGGGTTCAGACCTGCCTTCACTAAAACGGTTGTAATTTTCACAAAACATAATTAAAATTCACCAAACCAATTGGAAATGAAATATAAGACTTAGGAGAATCTCTGATATCAAATTTAGACTTTTATATGATCATATCAGCCTGTAGCATACGAATACATTTGAGATAAAATTCAGAATCAAGAATGGACAGGCATAGTCTGCCAAAATGTCAAAAATAAGGCATTAATTAGACCCTAAAAATAAAATTAGAGAGATACCCATTTTAGATCTGTGAATTTTACTTCTAGAAAATCAATTTAGTAAAACTCTAGATGCAATTTAAATTATTATAATAATAGATCTCCAAAAATGGGTTGCTAAAAACCCTAGGAAAATACATGCCAATTCTTACAAACAAAAACTCAAAACTTTAAAATAACCATAGAAATGAAAAGTACAGATATAATAAATAATTATAATATATAAATAGATCCATAATCTATCAGAGACATAAAGTAACTAAAATATTCAATCTATACCTCATGTCCTACGAAGGTTGAATCGAAGAAGGAAGGAAACAAAAGAGAAGACAAATCTAAACTTGAGATGCATCCTTCAAACCCTATCCACTTTCAGAAATCTCCATGAAAGAAAGAATTAATTCCAGAGCAAAGAATCCCTCTCTCAACTACTGAAATTCTCACAAAAATGTCTCTCTCCCAAAAGCAAAGATAACCAAAAATTCTTAAAGACATATGCTTACAAACTCTCCCTCACATCTCCAAGTTTTCTCTCCAAAATCTCCATGAAAAGTAAGGCCATCCTCTCCTCAATGCTTCAGCCCCAAAATCTCCTCTCTTCAAATGAAAAAGTAGTGCATATAAATAGATTTCCAAAGGTTGAGAGGAAAAGTAACCAACTCCCAACTAACTCTTAACTAAAGGGTATTATAAAATAACTTAATATCATACAACTATATTACTCAAATATACAATAAAAGATTATTTGTATTCATTCATACACATATGTAATATTATCCTAACATATATGCATATGCCATCATTAATTTCACCAATATCTATATATATAACCTATCCTCATTATTAACAATTGAGAATAATATACCTTGCATTATTTAATATTTAATTATTAATAATATTATACTTTACATTAATCTCAAAATATACACCATCAACAATATCTACAATAATTAACATATAATCACATATAAATTATATATATATAAATACATATATGTGTGCACCCATATATATATATATATATATATATATATATATATATATATATATATATTTATATTTATATAGATACATGCCAAATACCAAACACTATAATCTATAAGATTATGAAGTAATAGATCACAATATTATTACCTATTTATAATTACTATAGGATATAATCACTGAGGTAGAATAAAATCACATGCCTCAAAATAAATCTAATCATCCAAAGAGGCCATACAAATCATCTATGAAACATATCGAGAAAACCATAAGATCAAACAAGGTCAACCAAAGTCAACAAGGAAAGTCAAGCCAAACTCCTGAAACACAACATAGAAAGATTAACTAAGAATCATACCAAGAAGGAGAAATAAATAAAATGAGTAAACAAATCATACAACCAAATGAATTCAAGTGGCCACAAGGCACTAACTACAACCATGCCCAACTGGGTGCGTTGGATTTGGGTTTTTGACCCAAAGGTTGACTGACAAAGAAGGAACCCTAATATTCCCAAATTGGAATAATGACAAAGGAAGACTCATGTAGGGGCCTTAGTACTATCTCCATAACAAAAATCATTGAGGATTTGAGGGCATGCTCAGACCTGTGAAGCCAGGTGAAGTCGATGCCCGGTACCTGCAAGCTTGCATCACAAAGAAGAAATGCATATGCACGGATATACATATAAAAGAAAATATTGCAGACAGATGACCGGGATTGATACATCATGTGGACCTCAGCTATGTGAGTAACTACGACTTCATCCTAAATCATGAAAACACATCATGTATATATATACACTCAAAGCATGTAGCATCATCATAACGAAGGTTAGAATCTCAAGCATTGTGTTAGTCTCTTATCAATACTAATAATAAATCAACATAATCAAATCATCAAGTGAGATACAAGATTCATCCAAAGTAACTTTAATAGAAGAAAATATAAATAACCACTTATATATATATATCTATCAAGTACATATCATATAACATCCTAACTATGTTCATAAAGGTCTTGAAGGTACTCAATACATACACGGAGATAAATACATACAAAAATGATACCTTTAGATAGTATGTCTGATATTAGAATCATTGAGTACTAGCTTATGAAATTATTATAAACAAACTATAGGAATAGATCAAACAAGTATCATGTACAACTTAAGCTGTAAGAAAACATCGAAAGATCTTAATTCTTTCAAAAACACAAAACTTATATTAGGGTTGGAGGGGTATTACAATGAAAACAAGAAAGCAAGCTAAATGTGTATACACCTAAAAATGGTCACCTAGACTATTAGCCCCTTTTGCTAAATCATAAATTGCTTATTCTTGATCAAATCCTAGTTCTATCATTTATTCGATTATTTTCTATGGGCTAACCATCTTATCCTAAGTCTTTATTTATTAAAAGGAATATTTCCTCCCCTTTTAATAAATAAAAAGCCCCCACTTTTCCTCTTATCCTAAGTTGCACAAATAAAGCATTATTCTTATTTTATAAAAAAGAGAAAAGTACTTTTTGTCTCATATGGACACAAAAGTCAACTCCTATTTTCCTATTGGAGGATACTTGTGCACATGGATTGCTCCTCTTTTAAGCTCCACCGTTGATTAAATCTTTTGCCTCTTAATCTCCATGGTCCATTTCTCCTCATTTCCTATAAAAGAAGAGCTCTCTTCTTCATTCTAGATCCACAAATTTTTATGCTATTGTTATGCTACAGGTTTTCTAGGTCATCTTGGAGCTTTTGGAGATATTCTTGCATCTAGGGTTTGAAGATTTGGAGCATTGTTGGCATTCATCTTGGATCTTCATCAACACTCTATCTTCTTGTCTTCATTCTTGCATCATCATGGCTTTCTTGCTTCATAGTTAGATTTCATTTCTTGCATAGTAGCTTCATTTTCATGGCATTCTTAGCTTAGATTTCCTTTATGCTTTAGATTAATTCATCTAGTTTAACTAGGAGGCTTTGTAATACTTGCATCTTTCATTTCCATAGTTTAGCTTGCATTTCCATTCTTAATCTAACTTGCATTGCATTTCATTCTTGATTCTTGAGGATATTGGCATTCTTGCCCTTGTTTTCATTGAATCTCCCATTGCATGGTTTACTAGCAAGGTTATAGGCTAAATAGCTCTAGCTGAGAGCATTCTTAAAAGCCCTTGCACTCCATGCCTAGGGAGCTATGGATCAATTTGTGAGGGCTCATTCTTGAGTTTCCTTGCATGTAATGATCCATAGAAGTGTGACACATTTATAGCACACAAAATGAAATGCAACAACAATGTCTTCAAAGCTTGAATGCAAAAATGTCTTCAAAGAGCTCCAAATGACCTAGAAAACCTGTAGCATAACATTAGCATAAAAGAGATGGATGCTAAAATGAGGAAAAAAGCTCTCCTTTTATAAGAAATGAAAAGGAATGGACCATGGAGATTAAGAGGCAAAAGACTTAATCAAGGGTGGAGCTTGAAAAAGGAGCAATCCATGTGCACAAATATCCTCCAATGGAAAAATAAGAGTTGACTTTTGTGTCCATATGAGACAAAAAGTGTTTTTTCTTCTTTTTATAAAATAAGAATAATGCTTTATTTGTGCAACTTAGGATAAGAGGAAAAGTGGGGGGGCTTTTTATTTAATAAAAGGGGAGGAAATATTTCTTTTAAATAAATAAATACTTTAGGATAAAATGGTTAGCCCAAGGTAAATAATCGAAAATGATAAAATAGGATTTGATCAAGGAAATTGATATAATTGATAAAATGTTGATTTTTGAAAATATTGATTTAGGGATTTGATAAATTGCTGAATGGGGGCCCAAAGTCTAGGTGACCATTTTAGGGTGCATACAAGTTGAAGAGGAAACAACATAGTAATCTCTGAGGGAAGGAAAAGATTGATCACTTGGTGAAGCAGAAACTGACTGATGCAGAAGATGAATAGAAACCTGTGGAACCGAAGAAGAAGATAGGTAGAGTTATCTTTAAGGTTACTTGCTATAACTGTGGAGAGGAAGGACACCATTCTTTTGAGTGTAGGTAGAAGAAGGTTGACCAACGAACTGCTATGGTGAATGAGAATGAACCTGAATCTAAGAACTTGCTGCTTCGGTGAACATTTTTCAGTACAAAGGAGGAACCTTGTCAGAGGAGTGACTTGTTTGGGACCCGTTGCAAGTCTAGAGGTAAACTTTGTGATGTTATTATTGATAGTGGTATCACTAACAACCTTGTTGCTGAGGACATGGTTCAGAAACTTGGGTTAAATAGAATGAATCATCCTTGTCCTTATAGGATTGGTTGGTTGCAAGATGTACATGCTCTAGAAGTAAGAGAAAAATGCTTTATTGATGTTCAGATTGGCCAGTACAAGGATCTTGTGTTATGTGACATTGTGAAGATGAATAGTCATGATATATTGCTTGGTAGACCTTGGCAATATGATTGTCTAGAGCTATGTATGACTATGTAAGAAATGTGTTTACTATTGAGAAGGATGACAGGAAGTTTTCCCAGATGCCTTTGCTGGATACAACGCTCGGTAGGAGAAGCCTGAGTATTAGTAACCGAGTTGAGATTGTGGATCCAAAGAAAATGAATGATCAGTTCAGAGAACTGACATGTGTGTTGTCAAGAAAATAATTGAAGAGATGGAGAAAGTTGAAGTGGAAAAGTATGCAAGCAGAGAAGATGGAGGACTTGTATGTGAAGAACCAGTTCGGGATTTGCATGCTGAATCTTGGAAGATGTTCTTCTCACATATGAACATCTTTTGGAACCTAGGGTGTCTGATACAAGGGCATCCAAGGTTGAGGTAGGGGCATTCTTTTTCCTCGGTGAAACTGCATAGGGTGTTTGTATTTTGACCAGTGTTACTTGGTTGCAGCCTTGACTGATGACCTCGGTCATTGAAGGAAGCTCGGTCGCTGAAGGAAGTCAGTAATCTCTGGCGCTTGGTGAAAGTGTTACTCGGTGATGTTTGTGGTGCTCAATCGACACTGGTGCTCGATGATGCCTGGCATGCTCAATTATTTAACTGTTGCTCGGTAGTTTTGGTTTACCGACTATAGTTCTATGTGATTTTTTGGGCCGACTTGGTGCATTTATTTTTGGTAGTTGTTGTTACAGGATGACATGTTGGATTAAATGTTTGTAAAGCTATTTTGATGCTAGCTTGTATTGAATTTAATATTTGTTGGGGGAGTTAATGATTTCATCCAGCCGACTTGTGGCTAATGACTAGTATTTATAGGATGTTTGGGTAGATGTTTAGAGAGCATCATTAGGAGATCAATTGGAGTTCATGATTGGAAATACTTAGCAATCAAATCTGACATTCTGAAAGCTGGATTTGGCGAAGTTGTGGAAAATATCTTGCATGATCTTGCAGATCGGATTGTTATCTGATAGTTTGTAATTGTAGGGCTAGTGGTTTGCACACTTGGAGACAAGGAGATTTCTTGGAGGCTTGTGAGCTCAAGTTTAGATCTACCTTAGGGTTTCTATCAGCTTCTGATTGTCTTTAGAGCTAAACTAGCTGAGATTGTATTGGATCTATTTGGATCTTACAGAATTGTTTCTAATTGTAATTGGCCCTAACTCAGAAGGCCTTATAGTCGAGCATGTTAATGAAAATCAGAGTTAAAAAATTACTTTTTTATTATGTTGTTTAGTATTTTATTGTGTTGTTCGATTGGCTGCAAAGTTTGGACTGTCCTTAATTGGATCCACCATCCTTGACTGCATCAGATAAAACTAGGAAAGGTGAGGGCCCTAGAGGCACAAAAAGAGGAAGACACATTTTATGTATCCTCTCTTACCTTTTATAGCACTCATAAATAAAATCCTAAATGAAAAATCAAATTAGAATTTTACCAAGGACTAACAGGGACCTATGATCCAAATTGTGGAAGGCAAATGAAATATACAGTAAAATCTCATTAATATGATTCTAAGGAGAGGTAGAAATATATCTACAACATAAAGGACTCTCAGAGGAGACAATTAACCATTACAAAAACTCTTAACCCATCCAAAAATCTAACAACAATCAGATAGAAATTATCAAAATACATTGATAATAATGACTGCAACTTCATAGCATCATAAGCAATATGCAGATAGTATTCAAACAATAGTAAAAATACATTTCAATCTAGTAAAGGATGATTTCACATCTCAATAAACATTATAATAACCATCAAACAATATTAACTTACATATAGATAGCAATAATAACAAACTACAGAGAGGGTCTATTGCTTGGGAATAGATCCTACCTAGGGTCTTGTGAAGAAACCTTTGATAGAAGAGTTAGATCCAATAGAAAAAACAACAACAAACCAACAAATCCTCTCCTTCAAACCTAATCCAACAAAGAAAACCTTCAAATCACTCCTGGAAAGCCAAAACTATCCTACTTTCTCACTCTTTTCTCAACATAAGTCTCAGAGCATCCTCTCAATTAATAATCAAAAATCCCTCAAATCTATTTCCTCTCTATAATATGAATGGATCCCTTCCTTTTGTGCATTCCTTCCTTCATGTCCAAATGGTTGAAATAATATTTTATTTCCTATTTGTATGATGTGGAAGGAGTTTGAGGAGTTTCATGAGAATCCAACTTCCTCCAACTATTTCATAACAAATGGTTTATTAACCTTTGTTACATTATGGCTTATTAAAACTATTTAACAAATGTTATTTACCTTAACTTCTCTCTTATAATTTTTATTAACCATTTAATTATAATTCATATATATGTAATAGTACATTTAATGTACACATGCTTATTTACTCACACACATATAATTAATTATTTAATAGGACGAATATGTACATATATTATATATATAAGCGTACATATATGTATGCACCCATATATATATATATATATATATATATATATATATATATATATATATATATATATATATATATATATATATATATATATATATATATATATATATACATACATGCCATATTTATGTATTATACTTAAATATAATAATAATAACCAAGTACGCTATTAAGTATTAGTATTTATATAAACATAAAATACCACAAGGAGATATAAATACACTTCTCTTAGCTAAATATACAAAGATCTTAAATCATGGTCAAGCATCAATTATACACATCTACAAACCAAAATACAAAAATTCAAAGAGGACATTAAGTGACTAGAAAGAAGTCAATAGAAGTCAACCAAGCCACCTAAAAGAAGTCAACCAAGAATGTCAAACATAAATCCACATAACATGAATAACTATAAACCAATAGAAAGGATCACAAATACGCCCTAGACCTGGGTGAGATAAGTAAACTAATTAGGAGTCCTTATGAGAAAAGGAGGCTTTTGCGAGGACCTTGCTACTATCTCTACAACAACAACCATCGAGGATTTGAGGGCATTCTCAGACATGTGAAGCCATTTGAAGTTGATGTCTGGTACCTATAGTCTTGCATCACAAGAAAGTATACATATGCATATATATACAAGATAGTGCAAGCACCTCACTAGGTGAGTAACTACAACTTTTCCCCTAGTCATACAAACAAATCACTGATAAAAGGTCATAAATATAAGCATCATGAATTAGATATAGACTAAGGGTTAGAAAAAACATCAGTAATATAATTCCATCATAGGGTTAGCCACATAATTAAATTATTGACTGAAGAGATGATCATAATCATGCATGAAATCATAGAACAATAATCATGACAACATAAATCAAAATCATAACATTTAGAGAGCCTAACCATTAAGGAGATCTTGAAACCATATTAAATGATAGTCATATAACAATTAAGGCATAAGTGTCAAGGTATCATAGTCAACCCCTTTAGTCATTATACCTAATTTATCTAAGGTAGTCATATTTGATAAGGATTACTTCATATAGTAAACATATAGATCTATTAGGTGACCACATAACATCAAGGTCCTAAAATATCATGGGCATATAAGAAGATATGAATACACGTGAAGGAATATACCTAAAACATAAATCATTTCTAAAACTAGAATGAGGAGCTATTATAGTAGGAATAGAATGGATTAAGAAGAATCATACTCTAATCAAAACCAAGCACAAAAGTCCCTACAATCATTCCCTATCTTCCAATAAGTATAATGAGGACATGTTAGGTTTGGAGGGGTATTACACTATACCTTCAACCCAATCACAAAAAACTAAGTGCTAAAGCATATACACTAAGCCCTATAACACCCTTAACCAAGCTATACATTCAACATTGAACATTAATCCCTATAACCTCAACCCTATACCGTAAACTATTAAACCTAAACCCATGCCTCAATCCTAGGCCCTAAAGCATATATGATAAACCCTCAACCCTATACCATATACCATATAACCTCAACCATACGCCCTATGCCTTATGCCCTCAACTCTAAACCATGTTTCTCAACCATGGAGCTACTAGTGGTCTTGGGCATAATCCTTATTTTGAGAATGATTGTTATTTTCAACATGATTCATTTGATAATCTTACATCTATTGTGATTATGTTTATCCCTATGTGTATGTGTTGAAGGTTTTATTTTTTTGGGGTTTTAGAGGTGGAGATCTCACTTGTTACAACTAAAGCAATTGTTCATGTTGTGGGGATGAAATGATTTTGTTTTTAAAATGTATTTTGTAGTGATGTTTATAATTTTATAAATTAGTGGATATTAATTGCTACTGTATGTTATACAGAGCATAAGTCATGTAATAATGTGAGTTCTATTAGTGAAAATTCAATTGATATGATTAATTTTAGATGAATTATGGATCATTTAGTGTGATTCTTTTAATATGCATATGTGTCCATTATTGGATAGTTTTTCATTAGACCATTTTGTAGATTTGAGTGTGTTTTCCACTTAAGAGGACTACTCTATAAATGATTATATGTATAAAAAAGCATGAGATTCTATGGATTAGGTTAGATATATCGGTATTAGGTAGTTAAAGTAAGCTTGTAGTTTATGTATATTACACTTGTGAGACAAAAAAACTCATTGAACACATCTTTTCGAGGGGTTTAAGGTGTATGATTGAAGATGGAGGTTTGATGGTCTAGCTATCCCTTCCTCTCTACTAATCCATCCCCCTCTCTCCAACTATTCCCTCTCCCACCCCATCTCTAGGTCTCTCTCCCACTCTTATTCTCTATCATCCCCTCTCTAGTTCATTTCCTCTCTCCCACCCCCTCTCTATGTATCTCCCTCCCTTCTTCCCTCTCTTCATGTATCTCCATCCCTTCTTCCCTCTCTCCTCATTCTCCCTTTGTATCCCATCTCTCTCTCTCCATCAATCCATCCCTCCTTGTTTCTCTAAATTATTCATAGTTTAGAGTTTATGATTTAGGGCCTCAGGTTTAGTGTTTACATTTGAAGGCCTTGGTTTTAGGGATGAAGACCCACTATTCAAGGTTTATGATTGATGGTGGAGTGCTCTCTCTCTCTCTCTCTCTCTCTCTCTCTCTCTCTCTCTCTCTCTTATTCTTCTTGATCCCCCCTCTCTCCTCCCCTGCCCTCTCTTTCACCTCTCTCTCTTCCTTCTCTTGGTATCTCTCTCCCTCTTTACCTCTCTTCCTCTCTCTCCTTCCCTACTTACACCCCTCTCTCTAGGGCCTTGGAGTTAAATTTTAGAGCCTATGGTCCATGGTTCAATGTATAGTATTTAGGGTTTATGGATTATGATTGGTGATGGAGATTTGAGGGTCTACCTTTTCTTTCCTCCCTCCTTCCCTATCTATCAATCCTTTTCTCTCTCCCTACCTATATCTCTATTTATAGTTTAGGGTTTTTTCCATGCATGTAATTTGTGTTTAGGGATTTGAATTGACGGATTAGGGTTTATTGTATAACATTTAGGGTTTAGGGTTCATGATATGGGGATTAGGGCCTAGGTTTTAGGGCTTAGTGTATAGTGTTTAAGGTTTTTAGTTGATAATAAATGATTGAGTGTCTCTCAATCTCTCCCTCTTCCCTCTGTCTCCCTCTCTTATCAATCTTCATGGTTCAAGTTTTCTTATTTTTATGGTCTATAGACCATAATATGAGCACACTATAACATGCTTATATTATGGCCAGAATAACCACAACATGCTTGTTTTATGGTTGTTATGAGGCCAAAAAGTAGAGTGCCACTTTTTGGTCCCCCGTCTTTGTACGCTTACCCAAAGCATAAGCTTGGTTGTGCACGACATAAATTTGATTTGCATAGAATCCCAAACTTGTCATAATTCCTAAATAATAAGCATAATGAAAATATTTATTTTTCATGTCTAAATAAATAAATGAGACTTATCACATATGTCTAAATAAATAATAAGCATAATAATAAGATCTATTTTTCATGTCTAAATAAACAAATTGCATATAACATTTTTTTTTTAAATAATACTAACTTATTGCATTATTGATTTTCCCTCTATTATTTATTAGTAATATTTAATCAATTAACACAAATAATCTGTTTTATAATATCTTTGCAACATAATGAAAAAGCTAGGAAATGATTTCATAACACTCTCTTAATAACCTTCTTTCTTTATATTTATTAGAGGTCATCCATAGCAACTAAGCTTTGTATCCATAAGAAATAAGAAATATAGTTAAATATGGTGTTGTTTTGTGATACTTAGACGTGGTCCCACTAATTTTATCGTATTGTTTAGGCTTCGACGCACTTATAACTTTTAAGGGTGCCTCTTCTATCAATCACTTTTGAGTAGTAAAAGGGTATGCAAGTGGGACATATAAGAGTTAAATGTTTTATTGGTTCTTGATGTTAAATGCTTGATCCCATTATCTTTTGTTTTATTGTTTCGTCCTTTTTTCTTAATTTTGGCATATACTTTAAAGATGTACCTTCTATTATTGAATAGTAAATTTTAAAATAATACAGCTATTATTCATTTGGTAAAACAACGCAACTATTATTCATTATAAAGGCAGAATGGATGACATCTAGTCAATTATGAAAAGCTCGAGTCAAAAAGGACAATTGCTCTGTATAATAATAGAGGACAACTCTCCTTCAGCGGGATTAAACAGTGTGTAGATCACATGGCAGTTAAATTCAAGGGGATATGAGCTGCTTAACATTGATGGGAGAGACTTGATCGGCAGATCCTTCATAGAAAGCATCGACAAGCATCTGAGATACGATTTGGGTGGGATGGTAAAGATCCCAGAATATGTATTCTCCTCTGTTATAACAGTATTTCACTACTGGTAGACAAGGAATACGAGCATTTAATTTTCCTGCCCCGCAGCACGCGTTCACCACATCTTTAAAACCTGCTCAAATTCATGCGATCAGCTACTGTTCATATTTTCTAATAAAGCAATGTGGGATTAAATGGAGGCTGAATTGAGAGAAATCTAAACATGAAATACCGTATGCAGAGGGATTCTGAAAGTAGTTTGATGTCACTCCATATGTGTTGCAAAATGCATAGGTGAGGCCTTGCAAATTTGGTGTCAGTTGTGAAGAAAGGAGGGATTTTAAGGCATCATTGAAGTTTCGAGCCAGATCGTTCTCTTCCTCAACACAATCCCCTGTTTTGTTCTTTTGACTGCGTTGAGATGGGCAGCAACCAACTGTTCCAACTCCAACACTAACAATCCTCCGTGCTCCTAGATTATATATCCTCTGCATATTGTTAGCCATATGCCCACATCAAAAAAAATTAAGAAATTGCAACACAAAATGCGATCATAGAATCAAACTTTCTAGATATTGTTCAAACATTTTTTGTTTTGCTTACAAATTACCTCCAGTTGAGCCTTCAAGGTGGAAATGAGAAGATCTATGTACTGCTGAGGAGTGTACTTGGCTTGCAGTTTAGAATTTGACTTAAAATAGCTGAGCAGGTCATCACTTCCAATGACCACCACAAACAGAGACTTTGCCACCAGTTTGTCAGCTTCCGCGCTGCCCAATTGGGCTGCTAGATTTCCATACACCGTTGCATAGTATTCCACTTGCTTGTTCATCGAAAGACTTCCACCCTGAAATTTTAACATTTTATGTTTGGGTCGTGACAAAATCCTAACTTTTAACATTTGGGTCATGGCTAAATTCCTGAAATTTTAACATTTTACATTTGGGTCATCATAAAATTACTGAAATTTTAACATTCTACATTTGGGTCATCATAAAGTTTCTGAAATTTTTATTCTTTAACATTTAGATTTGAGTCATCATAAATTTTCTGAAATTTTAACATTTTGCATTTGGGTCATCATAAAAGTTCCTGAGATTTTAACTTTTTACATCTGGGCCATCATACTTCAATCAAAAAATGAATTCGGCAACATTCAGTGGCAGGACTTACACTGCTTTCATCAAGGATTCCGGCTCCTCCAGAAGCAAAATTGACTCCATTCAAAATGCTGCTGGTGATGTTTGCTTGACCTTGAAGGGAAAGATAAGGAGGTGGGCTCCCACCAAAACCAAGCTTATGACCTGCAATCAAATCCCAAGCTTTACACAGAATATAAAAATTAAAAGCATTGTAGTCACAACATAAGGTCCCAAACCTTGAACTTGCCTAAGAAATCTGCAGAGTTTAGACCGTTGCTGAATCTGCCAGTTGCTTTCCCACCGGGATAGTCCACGCCATTGTGAGGGAAATTTGCTTTTACGAGGGATAGTGTTATGTGGTTGTTGTTGCCCACGTCTACCAGAGAGTCTCCAAAGATGAACACGGCAGGCACCAGCTGTGCATTCTGTGCATTCAAATACAGGGCTGCAATTATGAATGCTAGTCTCCACAATCTTGACAACATCAATTCTTTTATGTCTTCCATTTATAATATAGCACCATGAAAGTGCCCTTGCATTAAAGCAACCGATATATATATCTGATTTAGTTATCACGTGTGCACTGTTGCGCCTCCTTTTCAAGAAATGAGCGGCCATATTCACACTTACGAACTCTGTAGAAGGAAGAAGTTGGAGGATTTGAAAATATAATCACAACTGACAATCAATGCAAGGGTCCTTCAAAAATTGCACAAAGATCAACTTTCCTCCTTGCTTTTCATAGAACTTAATATGTTTCTTCTTTACAAATAGTAATACATCCCGTGCCTCCTACCCTTCCAATACCTCGACATGCAAAGACAAACAATTCTCAAATGGCTCCTACGAAGGGGTAAGGGAACACAGAAGCCTTTTGAACAAAACAAATCTATAATCTTTTCTATTTGCATTCTATTATGAAAATATTCATAAATTAAAATTTGTCATTAATTTTTTTATTTGAAATTTTATTTATATAATTCTTTTAAAAATTCATATAATGCATAGAACTTTCATTAATAGAAAATTTTTATACAAACAATCTTTTAAACTTTTAAATTGATAAGAACTCTCATTATTTAAAACTAAATATTTATTTAAAATAAAATATTTTAATTTCATAAATTTGAATCCAAAGGTTTGAAGTTATCTCTATTAAATGCACACTCCAAACATTTTAGAAATTCAAGTCCAAGAATACTTTCCAAGTATAAGTCCTCTAAAAGCTTAAGAACACACTATTATCTAATTTTTTAAATATTATCTAACCTCTCTTCCACCACCAAAATTGATGTACAAAAAAAGATAATTCCTCGAAGACTTTTGATGGCCTTAAATTTAACCTTCTCCCAGAGTTAAAAGACAACACCTAAATCACCCTCAATCCTCACTAATAAGCTATCAACATGCATACAAGGTTCCCATCCATGATTGAAGGTCAATAAAATACTAAGAAATAACAATAAAATAGTAGATATAATTGTTTTTACAAACTTATTGACTTAAAAGACACTTAAGCATTAGTACATGCTTCCATTTACCCACCCACACACACAACAAACACAACAAAACAATGAAAATGGTTATTTTTTTCTCAAAGCATCTAAAACTAGTTTTTCTCTAAATCTAACCCTTCATTTTCCAAGTGATTTAAAAATTTTCACAAAATCATAATTATTTATTTTAGAACATATGAAATACACCTAGATATATATTAAAATAAAATAAAAACATCAATATCATATTTTATTGGCTCCACACAATGGGATTTTGAATTGAATATGATATAGATAAATTGTACATATATAAACCAAGTCATGTCAAATTACTTGGACAATAGATTATGATGCCTAAAACACACAAATACTCATTTGAATATCTCCATATTTTCTCACCATTGATTTACTCCTATGTCCAAGAACATATCAAACATATTTAGCACAAGATAGTTAGAACATAAAATAGAAACCAACAAATACAAATCCTCATGAGAGGCATAATACATCTTGCACAAATAAAATTAGAGAAAAGGTTCTCCAATCATTAGCACAACCAAGATGATATAGAAGATAATTTAATTATATTTACTCATAAATAACCAACTTGTTTTGTACCATCTAAACTAATGTGACTCACTCTAGCATCAAGATTTATGTTCATAATGAAAATGGCGAATCTAAAAAGATGGAAATGAGTGAAATCATCAAATAATATCATGTCTAGTAATCATACATCAATATTAGATATCATTAAAAAGTGTGAAAAAGGTCACCAATATAACTTGAAACAAAAATGTGTAAGGTTGATAAAGTTGATGTTTCTTTGGACCTTACAATTATCAATTGATATTTAGCTACCTAGTTGTCACACAATGTTATCCATGACACTTTACATTGATTATTTACTTACTTGCTTACCCATTACCTACTTCTATTTACTTTTCATGTACTATTTTCTTCTTTTCATTTAGTTTTTGCACACATTATATGCAACCAATTGAAGGGGGCATAATTATCACTAGCATCCCTATGCTGATATAGACTCATGCCACATGTAGACACTTCACCATGAATAGAAGTATCTTTACCACATATCATGGTAGCATTTGATATGGCATACCATCCTACTACTAGTACATGAGGCATGATACTAGTAAGCCATTTTTCATTTGAGCATTGTTTTTTGTCTTTACTCTTAATTTTTATTTTTCCTTGATGACTTCATTAAAGTAAGCTTGTAATTAATGCCAAGAAGAGGATGAAAATAAAAAGAGATCAAATGGTTCAATTGCACATAGTCCCCAGTGTCTTTTTACATTATTTATTTTTTCATGCATGTTTGTGAGATATCATTTATTTATACATTGAATGGCATGTTCAATTTTGAGAATCATTACATAGCTTAAATGAGAGAACGATGCAATGGTTAAATTTGCATACCCATGCCAAATATCAATTAATTTTTTATTCATTTTGAGAGAATACATTAAAATGATTACATATACATAATAACCCAAGGAACACCTTTGTATTAAAATTTACTCCTTCCTCCATCCTTACCCATCCTCATTTACTCTCACATGCATTTCCATAATTTGGTCTTTTTGTGACTTCATCTACACCTATTTGTAGACACTCACTGCACCATTAGTCCATACTTCCACATATAAATTCCTAGATTTCTCAAGATATAGGATTCTTCTTCATGGCTTAATCTTGTAATGTGTGAGAACTATTTTGTATATTGGGCATCTAACCTAGAATCAAATATATAAAAATTTGAATTTTCCATCTCTTGTCCTTTTCCACTAGTAATTTAGAGCTAACTCGATATATGACAATTCACTAAAAGGAACAATTTTTGCATCAAATATTACATTTAGATTACTTGCATGCTTGTTGTAGTCTACCAACACTTCACTGGGGCCATAAAATCAATATTGCAGGGGGGATAACTTTGGATAAGATGAATCCTTGCAATTCAACAATCTTCCCAAGATATTTCTAAATACCACTAGTCCTTGCACTTCATTGGACATCAAAGATGCAGGTGGATGAAGTTGTGAAGACACATATATAGTAGGATCAAGCCCCACCTTAGAACATTTTTGCAAAGCATATATTTGATCATGCACAAATAGATTTGATCTATGTTTCCAAAAATTGTCACAATTCCTAAGCAATAAGAGTAATGAAACTATCTGTTTTTCATATCTAAAATAATTAAAGTCCACGTAGCATCAATTTCTTTTATATAGAATATTAATTTATTATATTATTGATCATTTTCTCGTCTATTATTTAGTATTAGCATTTAATAAATTAATAGAAATTATTTGCAACATTATGAAAAGAATGATTTGTGAGAAATAATCTCATAGCATTTGCTTAATATCTTTTATTTGTTTATTTTTATTATAGAGGTAATCCATAGTTCAAAGAGATAGCATATCAAATTAACAAATAAACTTTACATCTATAAGAAATTGAAATATAGCTATAAAATATTTTGTTAGTTTTCCATCTAAATTTAATCTCAATAATCTTTATTTTATTATTTTCATTTTTTATATGAAAAATGCATATATTAATGAAAAAAAATATTACAATAGAATATTTTTACAAGTTAAAAATCTTTAAAAATAAAACCAAGATCAAGAATCCACTTTATGTTTCCACTAATCATTTAAACTTGAACCCACTTAAACTTTAGCATGAACCTTTGATATATTTTTTTTCAATAAATATCTTAATATTCATCGAAAAATTATAATATATACAAAATAAATTTCCTAAGTGTGACTCATAATCTTATATTTTTGTGATGCAAGGTGCAACACACATCCAACACTTGGTCAATATGCAGAAAACAAATTGTAAAATCAATATAAAAACAGGGGTTTTTGAGTCCAAAAGTGTCCTGTATAATTATATAGGTTACCCGTTACAGTCTTTCTAGGGGATTAACCATGCCGTAGATTACATGACAGTTAAATTCAGGTGGATATGAGCTGTTTAACATTGATGGGAGAGACTTGATCAGCAGATCCTTCATAGAAAGCATCGACAAGCATCTGAGACGCGATTTGGGTGGGATGGTAGAGATCCCAGAATAAGTATTCTCCCCTGTTAGAACAGTATTTCACTACTGGTAGACAAGCCACACGACCATTCAGCTTTCCTGCTCCGCAGCACGCGTTCATCACATCTTTAAATCCTGCTCAATTACATTGCATTGCTTACTATCAATATTTCTTGATTATGTAAGTTTAGAGTTAACTGCCAGAAATTTAGACATGATGTACCGTATAAAGAGGGATTCTGAAAGTAGCCAGACACCAATCCATATGCGTTACAGAATGCATAGGTGAAGCCTTGCAGATTTTGTGTTAGTTGTGAAGAGAGGAGGGATTTTAAGGCATCATTAAAGTTTCGAGATAGATTGTTCTCCTCCTCAACACAATCCCCTGTTTTATTCTTCCGACTACGTTGAGATGGGCAGCAACCAATGGCTCCAACTCCCACGCTAGCAATCCCTCGTGCTCCCAAATTATACATCCTCTGCAAATTGTTAGCCATATACCCACATCAAAAAATTGAAGCATCGTCCAAATAACTAAAACATTTCAATGTTTTGATTGCAAATTACCTCCAATTGAGCCTTAAAGGTGGAAATGAGAAGATCTGTGTACTGCTGAGGAGTATATTTGGTTGGCAGTTTAGAATTTGATTTAAAATAGCCTAACAAGTCATTACTTCCAATGACCACCACAAACAGAGATTTTGCCACCAGTTTTTCAGCTTCCCCGCTGCCCAGTTGAGCTGCTAGATTTCCATACACTGTTGCATAGTATTCCACTTGCTTGTTCATCGAAAGACTCCCCCCCTGAAATTTTAACATTTTACATTTGGGTCGTCATAAAATTCCTATAACTTTCAACTTTTACATGTGGGTCATGATAAAACTCCCAAAATTTCAACTTTCAGATGCGGGTCATCGTAAAATTTCAAAAAATCTCAACTTTTAGATGTGGGTCATCATAAAATTCCTGGAATTTCAACTTTTACATGTGGGTTATCAGGCTCAATCAAAAAAATGAAATCAGCAGCTTTCAGTAAAAGTACTTACACTGTTTTCATCAAGAATTCCGGCTCCTCCCGAAGCAAAATTGACTCCTTTCACAATACTGCTATTGATGTTCACTTGACCTTGAATGGAAAGATATGCAGGTGGGCTCCCAGTAAAACCGAGCTTCTGTGCTGCATTCACATACCCGAGCTTTACAACAAAAAAAAACCCTAAAAATCAAAAGCATTGTAATCACAACACAAGGTTGTTAATTTTGAACTTGCCTAAGAAATCTGCAGAGTTTAGACCGTTGCTGAACCTGCCAGTTGCTTTCCCACCAGGATAATCCACGCCATTGTGCGGGAAATTTGCTTTTAGGAGGGATAGTTGTATGTGATTGTTGTTGCCCACATCTACCAGGGAGTCTCCAAAGATGAACAGGGCAGGCACAAGCTGTGCATTATGTGCATCCACAAACAGGGCTGCAATTATGAATGCTGTTCTCCACAATCTTGTCAACATCAATTCTTTTCTGTCTTCCATTTATTACTAAACACCATGAAAGTGGAGATAGATCCCCTGCATTAAGGCAACCAATATATATTTTTTAGTAGTCACAGTTGGACTGTTGCAAAGTGGTGTGCGCCTCCTTTTGAAGAAAGAAGTGACCACATTCACACTTTTGAGAATTGAGTAGAAGAGAGAAGTTTACATGATCACAACAGACAATGAATTGAAAGGCAAATCTTTCTTTTCTTGTCTAAATTGAAAATTTCTTAGCGTGTTGAAGTTGAGATCATTTTCATTTTTTTTTTTTTTGTCAAATCCAACCATGGCTGAATTCGGCCGGGACAACTGGCAGTTATCTTTACTCAGATAGTTGAGTTCTGTGTTTTTTCTGAAAAAAGATCAGTGTTGGTGGAGATGAAGATGAGAATAGTAGGGTCGGAGTAAGTCTAGTGTGTCCTACCAGAGTAGTTAGTGCGCACAAAAGTTTCAAGCCGTCCAATTTGTATCCAGCTGCCAGCACCACAAAACCTGAAAGGCAGAGATTTGACTTGTCTCATGAGTTAAAAGAAAACCAGGTCCTCCCCAAATTCGACCATACAGAGAGAGAAAGGAAGGTTCAAATATAAATTTAAAGAATTTTAACAACAATATTTATAACTATTACAGCGGCAAAACTTATAACAGCTGCAACATAATCATTCTATTTTAAATGTTAAAGACTTAGATTTAGTATGCTGGAAAGTTAGATCTAATTAAGGACTATGTCATTTCATGTTTGTTTGTTTTCATATTTTATAAAAAACTTAATTTAATTTCAAATGTTTTATGTAAAGAGGATAATAAAGATTCATAATTTGAAATAAAGGTTATTAACAATTCAAGCTTATTGGACTATTGAAATTTTAAGGGTTTGAAATGACATTATGGTTCTGTTTTTGCCATTTTTTTACACGTTTTCTAGGGTTTGAAATGCAATGTGTTGAATTTTTGAATCCGTCATGTTTTAAGGGCCTTTTAATCGGATGAATCCTAATTCTTTAGCACGGCTAAGGGTTTTTGAGGTTTGGTATGTGAAGGCTGGCAATAATCGTGTTGATCATGCTATAAATGATATGATTCAACACACGAGTAGCACATCTAAAGAGATTCAGCCATCTTGACCGGATATGTCTGTTGTAGGCATTCTCCTTGTCTCGGCTGAAACATTTGTATGCATTCTTCAAGGTCTTCAAAGACGAAGGTTTTTATTGTTTTCGAAGTTGTTGTAATTTATTACTGTAAATTAATGAATTTTTAGAAGATTTTTTTTATTCCATTCTCGAACTAAGCAATGATGATTTTGATGCAGAGGTTTTGAAGACGATGACAGAGTTTGTATTCGACACAAGCGTGCCATCGACTTGGGAGATTGTTGCTGAAACATTCGGGTATCTTACGATGGAAACAGAGACTAAAAATTTCTTCATCTACTTGTGTAGTAAAATTTATCTTGAGGGGGTGATGCATTTTCGTCTGCCAATATCATATGAGATAGATGCAGTGGACGACGATTAATATAATTTTTAAATGGAAGGTTTAAAAATTGCGGACCTAAAAAATTATTAATTGCAAGCGAACCTGATGGACATGGCAAAATTGGCATTTGAAAAGTGGAATTAGAGCCTCAAATTCTAATTCCACCTTTTCAAGTGGAAGATGAAATGCCCTTTTTGTGGGCAAAATTGGAATTTCAAAATTCCAATTCCTGCTTTTTTGGATGGACACAAACATGGAATTGAATTATCCGAAAATCTAATTCCAGAATTAGAGCTCATATTCCATGCACCAAACGGACCCTTAGGTGATGTACAAGTTGTAGCAACAAATGGAATTATTATAAATAAAGAACTTTGTCTCGGAATTCAATATTCTATCAAAGTTAAAATAGATATTAATGATGGAAATGGTGTGCTAGAAAAATCACTCTCTAAAGAATGGTAAGTTTAGGATTTATCGACTTCAATAGAATTTTACTACTAAATTTTGTGCACCTCTGTTTAAGAGAGCAATCAATAAAGTCATAGAAAAAGGAGATAGGCCACATTGGAATTAACGACTAGCACTCAAACAACCAAGCAATGATTGTGCTAGTTATGACAAAGATAAAAATAAATAAAATGGGGAATAATAAGAGATTTATCAATAATTAAAATAGAAGTGGAAATATAAGGGCAAACCTGATGCTTCATGTGAGGGAAACTTGTACTAGTGGGTCTATCAAAATTATATAAAGGGTCTCATTGAGAAGATGTTTTTTTCATGTGGGGGAAATCACAATATTAGAAATTGTCCTACAAAGAAAGGATAAATATATAAATTTATGAATAGACCTAAGCTAGCTCAACTATCCCTTCATGAAAAAACTTACATAGCAATTAAGAACCAACAAGCCAAATTGAAAGATGTTCCTATAGAAGCAAGATATATGTTATATGAACCCTCTATTACTATCCTAGAATATTAGTGGGATGTTTTTTTTCACTTGATATTGTTTCTAATTACCTAGACATGTTATTCACATAGAGTTATCATGGATAGTACAATACATGAGAACAAGTAAAGTAGCTAGCAAGTGCTTATTAGATGTGTTTTTCCCAATTTTGAGCTATTAAAATTGAGCCCCTTTTTGCAATCAGAGTCGCCGCTAAGACTCAAATCCATAGATCAACATTAGTTGAGTTCAGGTTTTGGCAAACTAGGTTGCTCACTGAATCATAGTTATGCGGGAAATCATTTAGCATGCCACATTTCCTAACCTTGCATTTAGGTGTTACTCTAGGTTCAGTCTCATGGTTTGGGTACATGGTTATACTTAGGAGTTGATTCGATAAGTAGCCAAGTCTTGTTTCGTTGTATCTAATGTTTTCCAACCAAGTTCGAGATTTGCATGTTTCAACTACATTTTCCAGAATTTCACAATGGCATATTAAAGTAGAGAAAAGGTCCTTCGAAACAAATGCTGACAATGGAAATGCATCTCAGGGATGACCGAAAAGTGATCATGAGCCCTTGCAAATAGTCAATAATATGAAAAATACTTTTCAGATTTGGCCCATAAAGGTACTTGCTATTTGGGATTTGCACTCTCCTAGTGCAATCTCTAAAAAGTCCCTGAGCATAGAAATTGAGGAAGAATGAGCCTTGTGAAATGACATATCAGCCTCAAAAAGCATGAGAAAGATGTTTGTAACATCAAAAAATCAATTGATGGGTTAAGTTGTTGAATTCGGAAAATGGTCTTTGCAGCTACCTAGCTTCAAGATTTGCAATATATGCATGCAATTCCCGAAGGTATTATTTTAATGATATTTTTTCATTTTCCTAAGGCATAAAATGCTTTTCATAAGTTGAGAGATAGGAGCGCGCAACCGAGGAAAAGGATGAACTGCATATGGGTGCCTAAGCTTGACGCTCGGGAATACGGGCAAATCAATGCATAGCTATAACGATAATTGTAGTGTTATAATGCAATCTTTGATGATCACACCAATGCTCGGCATAAATACAAAAAGTGGTTCAAGATTGCTTGCCAATGTGTTATAAGTGAAAAAGTACTTAGAAAGAGAAAATCAAAGCAGTTAAAGGTATTCCTAGGAGGAGTTTGGGAAATGAAAGTAATGGGTACCTGTAGTGCAGGATGTGCAGTGCTCATGTGCGAATTCTGAAAGCTGGCTAGATTTTCATCAAATGAGTGCATTAAAACTCAAATTGAGTTTATCTCTAACTGTTAAAGGTACAAAAGGTTGTAAGAAATCAAATAACTACCAGCTCTACCCATGGAAATGATCCAATGTTGATTTCGGGAAAGGATATTCCTGGTTGCATATTTTTAAAATCTCCAAGTTTAAGATTCGTTACAATTTAAAAATGCCAAACTAAAAAGGCTAACCTACCACACTTATTGGCACCAATGTTCAAGTAGATTTAAGTCAAAGGAAAGTCTGGAATTTAATGCTAGTTCATGGGAAATATTGAATTAAGGAGAAATGGTCATAAAAACTAGCACATTTGAACTGGAAATGAACAACTAAAGCTAACTTGACCTCCAATGGCTCTATGTATAGCTCATAAATCAACATATCGAGACAAGAGTTTGGTATAATGTCTATAAGAGTACAACAAAAATAGCTCTAAGGTATCATGGTTATGATCACTTGAATGCTCTAGAAAGTGAGTGGAAATAATTAGGTGATACAAAACTCAGTCATTTCGACTTGAGTGAGTTGCAAGCCAAATTACTCACAAATCGATTGCATCCAACCACACATAAGCTAAAGGAAAGTGGATTCATAGAGGTAGTCAGTTTCCCCATAGTAGTTCAAGCTCCAAAATTGATTAGAGAGTGTAGAGATCGTTTCGATTCAAATAGAAAATAAATAAAGACAGCAGATGGATAGGTGCTCCTGAATATTGATAGAGATACAATGGAAAATTGCTTATGTAATCCACAAAGAGATTCCTACAATGAGTATGATTTCTCTCTCTCTGCATCTTCATTCAATGAGAAGAAAGCTAGATGGTGAGGGGTGATGGCTTCATATTGGTTCCAGACAAGAAGGAGTGCACATACAAGGATTCCCAAAACCTTATACGATGCTAACTTGAAGCGTTAAATTGTGGACATCCTCATCTCGCTTCATAGAGAAAAGGGAAGTGAGGAGGCTCTGGCACTAGTTAAGCATGACTTATTTGTCATCTAGTCTGTGTGTGTAGAAAATAGCTATGTCGACTAGGCGCAGGTTGTGGCAGAGAGATTGAGCCTAGAGCTCTTATTTGCAAAAGGCACCAACATCTTCTAGATGTCCTCTTTCCTTATCTCCGCATTAGCTACAACTCAGATATGGTTAGGGCTTCCTAGAATCCAAGACTATGATAAGTCTACCTGGGTACATGAGTTCTACCCATGCTTACCTCTACATTAGAGTTAAGCTTATTTCATGGAAGTGAACGATTCATTCATGATGAGACTGTGTAGAGAGATTCAAGGATGTCCAAAAAGAAGATTTTCACCTGAAGATTCTAATGTGATTAAACAATATGAGGCCTACTACATCCAGATCCCAACCTTCTCTTATTTTAGAATAGGAGGTTTTGATGATGCACACCTAAAGTTGCCTCACTCTCCAGAAGATAAATTGGTGATGATAGAATTGTGCTGACAAATTCTAGAAGTGTAGTACCCCGCCCCTAGTTCGATTTTATAAATGTTATGACTATTTTACCTGATGATAGATTATATGTTAGGAAATCATTGATGCTTATAATTTTACTGACCCCATACTTACATGTGTATGGTTGATGTGTTTGTTTTATATTTATGTTTGACATGCCTGATATGGTTGAGGGACAGAGTTGTAGTTACTTGCTTGCAAGATCCACACAATCGGGCGATCCCCGCCATTGTCTGTTATATATTTATATATGTATGTACATGTAGGTTTTGTATGCAGGTTTACAGGTACCGAACATCGACTTCCCTGAATTGTCAGGATGAGCATGCCCTATCGCAATATCTCAAATGGTAAGAGAGGGGAGATAACATAGATCCAAAACCCTAACCTAAGCCCATTTGTCCTAGGATTGGACAAGTATCAGTTTGACTACCCTACCCGAATTTGTCTAGTTGACAGGAATTCATGGATCCCTTTTTGATGTTTGCTTGGTTTTATGTTGTTTGGCTTCAATTGACTTATTTCTTATGTGGGTGATTTTTTGTGATTTATTGATTAATGATAATAGTTGAAATTTAATATTAATCATATTCCTAAGTTTATTTGAGAAAATTTAATTAAAAGTTAAATAATTGAATATTTGGATTTAATTGATTATTTAATTGAAATTAGATTTAATTATACTTGTGTGCTTTATTAAATAATTAAATATTTAATTGCATGGTTATATGATGCTTTAAATATTTAATCTATTTAATATAATTTTTTATTATTAACATGTGCATTATTGAAAAGTGAATTGTTCTCAAAAGTTATCAACCTGTTTCAAAAAGTCAAAGTTGAGTTGTGCATGAAAAATGTTTTTAATTTATTTAATTAAGATTTATTTTCAATTTCTGATTTGGAGTTGATGTGGGAGTTAGCTGTTGAGTTATCTTTAGGGCTGCATGAAAGAGGGGATTGAATCTCTATTAGGATATTTTGCATTCATTTTAGCATTAGACAGGTTTGGAGGAGAATTTTGGAGAGCTTGTGCACTTGGGATTTTGGGGAGCATTTGGAATGTGTGATTTCTGGTTTGTGCATCTAGATCGTGTGTGTGCTTCCTACGTAGACTCAGATCTGCAGGTTGGATTCATTCTAGGAGCAATTTCAGTCTTCAGATCTTCAAAGCTTTTCAGTTTCAGTTTTAGCTTTGGATCTAAGGTAGGCTTTAAATTCTTGCATGTTAATTTCTATCTTGCAATTATCTGGTTTTCATTGTTTATGCAATCTTAATTTGTCTCAAAAGTTAGATCTGGTGTTTTTACTGTTTTGGGTATTTAGAAAATCTTAGTTTAATTATTTTTATATTTTTATTAAATTTTAGCACAACAGAGTTATGCTAGCAAAATTTTGTTAGAAGATTCTCTATTAAAATCCTAGAAAATGATAAATCAATTCTATATTATAGTTAAACTATAATGCTGAGAGAAAATTAATTTACCCATTAGAAAGAGAGAATCATTTGTTAACAAAAACCCAATTCTGGTTAAAAAATATGATTGCTGGGAAATGTACAGTCAATATTAAAAAATAAATTACACAGTCAAAAAGACTGATCAAAGACAAATTTGAGAAAGTCAAATTATGTGATGGAAAAAGTATGTTTTTAAAAAAATACATCTCCTTTTAATTATTCCCGGTTTTCTAAATTTATTAAAATATATATATAATATACTATGTGCATTGCTATATGAAAAAAAAGTTTGTTTTTGCTTTTTTTTTTAAAAATAATAGAAAAAAATTAATTAAAAAATATATTATTGAGGTGGGGGCCACCGCCCCCTTACCTCCCACCCACAACAGTGGTCTGCCACACGGCAGACTAGACTGTCGTGAGGCAACTAGGCTGCCACACGGGGACTGTTGTCGGCAGTAGCTTAGGTTGTCATGCAACAGGGGTGGGGAGCGGGTCATGGACCCCCCCACCTCCTCCCTTTTATATATGTTTTTTTTTAAATTGTTTTTTTTTTTATTATTAGTATTCAATTTAGTTTAATTAAATCTTAATTTATTAATTTTGTTTATTTAAATTTAAATTTATTAATTAGTTTAATTAAATCTTTGTTTATTAATTTGGTTAATATTTAATTTAGTTAAGATCTAACTTAATTAAATTAAAAGTTATTTAGCTATGTTAAGTTAGAATTTATTTAATGTTTAAATTGAATTTGTTTATTATTTGATTTAAATGGAAGTTAAGATTTAATATAGTATTCTTATACTAGTGACTTAAATTTATTCAAAATTTTGCTTCTAATTAATACTCTTGGATTATTGTAATTATTTAAAGAATTATGGGCTATCTATACTATGATCTATTAAGTTGATTTTAAATTACATAATTTGGGTGCATTCAATCAAAATAAAAATGGTCTTAACTAAACCTGTTTTTCATTTTAAGATGTAATTCATAGGTATCTTAACTTTGGTATATATCTTAACTAAATGAAATAGGTTGAATTATTTTCCTATTGGCAACATGAACTTAACAGGTGTTATGTTTTTACTAAAATTGGGCATTTTTGTTCTATGGAATCCTTAGGATGAATATAGGGAATATTCTTTCATTAAGGCTTTGTTGTAATGTTCATGTTAAGATTCTTTCAGTAGATTTATATACTTCTATGCTTGAATTCTATTATGCTCAAAATGGAATTTAAATACTTTTAGATCAATTTCAGTTCTTTATGATGTGAGTGTTGTATTCTTCGTTCCTTGAGTGTCTTCTTTTCTTAAAGAGTCATCGGGCACTAGAAGACCTAGGGGGGAAACAAAGGTTGGGGTATGTGTCAGTTGGACATGTTTTCAGTGTTATATTTGATGTGTGTGTTTATTCCGATTATCATCCCTGACTTGACCATTTGAGCTCATGTTGTATTATGTTCTGCTTCATATTCTATATAGGGGAATATGGTGTTGACTTTTTATGTCCTATCCATGGGATTAGGAGTATATTATTTTGTGAACACTTGGAGAGTGTTTTGCGATATTATGGTTATGTGAGAACCAGTGTGTTCCTGTTATTTTGTGGAACAATCATGAGGGACATTCTTATCATCTTATGATCTATGTGAGATCTGTGAGCTTAGGGTAGTTTACCTAGATATGTAGTAGGGGGTGGCTTGCAATAAGCGTCGGGGCCCACAAGTGGCTATCAGGATCACTTATTGTAAGTATTTATAATCAAGTGATAACTTAATATTATGTATTGAGAGATATTAAAATGAACCTAATAAGATATGCTTCCTCACCCCAGCGTTAGTGCTAGTACAGACTAAGATGGAGGATGAGATGATGCTTTCCACCTTTTAAGGTGTGTGTCTGGCATAGTTAATGGCTTCATCTATACGAGAGGTCATTGATACTGTGTATGGTCACTTGAGTGTCAGGATCTAGAGAGATTACCAGGACAAAACTCAAGGGTTAGACGTACATGATGACACCTTCCTATGCATAGTCTAGCTATTCTACATGTGTCGGATGCCTCTGGATTAGTGAGTCTTACCTATTGTTATCTTTTGTACACCTTGAGTTAGAGAGCTTTCAAGATCTTTTTCTAGCTTGTTTTGTTGATGTTTTGTTATTCGAGTGGGATCTATTGTTACCTCCTCAACACAGTGGGAGTGGACCATTTAGGTTCATGAGGTTGGGTGTCAGTGATTCTTTTACCATTTGAGATTTTGAGGTTCATGTACCAGTGTTGGATGATCCCTGTGGTAGTTGTTCCTTCTTGATCTTCTTTGTTGGAGTTGTATTCTTCTTCTTCTTCTTCTTCTTCTTTATGATCCTGTATCTTTGTATCAATTTTTCAGAGATATCATGTGTACTTCTTTTCAATTATTGTATTACATACCCTGCGACATGTGCAGTCAATGTAGATTTATAGTTACCTTATGGTAGCAATTGTATTTATGTTATCTTATTGGTGATCTTTCATTTACCTTTCATTTGTTTATATGAGTCTTGTAATTGTATCTAATCTAAATTAATTAATTAGTGTCAATGTAATCTTCGTCGAGGAACCCTTGAGAGTTGTAACTTGTGTTGGTTGTTTGTATTAATGTGAGTAATGGTAATTGCTTCCGCATTGATGTTTATCTTGTATGTTAACTTTTAAAAACAAATTTTTCTGCAAACTTAATCGCATGTTTAGGTTAAGCTCTCTTGGGTTCCTTAGCGGGACATTACACTTGGTATAAGAGCACTGAGTTCTACAATGGGAACTCTGAGAAGTTGTGTGCTCATTAGATGTTTAAACTATTAAAACTTGAAACCAAACATAGACATATAACTCTTTTATGTTTGAGAACCATTAAATTACAACTAAACATTTATGTTTTTCTTACTCTTAAATGTCTTCGAGATATCACTTTGTCTAGTGATTGTCATAGGTGATTTGACTGTCTATTGTGTTTGGGTACCCTCTCTAATGCATCTAAGGTGAAGTTCCTTTGGATGTCATGAAGCAATTACTCCCTTGAGTGTGGCTACCACTAGTCACCTTGTTATGTGAATGTTTTATGATTGATAAATTATTTTGGTTATTGATGAATTGTTCGTGTTTTGTATGGGCTAGCATTAAATTTTTAGATTTTCTTATGATTGGACTAGTCACCTAAATCTCTTTTCGCTATCTATTTTGTGACACTAGTCACACTTGACTTACTGTTGAATTATCGCGACACTTTTATGATTTAATGTTGAGTTTGAAATTCTCCCACTTGGGTTTGTCCTTTTTGAACCTTGTGGTGGCTATTCCAAATTTTTTGTATTGTTGGCATTGTTCTGTGATAAGTGTTGTTTCTATCATGTTCATCATAGACCCCTGATAGTATGTATAAGGGAGGACATTGCAGAGATGGTACTATGTTTGTTGTGTGAAAACATAACCATTATGTATCATATATGTTTTCATTAATGTTGCATTAACTAGATTTTCATGAACTTCTCAACTTATTATTTAATGAAGATACGAATATGTGTTTTATGCTATTGATTACTAGATGTTTTCTATAATGATGAATGAATAAGGTTTAGATCTATTTTGAAATGTTAATGAATGATTGATCAATGTGATTTTCAGTTATTCCTAACCAGTGTTATATTGCTCATAATGACTGTATATCATGTTCTTATTTTATGGCTTGTTTTCAGATGTTGCATTTCATTTTTAGTAAATGCTTCGTGCTTGAGGGATATATATCCTTATCTGTTTGTAGGCTTCTAGGAGTAAGCCTAATCCTAGGGGGGGTGGATGTAGTACCCCACCCCTAGTCTGATTTTATAAATGTTATGACTATTTTAGGATGATAGATTATATTTTAGGAAATCATTGATGCTTATGATTTTGATGCAATTAGTTTCTGGATTCGATTGTGTAAGTTTTTTTTAGCTTATGATTTTACTGACCCCATACTTACATGTGTATGGTTGATGTGTTTGTTTTATATTTCTGTCCGACATGCTTGATGTGGTTGAGGGACGAAGTCGTAGTTACTTGCTTGCGAGATCCACACGATAGGCTGATCCCCGCCATTTTCTGTTATATATTTATATATGTATGTACATGCAAGTTTTGTATGCATGTTTATAGGTACTAAGCATCAACTTCCCTGAATTGTCAAGATGAGCGTGCCCTATCGCAATATCTCAAATGGTAAGAGAGGGGACATAACATAGATCCAAAACCTTAACCTAAGCCTATTTGTCCTAGGATTGGACAAGTATAAGTTTGACTACCGTACCCGGATTTGTCTAGTTGATAGGAATTTGTGGATCCCTTTCGGATGTTTGCTTGGTTTTATGTTGTTTGGCTTCAGTTGACTTATTTCTTATGTGGGTGATTTTTCGTGATTTATCAATTAATGATTATAGTTGAAATTTAATATTAACCATATTCCTAAGTTTATTTGAGAAAATTTAACTAAAAGTTAAATAATTAAATATTTGGATTTAATTGATAATTTAGTTGAAATTAGATTTAATTATGCTTGTGTGCTTTATTAAATAATTAAATATTTAATTGCATGGTTATAGGATGTTTTAAATATTTAATCTATTTAATATGAATTTTTATTATTAACATGTGCATTATTGAAAAGTGAATTGTTCTCAAAAGTTATCAACCTATTTCAAAAAGTCAAAGTTGAGTTGTGCATGAAAAATATTTTTAATTTATTTAATTGAGATTTATTTTCAATTTCTGATTTGGAGTTGATGTGGGAGTTAGCTATTGAGTTATCTTTAGGGTTGCATGAAAAAGGGGATTGAATCTCTACTAAGAGATTTTGTATTCATTTTAGCATTAGACAGGTTTGGAGGAGAATTTTGGAGAGCTTGTGCACTTGGGATTTTGGGAAGAATTTAGAATGTGTGATTTCTAGTTTGTGCATCTAGATCGTGTGTGTGCTTCCTATGTAAACTCAAATCTGCAGGTTGGATTCATTCTAGGAGCAATTCTGGTCTTCAGATCTTCAAAGATTTTTAGTTTCAATTTTAGCTTTGGATCTAAGGTAGGTTTTAAATTCTTTCATGTTAATTTCTATCTTGCAATTATCTGGTTTTCATTGTTTATGCAATCTTAATTTGTCTCAAAAGTTAGATCTACTATTTTTACTATTTTGGGTATTTAGAAAATCCTAGTTTAATTGTTTTTATGTTTTTATTAAATTTTAGCACAACGGAGTTATGCTGGCAAAATTTTGTTAGAAGATTCTCTATTAAACTCCTAGAAAATGATAAATCAATTATATATTATAGCTAAACTATAATGCTGAGAGAAAATTAATTTACCCATTAGAAAGAGAAAATCATTTGTTAGCAAAAACCCAATTCTGGTTAAAAAATATGCTTGTTGGGAAATGTACAGTCAATATTAAAAAAATAAATTACACAGTCAAAAAGACTAGTCAAAGACAAATTTGGGAAAGACAAATTATGTGATGGAAAAAGTATGTTAAAAAAAATACATCTCCTTTTAATTATTCTCAGTTTTTAGAATTTATTAAAAAAAATTTATATAATATATTATGTGCATTGCTATATGAAAAAAAAAGTTTGTTTTCGCTTTTAAAAAAAAAAATTATAGAAAAAAAAGTAATTAAAAAATATATTATTGAGGCGGGGGCCACCGCCCCCTTACCTCCCACCTGCAGCAGTGGTTTGTCGCATGGCAAACTAGACTGTCGTAAGGCAGCTAGGCTACCGCACGGGGCCTGCTGCCAGCAACAACTTAGGCTGTCGTGCAGCAGAGGTGGGGAGCGGGTTGTGGGTCCCCTCATCTCCTCCCTTTTATATATGCTTTTTGTTTAATTGTATTTTTTTTTATTATTAGTATTAAATTTAGTTTAATTAAATCTTAATTTATTAATTTTGTTTATTTAAATTTTAATTTATTAATTAGTTTAAGTAAATCTTTGTTTATTAATTTGGTTAATATTTCATTTAGTTAAGATCTAGCTTAATTAAATTAAAAGTTATTTAGCTATGTTAAGTTAGAATTTATTTAATATTTAAATTGAATTTGTTTATTATTTGATTTAAATGGAAGTTAAGATTTAATATAGTATTCTTATACTAGTGACTTAAATTTATTCAAAATTTTGCTTCTAATCAATACTCTTGGATTATTGTAATTCTCTAAATAATTATGGGCTATCTATACTATGATCTATTAGGTTGATTTTAAATTATATAATTTGGGTGCATTCAATCAAAATGAAAATGGTCTTAACTCAACCTGTTTCTCATTTTACGATGTAATTCATATGTATCTTAACTTTGGTATATATCTTAACTAAATGAAATAGGTTGAATTATTTTCCTATTGGCAACATGAACTTAATAGGTGTTATGTTAGTACTGAAATTGGGTGTTTTTGTTCTATGGAATCCTTAGGATGAATATAGGGAATATTCTTTCATTAAGGCTTTGTTGTAATGTTCATGTTAAGATTCTTTCAGTAGATTTATATACTTTTATGCTTGAATTCTATTATGCTCAAAATAGAATTTAAATACTTTTAGATTAATTTCAGTTCTTTATGATGTGAGTGTTGTATTCTTCGTTCCTAGAGTGTCTTCTTTGCTTAATGTGTTATCGGGCACTAGAAGACTTAGGGGAAAAATAGAGGTCGAGGTATGTGTCAGTTGGACATGTTTTCAGTGTTATATTTGATGTGTGTGTTTATTCTGATTATCATCCCAGACTTGACCAATTGGGCTCATGTTGTATTGTGTTCTTCTTCATATTCTATATAGGGGAATATGGTGTTGACTTTTTATGTCCCATCCATGGGATCAGGAGTATATTCTTTTGTGAACACTTGGAGAGTGTTTTGTGATATTATGGTTATGTGAGAACCAGTGTGTTCCTGTTATTTTGTGGAACAGTCCCGAGGGACATTCTTATCATCTTGTGATCTATGTGAGATCTATGAACCTAGGGTAGTTTACCTAGATATGTAGTAGTGGGTGGCTTACAATAAATGTCGGGGCCCACAATTGGCTTTCAGGATCAGTTATTTTAAGTATTTATAATCAAGTGATAACTTAATATAACATTGAAAGATATTAAAATGAACCTAATAAGATATGCTTCCTCAACTAGGCATTAGTGCTAGTACAGACTAAGATGGAGGATGAGATGATGCTTGCCACCTTTTAAGGTGTGTGTCTGGCATAGTTAATGGCTTCATCTGTATGAGAGGTCATTGATACTGTGTATGGTCACTTGGGTGTCGGGATCCAGAGAGATTACAAAGACAAAACTCAAGGGTTAGACGTACATGATGATACCTTCCTATGCATAGTCTAGTTATTCTACATGTGTCAGATGCCTCTGGATTAGTGAGTCTTACCTATTGTTATCTTTTGTACACCTTGAGTTAGAGAGCTTTTAGGATCTTTTCCTAGCTTGTTCTATTGATGTTTTATTATTTGAGTGGGATCTGTTGTTACCTCCTCAGCATGGTGGGAGTGGACCATTTAGGTTCACGAGGTCAGATGGTAGTGATTATTTTACCATTTGAGATTTGTTAGCTTGTGGTGACTGATCAAGAAAGTTTTTTTTTTGAGGCCGACATATCTTTGGCTATTTTTGGGCCGACATGTTGTAACTCCTTCTAACCCTAAAGTGGAAAAATATTGTATAATATGGCTTAGGGTAAGGGATTTCAATATACATGATTTTAGTACTTGCGGTGGAATTGAGTTGTAAGGGATTACAGATTGTAATCAGGTTGTAATCACTGGATAATAATAATATTGGACTCATTGTTGGTGGACTTAGCCCAAAGATTGGGTGAACCATGTTAAATCTTTGTGTCTTATGTTCTCTTCTGTGTGGTTTATGTTTTTCTGATAATTGGTTATTTGCATATAATTGTTATTTATGTCTTGTTAATCCTAACAAGTGGTATCAGAGCGAGGTTATTTTTTCAGTTATCCTCTGCAGGAAGATCTCACGGTTGAGTGGGAGCAATGGAAGATGAGGGTAGGCTGAAGGTTGACAAGTTTAATGGGTAGAACTTTCAGTTATGGAAAATACAAATGGAGGACTATCTCTATCAGAAGGATCTATGGCGGTCGTTGGAAGGAAAAGCCAAGAAACTGGCAAGCATTTCTGATGAGGACTGGGATATTCTTGATAGAAAGGCCCTTGGTAGTATTCAGTTATGCCTGGCATAATCGGTGGCATTCAATATTACACAAGCAACGATGACTGAATATTTGATGAAAACCCTAGCGAAGTTGTATGAAAAGCCCTCCGCTTCAAATAAGGTATTTCTCATGAAGCATTTGTTTAATATGAAAATGGTGGAAGGTGGGTCAGTTGCTGATCATTTAAATGAGTTTAATATAGTTACCAATCAATTAACTTCAGTCAATGTTATTTTTGATGAAGAAGTCAGGGCTCTCTTGATTTTGTGTTCTTTGCCTAAAAGTTGGAATGGCTTGGTAATGGTTGTTAGTAACTATGTTTCTGGTTCTAATGCCCTAAAATTTTATGATGTTATTGGTGTTATTTTGAGTGAGAAAATTCATAGGAAAAGCTCAGGTGGATCCACATCAAGTAGTGTTTTAAATGCACAAAGCAAAGGTAGAACCAATGAGAGAGGAAACAACTCTAGAAATCATGGGAAATCAAGAGGAAAATCAAAGGGAAAGAGGTTCAAATCCAAAGGGCCAAATGATTGTTGGTACTGTGGAAAATCAGGTCATAAGAAGAAAGATTGTTGGTCTCAGAAGAATAAAGGAGACAAACAAGAAGGTAACATGGAGGCAAATGTGGTAAGTAATAAACCCAAATAGGATGCCTTGCTTCTTTCTTTAGAAAGTATTGATGATTCATGGGTTTTAGATTCTGGGGCTTCATTTCATGCTACACCCCATAGAGGTTACTTTCTTGATTATGTCCAAGGGGATTTTGGGCTAGTTTTTTTGGGAGATAATGAACCCTGTCAGATTGTTGGAAAGGGAAAAATTAAAATTAAGTTACAGAATGGGAATCATTGGTTACTACAAGAGGTAAGACATGTTCCAAGGTTGAGTAGGAATCTAATTTCAGCAGGGCAACTGGGTGATGAGGGTTGCACAGTTACTTTTAATGATAGAAATTGGAAGGTTTCAAAAGGTTCCTTAGTTGTAGAAAAAGGTGTGAATTTAGGCACCTTATATCTTTGTACAGGATATATTGTTCCTTCTACTTTAATTATTTCAGAAGATAATGAATGTTCAGGAATAGTGGCTGCAGTTGAGTAGGAAGAACATCAAACCATTGTTGTAGATTCTGACACAACACTCTGGCACAACAGACTCGGGCACATGAGTGAAAAAGGTATGAAATTACTTCATTCAAAGAAATTTTTATCTGGTCTGAAATGTGTCAATATGGATTTCTGTGAAAGTTGTGTTTATGGAAAATAAAAGAGAGTTAGTTTTGTAAAGAGTGGAAAGGAAAAGAAAAATGAGAGATTAGAGCTTGTGCATACAAATGTATGGGGACAAGCTCATGTATCTTCCCTTGGTGGCTCTCTGTATTATGTTACATTTATAGATGATGCAACAAGAAAAGTATGGATTTATTTCCTTAGACAAAAATCTAATGTATTTCAAACTTTTAAGAAATGGAAATGCTTGGTTGAGAATGAGACTGGTAAAAGGTTAAAATGTCTCAGATCTGATAATGGTGGTGAGTATTGCAGTACAAAATTTAAAGATTATTGTTCCTCTAATGGTATTCGTAGACAGAAAACTGTACCAAGGACTCCACAAGAAAATAGAGTGGTTGAATGCATGAACATAACAATAATGGAACGTGCAAGGAGTATGAGGTTGCATGCTAGGCTTCCCTTAAACATGTGAGTAGAGGCTGTAAACACTATTGTTTATTTAATTAATAGAGGCCCCTCTACTCCTTTGGACTGTGGTATTCTAGAGGAAGCATGGAGTGGTAAGAAGGTGAGTTATTCTTTTCTCAAAACCTTCAGTTGTGAAGCTTTTGCACATATAGATTCTAAAAATAAAACCAAGTTGGATGCTAAGTCAAAGAAATGTGTATTTGTTGGATATGACATTGATGAATTTGGTTATAGGCTTTGGGATTTTGAAAATCATAAATTTGTAAGAAGCGGGGATGTCATATGCAATGAGAAAGTATTGTACAAAGATCTATTGCAACAACATGAGAAGAAAGAAATGATTATGTAGTACTAGATGATACTCCAAAAGATGATGTTCTAGTAGACCCTTATGCTCCGCAACAACAGTAACAAAAAATACCACACACCCCAATGAATGTTAGAATGTCAACAAGGCTAAGTAGACCTCTAGAAAGATTCTCTCCATCTTTGTATTTGATTTTGTTAATAGATGTTGGTGAACCTGAATGTTATAATGAAGCTATGCAGGTGGATACAAAGCTTCAATGGGAGTCTACAATGACAGAGGAAATGGACTCCTTGCTAAAAAATCACACTTGGGATTTATGCAAGTTACCTACAGGTAAAAGGGCTTTACAGAATAAATGGGTTTACAGGCTAAAAGAAGAGGATGGAGGTAAGAAAAGATTTAAAGCTAGGTTAGTTGTAAAAGGATTTGCATAGAAAAAGGGCATTGACTTTGATGAGATATTTTCTCCAGTTGTTAAAATGACTTCTATTCATACTGTTTTAAGTATTGTGGCTGCTAAAGATTTGCATTTAGAGCAGCTTGATGTTAAAACAACTTTTCTTCATGGTGACTTGGATGAAGAAATATATATGGTATAGCCACAAGGATTTGAGTTCAAGGGTAAGGATAATTTGGTGTGTAGATTGCAGAAAATTTTATATGGCTTGAAGCAAGCCCCTCAGAAATGGTATATTAAATTTGACACTTTTATGAATGAGCATGGATACACCCAATGTCATTCTGACCATTGTGTTTATTTTAAGAGGCTGGATGATGATAGCTACATTATTTTATGCTTATATGTTGATGATATGCTTGTAGTTGGGTCTAACATGAATCACATTAAGGGATTGAAACAATAGTTAGCACATCCATTTTCTATGAAGGATTTGGGGGCAGCAAAACAAATCCTTGGTATGAAAATTTTTAGAGATAGGAAAAATAGGAAGTTGTCTTTATCTCAGGCTGATTATATCGAGAAGGTGTTGCAATGTTTCTCTATGGAGAATGCCAAAGCTGTCAGCACACCTTTGCCTATTCATTTGAAATTGACTAAGGAGATGTGTCCTAAGACATCAGAAGAAGAGGCTAAAATGTCTAAGGTATCTTATGCTTCAGCTGTAGGGAGCTTAATATATGCTATGGTATGTACTAGGCCAGATATTGCACACATAGTGGGAGTCGTTAGTCGATATATGAGTCACCCTGGTATTAAGCATTGGAATGTAGTCAAATGGATTCTAAGATATTTGAGAGGTACATCCAGTAAGTGTTTACACTTTGGGGGATCTACTACTACTGTACAAGGCTATGTTGACTCGGATTTGGTAGGAGATATATATAGCAGGCGGAGTACTATAGGCTATGTATTTACTATTGGTGGGACAATAGTGAGTTGGATTTCTCGACTACAAAAGGTGGTCGCTTTATCTGCTACCAAGGCAAATTATGTTGTTGCTACAGAGGCAGCCAAGGAGATGATATGGCTTCAATTCTTCATGGAAGAATTGGGACATCCATAGATGGATAATTTTCTGCATACAGATAGCCAAAGTGTCAGTCATCTTGTGAAGAATTCTTCTTTGCACTCAAAGACAAAACACATACAGTTGTGGTACCATTTCATTTGGTCAATTTTGGATGATGGGCAGTTAAAGATGGAAAAGATACATATAGATGATAATCTAGCAGATATGTTTACAAAGGTAGTAACAAGGGAGAAGTTGAACTCATGTTCAACTTCAGTTGGTCTTCTAGACTGAATAAAATAAAGGAACAACTGCGTCCAGGGTGGTTCGATCCAGTGGGAGTCTCATATGGTAGTAGTATTGCTACAGGATCAGTCTCCAAGTGGGAGGTTTCTTAGTGTGGATCCTGACTAGTCACCAAGTGGGATATTGTTAGCTTGTGGTGACTGATCAGGAAAGTATTATTTTTTTGAGGTTGACATATTTTTGGCTATTTTTGGGCTGACATGTTGTAACTCCTTCTAACCCTAAAGTGGAAAAATATTATATAATATGGCTTAGGGTTAGGGATTTCAATATACATGGTTTTAGTACTTGAGGCAAAATTGAGGTGTAAGGGATTACAGATTGTAATCAGGTTGTAATCACTGGATAATAATAATATTGGACTCACTGTTGGTGGATGTAGCCCAAGGATTGGGTGAACCACGTTAAATCTTTGTGTCTTCTATTCTCTTCTGTGTGGTTTATGTTTTTCTGATAATTGGTTATATTTGCATGTAATTTTTATTTATGTCTCTTTAATCCTAACAAGATTTTAACGTTCGTGTACCAGTGCTGGATGATCCCTGTGGCAGTTGTTCCTTCTTGATCTTCTTTGTTGGAGTTTTATTCTTCCTCTTCTTCCTCTTCTTTGTGATCCTCTATCTTTGTATCAGTTTTCAGAGATATCATGTGTACTTCTTTTTAGTTATTGTATTACATACCCTGTGACGTGCAGTGGATGTAGATTTATGGTTACCTTATGGTAGTAGTTGTATTTATGTTATCTTATTGATGATGTTGCATTTACCTTTCATTTGTTTATATGAGTCTTGTAATTGTATCTAATCTAAATTAATTAATTAATTAATGTTAACGTAATCTTCGTCGAGGAACCCTTGAGAGTTTTAACCTATGTTAGTTGTTTGTATTAATGTGAGTAAATGGTAATTGCTTCCGCATTGATGTTTATCTTGTATGTTAACTTTTTAAAAAAAAATTATTCTGCAAACTTAGTTGCATGTTTAGGTTAAGTTCTCATGGGTTCCCTGATTGGGCATTACAAGAAGTAAACATACTTTTTAGCAGTATGCACAAGGTCGATATATCTTTCCCCATCAAGATTGCGCCATACTCGTGCTTCTAGTTCATTTGCTAGGAATCTGGTTAAAGAAACCCTAGCGAAATACCCATTCCAAATATATGATGTTATCAGGCTACATTATGATTATGCCAACTATGTAAAGGACCACCTAAAGCTTGGACTAGCATATAGGCACATACCAGATGTCGAAGACTTCTAGAAAAATTTCAAGGATGACTTGGAGGTTAGGGACCGTTACTAGTCATGCCTAATAGTTGAGAAAATAAAGGCATACAACATCCAGATTGATGTTGAAGGAGTTCAAGAGGATAGGAGTTTTATGAGACCTCAAAAATATGATGATTAGATAAAGAGTAACCCTTCAATTCAAAGCCATATTTAGGCCTAGAAATAGCAGGCTTGGATGGGTTGATGGGAGGTATCCTCCAAAGGACTCATGATTGGGTTGAATGGAATAATTCTAGCAAAAAGAAGACTAACACACCTCGCAGAGGGGGAACTCAAGACCAAAAAAAAGCTAGTACCACTGCTACTTCTTCTGCTTCCAAGACACCCAATGAACCTCCAGGATCTACTCAAGCTTTGAGAGGAGGTGGCCAACCACTTGAGAAGCAAGTTGAAGTCACTCCAACCTATGGAGGAGGATCTTTTTCAAATCTACCTTTAGATTCTGAAATGAAAGATGTCGAGGTTGAGAAGGAGAAGAAGGGAGAAGTAGAATCAGAAGCTCAACATTAGCAAACCAATGTAGAGATGGAGACTCAGAGCCACCCAATAGACAAAGGAAAAATAGGGAAACAAACCAAGGCCACTGACACTGAGGGGAGTAGAGGTAATAAATTTGTATTGCTTTCTTCTGAAGATACTGATCTTTCTCAATTACCTTTTTATAGCAGGAAAACCAGAACTCCTTTAGTGAGGAAGTTGTTTATTGTTGATGTCGTAAAGTTGGCATCTCCCATTTTTTCTTCCCCTTCCTGGATACAAAATACCATTGAGAGGAAGATAAAATGGGTGGATGACCTTAAGGTGATAGGTGTGGTGACAATTGAAAAATTAGCTACCAACTACAAAGAGTTGGACAAGATCTAGAGTGATATCTTCATCAATCTAAAAATTATTGAGGAGGAAGAGAGGACCTATAAGAAGATTTCCAAGTTGATCAGGGAAATTTCTAAGCTTAAACTGAGCACACCTGTATCATAGTAGATCCTGAAGGTCAAAGATGAGTTGGTTTAGAAGTGGATATTCTCGATCGATTACAAGAAAGAAGTCACTACCAATGCACTTAAAGGCTTGAAACAAGTTGTCAGACAACTGAAGGAAGAGAAGAAGCAAATTAAGCAATACATGACAACTCTGCATTGTGGCTCACACGAAGGCAAAGGAAAAGAATTGGTCAACACAAAAATGATGAAGCACACTTATCAAAGTTATAATGATACATTGGTTGTGTTAAAATATAGAAGCTATATGATTATAACTCAGATAGCTTCTATATGATTATAACTGATGTATGCAGTCAACAATATATGATATTGATCAGATTTGATATGTTGTTGACTGCATACAATATATACAATGGATCAGATTTCTTACGTACTATAGTCTATTGTTACATCAACCACTATCAATATACTATGTAATGATTATATTTGGAGTTACGATAACTATCGTGTGATAGTTATCATAACACATATTAATATGTGTTACAATAACTATCACATAATAGTTATTCGTAACACCAAAATGATGTGTTATGTTAAACAGTGCTGACAGTATACTAAATGGTGTCAAGCATTATGTAAACAACACTTATGAAACAACATGTCTATGAAAAGACATGACCGTGCATGGTTTAAGCCACGTACAGTCATTTCTCTACATAGACATGACTATTATATTCTATACATATATGCATTCGTATATGTTGTGGAAAAATATCAATAACAGTGTATATATTACTACCACAACATATACTAAGTGCAGATATATATATTTATATATAGATCAGAAATACTTATAAGATATTAATTATGAATAATAGAAATAACTATATTGAATTCTCTCTATTAAAGATCACTATTCCTAACATGGTATCAAAGCCTCACTAGAGAAGAATCAATATAAAAAAATTCTGAATTCTATTAGATCCATTATAAATAAGAAGAAAATTATAATGGCCAACAACATTAAATTAGAAGACAGACTTGAAGGTGCTTCAATTTTTTTCTCATGGAAAATACGAATCCTAACATTGCTCCAAGAACTCGAATTAGATTCCTATGTTGAGGAAGATAAAAAGATGCCTGAAGATGAACCAAATAAATCAACTTGGAAAAGGCATAACAACAAAGAAAAGAAGATAATAATTGATGTTGTTAAAGATCATATCCTTCCCTCCATAGCAAGGCTTAAAACTGCCTATGAAGTATTCAAAACTATTCAAGAAATATTTGATATTAATAATACAAGTAGATTACTTACTCTCAAACAAAAACTTTTGAATTTAAAAATGAACAAAGGGGAAACCATCACATCTTACTTTCTTAGAATTTCTAAATTAAGAGATCAACTATCCACCATTGGAAATAATATTGATGACATGGAGTTAACATTAATAGCCCTTAGAGGATTACCTATTACATGGGAATCTTTTATTCAATGTATAACTGGACGTTCTTCTCTACCTAAGTTTGATCAACTTAAGAATGACTGCACTCAAGAGGAATCTCATTTAATATCAAGATGAATCGGGCCTAACAAAGGAGAAGAGATTCAAGCTCTAAATACTCATTCAAACTTCAAAGGAAACAAATGGAAGTTTAAACATAAGATTTAAACCATAACAAAAATTACAAAAACTAAGACTTCTCCAAAGTAAAGTGTTATAAATGTGATAAGCTTGGACATACACATAGGTTCTGTCCAGAGAGGAAGAAAATTCAAGCAACGTTAGCCGAAGTCAAAGGGGCATAAATATCTCTATTCTTCTTGGCCTTATCGAGTGAAGTAAATTCAAGCAAAAACACTTGGATAATCGATAGCGGAGAATCAAGGCACATAACTAGATTCAAAGATCAATTTGAAACCCTAGAGGAAGATTCTTATTAAGAAGTTACAATTGGAGACAACTCCACTTATCCAACAAAAGGAATTGGGACCTGCTCAATCAAATTGAAAAATGGGGTATCTCTAGTGTTGAAAGATGTTCTCTTTGTACCAGGCATAAAAAGGAACTTGGTCTCTATTGCAAGCTTAGTCAATCAAGGCTATCGAGTCACATTTCAAGAAGATAAAGTGTTAATATGGACTAAGAACACTAATATCAAAAATGCCATTTCTATAGGTTATAGAGATGGAAGCCTATACAAATTAGGCATTAATCACAAATTATCTCTATGTCATGAAGTATCAAACTCTAATGAACTCTGGCACAAAAGACTAGGACATCTTGGATTTAGCACCCTTCCTTCCATAAAGAAAATCACCACAGGCATACCTAATCTAACATCAAATCATATTAGTACTTGTAAAGGATGTTCCCTAGGGAAAAATATCAAAAAATCCTTTCCTTCTAGTGAACATAAAACCAAGGTTGTATTAGAACTCATTCATACAGATCTATGTGGACCCATGTCAACTCTCTCACTAGGAGGGTTTTCATACTATGTGATCTTCATTGATGATTACTCTAGGAAAACCTGGATCTACTTTCTTAAACTGAAAGAATCAAATGAAGTATTACTAAAATTCAAAGAATTTAAGGCATTAGCACTTGGAAAACCAAACTGGGAAGAAAATAAAAACACTAAGATCTGACAATGGAGGTGAATATATCTCTAAAAACTTTAAATAATTTTGCACATCTGTTGGGATTAAGAGGGAGTATACAGTACCATATAATCCTCAACAGAATGGAGTAGCAGAAAGGAAAAATACAACCATTATTGAAGCTTCCAAGGCCATGATGCATGATCAAAATCTTCATACCTCATTTTGGGCTGAAGCATCTAATATTGTGCTATACATTCAAAACAGGTGTCCTCACTCTATCCTAGAAAACATTACACCTAAAGAAGCTTTTACAAGGAAGAAACTAGATCTAAGCCATCTAAGAATCTTTGAATGCCCCATGTATGTGCACATTCCTAAAGAGAAAAGAACCAAACTAGAACCATCTAGAAAGAAAGGAATATTTTTTGGTTACAGTGAAACTACTAAAGGATATAGGGTATACATGCCAGGATAAAAATCTATTGACATTAGAAGAGATATCAAATTTGAAGAAGATATTGCTCTAAAAGTCTTTACACTCACATAAGAAGGATCAAATGAGAACCAGAGGGAGAATATTATAGAAAATGATGAAATTGATAATCAAAGGGAGAATACCTCTCTAGATGATGAGAACATAATTAAAAAAAATGAACTTCCTTCATCTAATCTTGAAGATGTTGAAATTCATAACAATAAGAAAAGACCATTATGGGGAAGAAAAATTATTGAAGAAAATAATGTTGAACCAGATGAAATATTTAAAGAAAGTAAAAGAACAAGAAATCATAAGTGTTATCTTGCACTTATGGTAGAACTTACAAAATCCGAACCATCTAATGTTAAAGAAGCCTTAACATGTCAAGCCTGGAAAGATGTGATGATCGAGGAATATCAATGTATTGTAAAAAATGATGTTTGGGAAGTAGTACCTAGACCTAAAGGGAAAATAGTCATCTCTTCAAGATGGTTTTTCAAAATCAAATATGCTTCAGATGCTAGTATTGAAAAACATAAGGCCAGATTTATCGACCAAGGTTTTTCTCAAAAGGTTGGAATTGACTACGAAGAAACCTTTGCTCTAGTCACCTGATATACTTCTATAAGAACTATTATAGCCATTGCCATAGCCAAAGGGTGGAAGATAATTCAAATGGATGTAAAGACAACATTTCTTAATAGTGTTATTGAAGAAGAGGTATATATAGAACAACCTGAAGGCTTCACCACTCTTGACAGTATTAGTTACATCTGCAAAATTGAAGAAATCTCTCTATGGTCTTAAAAAAGCTCTTAGGGCATGGTATGAACACATAGACAGTTATCTCTCCAAGCTAGGGCACTCCAAAAATGAAGCTGATCCTAACATATACTTCAAAACATTCAAAGGTGAAATGGTAATTATAGTTCTTTATGTGGATGATTTATTAATAACAGGAGAAGATCGTCTTATTACTAAATGCAAAAAAGATCTCACAAAAAAATTTGACATGAATGATCTAGGGTTGTTACACTACTTCTTAGGATTAGAAGTATTACAAAAGGAAAACCATATTTTCCTAAATCAAGGAAAATGTACCATGGACACATTAACCAATTTTGGCATGATGGACTGTAAACCATTAACCACACCAATGGAAACTAATCTTCATAAACTCAAAGATGAAGCCGCAGAATCAGAACCTACATATCCTTCACATTATAGACAGCTCATTGGATCTCTTTTGTACTTGGTAGACACTCATCCTGATATCTACTATGCTACAATGTTTTAACTCATTTCATGTGTGAACCAAAGAAGATTCATGTAACAACTGCTAAACATGTTCTAAGATATCTACGTGGTACAATTGGAATGGGCCTAAAATATGAGAACCTTGAGATACAACTTCAAGGATTCTCTGATTCTGACTGGGCTAGAAATTCAATCGATCGTAAAAGTGCTATAGGATGTTTCTTTAGTCCTGGATCTACTTTGATTTCATGGTTCAGTAGGAAACAATCAATAGTTGCTCAAAGCTCGACTGAAGCTGAATATATGGCTACTTTGATGGGAGCTTGAGAAGAAGTATGGTTGAGAAAGTTACTATTTGGATTATTTGGCAAGCCTCTAAAGCCTACTATAATTCATTGTGAAAATTAAAGCTGCATTAAACTTTCAATGAATCCAGTTTTCCACAATCGTTTTAAACACATAGAAACTCCTTACCACTACATAAGAGACATGGTAGACAGAAACATCATCAATTGGTCTACATTAGTACTGAAGAACAAAATGCCGACATCTTTACCAAGCCTCTTGCAAAGTTAAAAATTGAGTACTTCAAAAGGAAACTTGGTATGGTTAAGTTGTGAGTAAACTTCTGAGATTAATTCTCTCTATTATGTAAATTGATATATTAATAAATAAAATAAAATAAATATTGCAATATTGTGTGTTTTGGAAAGGTGATGATCTTTCTTGTGTGAGGTCACCATTGTAAGTTGGCAACCTACAATAGTGTGACCTAATTAATTTATCATTTAAATATAGTTATGAATGTAGTCAGGGATTATTATAACATGTGCTTCAAGTTTTGATCCGAATTGCAATGGATATCTTGACACTATTACGTATCACTAAATCCAATTACAAATTGAGTCGGGGGTTGTGATAATCTTCTTCCATCAGGTTAAGTATATTAAGATTATATTCCAGATCTTTCTGGTTACCCTATGAAATGAAACAAAATGAAGAGAAGAGTAAAGGTATTCCAAGATGTAAGATATGAAAATATGTGTGAAGGTAAGATAATAAAGAGGGAAATGATATAATGAAAAATGTTGTGGATATGAAAAACTTTAATCAAACATGAATACATATCTTGAAAAGGAGCAGATTCTAAAATCAATGTTTTATGGTGTCTGTGTATAGTTTCGAGAAATTCTACAACCAAAATTGGCCTAAAAATATAGAAACAGAGAAAACCCAGAAAACTCCTGTCTTTCTGAAGAAGGTCGACCTTGACCCAAAAAAGGGGTAAGATCTTACCCCAAAAATTCGACCTTGACCTGCACTATTCCAATGGAAATTCTATTTGCAGATCCTAGAAGTTCGTCGAAAAGGGTACCCAGATCTGAACTACAATTCATTGTCTTGCACCTGTACCTGCAAGAAAAAGGGTTTTGTTGTTTGGATGAGGGGTTTGCCTTGGTAAAACCCTGGTTTGGAAGCAACCTTTAAAATAGAATTGAAATAGAGAATGCTAGCAAGTAGTAGTGGTAGATCTAACAATGAATTTATAATACTCAATAGATATGCAATTGTATTTGAAATGTAATCAAGTATGTTAATATGAAAGCTTGGACACAAAATTAACAAATGTAAATCAAAAGCTCCATGATTGTATGCTTGGAATCCACCTTGAATGGAGAATAAATAGATCTTGAAGATGAACAAAGGATCTTGAAGGAAGATCACACCACCATGATGGATCAATCTAGGGTTTGAATGATGAATCTTGAATGCTTGAACCAAATCCCTCCAAAGGCTTGAAAGCTTGAATCCTTGATCTTCAATGAATAACTTGAATGCTTGAATGTAGATGATGGCTTGAATGCTTCCTTGAAAATATTTTCTTGATGATGGTGTGCTTGAGAGATTATGACCAAGGATGCTTGATTGTAAAAGAGAGATTGAACACTTGATTGATGATTGAGAAAATAAGAGAGGAAGGCTTCCTTTTATAGTGATCTAGGGCACAAACTCCTAGAGAGGCCAATATATGAGAAATAAATTCTCATTCAGCCCATACCCCTAGAAATGGACCTAGATTAAATATAATTTAAGAGATTACAATTTTGGAAACCAAAAAAGCCGACCCGGAAGTGGGAAAACAATTCTTTTTGAAACCCGACATCCAGAAATCATGGAATCTTGAAATTTGGACCCTGGGTCAAGGTCGACGTTGACTTCGACCTAGGTCAGGGTTGAGGTCATCTTTCTTCTAGGTCAGGGTTGAGGTCGGCCTTAACCTAAAAGGTCAAACTTGACCCTGAGGTCAAGAATCTTAGGATCTCAATCTAGAATGCCAGAAAGATGCAGAAAGAAGGTGGAAAAAAGGGCAGAATGAGGAGAAAAGCCAGATTCAAACCAGGAACCTACCTGAGGCATTTGACATGACCCCAAACTACCTACTTGGAGGGCTAAACCAGTCCTAAATGGAAGTGCTTCCATTTTCTGATGATACATTTAGACCCCACTTTAGCAAGAGTGTGGATTCGATGCAAACTATTAGTAAAGGAGAAGAAAGATTCAAGTCGATTCGCAACGAGATAAAATATCACTTAGTTAAGGACACAAGCCCCCAGGATAAGGATTTTAACTCAACATACATGCACAAGGGTGAGAAAACAAAGAGAAAACTAAAAGACACAAAAAAGAGGGGTTTGTTAGAATTTAATCTTTCCTTGGTAAATATGTAAGGATAAACCAAGGTATCGTATTGTATTCTTCCTCTAGTCCAAGTGGGAGGACATGTCATATTTGTAATTTCCTTTATTAAGGAAAATAGATATTCCTCCTTATGAGGAATCCTACACTTGTCTCACACACTAGTGAAATATGGCATACACAAAAATGGGAGTTACAATGTAACTCCTTTCTCACATCTCTATTAAGAGATGACTCTCCTTCTCTCAACTTACGAGATTCTTCTTCTTCTTGAATATTGTATGAGCTAAGCTCTCACTCTATCTCTCTCTCTCTCATTCTTAGGCATTTTTTGCCAGTTTCATTATATCACGGGGTTTTTTTTATGCTTTTCCCCCTTCAAAATATTGTCTCCTTGTTGCTTCTTTCTTTGTTGAATGCTCCTATAATTGTGATTATTCATGGTAAATCTCCTTATTCCTAGCTCATAGCATTAAGCAATTTCCTATCTCTCATATTTTGGTTATTATTTTAACATGGTATCAAAGCAGGTTGGTTTAATCATGTTTTGAGTGTGTAGGTGAAGGAGCTACCATATCTTGTAGCACTCCAATATCGGAGACTCTTGAGAGAATTTATTGCTAGTATATTTTTTTTTGACTAATCTGATTAAGAAAGAAAAAAAATTGAAATTTTTTTGGGGTTTGGCTGGTTTACCGCCAAACCCAGTTTATCTATTGGATACCTTATTGATTTGTTTTGTGCAGGTTTGGAGACATTTCAATCTTGGCTCTGTTCTTTGTTTAGAGAAATTTGAATCTCATGCTAGTTATTACAATTTGCTCCTAGCATTTAGTTTAATTATCAATTCTTTTTTATAATTTCTAATTTCTAATTTAGTTTCAATATTTACGTCTTTTTATCATTGCTAGTTTCTAATTTTTCATAGCATCAAGCAGAGTTTAAAGGCCCGCCACTAGAATCACATGCAAAGTTAGGATTGTTTTTTTCTAAATCAAGCATAGATTGTTTCTTGCATTTTTTAATCATTCCTATCTCTTGCATGTGTTCTAAATCCTTGCATGCATTTTATTCTATAGTTCATTGATGGTGGAGAAGTCTATTTTTAAAAAAAACTAGCGGTCTCTTTGTCTCTTCTTACTTCATTTAAAGAGCCTGTATTTCTTCTCAAAAAGTTCGGCGTGCTTTTGTTTACATTTTGCAATAATTTCAACATACTTTGTTTATACTTGAATCCTTCTGTCGATTATTTCATGTGCCTTGCAATATGCTTGGCTTTGGCTTTTACAAATTCTTCATATGTCACTTTTGATCAGTATTTTGGTGAACTTTTTAAAGTGCAACAAATCTTTCAAATGATTCCTCTTCCTGTCTTCGTTTGATGAATGCTAATAATTTCTAAAACACATAACAGTGGTGTTGGATTTTCTTGAAAGTTCTAGTCAAGTCTATTTGTGCAGATTTTACATTCATTACATTTGAGTAGAGGAATATCTCTGCATTTGTCAAAGGATTAATTGCTTTCTCTGCATTTTTTAATTAAAGTTTCTAACATCTTTTCAACCAAATATATTTGCGCATAGACTGCAGATACTACACTCTATGAGATGATAATTTTGTGAGGCATTGTGATTATTCATGTTCACACGGTGTCTACACTTATTCATTTTGCAGCTTCATTTTTTCACATGCAAAGGAAACGCTACTCAAGGTGCTTCAGCTCCACGGTCCCTATCACCTTATCGACGATCTTTATAGTGGCTATTATAACAATCCCCTCCAAAACCATCTCCATGACCTTCACCAGTCTTTCTCTAGTTCCCTATTTACCCCAGGTTGCTTTCTTGATCATTTTATTTGTTGTGGATTCACGGTGAATATAGTATATTTTTTATTTTCCTTTGCATGCTAGTTCAAGATCACTATCCTTTAAATACATATATTTCTATTTCATGTGTGGAACATATATTTCTCTAGCCACGCATCAAGCAGTGTAAAGCGGAAGCATGGTGGTGCCCTTGGGGAAGATTTTGTGGACATAATCTTATCAAGAACACAGTGGCAGACACCAACGGTGGTGCACAAGGGCTATGCAATCTCCCACCTCCGCTAGCCTTACATGCGCAAGGTCAAATTCACTCAACATAATTTTCATGACAAGCTTTCCACTATAATAGATGTTTTCCATTATTTAGTTTCCATTGTCGTTTTCCTTTGCATGCGTTTCATGCTAATTTTGTGTGTAGGAATTCATCTTCATTTCTTGTGGTGCTCTACTCTGTGAAGCCTTCCATAACGCCAGTGGTCCCCCACTTTGCCAACACCGATACCCGTCCTTCACTTACATGGCCTCTTTGGTTCGCTTCCATTCAACCTTTCCTATGCGGATCTTTTATGAATACCAGACTTTTTATTTTTTGACGGCAACATCTTATCCTTGCTTTTCAAAAACTTTGAGTTTTGATAGTACTGTTTCACCTTCGGACTCTTTTTTTCCTTGGAAACACTATCACACCCCATGGTCATATTTCTCTCAATTTTGAGTGGCAAAGGATGCCTCCTCCCTATTTTCCTTGCCTATGGGTGTGGAGCCTAGTGGTGCCAGCTTGCATCAATCTCTTTTTTAGTAACACTCATTTATAATCATTCAAATCTGCATTTCTTTAGTAGTTTCCTTTCTACCATTTTCTAGACTGGCAGCGTATCGTCCCTTAACAACGTTTTCTTTAGTTTCAATCATTTTTATATTTACTATGATTGCAGTCAAAGTTTAGACCTCAGTTGGATCATATTTGTAACGTTTATTGGTATAGATTAATGTTTTTATCATTATTATATCGGTTCTATTTTAACTCTAATTTCAGTTTGTTGCAGGTTTGTTGAATTTTTTATCATTAGATTCCTTCTTATCTATTTAGTATTCTATCATTTTGGTTTCATATCTATTATTTTATTAACTTTGATCATCTTCACTAAATTAGTTTAAATTAATTCACTTCTCTTAATTTAGATATACATTTGATATACTTTAATCATTTGATATTCATATTTCAATTTAATTATTCAAAATTTTTGATTATTACTTATATTCAATATAATATCTTTTAATCCTTTTTTATTGAATTAACATTTAATTTATTCTAGTTTATCAATTTTATCATAGCATTTAAGTTTTTTTTTTTTTTTTAATTCTATTTTTTTGTGTAATCAAATCAAAGTTATTTGCTATACATTGTTCTATATATCTATTTATTAGCTAATTCAATCTTATATTTTTTTTATCAATTCTAGCTCACTCTTGTTAAGTGTTTAATAAAAAAAAATTTAAATTTTTTATCTGAATCTGTTCAATCTCATTTGTAATTTGTTTTTATCATGTCTACGTCAATACCAAAATTTAAACTCACTAGTTCCAATTATACTGTTTGGAGGCCACACATGTCTGATTTTCTAAAATCTCGACACTTTTTGGATATTGTGTCTTCACCAAATTTGAAACCGACATCAACCACTCCTCAGGCTGACTAGGATTCCTGGTAGTTGAAAGATGAGGAAGCATTTGGTCTAATTGGATTCTCATTAAATCCAGATTTATACCATCTTATCTTAGATTGTACTACAGCCCATCAGGCTTGGCATGTCTTAGAGAACACATTTCAAACTTACGAGAAACATGTTCCCCTTATTAATCAAGCAAATCAAAACTCTACACCGCACTATGACATTATGTATCCTTTAAATGATTTTCCTATTTGGGATGACCCATGTGATGATGTTTATTTTGGGGATGATCCCCTCGCTTCCTATTTTCCTCATAAAGATAACATGTTACAGGTTGATGATGTTTCTTATACTTATTCTACTTTAGAACAAGAAGATGCAATTATTAATACGTTTATCAATGTCACCTTGCCCATATGTATTACAGGAGATTATGTTCCTATTTGCTCCAAAGTAGATCATGAATTTCATGACACTCAAATGGTTATTATGGAGGACCAACCTCCTTCCCTAAACTCTAATCTTCTTGATGATATTATTGATGGTGATTGTCCTATTTCTATTCTTTATTATGTATCTAGTAATGAATCCATTTGGTTTTCAAAACCTCTTTATGATGAAATTACATTTTATGATTCACATTCAGCTTCTACTGATTCGATTTTAGGAGGAAATCCCAATAATGGGAGATCCCCTCATGGTTCTTATTTTTTTGTAGATTCAGGTGATCTTTGTTGGACAAGTAACAATGAACAATCTCAAATTTTACTTAAAGATTTGGGCCTATATCCACAAACACCTAGACTCTTGCATTACGAAAATCAAAGGAATCCTATTTCAAGATCCAAGCATTTATCATTGCACCATCACCTCATATCAACACAAAGTGAAGAAAAACAAGTTTTCCTCCTCTACTACAAGAAGGATAATCCAGTTGCAGATTTTTGTAATACCCCAAGTAAAGATTAAAGGGGGGTGTTAGAATTTAATCTTTCCTTGGTAAATATGTAAGGATAAACCAAGGTATCCTATTGTATTCATCCTCTAGTCCAAGTGGGAGGACATGTCATATTTGTAATTTCCTTTATTAAGGAAAATAGATATTCCTCCTTATGAGGAATCCTACACTTGCCTCACACACTAGTGAAATGTGGCATACATAGAAATGGGAGTTACAATGTAACTCCTTTCTCACATCTCTATTAACAGATAGCTCTCCTTCTCTCAACTTATGAGATTCTTCTTCTTCTTGAACATTGTATGAGCTAAGCTCTCACTCTATCTCTCTCTCTCATTATTAGGCATTTTTTGCCAGTTTCATTATATCACGGGGTTTTTTTTATGCTTTACCCCCTTCAAAATATTGTCTCCTTGTTGCTTCTTTCTTTGGTGAATGCTCCTATAATTGTGATTATTCATGGTAAATCTCCTTATTCCTAGCTCATAGTGTTAAACAATTTCTTGTCTCTCATATTTTGGTTATTATTTTAACAGGGTTAGTACTAAAACAAACCCAAATCAACTAGTAAAGAAAACCTTGCAAAGAAATGTTTCCTATACTAATATCATTTTTGGAAAGCTATCATTAAAGCATAAATGATTACATAATAAATACAAGAGAAACACTATAAATAACATAGCTTCATGATCAAGTCCTACTAGCATGAAAGCAAAAAGAGAGAAAAGAGAAAGTGATTACCTCGCCTAGTAAGATGCCCACCTTACCATGAATCACCAAGGAGGGAGAGCCCAACAAGTAGCAAAACCTGATAGTTCACCAAAAAACTATACTTTACAATTGTAATGCATCTTCTAACGAATTTTGGAATACCCATAGATCCACCTTCTTGTATCGCCATGGAATATAAAATGTGTCCCTTCAGGATTTAGCAACTTATGTGAATTACCTTCTGTGGATTTAGCATATTGAAAAATTTGAAAAATGTGTGTCTCTTCAATATTTAGAAACTTATGTAAATCACCTTCAGAGGATTTAGTATATTGAAATTTAAAAAATGCGTGTCACTTCAGGATTTAGCAACTTGTGTGCATTACCTTCAGAGGATTTAGCATATTGAAAATTGAAAAATGTGGCATAAGGGAGACCCTATATATGCCCCCCTCCTTATCGTGTTTGTCTACTAGATATGATAAGGAAGAGAAGGAGGATACTTTCTTCACAACATAAGGAGATATCATGTTAACAACAATATACACTATATTCTTAGCAAATGGTATTGACCTTTACATCCAAGATTATAGATAATCGTGAAAAGGATATGTCACTCATGGAAAAAAGGATCTTCAAAGAAAGAGATCTTATCAACAAGACCCCCACCATAGAGGAGTGCTTTAGATAAAATATTATCTTTCAAAGAGAAACAAAGATTCAATCATCCAGACCCCTGTAATCAAGAGGAAGAGGAATCTTTGAACAAAGGAATCAAACTCTAACCCTACAACAAGGGAAAGAATTTATAAAGAACATAATTTTCAAAATATAGAAGTGATGACTTAGGACAACAACCTCTCAAATAAAAGGATATCCATAACCAATTCCTCAGTCAGTATAATGAAATAATGTTGCAAGGTAAATGAATGCCACTAAGCTAAGGAAAGTTGATCCCTAGACAAAGAGAAAGAAGGAAGAACCTTGCCTCCTAGGGATGAAAGCAAGGGATACCTTTGCAAAACAAATATCTTTAGAAAAGATATCTCGAATATAGAATAAAATCTATGGATGATTATAAACATAATAAAAACCCATAGATAAGAAGGATAGAAAGAATACCAATTAAGCTTAAGATAAAACAAAAATCCTAATGGATCCTAGGAGACTGGTTGAACATACACCTCTTGCCCCCCAGTCCTAAGACAAGAGGAGAAGAGATATATACTATATTAGAATGAGGAGTATCCCCTATATCAAAATTATGAAGGAATTGCAAAACTGCACGAGAATGAGATATAATTCGTAAAGAAGCTTTTTCTCTAACATATAACTTGAAACACTAGTAGAATTTGGCAAATAAATGACAAGTGACTAAAAATTTTAGTCACATGACCAAAACTAATCATATTTGGCAAATAAATGACTAAATAAATGACCAATTTGGTCATCGGGTAAAATGACCAAATAAATGACTAAATAAATAGTTTGAGGGGTTTTTCCTTTTTCGTTCCACAATTTCATTCATTTTATTGTGAGAGCATGTTTTCATCAAGCAAATTTTTAGTCATGGCTTACTATTTCGAATTGGTTTCTCATCTCATGTCTAAAAACAAATTTGACTTGCATCCACATCCAATATTAGATCTTCAAATCAAATTAGATTTTGGTTGCATGCGTGAAATATTTAACCCTTAAACCTATTACCTATTTTTTTCTTTAAAGTGTGTGTGTGTGTGTGTGTGTGTGTATATAAGAATAAATATATAGTAGAAGTATTTTCAAATTGGCGCCAGTAACTAGTTTGCACGCCTCTGTACAAAAAATATTGTCACTAGAATAATTTACAATAAAAATAATGAAAACTAAGAACAAAAATGGATCCAATAGCCTAGATGATTATATAGAACTCTCAATCATCCACTCTAGCATCAAAAATGGATCTAATTGACAAATAGCTCTCTCAATCACCTTTGAATCGCTCTACAAATTCTATAATCGATTTGTGAAAAATGAACAGTAAATTCCATTTTTTATGCATCCACTCTGATTATATAGAACACTCTAGCATCCACACATTTATAAAAATCCTCCAAGAAAGCCTTGTGACCTATTGTTTTCCTACTAATGGTCATACTAAGTCTGTTGCAAGTATGAGTTTGTGTATTCTTAAACATCCAACAGTTTTGTTTAGATTAAAATAGAGTATGTTAGTTTTTAAGGCTTTTCTTAGGATGACCATTTGACCAAATGCTTTTCATCTGTAAATTGAAAATTCACAAGATGATTTTCAATCATCATTTTTTATGCTTTTAACAAATATTAATTATAATACTAATATTCATTAAGCAATAATTACAAAATACTTCACGATATTTTATTATAATCATATTTATTAAAGTTATAGATTATCAATTACTTAATAATATCATTATAAAGTACAAATACATATGCATTTTTTTACTTTTAAAAGTCATCCCCTATATTATATTATTCAATAATATTAATAAAAATGATTTATTAATATTGTTTTATACTATGCAAGGTTTATACAAACATATAGGACACAAAAAATCAACTTAACATAGCGGCTATGAGTGGTAGAACCACAAGGGTATTTGGGCGAAGGAAAATAAATTTAAGAAGGCACAAAAAATGCCTCTCTCAAATAGACAATTTAGAGTAAATTGGAATCTAAAATCATTTTATTTTCATCTTTGTCATTTGGAGCTCTGATCGCCAAGGGTTTTCCACCATGAGGTTTTTGAAAGCATTTAAGATCACATGGTGGAGATTGTTGAACATTTTACATAGATCATTATCGATTGCAGGTATGTCTTCATTGATAAGCTCAATTTCTAGAAAATGACACTCCATCTTCTGTATTTTTCATGTTTATAAAGAAGAACATGAATAAAAACTCTCCTATATTTTATTTTGGAGCTTTGTCTATTCTTTCCTTGATGCATAAAATCTAAAAAGAGTTTTCCTTGGCTTTGCGAGTGTTCATTGCTAGAATCCTTGCAATTTTTCAATGTTACATGTACCTCAATCATGGTGTTGCTTGTGACTTTGAGGGGAACCCCTATTCAATCCACTTCTCTATATGCATCTATAGATATGACACCACATGATGAAAATAAAAAAGTCCTTTAAATGCCTCAATGCTCATTCTATCTTTGGTATCTCCCTTAGAATTTATAAGGCCTCAAAAGAAGGAAGGGTTCGAAAGAAAATATTCTTTAAAAATAATAAACCAAAATATCTATCTATGAAATTTCAAAAGTTAGGTGGAATTTATTTAAGCATAGACATATGTATTACTCTAAATATTCCATTTTGAACATGAACAATCTTCACCTTAATATTTATCACTACCAATTCATAATTGTCACTGCTAAATATTAACACAGCTTCTAGGAACTTCTTTAAATAATACTATCTTGTAACTGTGTTATAAGAAAATAATATCTACTAAGAATTTATGCCAACAAATAATTTGGCCAGAACAATTTTGGGATTCTATAAGCTATTGATTGTTATGCGCAATATCTATGTGTCTTATATATTTGTTTGTATATTAACTGGTTTGTTAAATGAAGAGCCTGAAGCTAGTATAATCTATCATGGATTGCAATTTGAAGTCTAGAAGAAACTTCTATGAAGTTGATCTCTATATGCATAGATAATGTCCATTACTTGATATGACTAAGTAAGTCTAGTTAACTTGGGATTTGGAGCATCTATGCAAAGCATCTAGATTACTTCCAATTTTGAGAAGGCTACATTGATCATTAGAAATTTTACTTTTTATACCTTGCGTAGCTGATTTACTTGAGATTTGTGGCAAGGCATCTTATTGAAAATTTTCACTCTTGTTTCTTATCAGTTAGCTGCCTCATGTACATTGATATGCTAATGATTACAATGTTGTAATAAAATTTTGTCATGTAATAAGTGGATTTGGTGATATTTGTATTGTTATGCTTGATATAGTTGTTTCTCTCTTATAGATTTCATTTTGAGATAATGTTTTATTTACATCTTGATGTATGTACATGATACCATTATTATAATTGGAAAGTCTTCAATGATTTGGCCACTTAGCAAAGTGGTTACTGTCAAATATGGCTTGCCACGATCATGACATTTTTCTCAATATGATAATATACAGCATTTAGACCCAGCTGGTTTAAGAGGATGTGGGATGGACATTGCTCTTGTTTATGATTTCTAGCTATGGAATCACCTGTGAGGTAATATCTAGTATTTTTTTTCTTTTTTAGCATATTGTTCAATCATCTTTGAACTGGTTCTAATTTAGATGCTTATTTTAGTAGATCTTATTTAAATGTTTATATCCAATGTTGTTAGCTTTGTAATATGGTTAAATAAGCTGAATTAAAAATCATAGGGAAACTAGGATTATTGGCTATTCAATACATTTTTGTACTTAAAATGAGGGATTTGTCTCCCTACTTGTTGTTCTCGTTATGGCTTAAAAAGACAGATATTGGGGTCTAGATATTATATTGTGCCATGGTGATGCAATTTTCTTAGTCAAGAATTTCAACATAAATTTTATTGAATTTCATGGTTTGGCTCTTGAGTATCTACATTTGTATCAATATTTAGTAGATAACTAGATGAATTTGCATATTCTTTGCTATGCTTGCAAGGTTTTGGAAATAGTAAGCATCAATCAAATGTAAAAAATTTGGCAAGTTTATATGCAATTATATTGTAACTAAATATAAAAGTTGAATGGATTCATTGATTTGATTTTAACTTGTGTTGTTTTTTCCCCTTAACCAAAGCATTGACTAAAATTCTTGTCAATAGATATAGACATAGTCCAAGTATTATTTGATTTTTAAATCATCTTTTTCTTGAAAGGTTGCCTTAAATATAATGGTTAATAATGCTATAGAAAAAAAATTAAGTAGATGATTTGATGACGTTTAAGAGGCTTAGGTATACCATAGTACTTGTTCATATATAACATCCAAACAACAATAAACATAAACTGTCCTCACTCTTCAAGATCACAACAATTTCATTTGAAACAATCACTGTCTTCAAGAAGAATAGTTCTGATTACTATCCTTTACTCATTAATACAACCAAACCTCTAGCCAACCAACTGTAGGAACATACAACTACTCTTACTAGTTCATAAAAGCATGGATAAGCTTATTTCATATCACTGACCACCATTTGGACAATGATGCAGAGCATCTTGAAACACCGAACAATCTCCTTAGGATTCTGATGATCCAATCTCCTTCAACAAATGAACAACTTGTCAGAGGAAAATATCATCTCTAAATCAGTGAACCATGATAGGTTCCTCTTTCAAAGTAAATTTAGTCGCTCAACCTTATATTAAGGTCAAACCAATACTCTAACCCATCATTCTCCATGACTGACTTGTAGACACTTGGCCATATCCTCATTTTAGATTTCAAATCAAAACTGATTCATACAAAGGTCACACTCTACAGCTTAACAAAACATCACTGATCAAATGTTTATACCTTGGGTCCTTCCATCACCTTACCTAACTTATCCTTGTCCATATAAGTTCGCACACATATTGTTAATACAAACAAACTTTAGCCTCATATCTGTCCCTGACTAGATTCAGGTTGCCATCCAAACACCAACATTAATCTTCATGAGACATCATCATTCTCAAGTACCCCTAACTCTATAATTGCAAGTATTAGTCCAAAAAAACTTGGATCAATAACACCAGTCTTTGATTCAATTATCCTTTTGTCTACCCAAAGTACATCCCAAAACATTAGATCAAAACACAAACAACTTCAACCATCTCTATTGTTATGACTGTCATCCCATGACAGTTTTCTATACCTATACTCAGAAATTAATAAATTTCATTTCATACAACATTTTCAAAATCTCTCTGGTGGAGACTTAGATAATTTTTTTTTCCAAAGCATATTCCAAATTTAGCCAAATCCAACAGTGGGTTAAAAAGTTGTGACCCCCATTATGAGAGCCATTTTACTGTCCCAGAATCAGTAAAAAAAACAACACACATCTATCTAGGGAATCAGATAACTTGCCAAATACATGACCATTAACCTTAAAACCAAATGCATGTTTAATATTAATGAATATACTTCAAAATAAACCAGGATTGAGAAATTTCTATTGATTTTAATTAAAGTTATTGTCAAAACCTTGCGTCTAACTCAGAATTGAGGGTTGTGAACCAGGTTTCACTAATCTCCATGGATCTTCCTTGATTCTGCATGAAAAGACCTCTAACTTGATTCAAAATAATTTTAACTCATCCTAGAAGACTTTCCAATACATATTAAATGTTATTTAATCCATTACCCCTTTAATAAATTCTCTGCAACTAGTGAAAACATGACTGAGAGCAAAAAGATAGTTAAAGATTTACAAGAAACAACTTGTTTATTAAATTCATAAGAATACAAACTTTACAATACACTTGGGAGGTATGTCCACATTCCTCCTCAACCATCTACTTCTAGAGATCTCCTTGGGATGAGATTCAAAACTTCATGACTGTCACCAAGAATGGTGACGGTCAGAATGCTGACTACTACTCCTATCACAACCTTTTAAACTCTTCACCTCCTTCCCTGTATGTCAACCAAGGAAAGATTATATAACCTTCCTCACTTCCTCTTGGTGGTTACCAACTGGTCTAACTTTCCCCAAAACCATACAACTACCTCTTCATCTTCTAAGTAACTTTTAGAGCAACTTTTTATGCAATATTTGCATTTTGACAAAAATAACCTCACAACCTTTTGAAAACCCTCTAAATATGTTATAATGGATATTCAAGGACTTATTCCACCATATTTACCTTTCTATGGATCATTTCTCCCATTTTGACCTTCTAGACCTATCTAGGACCTTATTGACAACTTTTAACAACTTCATTACAATCCTTGCTCTTGTATTTACAAATAGATTCAACATGAATCAACACATCATACAAATGATCATAATGAATTAAAACATTATTAAAAACATATTTACTCTTCATGAGTCTTTGAACTTCTAGATTAGGTTCCCCTGCACTAGACAAGAACCAAATCATATAAGTACAGTCTGCCATGACTGTGACTATCATTGACATTTTAGATACCTTGTATTATTTTATTCACAACTTTTGTTTTATGCCTCAACTGCCCTGAACTCACAGCGTGATCCTATGGAATTTATTCCTTTCTTACATGAACTTGAACAGAGGTCACCTTTGATTATGTGTTATACTATAGATTGCAAGCTCCATAACTATGAGAGTGCCTTGAAGAGTATTGTTGTAGTAGGAGATCTATATTTTGGTCAATGCTTACAACTAATTAAGAGCAATCCAAAAAAATTTCCTCTTGGAGTTAATATTTTTAAAGATAGTGAAAAGAAATTAGTAATATTGGAAGCTTGGGGGGATCATTTAGTCAATGAATATTTTTTTGAAGAAGCTGTTATGGCATACTGTAGCTCTTTTTCTTTTCACAAATCTTTAGGGGCATTGTGTATAGGTGGTCTATGGAAAGAAGCACTAATAATGGGAGGTTTGTTAAAACTTTCAACTGATGAGATTTTAAATTTAGCCAATGACCTTCATGAAGAGCTTCAAGCTCTAGGAAAGCCAGCAGACGCTGCAAAAATTGCATTAGATTACTACAAAGACAGTGAAAGTGCTATCAATTTTCTTCTAATTGCTCAAGAATGGACAGAGGCTTTAAGGATTAGATTTTTGTATGACACAGGAGAATTGGTAGAATCCAAGGTAAAAAGTGCAGCTATTGAGTGCGTGAATGCACTCATATTAGAATATGAAGAAGGTGTAGAGAAGGTAGGAAAATATTTAGCACGTTATTTGGTTGTCCGCCAGTGATGTTTGCTTCTTGTAGCCAAGTTGCAGATGGATGGCGTGCAGCAAATGATGATTTAGATGATGATACAATTTTAGAAACCAATAGTAACTTAAGTGGAATGAGTGCTTACACCTTTAGGTATAATGTTTGTGCACTGCATTATCTATCATAGTTAGATTTTATATTATGTGTTGTTGCAAATTTAAATATAATTTTTTCTCAATTGAAAGCACTATTAAAGGTAAAAGGTAAAGGTTGTTTTTTAGGTCATAGTCATGTTAGCTACCATGTGGAAGATGAGGATTTATGCAGTCAAGGATGGTGGATCTAATGAAGGATAGTGAAAACCTTGCAGCCAACATAATTACACAGTGGAATACTCAACATAATAGACAACACCATAAATGTTTCAAGTAATTTTTGTTAACATGCCCGCCTGTAAGGCCTTCCGGGTTAGGGCCAATTACAAAATGAAACAATTATGCAAGATCCACAAGCAGATCCAATACAATCTTAGCTAGTTTAGCTCTGAAGACAATCAGAAGCTGATGGAAACCCTAAGGCAGATCTAAACTTGAGCTCGCAAACCTCCAAGAAATCTCCTTGTCTCTAAGTACACAAACCCCTAGCTCTGCTACAAAGGACTATTAGATTACAATCTAATCTGCAAGAACATCAAGAACTTTTCCACAAATTCGCTCTGAAGCTTCACATCTGAATTCTAGATCTGCTAAGTCCTCTAAGTTCTGATCTTCCCAAATCCATCCCTAAACATATACCCAAGCCTTCCTTAAATACTAATCATTAGTCGCAAGTCAGCTAGATGAAACCCTTAACTACCCAAAAAAATAATTAAATGCCATACAAGTTGGCTTACAAATGTATACAAACATTTGATTCTACATGTCGGCCCAAGACAATGGCTACCAATAATTAATTCCACTAAGTCAACTCAAAAAATCACACAAAACTCTAGTCGATAAGTCAAAACTATCGAGCAATAGTAAAATTAATCAGCATGCCAGGCATCGCTGAGCACCAGTGTCAACCGAGCACTGCAGGCATGACTGAGAAACTATTTCACCAAGCACCAGAGACTACCAAGTTCCTTCAGTGACCAAGCTTCCTTCAATGACTGAGACCATCAGTCAAGGCTGCAACCGAGTAAAACTGACCAAAACACAAACACTCCATGCAGTTTATCGAGGACACAGAATGCCCCTGCCTTAACCTTGGATGTCCCTGCATCAGAAATGCTAGGTTCCAAAAGATGTTCATATGTGAAGAGAACATCTTTCAGGATTCAGCACATAAATCCCGAACTGGTTCTTCACATACAAGTCCTCCACCTTTTCTTCTTGCAAAGTCTTCCACTTTAGTTTCCTTTATCTCTTCAAGTCTTTTCTTGATAATGTACAGGTCAGTTCTCCATACTGATCATTCATTTTCTCTGGATCCACAATCTCAACTCGGCTCCCAATACTCAGGCTTCTCCTACCAAGTGTTTTATCCATTAAAAGCATTAGTGAAAACTTTCTGTCATTCTTCTCAATAGTAAACACATTTCTTACACAGTCATAAATAGCTCTGCAATCATATTGCCAAGGTCTACCAAGCAATATATCACAACTATTAGTCTTCATAATGTCACAAAGCACAAGATCCTTGTACTGGCCAATCTGAACATCAATGAAGCATTGTTCCCTAACTTCCAAAGCATGAACATCTTGCAACCAAACAAGGATGTTTCATTCTACTCAAACCAAGTTTCTGAACTAGGTCCTCAGCAACAAGGTTATCAGTGCTACCACTATCAACAATAACATCACAAAGTTTACCTTTAGTCTTGCATCGGGTCCTAAACAAGTTACTCCACTGACAAGGTTCATCCTTTGTACCGAGCAATGTTCGCCAAAGCAGCAAGTTCTCTGATTTAAGTTCATTCTGAATGTTCTCATTCATCACAGTAGTTCATCGGTCAAACTTCTTTTGTGTACACTCAAAAGAACGGTGTCCTTCCTCTCCACAATTATAGAAAGTACCCTTAAAGATAACTCTACATGTCTTCTTCTTTGGCTCCACATGTTTCTATTCATCTTCTGCATCAATTGGGTTATCCTTCACCGAGTGATCAATCTTTTCTTTCCCTCAGGAGTTACTAGGTTGTTTCCTCTTCAACTTATCTTTTTCCTTTAGAGCATACTGATAAGAATCTTCAACGGAATCAATCTTCAGCATACCAAGCTCATCCTAAATATTGAATCTAAAACCATTCACATACTGAGATACCTTTTCCTTACCAAGCTCTCGGTGTCTAGACCGAATAGTAAGTTTGTAGAAATCCTCGGTATAATCTTCAATAGACAAATCCTTCTGTTTCAGATTCTACAACTTCTTAAACAAGTCAAGCTCATAGTCAACCGGTATGAACTTAGCCTTCAACTTAGTCACCATCAATCTCCACTGATTGATCTTTGTTTAACCTTCATCCTCTCGGTCTCTTTGTATTTCTTTCCACCAAAGGGCAGCATGTCCTTTCAACTTTGTCTATGCTAATCTTACCCGAAGAGGATCTTTAATTTCTTCCAGCTCAAAGAAATCTTCAAGTTCACCAATCCAATCAATCAGATTGTCGACCTTCAAAGTACTAGAGAAATTAGAAACTTCCATTCGGTAATTACTAAACTGAGCAATAGTTCTAGGCAACCGAGCAGTTTTGTCTTCACCATATCTATTTCTCCGGTCATCACCACTAGATCTAGCAATCTCAAATTCTTCAAAAGCTTCTTCATAGCCATCCTTAGTACCAACATTCCAAGGTATACCAGTAACAGTTCTCATGATCTCAGCGACCATATCACTCTTCATCAATTCATCTCAGATTTGAAATCTGATTTCACCTTTTCTGTGATCTGAGATTCAATAGTATCACAAAGATCTAAAATAACTCTAGGGTCCAATCTTCTTAGAGGCATCCTTAAAGATAAGAGAAACCCTCTCCAAAAAACCCTCACTGGCCACCTTGTGACAATTTCCAAGTTGCAACAAGTCAGATCTCAACCTACAATCTTGTAAACAACTAGGGTACAATTTCACAAGTTCAGTGCTTCAGATCTGTAATCTAAATTGTGCACAATCTCCACTTCAATAAGATCAACTTCACAAGATCAGCCTTGCTAGGTCAAGCTTCTTCTTCAACAAGATCAACACTCGCTCCAACAGGAACAAAACTTCGCTCTGATACCACCTTATGAAGTCAAGGATGGTGGATCCAATGAAGGACAGTCCAAACCTTGCAGCCAACAGAATTACACAGCAGAATACTCAACACAATAGACAACACCATAAATGTTTCAAGTAATTTGCATTAACATGCCCGACTATAAGGCCTTCCAAGTTAGGGCCAATTACAAAATGAAACAATTCTACAAGATCCACAACTAGATCCAATACAATCTTAGCTAGTTCAGCTCTAAAGACAATCAGAAGCTGATGGAAACCCTAAGGAAGATCTAAAATTGAGCTCGCAAGCCTCCAAGAAATCTCCTTGTCTCCAAGTACACAAACCCCTAGCTCTACTACAAAGGACTATCAGATTACAATCTGATCTGCAAGAACATCAAGAACTTGTCCAGAACTTCCCTCTAAAGCTTCACATCCGAATTCCAGATTTGCTAGGTATCTAAGTTCTGATCTTCCCAAATTTTTCCCTAAACATCTACCCAAGCCTTCCTTAAATACTAATCATCAGCCACAATTCGGCTAGATGAAACCCTTTACTCCCCAAAATAATAATTAAATACCATACAAGTCAGCTTAAAAATGTATACAAACATTCAATTCTACATGTCAACCCAAGACAATGGCTACCAATAATTAATTCACCAAGTCGGCTCAAAAAATCACACAGAACTCTAGTGGGTAAGTCAAAACTACCGAGTGACAGTAAAATTATTGAGCACACTAGGCATCACTGAGCACCAGTGTTGATTGAGAAGCACAGGCATGATCGAGCAACAATTTCACTAAGTGCCAAAGACTACCAAGTTCCTTCAGTGACCGAGCTTCCTTCAATGACCGAGACTGTTGGTCAAGGCTGAAATCGAGTAAAACTGGCCAAAACACAAACACTCCATGCAGTTTACTAAGGACACAGAATGCCCCTGCCTTAACCTTGGATGCCCCTGCATCAAGGATTGCCTTATGGAAGCCCACATGACATTATCTTTGAGTTTACCTTACATGTTCAAATTTTGTACTCTTTTGGTTCAATCAGGCTTGGGAGTAAAATGAACCTTGCCAATGCACCTGCCATATCTCTTTGCTATTTCTTGACATCTTTGGTTCATGCTGTAAGAATTTCCAACAAAATAAGAGTTTTCATAATTTGTCCACAGTTTTCTCCCCTGCATAATTCTTTGATGTTTTGAAGACACATAATACGGTTCATGCAAGGAAACTTCAGATTCAAATCTATATCATTATGTGTACCATGTTAAACATCTGATACAACTCAAATTTTTCTCTAAATAAAAAAATTTACTACTTCCAATTTTTTTGTAGAGTACTTATACATTTGGAAGATTCTGCGGTGTTATAATTTGGCTTAACCAACATTTTTTCCCTTTGATAGAGAGCCACAATTTGTGGTAGACATCTATTATGGGATCACAAGTTAGAATAAAATCACATCATTTAGTTCAGTATTGATTTGCAAAAGAGTAGAATGCTTTAAACGATGTATAGATGTCATAGTATGGAAATATCCAAGTGAAATAATAACTAGAATAGCTCCATTTTCTACCTAGATATGTCATGGAAGGAGTTACCAAAAAGACTTTAAATTATAAATCTCTGCAAAAGAGTAGAGTGCTTTAAAAGATATATAGATGTCATAGTATGGAAATATCCAAGTGAAATTCTAACTAGAATAGCTCCATTTTCTACCTGGATATGTCAAGGAAGGAGGCACCCAAAAAACTTTAAATTATAAATCCCACCACCACATAGGTACTAAAAATGGGTTTAGCACTCTCAATCCTCTGGAGACCACCCCAAGCTATAAAAACTAATCTTTTGTTATTATTTTGATATGAAGAACAATTATCAAAGCATTTAATCAGTATACATTTAAGTATCCTGCTTTGAACATTTATTTTCATACCACCACCATTTATTTAGGTGAACATGAAAATTGTGTAAAACATCAATCTAGTCTCAAACGATAATCAGATGGGCAATACACTACACAGAGAAGAATACCCAAAGGCACATGATTATAAGACCAGAACTGCCAATAGCTGTACATATTCTAAAAAAAAATTAATCAAATTGAGCCTTGTACTTAGATAGAGAAAAGGTCTGCTTCCTTACCAGCAAACAAGTGCTTTCCTCACATTGGAAAATTCCAGTTATTCGAAGAACTAAAAGATGTCCATACCACAATATAGATGTCCAAAAAGGAGCCAGAATATGGTAAAAATATGTTATGAAATTGGCATGTAGTGCTCGTAAAGATAGAATAAATTGAATGACAACATTATGCACTTTATAGGCGACAAAATAAAATCAACAATCTAAAAAAGTCAATTACTTGACTATCACTGCAGTCTATCAAAATTGTTAGCTGCAGTAATTACAACATACAGAAACATGATATTCCTATTTCCAATTTGATCACCTCCCTTGTGGATTCACCAGCTGTGAAAAGATGGCACTTGGAGTTACATCATCCAAATCAACGCTAGCCAAACTATGCCCCCCTGTGCTCGTTGAAGTGTTGTTATCTACAACAACATAAGCAGACAAGTTGTTTACATGGTTGTTATCATGAGACATTTGAATAAGGTGATCTATACTACCATTGAATAGTTTATTCTTCGTTGCAGTCTCTTGCAACTGCAAAGAAAATTCTAGATTCCAAAGTACATCTCCCATAGCTGGCCTGTCAACACCTTGCTCAACAAGGCATTTCTCAGTAGCCTCTCCATACTTCTTAAGGGATTCAAGATCAATTTTACCTTTCAGATGAGGGCCAATGATCTCCTCTAGCATCTCTTTTCTTTGATAATGCAAAGCCCATTCAGCAATGCTTACCTATTCTCGTGGAAGTGAAGGATTAATTGCAGGTTGTGCCCACAATACCTCAAACAACACAACACCAAATGAATAAACATCTGATTTCTTTGTGAGTTGCTGTCTGTGATAGTATTCTGGGTCCAAGTATCCAAAGCTGCCTTTGACTACAGTGCTAACATGAGTATGGTCAAGAGTTGGTCCAATTTTTTATAATCCAAAATCTGAAACTTTTGCAACTAGATTTTCATCAAGAAGTATGTTTGTAGTCTTTACATCCCGATGTATAATTGTCTGAGCAGCCCCTGTGTGAAGATAATGAAGACCTCAAGCAGCTCCAATACAGGCCTCTAATCTCTATTTCCAAGATAAAGGATTCAAATTTCTATTCCCATATATGTGTCCTCTCAGTGGTCCCTTTTCCATGTAATCATAAACCAAAATCATCTCATAATTTTCTTCACAATAACCAATAAGAGAAACCAAATGCTGATGCTTGAGTTTAGAAAGCATTTCTATTTATGTTTGAAATTCATGGATGCCCTATCCTGCTAATGGGTTGCCTCACTTTATTGCAACTTTTGTACCACCATCAACCTCACCTTTGGTCATGAGAAGACCATCCACAAAAGGATAATTAAGAGAATTAAGAGTGTAGTTGTCAACATGACAACTTTTCATATTCATTGTAATTGTGAAGATAATCAGTTTAGACTGTTGCAGTTGATTTTTGGGGTAGTTTAAAAGTGGTTGGTTAGTGTTTGGATCTAAAAGAGACCTATTCTCATTGTAAACATAGAGTAGAACATGGGATTGGTCATAGTCTCATAGATATCCAAGTTTACAAGCAATAAAATGATATTTCAATTTTGCACTTTTCTGATTTTTTAGAAATACAGTCACTTTCCTTGCATGTACGTCACTTTTATGTATCTGTATTGAACTCTTATTGGTTGGAGATGTTAGGGAAATGAATTATCTATCTTTGAGTTTTGGAATCAATCAATTTGGTGATGTATAGAAGAAGTTGTTTGCATTTTAGTTAAAACAGTCAAAACCCTCTTCTAGGTTGACCAAAGAGAGGAAACAATGTGATTTATCTTGTGTTTAACCTTTAATAAGTACTCTTCATGTGGGGGGATGATAGAGGAAATGTTGTAAAGTACCCCTTGTTGGTTGCAAAGGAGCATGCATAGATTTGGCATGTGATTTGATGATAAGAAAGTGATTGAATCAGTCACAGTGTGGAATTGATTGTCTCAGAAAGTACAGTCCTAATATGAGGACAATATCTCATCACTAAACTGTTGGATTGTGCTTAATTTTGGATATGTTTTGCACAATACAGTTTACCAGATCCTCACTAGAGTGATCGAATAAATTTTCTTTTTCTGAAAGATATGGATCTCTGAGTACGGGTATGTGAAAGGAGACAACAAGAAGGCAATTTATTTTGATTTTTGTTAAGAGTGGTTAATGGGTGATGAAATGTTGGGATAAGGGATGGTGGATAGAGTCTAAAAGGTTCTTAAGGTGTCTTTATGGTAAGATACAAAGTAAAAATTCTTGGGGAGTATTTAGATGATTGTCTTAATAGTGGAGTCATAGGTGGCAGTGTTATTGTCTTGTAGGACAATCAATTGTATTCTCTTTGTAGACTAGAGGGTCAAGGGTGTAGTTCCATGAATAGAGGAGTAAGGGTTCCATAGGGGATTGGGTGTAGAGGAATCCTTTGGTTCAGTGCTAAGTCTCTATTCAAGAGTCTAGTGGGAGTGAATGTGTGTGGACAGTCATAAAAAGTGGAAGAATGTTGGAGCATAGGATGTATTTTATTGGGTTGTGGGTCTAGGTGAGTGGATCCAAGTCAGAGACCTTGAAGGTGTTGTAAGGGGGATTGTATGAGAGTTGATACAAGTGGGATAGGGAAATATATATATATATATATATATATATATATATATATATATATATATATATATATATATATATATATATATATATATATGTTTTCCTAAAGAGGATAAATATGTGGGTAATCCAATAGACTATGTTAACAATGTTGGCTATGAAATTTTGCTTCAGAATTTAGCTGAATTTGATAATACTCACAAAGGTGCCCCTCCAAATTTGAAATATGTTATTGAGGCTCTGGCTGTGGTTGAAATATCCCAAGAGGAAATAGATAGTGGGGTTGCATTGTGTGCAATCTGTAAGGACACGATTCCTTTAGGGGAGATAGGGAAAGAATTACCGTGCCAACATCTCAATCATGGTGACTGCATCATCCCATGGTTAAGTTCTAGAAATTCATGGCCAATCTATCAATATGAACTACCTACTGATGATGCCGATTATTAACAAAAGAAGAAATGCACTGTGCTCGAGTCTACAAATTTTGATTCCGGTATGTCATCACCTAATGGAAGTCTCTCTTAGGAAAAAAATATAAACTAAACATTTGAATTTGATAGGTCATAGTTGTCATTATTTTGTCATTTCTAGTTTGCTGCAATTGTATTGACAAGATTTTTGGTATATTATTTAAAATGATCATAGTAAAGCAAAGAAAAAATTTCAAGAAATGAATAAAATCACATATTATTTGATGCTTACGTTCTGTTGATCACAATTAAAATTCACTATGCAAAATTCTTCCAGATGGACTCTGTATGTCAAGAATATTTAGGCATGCATGTTTCTAGCAATCTTTCTTATAATGCGCACTTGGTTTAATATGTATTGAACCTCTCAAATGCTAGAGAAAAGATCACTATAAGACCGAGGTTTATTCTACAAAAAAAGGGCATGAATCATCTATTTGTTTCAAGACAACATATGCTTATTTCTTAATTTTTTCATGGCTACTATCTTTGACAACTCACCTAGTTCTCCACAATGAAAACCCAATAATTTAACCAATTAAACTCAACCCCTTCAACAATTTTCTTTTGTATTATAACAATGTCATCCATTTTATAATAGAAACCATTTAATAGTTACTTCAAGAGAACCAAATAAATATCAATGAATCTTGATGAAGGAACAAAGCTTCCATGATAAAGTGTTTGTACTTTTAAATAGACCTTGAGAACCACGTGCTATATTTTTTTTATCCAGATGAATGATAATAGATATTGGTTTAGAATTTTGATAACTTTAAATTAGTCTGTATTAGCATTTAGGTATTTAGTGTAGGGTATCATATTTTCAATGTAGGGTAGGTGCAAATTCATGAACATCATGTTTCTTATATGTTTTAAAAATTAAATGTGATATTGTGACCAACAAATGGCCATTGCAATCTTTTTCCTTATATCTTTTTCATTCTTTTTTCTGTTCTTTTATCTATGATTTTGGAAATATGTGGAAATTTGACATTGTATTGCTTGACATTGTATTGCTCTGTTTGCAGTCAATTAGGCCTTATAGTGGGCATTATCTCCTAAATCAAGAAAACTTAAATAAATTCATTGACTTTCTGGAGGAAAATAGCATAGACCACACTAATGTGAATGGAAAAATTGATTCTTCCAATAGGGATGTGTAGCAGACATTAGTAGCAGAGTTAGAAGGAGGTAGCCCACACAAATCAATTCTAGACAAAGCAATTAGTTGAGGATTTTATCTGGTATGAATGTATATCACTGTCATTTCCAGCATTGTCAAAGTTTTCTTCATATTAACAAAAAAAAATCATTCCTTATATCATCTACCATGAAAGTGGACCATGCTTGGTTATCTGACATGTTTTCTTACTACAGTTTATGCTTAAAATAAGCATCCTGGCCATTTTTCTAGTTTAAGCATTGCCAACTGATTTTAACCTTTATAATTTTGTTGTTACCTTGTAAGATGTCACCAAGATTATCTTAAAAGTAACACTTTGTTCTTAAAATATGAATAAACAACTATATAACTTTCTCAGAGGAACTTGAAAATGGTTCAAATTCAAAATTTGTAATTTATTTTTGATTCATCTTGTCAATGATTATTCCTTAAGTTCTAAAATTACTTGTTGATTTCTAGGGCTAAGCACTCTTTTGGTGGTTACATTACATATTAAAATATGACATTTAGTCTATAAGAGATAAATTTTCTTCAGGAAAGGAATAACTATGCAGGCAAGTATAAAAGCCTCTTGTTATGAGAATTGATGATTTTGAAATGTCAACACGTACTCATTTATTTTGTGAAGACTGGAGGGAATGGAAACAACCCATTGTTTGGTAAGATCTATGGCTTATTCTGATTTCAAGGTAGTAGAACTATCACTTCTTTACTTTTAACTCTATGCTTATGCCTACATATAAATTAAAGCATTGTATACTTAAGGAATAAATTTAGAGGAGTTGATGCTATTTTGTTTGTTATTTTTGTTTCATCCTTTAGGTTCAAACGCATAAAAAATATTGTTGCAATTCAATTTGTCTTGATTTTCATCAAGTTGAAATAATTATGCAAAGGTACATTTGTAAATTTAACCCATGGTTTTTTGGTGGGTAGGCGTGCTGGCCGGGTGAATGAGGATTTTTCGATGGTGTTTCGAGTGGTTGCCTAGAGATAAGTAATTCTAATCTATACATCATAATCATAATTTTTCCTTTTTGATTTTGACTTGGTGATCTCCACAAGGGAGTAAGAATATAATTCTCTAGAATAAACTAATATCATAGTAGTAATATCCCCATCCTTGTTAATAATCAAAGCTCAACTGTTCCATACTGCTTCATAGATTGGAGTCCTCCATATGGTAACATTTTATTAGTTTAAACTTTAACTTCACTCCTTGAATCTAATATGTGTAGAAAGGAGGTGAATGATGGTGGCATCATTTATGTGAAAGATGATATGACAAGTTGGTTTGAGGTAAGTAATTCTAATCTATGCACCATAGTGAAGATTCTTCCTTTTGAATTTCACATACTCTGTTCATTATACTAATTCTGATTCAAAATGATGTCTTTCCTCCTATACATACACATCCACGTTGGTGCCCAGTTCAAAATGATGTGCTTACCCCTATTCATATGTCCCCAGTCTAGTGCTCTAAATCAGAGTTATGGCCTTTCTTCTATTATTACACTTCCTCTCTAGAAGTGCAATAGATTGGTAGGTTATCAAGAGTGTGGACTTCTAAAGCAGTAAAGATTTTGATGGGTTAATTAGAAGTGAAAATGTAGAAGGTATGATCATTGGTACATACTTTATCTCTATTTAATGTGGTTGGTTTCCCCTAAAGATATATGTGTTAGAAAGTAAAGTCCACAATGATAACTGAGAGAGGGGGGGGGGGGGTGGGGGGTGAATCAATTATCTGATAATTATAAATTTTATCAACTTCAATAGATTTTAACCATGTAAGCAATATAATTACCAACCATAGAAAGATATTCATACACAATAACACAATGAAACAAGATATGTTGACTAGGGAACCTCTTGATCAAAGAGTAAACCCCGGTGGGAATGATGCCCACAAAAGATGCACTAATATGAATATTCCTTGTAAAAAGATGGACTCTGTTAGGAGCCTTATGAAATATATTCAGTACATATGAATCCCAATTAGGAGATTTTGAATCCTTGCTAAAAGATTCTAACACTGTTAGGAGTTATGGAAGACATAAGGACCCACTGCCCAAACAGCTTCAAGGTAAGATCACTAAACTCACTGTCCAACTAATCTCTAGATTATTCAACAGAATAATATTAAATTAGTACTAATCTCAACAATATGTTACCTCTTCTCTGACTATACCAAACCGCACTCACTGCTACACCAGATCTCAATTTCAGATCTTTGTACCTCGCACATCTTCCTTCACAAATTTTCTTTCACAACTTTATTTACTTGATCATAATTTATCACAACCATATTCAACCATATTACAACAAGAAAAAACATTCCTTTCTTTATACCACACTCAATTAATTACAAATGAGTCGGCATCCAATTACAAAATAAAAGTTTCCACACATTACATAAAAAATCACACAAAACTGTCGGCTTCCAATTAGAATAATTGTTCACTCGTGTGACCTCAAAGTTTGTGCTATCATCCACATCACTAAAAATATGTCTATAACTTCCCTTTAACTACATAAAACCATATTCCATCTCGATTAGGAGATATCATCTGATTTCCACAAACCGCTACTCAGGAACACTACCTGAATACTACTTCCACCAAAATGCTCATAACTTTCATGAATAAATAAATTACTATCTGCGCTGTTAACCATGAACATATAACATATCAAAGATTAAATCCTCAACATCACATAGCTTGATCTATAATATCCCATGTGTGCTAATCAAAACATTGTCTGCTCCTCTGCTAATCTCCAGTAGATCACTCTGTTGACATCAATGACAATCATAGTCATGAATGCAACAACAACTGCTATAGAATAGCTGCCAATAATCCCATAGGATATATTATGCATTCATTCCTAACAATCTCCCCCATTGACATTGATGGCAACATAGATGAGAAACATCCAATGTTCCATGAATCCAATACTGCAACACTACTGCTCTGATAAATACTTTCAAGTCTTCTTCATCAATCAAATCTTGCTTCATTTTCCTATTCAATTCTCTCCAATAGATGGTACAAATGGTTTTTCATGTACACTTCTCCCCCATTGACATCAATGACATAAATTTCATCATTATGTCAACAACAACTCTAATGTCAAAAGACACTGTTCAGAAAATACATTCACTAGAGTCCTCATGACTCAGCTCAGATACACATACTCCCCCATAGAGGAAGTACCAACATCCAATCTAGAAGAAAGTTAAGACTCATATACCACTAGACGAATGCAACCAATCTGCATCACTTCTCAAAAGTAGGCTGGGGCATAACCCCAAGCATACCTCTCAGATACTCAAATGCATCCTTAGGCAAAGGCTTTGTAAATATGTCTGCTATCTACTCCTTTGTGCTTATGTACTCAAGTCTGACTTTTTTCTCAGAAAATTTTTCTCTTAATACATGATACTTAATCTCTATATGCTTTGTCTTAGAATGTAGTATAGGGTTCTTAGACATACTAATTGTGCTAGTGTTATCACAATGTATAACAATAGGTTCAACAAACTTTATTCCAATATCCTTCAGCATCTGCTTCAGCCAAATTATCTAGTTACAATTGTTTGCTACTACTACATATTCTGCTTCTGTTGTGCTCTATGAAATACAATTATGCTTCTTGCTTAGCCAAGAAACCAATCTTCCTCCAAGGAAAAATGCTCCACCACTGGTGCTCCTTTTATCATTAGCACTACCTCCCCAATCAGCATCTATATATGCACATAGGGTAAAATCATCAAATTTTTCATACCACAATCCATACTCAATTGTGCCTCTTAAATATCTCAGTATCCTCTTTACTGCTGCATAATGTGATTCTCTAGGTTCAGCTTGAAATCTTGCTACAATTCCAACTGAATGTGCTATATCACATCTTGTATGTGTCAAGTACTGCAATCCTCCAATCATAGATTTGTACTTCTTCTGTTCAACTGTAGGAGTCTCATCTATGCTAGATAATTTATGTCCAATTACCATAGGTGTTCCAACTGGTTTACAGTTCTCCATTCCAAATCTCTTTAACAAATCATTCAAGTACTTTGTCTGGCTTACAAAAATACCATCACTGTTCTGTGTTATCTGTAATCCCAAAAAGTATTTCATTTCACCAATCATACTCATTTCAAATTCAATTTTCATTTCATCAGCAAATTAATCACTAGCTTCATCTTCTCCTCCAAAAATAATTTCATCAATAAAAATAACTATAATCAACAAACCATTTTCAATTTCTTTTGTGTACAAGTTTCTATCAGTTGTTCCTTTTGTAAATCCCAATTTTAACAAATACTTATCCAATCTTGCATACCAAGTTCTAGGTGCTTGCTTTAGTCCATATAAGGCTTTCTTTAGTTTACATACTAGTCATGTCTCCTTCTTGAGTCAAAGGAAAACCTTCAGGCTGCTCAATATAGACTTCTTCTTCCAATTCACCATTCAAAAATACTGACTTCACATCCATCTGATATACTTTGAATTTCTTAAAAGCTACATAGGCCAAAAAAATTCTTACTGCTTCAATTCTTGCTATTGGTGCAAAAGTTTCTTCATAGTCAATTCCTTCTTGCTGTGAGTATCCCTTGCATACCAATCTTGCTTTGTTTCTTACTACTTCTCCTTGTTCATTCATCTTGTTTCTGAATACCCATTTAGTTCCAATAAAATTCTTATCTTTAGGTCTAGGGACCAATTCCCATGTCTTGTTCTTTTCAATCTGATCTAGTTCTTCTTTCATAGCTTTAATCCAATGTTCATCTTCACAAGCTTCACTAGTAGATTTAGGTTCAATTTGAGAAATCAAACATAACTATTCTTGTACCTTATTTCGAGTTAGAACTCCTCTGTCTATGCTTCCAATAATCTGCTCAATAGGATGATTCCTTAATAAGTTCCTGTTAGGTGTCACTGTCTTAGATCTCACTTCAGGTGTCTATTCTTCAATGATTTCACTATGGCTTTCATTCAACAAGTCACTATCAGTTTCATAAAATAATTCAGTAGTTTCAGTGTTAGGTTTAGGATGAGTTCCTTCATCAGATTCATAATCAAGCATTCTTTCTGAACTTTTAAACTTTTCATCAACTTTGACATTTGCACTCTCAACAATAGTCTTAGTTCTCTTGTTATAGCATCTATAAGCTTTGCTCTTCAAATAATATCCAAGAAATATACCTTCATCACTTCTAGGATCAAACTTTCCAATATCATCATCTCTCTTTATATAACATTTGCTTCCAAAAATTCTAAAATAGTTAACTGAGGGTGCATGTCCAAACCATAATTCATAGGGTATCTTGTTTGTGTCTGCTCTTATTTGTACTATGTTCTTTATACACTACTGTGTTCACTTCTTCTCTCTAGAATATCTTTGCCAAATCATTCTCAAATAACATAGCTCTTGCTACTTCAGTCACTGATCTGTTTCTTCTTTCTGCATTACCATTTTGTTCAGGTGTTCTAGGGGCTGAAAACTATCTCTTAATACCATTCACTTCACAAAAGGTGTTAAACTATCTAGAAGTAAATTCTCCACCTCTATTAGATCTCAAACATTTAATCTTCATTCTAGATTCATTCTCAACTTTATTCTTAATGACCTTAAACTTATCAAATGCTTCAGAATTTTCTTTAAGAAATGCAATCCACATCATTCTTGTAAAATCATCAACAAGAATCATAAAATACCTTTCTCCATAGAAACTTCTAGTCCTTGTAGGACCACTCAAATATGTATGAACAATCTCCAAATTCTCTACAGATGTAAACTTCTTACTAGGAAATGAACTTCTCTTCTATTTTTCCATCACACATTCCTTGCAAATCATGTTAGTAGGCTTCATAATTTTAGGCAAATCTCTTACTGCAAGTGTAGTACTTATTTTCACAATGTTATCAAAATTTATATGACAAAATCTTTTGTACCATAACCAACTGTCATCTATCTTAGTAATCAAACATGTCATCTCAATAGGATTCAACTGAAATACATTACCTTTGGTTCTAGATCTAGTTCCAATCAAATTTTCATCTTTATCTTTTATCACACAAGTTTTCTCAGTAAACGAAACTTGATATCCCTTATCAACTAACTGTCCAACACTCAAAAGATTATATTTCAAACCATCCACAAAGTAAACATCATCAATATTAGTCTTTCCATCAAGAGTAATAGATCATATACCTTTAATCAAACATTGTGCATTGTTTCCAACTCTAACAACTCCTCCATCATAATTGTTAAACTTTACGAACTTTTTCATGTCTCCAGTCATATGATGTGAACAACCACTATCTATAATCCAATCAGCTTTCTTTTCAACTTGAGAAACTAGGGCTTTTTCTTATTTAACATCTATTTTAGGATTTTCTTCTTTAATTGCTACAAATCCTATGTCATCATTATTCTTAGTATCACTTTCACTTAGAGTTCTCTCTATACTAGCTTTAAGATCTTCATCATTAGCATAATAACATTCCTTAGATCTTCTAGGCTTAAAATTGTTTCTATACTTTTTAACTCTCTTAGGACATTTAGATGCAAAATGACCATATTCTTGACAAGTCCAACATTTAAAATTTTTCTTACCATCTGGTTCTCTCTTCACAAGTAAGGCAATACCTTCTTCAATCCTCCTGTCTTCTTCATTTCTAGATCTGCTGCTGCCAGCATAATCTCCACTCACACTAATGCTTCTTGACAAAGTAGGGCAAACACTAAGAGCACTAAATGTTGTCTCCATTCTAGGAAAATCTCCTGATAACCTCAGGTTCATTTTTGCTACTTCCAATCTTCCAAGAAGAGTCTCTCTTGTAAAGTTTGAAGTACAAGGTATAAATTTTTCAATCATATGTGTTGTCTGCTTAAACGCAGGAGTCAATATCCTCAAAATTTTCCATATCACTTCATTTTCTGTCTTTGTTCCTCCACAAAATTTTATGCCTACAACAATTTCTGACATTCTACCAATATAGTTTTTAACAGATTCATCTTCCATCATTCTTATATCTTCAAATGCACATATCCAATTATGTAATCTAACTTTCTTTGCATGTTCATCACCTTCAAAAGTAGAGTGTAAAGCTTTCCAAATTTCAAGAGATGTTTTCAAATATTTTACCTGACTATACTCATTCTCTGGAAGGGTTGTCAAAAGTGCTTCTTTGGAAAGTGTGTTACACATGAATAGATCTCTCTCATCATTAGAACATGTTTCAAGATTATCCTCATCAATGATAGTCTTCTCATTATTTGTATTCAACCAATAACCTAGTCCTAAACACAGTAGATGTGTCTTCATCTTTTCTTTCCAGCTATCAAAATTCACTCCATCAAACTTAGGGCTTTCTTTCCTAAAATTCACCATGGATCTCCTTAATCTATTAAAATTTTCTTTCAAGGACCTGCTACTCTGATACCAATTGTTAGAAAGTAAGTCCACCAAGATAACTGAGAGGGGGGGGGGGTGAATCATTTATCTGATAATTATAACTTTTATCAACTTCAATAGATTTTAACCATGTAAGCAATATAATTACCAACATTAGAAAGATATTCATACACAATAACATAATGACACAAGATATGTTGACTAGGGAACCTCTTGATCAAAGAGTAAACCCCGGTGGGAATGATGCCCACAAAAGATGCACTAATATGAATATTCCTTGTGAAAGGATGGACTCTATTAGGAGCCTTATGAAATACATTCAGTTCATATAAATCCCAGTTAGGAGATTTTGAATCCCTGCTAAAAGATTCTAACTCTATTAGGAGTTATGGAAGACATAAGGACCCACTGCCCAAACAACTTCAGGTAAGATCACTGAAATCACTATCCAATTGATCTCTAAGTTATTCAATAGAATAATATCAAATCATTACTGATCTCAACAATATGTTACCTCTTCTATGACTGTGCCAAACCGCACTCACTACTACACCATATCTCAATTTCAAATCTATGTACCTCGCATGTCTTCCTTCAAAAATTTGCTTTCAAAACTTTATTCACTTCATCATAATTCATCACAACCATATTCAACCATATTACAACAAGGAAAAACATTCCTTCCTTTATACCACACTCAAGTAATTACAAATGATTCGGCATCCAATTACAAAATAAAAGTTTCCACATGTTACATCAAAAATTACACAAAACTGTCGACTTCCAATTAGAATAATTCTTCACTCGTGTGACCTCAAAGTTTGTGCTATAATCCATGTCACAAAAAATATGTCTTCAACTTCCCTTTAACTGTGCAAAACTAGATTCCATCCCGATTAGGAGATATCATCTGATTCCTACAAACCGCTACTCAAGAACATTGCCTAAATACTGCTTCCACCAAAATGCTCATTACTTTCATGAATAAATGAATTACTGTCTGCACTCTTAACCATGAACATATAACATATCAAAGAGTAAATCCTCAACATCACATATCTTGATCTGCAATATCATGTGCGCTAATCAAAAAACTGTCTGCTCCTCTACTAATCTCCAGTAGATCACTGTGTTGACATCAATGACAATCCAAGTCATGAATGCAACCACAACTGCTACAGAATGACTGCCAATACTCCCATAGGATATATTAATCATTCATTCCTAACAATATTCTTGTCATTATAATAAGGGAACAAGCCACATCTAATGTATTTTCCAATGGCGTCATTCACTTCATTCTTATATTGCACATTGAACAACTTCACCATTGAGTTTAAAGTATCACTGGTCATCCTCCCCTTAAGCTTTGCTACCCTTGAACTATAGATGAAAAAACTTGAAATTATGTTTAGTGAAAAGTACTAGTATACATGGTATGATTATTCTTTAAAGGGTACTAGCTCAATGGAAGAGCACCTACTTTACAATTAGGAGGATGATGGTTCGATTCCATCATGCCCTAATATGACTAAATATATTACTAAATTAATGACTAAATATATGATTAAATTAATGACTAAATATATGACCAAATAAATGACCAAATAAATGACCAAATAAATGACTAAATAAATGACCTAATAAATGACCAAATAAATGACCAAATAAATGACCAAATAAACTACCAAATGACCAAATAAATGAACAAATAAACTACCAAATGACTAAATAAATGACCAAATAAATGACTAAATATATGACCAAATCAATGACCAAATAAATGACTAAAATAGTTTAGTCATAAATTTGGTCACGAGATAAATGACCAGCAATAAACTACCACTGGTCACATGACCAAATTTGGTCATTTATCTACAATTTTTGGTAATTTATTTGGTCATATATTGTTGTTTTTGTACTAGTGAAATGAACACAATCAGTAAGTAAATGTGTATTACTATAATGAAAAATGACATTTATACTTGGATAGAGCATCTTTCGGCATAGGTTTAAAATTTTCTTTCTTGGAATTCATTAACTAAACATACACCTTCTTAGCCACCTCTTGAGAAGTATCAAGGTAATCTAAGGTAGGTGTTGGAAGAAGAACATGAAGAGGAGGACGATGATAAAAATCAACCACGTTAAATTGAGATTGCAAAAAACCAACACCGCGCATATCTTGTTTAGGGGATATATGAACTGGATGTTTAATACCATGCTCATTAACACCAAGCCCTAAACCTTTATAACCTTGTTTAGTCATCATATTATATCATGTAGTGTGCATATCATGTAAATCTTCTACAGGAGGTGATTGTTTATTGTGTTCATGAGTAAAGGTTGTATAAGGTCGAATAATAGGCTTAGAAGAAGTTTCTTTCCTCTTTCCTTTAATATCATCTTGCATCAGATAAGAAGGGGAAGGTAAATCCAATAATTCTTGCACATCTGCATCATGAACCATAGTTTGAACCTCATCATAAGTATGAGAAAAACTAGGAATAGAAGATGGAGAATTAGGCATAATAGGAATGTTAGGATTAGGAAGATTAGGAACTAGATTAGGAAGGATGGGATTAGAATTAGGAAGATTAGGAGATGGTGTATCATCTACCAAATTCTTCACATAATCCAAAAGAGTAATAAGTCTGCCACATAAATCTTTAATGAAAACTTTAAAATTAGGAAGACTGGTATCAGTCAATCTCACAATTGCATAGGCAAGTGAAAAATGAAGAGTAACCAACATAATGAAGTGAATGATACTTTCATAAACATCATAAGTATGATAAAGAGATGCTGAGAGGAGGATAATAAAGAAAATAATCACACACCAAAGCATCTTAAAAATCTTCATAGTAAATGAAATGAAAGAAATATTTTTGTAATTTGTAGATTATATGGATTTTTTTTAATTTTAAAATGCAAGAGAAAAAAGAAATATAATATTAAGGAAAGTAGGCAAAGAATCTAACACCAAAAAGAAAGAGTTTTCTATCGCGAGTTCACCAAAATGTAAAGAAACAAAATGAAGAGAAGAGTAAATGTATTCCAAGATGTAAGATATGAAAATATGTGTGGAGGTAAGATAATAAAGTGAGAAATGATATAATGAAAAATGTTGTGGATATGCAAAACTTTAATCAAACGTGAATACTTATCTTGAAAAGGAGCAGATTCAGAAATCACTTTTTTCTGGTGTCTGTGTACAGTTTCGGGAAATTCTGCAACCGAATCTGGCTTGTAAATACATAAATATAGAAAACCCAAAAACCTCCTATCTTTCTGAAGAAGGTCGACCTTGACGCAAAACAGGGGTAAGATCTTAGCCTAGGGCACAATCTTACCCCAAAAAGTCGACCTTGACTTGCACTATTTTGATGAAAATTCTATTCGCAGATCCTGGAAGTTCATCGAAAAGGGTACCCAGATATGAACTGCAATTCATTGTCCCGCACCTCTACCTGAGAGAAAAAGGGTTTTGTTGTTTGGATGAGGGGTTTGCCTTGGTCAAACCCCAGTTTGGAAGCAACCTTTAAAATAGAATTGAAATAGAGAATGCTAGCAAGTAGTAGAGGTAGATCTAACAACAAAGGTATGATACTCAATAGATATGCAATTGTATTTGAAATGTAATCAAGTATGTTAATATGAAAGCTTGGACACAACATTAACAAATGTAAATCAAAACCTCCATGATTTTATGCTTGGAATCCACCTTGAAGTGAGAATAAATAGATCTTGAAGATGAAAAAAGGATCTCGAAGGAACATCACACCACTATGATGGATAGATCTAGGGTTTGAATGATGAATCTTGAATGCTTGAACCAAATCCCTCCAAAGGCTTGAAAGCTTGAATCCTTGATCTTCAGTGAAGAACTTGAATGCTTGAATGTAGATGATGGATTGAATTCTTCCTTGAAAATGTTTTCTTGATGATGGAGTGCTTGAGAGATTATGACCAAGGATGCTTGATTGCAAAAGAGAGATTGCACACTTGATTGATGATTGAGAAAATGAGAGAGGAAGGCTTCCTTTTATAGTGATCTAGGGCACAAACTCCTAGAGAGGTTGACATATGAGAAATAAATTCCCATTGAGTCTATACCCCTAGAAATGGACCTAGATTAAATATAATTTAAGATTTTACCATTTCGGAGACCAAAACAGTCAACCTGGAAGTGGGAAAACAATTCTTTCCAAAACCCGACATCCAGAAATCATGGAATCTTGAAATTTGGACCTTGGGTCAAGGTCGAGGTCAAATTTGACCAAGGTTGGCGTCAAGGCCATCCTTGACCTAGGTCAGTGTTGAGGTTGACCTTGACCTAAAAGTTTGACCTTGACCCTGAGGTCAAGAATCTCATGATCTAAGTCTAGAATGCCAGAAAAGTGCAGAAAGAAGGTGGAAAAAAGGACAGAATGAGGAGAAAAGCCAGATTCAATCCAGGGACCTACCTAAAGTGTTTGACATGACCCAAAACTACCTACTTAGAGGGCTAAAGCAATCTTGAATGGAAGTTCTTCCATTTTTTGACGATACATTTAGCCCCCACTTTAGCGAGATTATGGATTCGATGCAAACTCTTGGTAAAGGAGAAGAAAGATCCAAGTGGATTCGCAACAAGATATAATATCACTTAGTTAAGGACACGAGCCCCCAAGATAAGGATTCTAACTCAACATGTGCGCAAGAGGGTGCGAAAACAAAGAGAAAACTAAAAGACACAAAAGAGAGGGGGTAGTACTAAAATGAACCCAAATCAGCTAGTAAAGGAAACCTTGCTAAGAAATGCTTCCTATACTAATATCATATTTGGACATAAAGTATTACATAAGAAAAACAAGAGAAACACTATAAATAACATAGCTTCATGATCTAGTCCTACTAGCATGAAAATGAAAAGAGAGAAAAGAGAAAGTGATTACCTTGCCCAGTAAGATGCCCACCTCACCATGAATCACCAAGGAGGGGGAGCCCAATAGGTAGCAAAACCTGATAGTTCACCCAAAAATTGTGCTTTGTAATTGTAATGCGTCTTTTGAAAGCTTTTGGAATACCCATAGATCCATCTTCTTGTATCACCATGGAATATAAAATGTGTGTCCCTTTAGGATTTAGCAACTTATATGTGTTACCTTCTAAGGATTTAGCATATTGAAAATTTTGAAAAATGCGCATCTCTTCAAGATTTAGCAACTTATGTGTGTTACCTTCAAAGGATTTAGCATATTCAAAATTAAAAAATGCATGTCTCTTTAGGATTTAGCAACTTGTGTGCATTACCTTCAGAGGATTTAGCATATTAAAAATTGCAAAATGCGGCATAAGGGAGACCCTATATATGCCCCCCTCCTTATCATGGTTGTCTACTAGACATGATAAGGAAGAGAAGGAGGATACTTGCTTCATAACATAAGGAGATATCCTGTTACCAATAATGTACACTATATTCTTAGCGAAGCGTATTGACCCTTACATCCAAGAGTATAGATAATCATGAAAAGGATATGTCACTCATGGAAAAAAGGATCCTCAAAGAAAGAGATATTATCAACAAGACCCCCACCAAAGAGGAGTGCTTTAGATAAAATATCATCTTTCAAAGAGAAACAAAGATTCAATCAACTAGCCCCCTATAATCAAGAGGAAGAGGAATCTTTGAAAAAAGGGATCAAACTCTAACCCTACAACAAGGTCAAGAATTTATAAAGAACATAATTTGCAAAATATAGAAGAATTAATGACTTAGGAAAACAACCTCTCAAATAAAAGGATATCCATAGCCAATTCCTTAATCAGTATAATGAAATGATGTTGCAAGATAAAAAAATGTCACTAAACTAAGGAAACTGGATCCCTAGACAAAGATAAAGAAAAAAGAACCTTGCCTCCCAAGGATGTAAGCAAGGGATACCTTTCCAAAACAAATGTCTTTAGAAAATATATCTTTAATATAGAATAAAATATATGGATGATTATAAACATAATACAAAACCATATAGAAGAAGGATAGAAAGAATACTAATTAAGCTTAACATAAAAAAAAAGCCTAATGGATCCTAGGAGACTGGTTAAACATACACCTCTTTCCCCCCAGTCCAGAGACAAGAGGAGAAGAGATCTATACTATATCATAATGAGGGGTATCCCCTATATTGAAATTATGAAGGAATTGTAAAAATGCACGAGAATGAGATATAATTCCTAAAGCAACTCTTTCTTTAACATATAACTTGAAATGCACACAATCAGCAAGTAAATGTGTATTACTTTAATGAAAAGGACATTTATACTTGGATAGATCATCTTTCGTCATAGGTTTAAAAATTTCTTTCTTGGAATTCATTAACTGAACATACACCTTCTTAGCCACCTCTTGACGAGTATCAGGGTAATCTAAGGTAGGTGTTCGAAGAAGAACATGAACAGGAGGATGATGATCAAAATCAACCACCTTAAATTGAGATTGCGAACAACCAACCCCATGCATACCTTGTTTAGGGGATATATGAACTAGATACTTAATACCATGCTCATTAACACCAAGCTCTAAACCTTTATAACATTGTTTAGTCATCATATTATATCCTTTAGTGTACATATCATGTAAAGCTTCTATAAGAGGTGATTATTTATTGTGTTCATGAGTAAAGGTTGTATAAGGTGGAATAATAGGTTTAGAAGAAGTTGTTTTTCTCTTCCCTTTAATAGCATCTTGGATCAGATAAGAAGGGGAAGGTAAATCCAATAATTCTTCCACATCTATATCATGAACCATAGTTTGAACCTCATCATAAGTATGAGAAGAACTAGGAATAGCAGATGGAGAATTACGCATATTAGGAATGTTAGGATTATGAAGATTAGGAACTAGATTATGAAGGATAGGATTAGAATTAGGAAGATTAGGAGATGGTGTATCATCTACCAAATTCTTCACAAAATCCAAAAGAGTAATAAGTCTGCCACATAATTCTTTAATGAAAGCTTTAAAAGTAGGAAGACCGGTATCAGTCAATCTCAAAATAGCATAGGCAAGTGAAAAATGAAGAGTAACCAACATAATGAAGTGAATGATACTTTCATAAACATCATAAGTATGATAAAGAAATGCTAAGAGGAGGATAATAAAGAAAATAATCACACACCAAAGCATCTTAAAAATATTCATAGTAGATGAAATGCAAGAAATATTTTCGTATTTTATACAATATATGGATTTTTTTAATTTTAAAATGCAAGAGCATAAAATAAATCTAATCTTAAGGAAAGAAGGCAAAGCATATAACACCAAAAAGAAAGATTTGTCTATTGCAAGTTCACCAAAATGTAAAGAAACAAAATGAAGAGAAGAGTAAAGGTATTCCAACATGTAAGATATGAAAATATGTGTGTAGGTAAGATAGTAAAGTAGGAAATACTATAATGAAAAATGTTGTGGATATGAAAAAATTTAATCAAATGTGAATACTTATCTTGAAAAGGAGCAGATTCAGAAATCACTATTTGCTGGTGTCTGTGTACAATTTCAAGAAATTCTGCAACCAAATTTGGCCTGGAAATATAGAAACAAAGAAAACCCAGAAACCTCATCTTTCTGAAGAAGGTCGACCTTGACCCGAAATAGGGGTAAGATCTTACCCCGAGGCACAATCTTACCCCAAAAAGTTGACATTAACCTCCACTATTTTGATGGAAATTATGTTCACAAATCCCAGAAGTTCGCCAAAAAGGGTACCCAGATCTGAATTGCAATTTGTTGTCCAACACCTCTACTTGCAAGAAAAAAAATTTGTTTGGAAGAGGAGTTTTCCTTGGTCAAACCCCAGTTTGGAATCAACCTTTAAAATAGAATTGAAATAGAGAATGCTAGCAAGTAGTAGAGGTAGATCTAACAACAAAGGTATGATACTCAATAGATATGCAATTGTATTTGAAATGTAATCTAGTATGTTAATATGAAAGCTTGGACACAACATTAACAAATGTAAATCAAAACCTCCATGATTGTATGCTTGGAATCCACCTTGAAGGGAGAATAAATAGATCTTGAAGATGAACAAAGTATCTTGAAGGAAGATCACACCACCATGATGGATAGATCTAGGGTTTGAATGATGAATCTTGAATGCTTGAACCAAATCCCTCCAAAGGCTTGAAAGCTTGAATCCTTGATCTTCAATGAAGAACTTGAATGCTTGAATGTAGATGATGGCTTGAATTTTTCCTTGAAAATGTTTTCTTGATGATGGAGTGCTTGAGAGATTATGACCAAGGATTCTTGATTGCAAAAGACAGATTGCACACTTGATTGATGATTGATAAAATGAGAGAGGAAGGCTTCCTTTTATAGTGATCTAGGGCACAAACTCCTAGAGAGGCTGACATATGAGAAATAAATTCCCATTTGGCCTATACCCCTAGAAATGGACCTAGATTAAATATAATTTAAGATTTTACAATTTCGGAGACCAAAACAGTCGACCCGAAAGCAGGAAAACAATTCTTTCCGAAACCCAACATCTGGAAATCATGGAATCTTGAAATTTGGACCCTAGGTCAAGGTTGAGGTCAACTTTGACCTAGGTCAGGGTCGAGGTCATCCTTGACCTAGGTCAGGGTCGATGTTGGCCTTGACCTAAAAGGTCGACCTTGACCCTGAGGTCAAGAATCTCAGGATCTCAATCCAGAATGCTAGAAAAGTGCAGAAAGAAGGTGGAAAAAAGGGAAGAATGAGGAGAAAAGATAGATTCAAGCCAGGGACCTACCTGAGGCATTTGACATGACCCCAAACTACCTACTCGAAGGGCTAAACCAATCCTAAATGGAAGTTCTTCCATTTTCCAACCATACACCCTCATATAAACAAATTAATTGTTATATCCAATTCTGAATTGAGTCGGGGACCTTAACACACTTACATGTTGAGATATTGATTCTGATCAATCCTCTCTTGCTAAGAGGGAATGTTAAAATATAGCTTCGATGTAATTTACTAACACACACACACAGGTATATATATATATATATATATATATATATATATATATATATATATATATATAGATAATATTATTATCATATTGATCAGATTTGATATGCTATTGACTACATACAATATATACAATGGATTGGATATACTATGCAATGATTATATTTGGAGTAATGATAACTATCACATAATAGTTATTTGTAACAACAAAATGATGTGTTATGTTAAACATCGCCAATAGTATATTAAATGGTACCAAGCATTATGTAAACAACACTTATGAAATGACATGTCTATGTAAAGACATGACCATGCGTGGCTTAAGCCACATATGGTCATGTCTCTACATAGACATCACTATTATATTCTATATATATATATATATATATATATATATATATATATATATATGCATTCATATATGTTGTGGAAAAATATCAATAATAGTGTATATATTACTACCACAACATATACAAAGTGCAAATATATATATTTATATATATATAGCTCAAAAAATACTTACAAGATATTAATTATGAATAAAAGAAATGACTATATTGAATTCTCTCTATTAAAGATCACTATTCCTAACAGCTTTCTCCAACAACCTTCCAATCATCTAATGTGCAGAAACTCAACACCCTCGATGCCCAATCAACTACAGTTGGACTAGGGCTCTAGGCGTTACCTACAACAATTTGGGAAATCAACAACAAGCACCTCTTACGTATGATAAAACATGATGTTGTCGAGATAGTTGGTGCTGATGACATTACACATGCCATGGAAGCATACAAGAAGACATGACTCAAAACCAAGGAATATGAGAACTAAATTGATTCCTCTACCTGTCTGTTCCACTTCTTTCTTCTATTTTATTCTCTGATGTAATGAGTTGACAAGTGTCCTCCTCTCTCTACGGAGCCTCTTTTGTAACTGACTTTACTATGAGAAGATGAATTGTCTCTCCCTCTCATTGTATGAACTATAAGTATGATATTCAAAGTTAATAGAAAGGATCAACATTTTTTGGAGTTCATTTTGGCTTCCCCATGTGGCTGAGAGCATTGAGTGACATATGAAGTATTGTGTATTTCATTTATGTTGTTCATTTTAGTTTAGTTGGTTTTGGTTAGTCTTTGATGAATGAATGGATTTTTGTTATGTTGACTACATAAATGTTTCCTTAAGAAAAAATATTTGTTGAGTGGAGGGAAATGTTGAGGCTATCTGAGAATAGCCCTTTGTGATTAATCTAGTCTCAAAGTTAATTTGTTCATCTCTGTCGAGTTAAAGTAGAAGTTATTCGTTAGTGCAATGAGTTGGTTTATAGTTGGAGCTATGATTGTGCATTTATTCCTTGTTAGGAGTAGATTAGAGTTAAGGAAGTTTGTAAAAGCATCTAATCTTGGTAAGTTTCTTGTAGCTACAAATGCCTACTTATCTGCCTCTTCTTCTATCTGGTTAAGAGCATACCCCTATTTAGATTAAAATATATTCATTGTACATCAGTCACAAGGAGATATACCTGGTCAAAATATTGAGATTGAGTTAATTTCTTGATAGGATTTACCTGTTTCAACTATTTATTATGGTGTTGGGTAGTTACTAGGCTTGAGTCAATTTAAATAAATATTACTACCTAATCTATTAACCAACAAGATGACAAATTTCATATTCTTAACTTTATAATCAAAGTATATATGTATGTAGTGTTTAGAATTTTGAATGCCATTTGTAGAAAATGAATAGAGTGGAATAAGGAAACTTAAGACTGTGATTAAAAAATGGTTAACATTATTCACCAAATCTATCTGATAGCTTTGATAGAAGTACACAAAGTAGAATTCAAACAAAAGATTACATGGGAAACCCTTATGAGAGTGTAACATCATTAATTTTATACCTATACAATTTCATGCTCATCTCAGCCTCATTTTATCATTTATATCCTTCCATGCCAAATCATGTATGATTCCACTTGTGCTAGCTCAAATCTAGAAACCTTAGCAACTCACTAGTCATTGGTCCTTGGCCTAGCCCTAATTGGTTTGTCAATGGTGCATAGGGCACCCTTGACCTATCAAAAAGGGGCTAATTTTGGACCCACCAATAGTCAGATGGTGATGGTGGGAATTCCTCCTTTGTGTTGACCTACTTCAATAATTTGAATAAATCCTAACCCCCTCATTTAAGACATCATATCACATATCATAATCACACACCTCAATTATAAATTCAAGAAATACATCATTGAAAAAGTAGTCAATCATCATCAAGGCATTGAAGCAAAGAAGTAATGTTTAGATCTCAAGCATTCAATATGGCATCCATGATAAACCTATTGTAAGTTCAACTCTACAAGTCAACATCAACCTTTTCATGAAGGCCTTAAAACAAAGGAGACTCAGAAAGGTATAATATTTCATTCAAACATTTGAATTTATATCTATCATCTACTCCATTACAACATGTCATTCAATTTAGTCATATTTTAATCTAATTTCATGGTTAATTCCAAAACTGGGGTTTGACCTAGGCAAACACACATCAACCCAATATTATCTCATCTTTGAATGTGCAAGTGATAGGATTAAAATACACAAATTTGGAATCAGACAGAACATAAAAATACCTATAGACTAATTTTTTTAGATCTCAAAAAGTGAGGTCAAGGGTACCCCAGACACCATTGAACTACACCTTTTCAAGAAACTTTTGGGGAAGGTTCTGAGAAACATTTTGATCCTAAAAACATGGATTTCATTTGTATCTAACACTCCTAGGTCACATGAATCCCCAAGCACCATTGACCTCCTGATTTTAGACAAGATTTCAAACATAGGTTCCTTTTGCTCTCTTCTTTCCATAGTTGTAACTCTTGTTTGTGTATCCATTCTGAAATTTAATATGCATATTATAAACTCTTAATTTCTCATCTTTGGTCCTAGATCAAGAATTCAACCTAAATATTTTTTGATTCAAACACCCACCTTGTGCCCAATCCCATTCAATCAAATCAAAGGTTGAGTTAAGTGGATAAAATCTCTTTTAAAATGTAATCAAGAAGGAAATAGGCCTTGTCCCTAGTTTCTATGTATAAGCTATAGTGAACACCTCATTTTATCCAATAGTACATTTTGGTGAACCTAACATGTCTTGTGCTTGCATCCTCATATTTTCATTCAAGATCTAAATTTTACATTTTTAACTAAACCATATTTTCTATCATGTTTTAATCATATATTTTATGTTACATGCATTTAGAGACCTAGTTGACCAACATTGTACATTTTGGTGAACCCAGTGTATCTTATTATTACTTATGATTTTGTGTGATTAGATCTAATTTATATAGACTTAGTTAATTCAAATTTGTAATCATATTTCATTTATGCAATTTTTAATTGATCATTCTATTAGGAAATTGTATTGTTTAATTATTCCTATTATATGTGTGCATGAGTTTCATGACCCTTTGTCCTACATCTAATATCTCCATAGGAATAAGAAGTTATAGACCTATGAAAGCCCAAATTTTAAATACCAAGGGTGTAGAGCCCAAGTTGACTAGTATATTCAATGGAAATTTAGGTTAAACCTCTATTTCTATGCAATACATACCTAACATTGTGGAAAACCATTCTTCCCACAATTCTCACAATGAAGATGACTCCTTAAACCCGAGTTTCTACTAACCTATTGGGAATGATTTCCCAATAATTGGATAAGCTTCAACAATGGGTGGGTCAAGAATACAAAAATAGTGAGACAATTCCCTTGATTTAAATATTGAGGAAAATAATTAAAAATAATGCACATAGTATGAAATTATTGCATGAAATTTATCATATTGTTTATATTAATGTTATCCCTTTGAAAATTTGTCCCTTACTTTCTCTAACCCTACAAATAAGATGACTATTCCATTCATATGCTAACAAATTGCCTAATATTTATACATATACATCTCCCATTTATGAAACCTCTACAAAAATTGTCAATCCCACACATGTTAGTCTTAAGGGAATTCCTAAAAATCCACACTCTTGCATACCTTCTTTCCTTACCCTTCCATATGTTTCCCAAACATCTCCTTTACCCACTTATCATAATAATCAACCTTAGGATCTACTCTAATTCTCCATTGACATATCACAATGTTGCACCTCCTTCACAATCCTTGACATCTCCAACCAATTCACCCACCAAAACTACCACCAACACTTTATCTCAAAGAGCCTCATCCTTACAACAATAATTGGTTTTTGTAACCCAATCCAAGTTCAATATTCCTACATGTGGTATAGCTAGCCCACTTTCCCAAGGCATTTACCATACTATTTCCCTTGAATACTTTGATATTCCTCAATTGGAGTTATATAATGGAAAGGGTGACATCTTGATTCATGTGAGAATATTCCAATTTTTTTGTAGTGTTCTCTCAAATGATCATAGACTCGTGACAAAAAAAAATTCTCATAATTTTATACATAAATCTTTGTAATTGTATTGAACTCTTTGTCTCCTAGTTCTATTGATTCTTTTTTTTTAAATGGCTAATACATTCATACAATTGTTTTAAAATAGCATTGGTCCTCAAATTAATTTGACTGGTTTGATACATTGTAAAAAATGAGCTAAAGAAAAAGTGAGTGATTTTATTGGTAGATATAAATATTTGCATTCACAAATTTCTTATGTTGTGCCTAATGGTGGTACTCAAAGATTTTTTATTCCTAATTTTCAAAGGATATTAGAGATAATGGAGTAGGTGTGCCTAGGGATATATCTAAACATGCAACAATAAATCTCACACATCAACTCACAAACAAATTACAATAATTATTTGAATTTTACAACACACCGAAACTTGAATCACAACTTATGAAACAAAAAGGAATATTTTTGCCTCCAAAAAGAACTCAATGTTTTGCCTCCCAAAGATAACTCCCTTGAACAATTAAATTCAAATATATATACTCACACACACACACATGAGGAGGAAAGTAAATAGTTCTTCCAAATTTGAATTGAAGAGTTTGAAGGAAATCCAATAGCCAAAAATAATTTAAATTTAATATATATATTTTTATTTTTCTAATTTTAATGCATTGGTTATGTTGGATAGCTCTCGAGTACTCTAAATAACCTCTTGATTTCTCTTGATAGCTCCTGACAGCTCCTAATTACTCTTGATAGTTCTAGACTATCTAACTCTGAAAATCCTCCAAATTGCATCTAGATCATTTCTCTTGATGACTCTTGAAAACTCCTTAAACCTCTTGATTATTCATAATTTTTCCTTATAACTGAATACAATCAAACCAAAACTATAACTATCTCTAAATGTTTTTTTATTTTATTTTATTTTTTTTGATGAGGATTGCACATATACTCGGATGCTCCTGCATCAAACACCCTTAGTAAAGAAATGATTCATGGAGATAAACTCATGATCATTTTGGATAATATGGAATTGGAGTCTCATACTTTTCCTCCTCATTTTCCTTTAATAATGATGCCTCTTTATATGGTTAATCGTTCCATTGAACCAAATACTCTATGTATTCCTTTCCTCGTATTTTGTTTACATCTCTAGAATAAAAAGTAGCATCCACATTCTCAACTTTCTTTTCATGAAAATGATCAATACATGATAGTTTATGATCTTTTTTTGTCAATTTATATGTTTTTATGTATTGGTCTCTCCCTTGTAATTTATCTATACAAATCACTAACATTGAATATAAGTAAGATATCAATGTCCTCTAGAAGGTCAACTTCTTAGGAATTGGCTAAAAACTCCCTCAAAATCTGATATGGACCTATCTTCTTCCATTTTAATTTATTATAGGTTCTATGTGGAAACCTTTCTTTTCTCAGATGAACCCATACTAACTCACCAACATAAAATTATTGCTCTCTTATATGCATTCAACATAGTTTTTGTACTTGACAACTCTCTTCTCCAATTTCTCCACTTCTTTGTGCAAATATCTAATTTATAATGCAAAATCATTCGCTACAATACTATTCCTCACTACTTATGTGCTATCTCTAATTTCATCCATACCCTTTGGTCTATATACATAGACAACATTGAATGGACTCTTTACCACGCATCTATTGACTGAATTATTATTAATCAACTCAGCTTGTGGCAATGTTAAATCCCATTGATTTGGATTTTTACCAACTAAACATCATAGAAAATGGCCCAGAATTTTGTTTATAACTTCAATCTGGGCATCCATTTGTGGATGGTATGTTGAACTAAAACCCAACTATGTGCCTAACTTCTTCTACAATGCATGCCAAAAATTACCAACAAATTTGGTGTCCTAATCTAAAATAATACATTAAGGAAAACCATGCAACTGAACTACCTCTTTGAAAAATAAATTGGCAATATGGGAAACATCACTAGTCTTTTGATAGGGAATAAATGAGCCATTTTAGAAAATCTATCAAATAGAATAGAAACTAAATCACTATCTCTTTGTGTTTAAGGCAACCCCAAAATATAATCCATACTATTGTGTTCTCATGGCCTCTCTAGTATTGGTAGTGGCAGATACAACCCATTATTATATTTCACTCCCTTTGCATGCTGGTATATCCTACATCCTTGAACCATCTTTTTCACATCAATGTTCATCCTTGGCTAATAATAACTCTCACTCAACAAAGCTGTAGTTTTATCCATGCCAAAATGTCCACCCAATCCACGACTATACTTCTCTCTTACTAAATTATCACTCATGTGGAATCATAAGGTATGCACAACCTCTTGAATTTGAACAACAAATTATCTTGAATAAAATACTCCAGCCATGGGCTTCAATCCACTCCAATTGTATTCTTACATGTTGCTCATACTTCTTTAAAATCTAGATCTTGTTCACACATCTCACTCAAAGAATCAAATCCATAAGGTTAATTATTCAATGCATGCGATCAATTAATAGTCCATATAACAAATGTGTATATATAAGAAGAGAAAAGGATAATGAGGTAGAGAAAAAGAGATAGACAACATGATATTAAGTGATGGAGGGAGAGATAAGGAGAGATAACTAAAGTAGGGAGAGAGAGAGAGGGGGGGTAGGGAAAGAGATAGATAGGGAGATTGAGATAGAGATGTTCAAAGATACCAAAATAGGGAGAGATAGATAGGGTTGGAGATATAAACATAAAGATAGAGGGAGCGACAAAATGAAATAGGTGAGAAGGGAGAGGGAGAAATGGAGTGGTATAGATAGAGGGAAGGAATAGAAATAGGGATAGGGAGTTAGAGGTAGTGTAGTGCCTCCCTTGTTTTCATCCTTACATGAACATCTTAATGGTGTGGTTTAAACTATCACACTCAAAGGGTAAGGTCATGTTGGTCCCATGTGAGGTTGAATCCACCAGGAGGAATTATTTTGGAGAGTGTTTTTTATGATTCTACGTGAAGTTGGAGACAAAGGATATGGTCTTGTATCACATTCCAGAGACTCTTAGAGTTAGGGGTGAGTCAGTCATGTGTATATAGTGATTCTTATCCACATTATGATTTGATGGCATCGTGAGATGCACCTTTCTCATCTTTTCCTTACAGTTAATGAGGAGGTTATCATTGGGATTGTGACGAGTATATTAAGAGACCCTAACCCGATCCTATCATTTTATTCTTATTCTGCTTTATAGACTCAATAATTAGAAAATCCATGTTGATGCATTATGGATTTATATTCTGATGGATAAGGGCTTGACCCATGTTTGTGATGTACTCTTTTTCATGTTTCTTATGTACTCATGTCAATGATTCTAGGATGCTCTATGTTCGAAATAGGATTAATTAAATTCAATTGATCCTTATGATAGTAAAATTGAGTGCATGTTCTATGGAAATTATTTTAGAACAAGGTAACTAAAATAATAAAAAGGTGATATATATATATTCTAATGTAGTTAAAGATTATTTTCTGGGTGTATGTAATTTTTAGAAGTAATGTAGTAGGAAAGGTGTTTTGAGTCGAGAATTGAGTAGGTATAATGTACCCTTTATGAATATTGAAATATTACTATTTGGATATGCATGCTTACGTAAAAGACCATTTGAATTTATTTTATGTTGAGACATGTATTAATAAAAAAGTGATTATTAGGTCATGATGTTGAGTAGGAGATTTTGCATAGTATGCTTTGATGTTATAGTAATGCGAGAAAAGTGAATCAGTTGAAATGTTGCTTGTAAATGATTTAGGACATATTCTATAATTTGGTTTTTAGGTGTTGATGTTATGGTATTTGATGAATTATTTAATTTTAAATATTATGCCTTAATATCATGTTTATGCAAGAAAAGTTCATGTGAGATGATCAAGGTTAGGAAATTAGGTTAATTAATATATTTATGTGTTTTGAATTAACTTGTTTTGGAAATAGAGTAATATATTATTGAGATTATGTGAATTTTTTATAAATTGTGTGGATGTAGTTGGATTATATGATGTGTTTGAGTGTGATTAATTATGGTGCATTTTATATGAATATGACATTTGATCTTTCATGAGCTACTGATATTTTCTCTAGTGTGCAGGAAATGACCATGGATTAAATTAGGGGAAATTAAACATGGATGCATGTGAAAATATTGTAAAGCCACGATTATCTCCAAAGGGAGAAATAACCTCGTTGTTATGTATAATGTTGTAAAGTAATATTTGATTGTATTATTTAATTGTGCTTATTTTTTTAATTTTGAATTAATGTCTACTTGGCATGCCATGTGTGTAGTGATGTGTTGTAACTTTATGTGGTGTCAATTGACACATGTGTTGTGAGTTGGCATGGCCAAGTGCATTGTTTATTAGTTTTCTTCCACCCTTGAGTCACCTTGTAGAATCTCAAGGTTAGGTATCTTAGTTGTTGAGCCATGAGAGGGAATCTTATTTCAATTTTTTGTGAGTTGACTCTTAATGGACTTTTAAGAGGCTAAAAGTAACCCAAAGGGTTATTTAGGGTTAAAATAAGATAACCCATAGGTGTACTTTGAGTTGGGGGTCAAATCTTTACCAATAGGATGTTTTTAGATCATTTTTGCATCTTCTAAAGATGGATTGTTAAGATGTGACGAATTTGGGAAGTGTGTCATATCTTTCTCTTTTCAATTTTAAATTTCCTCATTGTTGAAGAGAGAACCCTTGGATAGTGTGCCCAATCATCTTTGAGGTTTGGTAGGATTTTCCTTTTTAGTGGGATAGAGAGGAATTTGGTAGGTTGATTTCCCACTCTCCAATTTTGGATACTTCTAGTGGACTTAGCAGGTTTTGGTGGACTTAGCAAGGAAGGAAGGATTGTAGGAAAGGGAGCTCTTCTCAACCCTATTTTGCCATAGCTTGGAGTAAGGTTGGTTGCCTTGTCATGGAAAACTCTTTCTTTTACTTGTATGTAAAATACAGATTTCTTTGTTATGTTATTGTAATGGTTTTGTGAAGCTTCATGCTTGCTTTCATGGCTTCTTGTTATGTGTTTATTTGCTGGTTTTGTTTAAGTGTTTTTGTTTTATTGGGGTGTACAAGACCAAACTCACCCTTGGGAGGAAAGAGAGCCTTGATGGGTGAAGGGCTTAAGTTGGGAATTACCATTTAGTGTAGAGTCCTTCCTCAAGGAGGAAGGGGATGAGACATCCAGATGTATGGGCTCCATGTTTCCACTCTTGTTGTATACTTATTTGGGGGGCATAAGGGTTGTATTTTGTGAAAGGAAATGGAAGGGTTGATACTTTTTGTTATGGCCTTGTGAAGGAAATGGTTATGGATTTTGGGCCTTGTTGAAGGCATGGTTTTACTTTTGAATGACTTCTCCTACTTGGGTACTTTCCACCTTCACCTCTTTTATGGGTCCAAGGTGCCCCATTGTGTGAATGTCCTTGGGATGGAAATTTTGTGTTTACATGTACTTGCTAGTTTTTATGTGTATGTGTGTTGAAGCATGTATGTAACCCTCATCCATCTTTCTTTTCCCAAGCTCGAGGGTGGCCATGTAATGGCCTAGGTTGGGAGGTGAGCCTCCATGGTCTTGTGGCTTTCTTTTTGTAGATTTTCAATGGATAAAGCTTGCTGGTTTTATTAAAGAAAAATAAGATTTAGTCATTTACTACTTGCATATTTTTATGTTGTAAAAAGGGCTAAAAAAATCCATGTGTAAAGAGTAGTGTAAAAAGGCCATGTAAATGCCTAAATGCATGATGAATGCTTGTAAAAGTTTTTATTTGAATGTAAAATGCTCTACATAAATTTCTATGTATTTCTAAAGAAAGAAAATGTAAAAAATGAAGGTTCCTAATGCTTTGAATGCAAAAAAAACTTTCTGGTTTGTTTTCCCATATGCAAGAAAAGTTATATTTTCTTATGATTGTTAATCTATTCCCTGTGTAGTCAAAATTTACTTCAAATATTTAGTCAAACAAGAAAAGTTAATGTAGGTTTGCTTTCTTAATTACCCATGTAAGAATAGATTTCATTTTGATATCATGTTAGTTTTTTTAAAGTCTTGTATATATACCTATGTATATATACTTATGTATATACATAAATGTATATACCCTATTTTCAAAAGATAAGATACTATGTTGATGTTAAAAAAAATAGCACCTAAAAATGTGTCCATGTGAGCCCGAACAAAGCCTCTAAAGTTGTAAAAGTTGGGATTTGTGATTTTTAGAAAATTTCATAATCAGAGATCAACAACTACCCACACCATTGTGTAGATTGTGAAATTCTACCCCAAAACAAAAAAAAATTGTTCGAAAAAAGGAGACCAGATGAATGAGATACCGTTGTTTGAAAATTGCCTCTAAGATTATTATTTTTTGAATCACCGCCGCTGCACTTCCAAAATTCAAATGGCTCTAGATTTGGCTTCAAATGTCCGATTTGAATGAAACAAAATTTGATTTAGGGGTTTGTGGACCTCCTCAATGTGAATCCAACCTCTAATTTTTACCAGCAAGCTCCAATTTTGACCTGCAACAAAATTCTCTCAAAATAGGCTATATAATGACAATGGAAGAAAAATTGGATAAACCCTCTTATTGGTTTTAATTTATGAATATAATCCGATTTTATTTGTCCATCTCATTTAGCCCTTGTGTATATATATACAAAAGTATATGTGTGTACATATATACAAACCCTAGGTGTGTATATACACACATGTATACTCATGTATATATTTGAACTTGATTTTTTTCTCCATTTCATCTCCCAACCAAACTACACACACAAAATGAAGAATTAGGGTTTTGACCAAGTTTTATTTTAGGGCCTAACCCTAATTTTGAAATTATGGTTAGGGTTGGCTTTTGAAGCCATTTTTAATTTTGAAGTTTTAATTATGATTTTTCATTTAATTCTTGATTAACATTTTAATTACTGGTTATTAGTAATTAATGACTGTTGACTTTACTTTGATTTTAAAATATTATTTTATTTTATCTTGAGATTTTAAAAAGATTCATTTTTATTATTTAGTAGGATTTTGTTTGGATTTAAATCCCTGTCTTATTTTAATTTAATGGTTGTTGACTTGTGACAGTCACTTCAATTTGAATTCTGATTTATTTATTATTTTTATTTTTATTGGGATTCTAAAAGAGATTCTTTTATTATTTAGTGGGTTTCTAATATTATTTTTTTGGATGCCATTTTTAATTAATTTAAATTTGATAAGGTTGAGATATTAATAAATGGACCTAGTTCTTTTTAATACTATATTTGGAATTTGCTAATTTTTTCAAATTTAAAAATTAATGCCTATTTCCAATTGAATATTATTTTTTATTTTTATTACAATGTTGGTGATTGAATTTAATATTTAATTTACTAATAATATTTTAATGTATTAATGGGTTATTCTAGGGGAAATTATTTAATGTCTTAGGATGGGACTTAGATAAATAACTTTTCTTTAGCCTAAATAATAAATTTAATATTAAAGCTTTATTATGGTTATTTTAATCTTTTAAATGTTTAATTTAAATCAATTAATTAACTTTGATAGTATTATGTTTTGGGATTAAAATGTGTATGTAGTCAAGGATGGTGGATCCAATGAAGGACAGTCCAAACCTTGCAACCAAAAGAATTACACAGTGGATTACTCAACAATGCAACACAAGAAGTTATTTAACACTGATTTTCATTAACATGCCCAGCTGTAAAGCCTTCCGAGTTAGGGCCAATTACAATCAGAAAACAATTCTACAAGATCCACAACTAGATCCAGTACAATCTCAGCTAGTTCAACTCTGAAGACAATCAAAAGCTGATGGAAACCCTAAGGTAGATCTAAACTTGAGCTCACAAGCCTCCAAGAAATCTCCTTGTTTCCAAGTATGCAACCCCTAGCTCTACTACAAAGGACTATCAGATTAGAATCTGATCTGCAAGAACATCAAGAACTTTTCCACAACTTCACCAACTTCAGCTTCGCATCTAAATTCCAGATCTGACTCCCTAAGTTTTCCAAGTCATGAACCTTTTGTCTCTCTCTATTCTACCCCTAAACATCTACCCAAGCCCTCCTTAAATACTAATCATCAGCCACAAGTCGGCTTGATGAAACTCTTAACTCCATAAAATAAATAATTAAATGCCATACAAGTTGGATCACAAATGTATACAAACATTTAATTTTGCATGTCAGCCCAAGACAATGGCTACCAACAATTAATTCCACCAAGTCGGGTCAACAAATCACACAGAACTCCAATCAGTAAGTCAGAAGTACCGAGCAACAGTAAAATTACCAAGCATGCCAGGCATCGCTGAGCACTAGTATCAACCGAACACCATAGGCATGACCGAGCAACAATTTCACCAAGCACCAAGGACTACCGAGTTCCTTAAGTGACCGAGCTTCCTTCAATGACCGAGACCATCATTCAAGGCTACCACCGAGTAAAAACTGGCCAAAACACAAACACTCCATGCAGTTTACCGAGGACATAGAATGCCACTGCCTTAACCTTGGATGCCCCTACATCAGACAGCCTAGATTCCAAAAGCTGTTCATATGTGAGAAGAACATCTTTCAGGATTCAACACATAAATCCTAAACTGGTTCTTCACATACAAGTCCTCCACCTTTTCTTCTTGCAAAGTCTTCCACTTCAGTTTCCTCTATCTCTTCAAGTCTTTTATGGACAATGTACAAGTCAGTTCTTCATGCTGATCATTCATTTTCTCTGGATCCACAACCTTGACTCAACTACCAATACTCGGGCTTCTCCTACCGAGTGTTGTATCCATCAAAGGCATCAGTGAAAACTTCATGTCATTCTTCTCAATAGTAAACACATTTCTTACACAGTCATAAATAGCTCTACAATCATATTGCCAAGGTCTACCGAGCAATATATCACAACTATTCATCTTCACAATGTCACAAAGCACAAGATCCTTATACTGGCTAATCTGAACATCAATGAAACATCATTCTCTAACTTCCAAAGCATGAACATCTTGCAACCAGCCAAGCCTGTAAGGACAAGCATGTTTCATTCTCTTCAAACCAAGTTTCTGAACTAGGTCCTCAGCAACAAGGTTATCAGTGCTACCACTATCAACAATCACATCATAGAGTTTACCTTCAGTCTTGCATCGGGTCCTAAACAAGTTACTCCTCTGACAAGGTTCATCCTTTGTACCGAGAAATGTTCACCGAAGCAGCAAGTTCTCTAATTCAAGTCCATTCTAAATTTTCTCATTCATCACAACAATTTTTTGGTCAACCTTCTTCTGTGTACATTCAAAAGAACGGTGTCCTTCCTCCCCACAGTTATAGCAAGTACCCTTAAAGATAATTCTACCTGTCTTCTTCTTTGGTTCCATAGGTTTTGGTTCATCTTCTGCATCAGTCAGTTTCTCCTTCACCGAGTGATCAATCTTTTCTATCCTTCGAGAGTTACTAGGTTGTTTCCTCTACAACTTATCTTCTGCCTTTAGAGCATACTGATAAGCATCTTCAACAAAATCAATCTTCATCATACCAAGCTCATCCTAAATATTGAATCTCAAACCATTCACATACCGAGCTACCTTTTCCTTACCAAGCTCTCAGTGTCCAAACCGAATAGTAAGTTTGTAGAACTCCTCGGTATAATCTTCAATAGATAAATCCTTCTATTTCAGACTCTGCAACTTCTTAAACAAGTCAAGCTCATAGTCAGCCGGTAGGAACTTAGCTTTCAACTTAGTCACCATCAATCTCCACCGATTGATCTTTGTCTCACCTTCATCTTCTCAATCTCTCTATAGTTCTTTCCACCAAAGGGCAGCATGTCCTTTCAACTTTGTCTGTGCTAATCTCACCCGAAGAGGATCTTCAATTTCTTCTAGCTCAAAGAAATCTTCAAGTTCACCAATCCAATCAATCAAATTGTCGGACTTCAAAGTGCTAGAGAAAGTAGAAACTTCCATTCAGTAATTACTAAACTGAGCAGTAGATCTAGGCAACCGAGCAGTCTTGTCTTCACAAGATCTGTTCCTCCGGTCATCACCACTAGATCTAGCAGTTTCAAATTCTTCAGCAGCTTCTTCATAGCCATTCTCAATACCAACATTCCAAGGTATACCGGCAACAGTTCTTATGATCTTGATGACCATATCATTCTTCATCAATTCCAACTCAGATCTGAAATAACTCTAGGGTCCAATCTTCTCAGAGGCATCCTTAAAGATAAGAGAAACCCTCTACAACAAACCCTCACTAACCACCTTGTGACAATCTCCAAGTTGAAACAAGTCAGATCTCAACCTGCAATCTTGTAAACAACTAGGGCACAATTTCAGAAGTTCAGTGCTTCAGATCTGCAATCCAGATTGCGCACAATCTCTACTCCAACAAGATCAACTTCACAAGATCAACCTTGCTAGGCCAAACTTCTGCTTCAACAAGATCAAGCTTTCGCTCCAACAGGAACAAAACTTTGCTCTGATACCACCTTTTGCAGTCAAGGATGGTGGATCCAATGAAGGATAGTCCAAACCTTGCAACCAAAAGAATTACACAGTGGATTACTCAAAAATGCAACACAAGAAGTTATTTAACACTTATTTTCATTAACATGCCCAACTGTAAAGCCTTTCGGGTTAGGGCCAATTACAATCAGAAAATAATTCTGCAAGATCCACAACTAGATCCAATACAATCTCAGCTAGTTCAACTCTGAAGACAATCACAAACTGATGGAAACCCTAAGGCAAATCTAAACTTGAGCTTGCAAGCCTCCAAGCAATCTCCTTGTTTCCAAGTATGCAACCCCTAGCTCTACTACAAAGGACTATCAGATTAGAATCTGATATGCAAGAACATCAAGAACTTTTCCACAACTTCACCAACTTTAGCTTCGCATCTAAATTCCAGATCTGACTCCCTAAGTTTTCCAAGTCATGAACCTTTTCTCTCTCTCTGTTCTGCCCCTAAACATCTACCCAAGCCCTCCTTAAATACTAATCATCAGCCACAAGTCGACTGGATGAAACTCTGAACTCCCTAAAATAAATAATTAAATGCCATACAAGTCAACTCACAAATGTATCCAAACATTTAATTCTGCATGTCGGCCCAAGACAATGGCTACCAACAATTAATTCCACCAAGTCAGCTCAACAAATCACACACAACTCTAGTCGGTAAGTCAGAACTACCGAGCAACAGTAAAATTACCAAGCATGCCAGGCATCACCGAGCACCAGTATCGACCGAGCACCACAGGCATGACTGAGCAACAATTTCACTGAGCGCTAAGGACTACCGAGTTTCTTCAGTGACCGAGCTTCCTTCAATGATCGAGACTGTCAGTCAAGGCTGCAACCGAGTAAAAACCGGCCAAAACACAAACACTCCATGCAGTTTACCAAGGACACAGAATGCCCCTACCTTAACCTTGGATGCCCCTACATCAAATATAGTATTTTAAATTAATTAGTATTAACATTATAACTTTAAAATGGGTAAAAACTTTGTAAACCTAAGTTTCGCATAGGAATGTTTTTCTGATCCTATTTCTTCAGTTTAATGTTTTCTTGAGATTTGATATTACCAGATTTAGAATTTAATATTTATGTTTAAATGAACATTATTATTATTTTTAATATAAAATAGGTGGTAAAATTTAATATTTAATTTTTTTATATTATTTTAATAATTAATGGGTTATTTAGGGGAGATTATTTAATGTCCAAGATGAGACTCAAATAAATATTTCTCCCTTAGCATTAAGGATGAATTCAATGTTAATGTTTTATATGGCTATTGTAATGTCTTTAATTATATAATTGAGATGAAATAATATACTTAGGTAACTTTATGTCTTTAGTAAAAATATACTAATTTAATTTAAAATACTTGAACATTAATATTTTAATGGGTAATATTTTGCAACCTTAGATTTCGTGTAGGGTAATTTCCTTGGCCTTATTTTACCATTTTATTGTTGATGTTATTTTGTGTTTTCTATCCTAGTTAGTAACCTGGTTCACAATAGGAACCATTAGGGTTATCAATGCGATTGAATTAATAATTATTTTAATTAAACCCTTTATGGGTGTGTTGACCGAACCTTTGACTTTTTATTGTTATCTAAGTATTAATTTTCTTTTTTGTTTATCTCTTTTTACTATCTCTTGTTTTGAACCTGGTTAGGGTTTCTTAGACCTAGTTAGGGTTTTGAGTTAACTAATGCAGTTAACAATCAAGGGATGTTGGCAAGCTGGTGCATTTCATGATACCTCTTGTGAGTTAACTTGTGTTGTGTTCTACATTCATTCTTGTTGAGTGTTCCTTAGTATGTTAGCTTAGTTGATATTTTGTGCTTTAAAAAAAATTTGTTGTGTGTGTTTTGCCCTAATTTTTGGGCATGACAAGTAGACAGATATGGATAGAAATAGATGGAGATGAGTGAGAAGGAGATAAAGAGAGAAATAGAGATACATAGTAGAGATATGGTGGGAATAAGAGAGGTGTAGATATAATGAGATATAGATATACAAAGGGAGAGAGATAGTGAGATAAATATAGAGGGGGTAAGAGTAAGAGAGAAAGAGCGTGACATAGACAAGTACAAGAGATAAATATAGACAAGGGGATAGAGAGAGATAGTGAAGGGGATAGATAGACAAATATTAGACAAATACATGGACATGGACATAAACATAGGGAGAGAGGACTAGGGTGTGTGTGTAACTGAGATATAGAGAGGGAAATAGTTTCATATAAGTACATAGAGAAAAGGAGAGAGATGGTGAGACATAGAAAAAGGAGAGAGGATAAAGAGATGGAGTGGTAGGGATAGAGGGAAATCAAGATAAATAAATAGAGAGGGAGAGATTAAAGGAGAGAGGAAATGAGATAGGGAGAAATAAATATAGAAATATGTATACAATGAGAGAGGAAGAGATGGAGAAGTGGAAAGATAAATACATATGAAGTCACATGTAGACAAAGTTTGAGAGAGATATACAAAGACAAATTACAAGAGAGGGGGGAGGGATGGGGAGATAAAGATAGAGATAGAGAACCATCAAGAGAGAATTGACGAGTGTTTGTTTGTGTAGAGGTGAGATAAATATATAGAGATAAATAAAAGGATAGAGAAACATTATGTGTGAGTGAGACAAAAGGGAGAGAGAAATATATAAGTAAAGATATATAAAAAGAGGGAGTGATAGAGAGAGAGAGAGAGAGAGAGAGATTTTATTATAAAATATAATATAAAATAATAGATATAACTATCAAATATAAATTTAATCATTTATATTTATATATATATGATATGTAATAAAGATACAATTTAAATTATAACTTGAATATTATATATAACAATAATAATAGAATTATTTATGTGATTTAATATATGTTGAAAAATATCTACAACTCCTACTCAAAGATTTTCAAATTTTAAACCCTACACATGGTTTCTGACTCATGGGAAGGCTCTACACTCCCTCATCTTGATCCTCCTCCAAACATGGGGCAAGTGCCCCTAGGGGTCCCTACTACGGACTCTAGTGATTTGCTTGAGGATTTAGTTGAATCTTCACTAGCCCCAAATGACTCTTCTGGAAATTATGTAAAGAATCATGAGGGTGAGAATTAGGACAAAGGAGAAAACTCAAAAAGTAATTGTAAAAGTGCACTGTTAAATGGGGCCCACAAGAATGAAGAGGGTAAATCATGCTAGAATATGTTCAAATAGAGGAAGGAATGGAAATCATACTTCTAGATGCAGTTATGGATCAAATTATTTCCTCCATGGGTAATTCCTTGGTTGGTAAGTCTTTTTTTTCCTTTAGACAAACATTTAATATGGTTAGAAGATTGGTGGCTGTGAGGTGGAAGCTAAAATGTAGTTCCTGTACTATTTCTTTTCCTAGAAGCATATTCTTGTTTAAATTTACTACAAAAGAGTGTTTAATTAAGATTCTTTCACATTTGTAGGCATATGGGAAGCATTATATAGCCCTATGTACGTGGAAACTGAGTTTTGACCCAGTGACAGATATCAACAAAATGAAACCAATGTGGGTTTGTATGTCTAGCCTCCCACTTGAATTTTATGATGAGAAAAACTATAGATGGGTGGGTAACACCTTTGGACATTATGTGGCTTCTGATGTTGTTACTCAAGAAGGCTCCAGGTTTTTCTTTTCCCATTTTGTGTTAATGTTTCAATCAATAAGACTCTCCCTAACTTTCTCAGTGTACAATTTAAATGGTATAAGTGTAATACCCCAAAAATGGGCTATAAGTTCATTAATCTCCTACATCTTCAATTCGAATGAAATCGACATCAAAGTCCTAATCTAAGGCACATCTAAACATCATCGAATCATAATTGATTATCTTAAATTTTACATCGAGGAATATTCCTAGTAATATTCCTAATCATCATAATTATCTTTAATTTTATGATTATTTGGTGATAAATCACATTTATCCTAAGTTTGATTAATTGAATATTTTCATATTTAATTAATTAGATTTAATATTTGCCATTTAATTATATAATTAAATTTAATTATATCTATTATTAATTGTATTATTTAATTTTGACAATAAATCTAATATCATATGAATAATTGATTAAATTCTTATTTAATTAATTAAAGCATGTTGTCATTATTTAATAATATAATTTTTAATAAAAGTTTGGTAAAATAGTTAATTAACCCATAAATTAATTATTTTATTTCAAAAATCAGTTGAGTTGAGGATAAATCACTTTATTTATTTATTAAATCATAATTATCCATGTGCACATTCAAGGACCAGTTAAACTCAAAATTGGAAAATCAATGCAAGTTGTTAGCTTTTTGAAACTCAACATCCTTTTGGAGTTCAAAAAGCTGATCTAAACTCTAATTTGAGTTAAAAAGCTATTTTTGCATGATTTTGAGAATTAACTATCTTTCATGATCAGATAACTCAAAAATCAAGTTGAGTTAATTTGAGTGATTTATGGCTTTTTCCCATGCACCTCCAAAGCCCTGAATTTCTATAAATTAAGGCTTCAGCTCTTCACAAATCATCTCATATTTTGCACAATCACGCTAGAGAATTGGAATTGAAGAATCAAAGCTCTTACGAATCGACATCTTTGTGAGATCAATCTTATTTTTGCATTCATATTTCATATCATTGTTAGATTAGCATAGCATATCAGTTTTCATATAGATTAATTTCATATCAATTTTTCATTCATTCTTATTGCATAGAAAAATTAAAAAAAATAGCTCAATTGCATTTATTTCATATCCATCTTTTGCATTCAAATCCTTCATTTAGGTGTCGTCTAGGTCACTGATCTCGATAATAATCTGAGAACATTAATCTCGCACCTATTAGAAGGCAGTAAATCGCTTGGTTAGATAGCTTTCAATTTTGCACGATTTTGATTATCACTAACCTCTAATGTTTTACTGAGTGTTGTGTCTACAGATCAGGTATAATTTTCACACACACATTTTTGGCGCCCACCGTGGGGCAACCCACCTTTGCATGCTGGTTTTAATTTTTTGGGGAGCTAAAACCCCAAAGTTTCAAAGATTTAATTTTATCTCCCAAACGGCTTGGAATTATAGTCTGAAATTTTTTTTTTAGGTTGGTGACATGTCATGAAAGCTACAGTAAAAAATTTAGAATTTTTTGAGATGTTTTGAATTTTTAATAATTTTCTCTTGAAATTCTAGAAAAAATTAATATCTAACGCAAATCAGCATATTTTTCAAAAAAATTTATATTTTCGGAAAGCTCTTTAAATTCTACAGGGGGTCCATTCTTTGTGTTTTAAATTTGGACATGATATCATAGCTCAAATAGTCAATTTATAAAAACTGGTCTGTTTTGATAAAATGGGTCTCTAGGGCACAAATGAAGAGGTTTTTCTAAAATTTTTGCATTTTTGGAAAGCTCTCTGTTTTTTAGCAGGGGTCTCTATTCTGAATTTCTATTTTTGTTGCCAAAATCATATCAAAAAAATTAGATCTTGTTGACTAGGTCAAATGCAGCAAAAAAATAAAGTTTTGTGATGGGTATGCACTTATTTTTTTTACATGGTTCAATGAATGATATGAGTTGTCATTTGGGTTGATTGCTGGTTATTATTACTGATAATAATTGATTTTTAGAGCTAACCCTATGGTTTTCATAAGTTGAATATATTTTGCATATCTTGTTTGCTTGTTTCCTTGTTGGAGAGTTCGTCACTTGCTTGCATGGAAAAGCTCAACAAAAATTGTAAAAAATCAAGTAAAATCTACTAAGCGCGTTGCAAGGATCCCAGGTATTCTCCTTCATCTAATAATATTTTGATTTAGGACTTAAAATAAATCTCTTATGTGTCAAGCTTGTGTGCATCTTTTCATGCTTTTGATATATTTCTACACACTTGCATAATTGATACTAGGTTGTGATCCCTTAAAGATTCATTAAGTAGTCTTAGAATACTTGTGATTGATCTTGATTGCTATCTTTGGTTATTGGACTCGCTAATCCGCCGGCCCCTCATTTCTGCCCCGTGGTTGCAATCTCAGCGCCATAAAGGGGAGGGGTCAACAGGATAGAAGCGTTAAATGTTCCACTTGGCAACCCTTTTGTGCTTTTAGGAACTCACTTGTTTTCTAAGTTGGGGACTCATTTTTAGCTTGTGTGAGGTGTTAAGTGTTCCACCTTGTGGACTCATCTCATATTCGCTTTAAGCGTTAAGTGTTCCTCTTTCTACTTTTTGGGTACTTTTGGTAGATTTACTTTCAGAAATATATCTGTGCTCACATAGTAATTAGGCCCTATGAACACTATTCGTGATTCTTGAAAGATTGGATTCCCAGCGAAATCTTTCTTGACGACAGAATCCTTGTAGGTAGGGAGGATACTTAGTGTGTTTCACATTCAACTTGGTTAGTGCATCCTCTCTTATTGATCGACACATTCTCTCTCCGGAGGGGTTGATAGATCACGTAGGGTTGATATCACGAGCTTTGGTGAATCAAAATTGGTTAGTGTGTCTTCTCTTATTGATTGATACATTCTCTCCCCAGAGAGGTTGATAGATCATGTGGAGTTGATATCACAGACCTTGGTGGAACAAAACTTTGTCTTAGCGTGTCGGATTAATCTGCTTGTTTTGTTTGGGTTAAAAGTGAAGAGGTGTCAAAACCTTGAATCTGGAGCCAAGTCCCCTTGTGGTATACTATTGTGAGTCATCTTTAGAGAGGGTTAACCGTAGCGGACAATCCCTTCACAGGGCAAACTGCGTTGACGGAACCTCAAGCGGTAATAGCCATTTTTACCATGGTAGTGACAGCCGCTATATAAATGTCCTTGTGGAAGAAATCTCCATGGGTATGGTTCATTGTTGGGTTGTCAGATCTCCCTAGCAGCTCTTGAAGATTAAGTTCTCAGACTGTGTCAAAATCCTGGTGCGCCGAGATTGGAGTTCACCCCTTTGAATCATAAAAGTTGCAGAGTCAAACCATTACTAAAAACCCTAGAGAGGCCAATTTTTCATTCTCAGGTATATGTGTGTTATTGCAAAACTTTTCAGAACATACACAATTAGTACTCTCCGGGATTAGCACAATTTGGTCACTTGATTGTTCATGCGCAAGGTTGCTTTTGCCCTTGGTCATTATTTTCAGACATGCTTGGAATCACTTGCTTGCTGTTCTGCGTGCTTATTTATCTACTTGGCTATTAAAAATGATCAAATCTGGTATAACTTTCAAAATCTAGACAATACAATTTGCAAACAATCCAAAACTGAAGACCTTAAATTTTGCAAAAATTGACGTAAAGTTCTTTCTGGAGTCAAAAATCATTTCAAGAAGTCAAAAGTCGTACGACTTTTTGTCAAATGTCATTTCAGTATCGCCCATATGTCGTATGATTGAGAACCCAGAGTCGTATGAGTTTTCAAACCAGCAAATCCAAGGAAGTCAAAAACCTGTTAGCAACTGTCGTACGAGTTTTGTCAACTGTCGTTTCATTGCTACCAAACTGTCATACGAGTTTAACAACTATCATTTCATAGACTACCCAGTGTCGTACGAGTCTGCAGAGTGTCGTTTGGAAAAATTTGAGAGAGTTGTCAGAAATTGTCAAATTGCAAGATATCCAATGTTTCCAGCCTAGTTCCAGAATCTGTAAAAAATATCATTGTGTCAAGAACAAATCAGTACCTATTGAGAATCAGTACACATGTCTCAAAGAATCAGTAAACAAGAGGAAGAAGCTCTGATCGCCGCTATAATGAAACAGATACATGTTATGCAGGTCCAGCTTGACAAACTTGAGAAAGAAAAGGAACCTCTATACTCTTTTCCATTTGATAAAGACTTGTACATGCCACCATGCCCCCGAAAAAAATTTGAGCAATATGATACCTCTTCCACAGAGAGTGACACATCTAGCTTTGAAGACTATAATGACTATGACAACAGACAATGTAATGATACCTATGACACCTCTGTTCCTAAGAGTCCTCCTCATCGTCCATTCCTGCTTACTACAAATGGGCCGTCACATTGGATAGATCGTGAGGGTGATCCATATGATTCTGATTATGAAAGAGACTTTGATGATTTCTATGCACAATACCTAGATGATCCATCTATTTCACTTGAGGAAGAGAAAGTTTACCACGCTGATTATAAACATGCATACTATAAGGATCTCTCCTCTAAGAACTCTTAGGCTGAAAATAAAGATTACACTCTCAAGCAAGATCATGTTAATGTTGGACCTTTGTCTTGTGATGGTTCCCTTCCATCCCCTACTTCCTCCAATACCCATACATTTCCTAAAGCTTCCGAGTCTTTCAAATCTTTCACAGAACCTTCATCTGACACAAGCCCTGATACTTTGCATGTGGTTCCCTATAGTTATCCCCCAGGGCTACCTCTTAAAGAAACTCAAGCTAACCTTCACTTGGCTGCAAAGACTTCCAATAATGATAAACCTAAAGAGCCTAAGCCTTCATATGCTATAATCCCTACTTCAGCTAGTCCTCCACCATCTCTTCCAAAGTCATCCATACAATCCCAACATGCTTCCTTGTCCTTGGAAGTGGCTCCATGTCAAGAGGACTCTAAAAATGATAAAGAAAAGAACATAAAGAAAGATCAAGATCAAGAACCCTCCATGTCATCCAATTCCTTTCATGATGTCTCTTATCCGCTTCATGGTTCTTTTGATCCTACAGACCCTTTTTCATGCATTCCACCATGTCTTAAGTCTTCACCTAAGCAAGATCAAGCTACTACTTACACTGTTGAGCTTATTGACAATCAAAATAACCTTACTACACTTGCACTTTCCAAAGATGATACTTCCATTAAGGTTGGTAAAAATGGTGTTCCTTCCAATGTCAAGCCTATTGAAAATCAAAAGAAAAATTATGCACTTGTGCTATCCAAAGATCCTTGTCAAGATCAAAGTCTTCCATCTTCTTGTTCTACCACTCCATGTTTGCTTCCACTTTCTACTCTTCCTAAGTCTTTGCAAGCTTTGAACAATCCTATCAAAGAAGGTGCTCATATTCAAAATGTCCATGATTCTATTGAAGATCCTAATGCTCACTCTAAAGATGCTGATATCTTTGGTTGTCATATAGATGCTGATGAACTTATTGATTATCCTTTTGCGTCTTCCACTTCCATCCTTGGACCTCTTCCACCACTACTAAGGGCTTCATACCTTCCTTCCATCTTGGGTCCTTATTTCCCTTCACTTTCCCCTCCTAACTCTCCTAATTCTCCATCCATCTTGGGTCCTTACATACCTCCATCTCCCATCTTTCCTCAAGATCAACATAGATGCATACCCTTGAATCCTTTTCATCCACCCACCCATCTAAACCAGTCATATCCTCCTCCTTCCACAAGTCCCAATTCCTTTGGAAGTAACTTGAATGTTCAATACAAGAAAAAGAAGCAATACAAGAATCCATCAAAAAAAGATCACCATGTCTCCTCTAATAGACATGGAAACATAAAGTCAAAAGAGATATCTAAGAAAAAAATTACAAGACAAGTATGGGTTCCAAAATCCATCATTGAAGATATTATCTCTAAATCATCAAAAGGAAATAAAAAGCCTACGACTATATGGATTCCAAAGTCTCTCTTGAAAGAGTCTGATGTTGAAAAAAAATGAAATTGACATTCAAGCTTCCAAAGGCTTCCACCACATCTCCTTCCAAAAATATTTGTCCATTTCATGCGCCCAAACCTCAACCTCTGCTATCCATTCACCATATTCCTTCACGTATTCCTTCATTCACGTTTCCTCCACCCTCTCGCCACCCTTCAAGGTGTGTGTTTACATTGATCTTTCCTTCCTTTCCATCTACCCTTTCACAATTCTTCCATTCATTAACCTTCTACCTTCTATCCTTTTTTCTCATTTATCTATTCCTCCTATCTTCCAACCTCACTCGCTTTACATAAAACCCTATCCTCTATTTTTCTCTTCCATGTTCCTTTCCCTATCAGCATCTTTGAGCATATCATTTTGAATCCTTGGTATATCGTGGTTTATCCTTTCAAGGAGCATTATCTAAAAAGCTTTCCTTCTTCTAAAAGAGAAATAAAAAAAAAGATATGAAAAAAAAAATTGAAAATGTGCCTCGGTGAAAACCTGGAAACAGGCACCTTGGTAGCAAAAGTAAAGAGAAATAAATTTTCATCCTAAGGTGAAAACCACTCCCTTGTGGCACCTTGGATAAGTACCATGATGAAAACCTGGCAATCAGGCATCATGTGTAGTTCTTCTACTTATTTCATCCATTTCATCTTCTCTCTTTGATCTTGACAATGTTGATCTATACACGAACATTTGGCTATTTTGTGAGCTATTTTACGATGATCTTGCTTTCATTCCTTCCATGTTTAGCCTTCATATCCATCTTCCTCCATTCATTTTAGCCTTTCGCTATCCTTTTCCCCTTTGGTCTTGATCTAAGAAAGAAAGAGTAAAACACGGTGCTATGAAGCCTCTTGACATGTCTACTCCTTTGGATTGCATCCTTTCCTACTCTTGCATTATGATTTTGTGCTTATCCTATGCTAGCCTTTCATTGCTTGTCCAAATGCGCTTTACATGACAATTTTTCCCTAGCTTGGGTATTCTTGAAGATTTCTTCCCTTCATTTTCCTTCATTCTCTTATCTTCCATCTCTTCCACCAGCTTGCTAATCCCTCTTGTTCTCCACCTTGCTAGACATTGGGACTGCATGATATGATCTTGCTTGGAAGTTTGCAAATAGAAAAATATGCTATCAAGTATACCCAGCATCAGAACCAATATTAGAACAAGTATCAGAACTAGTATCAGAACCATTATCAGAACAATTATCAAAACTAGTATCAAAACAAGCATCAGAACCAGTATCAGAACAATTATCAGAACAAGTATCAAAACTAGTATCAAAACAAGCATCAGAACCAGTATCAGAACAATTATCAAAACAATTATCAAAACAAGTATCAAATCAAGTATCAGAACACCTATTGGGGCTACACCTTTCGCTTTAGTTTATGGGTCTGAAGTGGTACTACCTATTAAGGTTGAAATCCCATCACTCAGGATCAGAATGCATGGACTTGTCATTGATGAAGACTATAGAGTGTCGAGGTTACAAGAACTTGAACTACTAGATGAGTGCAGACAAGCAGCGTATGATCATCTCAGAGTGTATCAGAAAAGAATGTCTAGAGGCTACAACAAGAAAGTCCGACACAGAGAATTTCAGGTTGGCGATCTAGTGTTGAGAGAAAATCCTAAAAATCAATCACATCGAGAACGCAAGGGGAAGTTTGAACCCAATTGGTTGGGTCCCTTTGTTATCACTGCTACTTTTGGCTCTAGTGCCTATCAACTCTCAACCACTGAAGGAGAACAGCTCCGAGAACCAATCAACGTTCTCCATCTGAAGAAATTCTACACTTAAGGCATTCAGTGCTTGGTAAATGTCCTGAAAAAAATCTTAAAAATCGGAAAAAGTCCTGAAAAAATGAACATCTTGGTGAAAACCTAGCAATAGGTGCCTTGATGATTCACAAAAAAATCAAAAAAAATCAAAAGTACAAAAAAATTGAAAAAATGAAAAATACAAAAAAATGAAAAAAAAAAAAAAAGAAAAGAAAAAGTGCCTTGGTGAAAACCTGGAAACAGGTGCCTTGGTAGCAAAAATAGAATCTCTACCAAGATGGTGAAAACCTGACAAACAGGCGCCACTTGTTCCAAAATGCTCCATCTATCAGCACAATCTTGGTCTTTCCCAGCTTTCAGTCTTGCTTTAGTTTGTACATATCTCCCGGTTTGTTCCTGCATTTTCAGTTTTCAATAAGTCAGCCTGTACACCAACCAGCTCAAGCGTCTGCATCCTATCAATGTTCACACTTGGGGGCAATCAATGTCATATCCTATGGTCTCCCATGTATCTTAGACGTGTCATATCCACTCAGAGTCCTTGGAAGCTTCAAGTTAAGTCAGTCAGTCAGTCTTATCTCCAGAAAGGATTTTGCATCTACAACAATCAAACATCAAACTCAAACTGAAAACAATCTGTGCTTTTCATGCTTTTATCTCCTTGTATGCTTACTGATTCGCATTGAGATTTTTGCATATTGTGTCCCTTCGAGCTCTTCAATGATGTCCTTTACAGGATTTAGAGAGTGATGACTGGGGGCATAATCTTTTCTTTGTCTTCTGCTTGTATGTGAAAATCTAACAACTTTGGAAATTTTGGATTGAAATGGTGTCCGACTGTAAGAGCCTCTATCTCGAATTGGATGGCCATGCGTTTCTCGACCATTGATACCCAAAAAAAATTCAAGGACGTTTGATCTAACTATTATCTTTTTGAAGTAAATTCTTTCTCCTACTGTGAAACACGCTCTTGCCTAAGGAGGTGAATGATAAAGGGTCACTACGGGTAATTCACACTGGATTTAGAATGATCTTTTGGTTGTTTGATGTGTATGTTAAATGCAAGGCGTACTCAAGTCATCACAACGTTTATGTTTTGATGCTTGTACAAATTGCTATATCAAAATGGACATGATATTCAGGTCATCCTGGCGTTTGTGCCTTGATGCTTATATTTAATCCAACATTTTGAAAATAAAGTCAATATTCATATATCCATGGTTGTTGTCCAGTGGGTGTTGTATTGATTCTTGCACATACGAATCAATATTCATATGTCTATGGTTTCATGGCTAGTGGGCATTGTATTGATTTATCCGGTTACCTAAAAGTTCAATGATGATAACAAATCGACACATGATTAGTGACTAGGTCCTAGGTCTTAGGTTGCATTTCATTTTGCATGTCTCATTGCATTTTACATATTTGCATGATCTCACAATGACTAAACGAACTTCAATGCTTAAACGATTCTTCAAATCGCATCTTCCAGTCTAACAAGAACTGCATCTCACACGAAGGTTCCTCCAATGAAATAGCAAGTAGAATCCTTTTTCGGGATCAAAATCAAAATCTGAGATCATTCATATTATTAACTGCTTGCATATTCAACCTTCAATCATCACAAAAATCCAGTATTCAACTCAACTGATTATCTTTCATCAAACTATCAAAATTTCAACTTGGTCAACCATGGTCAACTCATGGTCAAACCTAGTCAAATTCGGTCTCCAGGACCTCCAAACGATGCAGAATGCATTCTCGGATGTATATAACCACTTTTCCAATCAATTCACATGCTTCTAAACTCTCAACGTTGACTTTTCTTGTCAGATTTTAATTTTAATCCCGAAGGAGGCATGGTATTGCATATCATTCAAAGTCTGTAATCAAATTTGAAATCATATCTTTATGGAAATCATATCTTTCATCACTGATCAAGATGAACAATCACATCTAGTCGCTGATTCATCAAAAGTCCTCATCACTCGGGGCAAATCTATCATCACTTGGGGCATATCAGATTCATCGATCCATATCAATCTGGTATTCTCTCAATCTTGTAAACTGTATCAGTTTTTGCAACCATCGGATCATAGTGTTCTTTCCTTGGTTCTTCGGCAACTGAAGGATTCAGATGTGATACCTGCTAGTTCTGCTAAGACAATCGAGTCTAGAACGGGTCACTCACTTCTTATCAATCCTAAGGTTCAGAATCAGGATTTTGACACTTTTTCGCAATCATAGGTTCATTTGCTTCTACAGTGAACATTATCTTTGGTCATTTAGGACCTATTATCTCCATATCAATTCAATATCAATCAGCTTCTGTCTCATATCAATTATTAATTTCAAACATCAGTTTCATATCTTTATCAAACACAAACTATCTTTGAACCACTGCGCCTCGCACAGTAATTCAAAGAGGGGCAAAATGTAATACCCCAAAAATGGGCTATAAGTTCATTAATCTCCTACATCTTCAATTCGAACAAAATCGACATCAAAGTCCTAATCTAAGGCACATCTAAACATCATCGAATCATAATTGATTATCTTAAATTCTACATCGAGGAATATTCCTAGTAATATTCCTAATCATCATAATTATCTTTAATTTTATGATTATTTGGTGATAAATCACATTTATCCTAAGTTTGATTAATTGAATATTTTCATATTTAATTAATTAGATTTAATATTTGCCATTTAATTATATAATTAAATTTAATTATATCTATTATTAATTGTATTATTTAATTTTGACAATAAATCTAATATCATATGAATAATTGATTAAATTCTTATTTAATTAATTAAAGCATGTTGTCATTATTTAATAATATAATTTTTAATAAAAGTTTGGTAAAATAGTTAATTAACCCATAAATTAATTATTTTATTTCAAAAATCAGTTGAGTTGAGGATAAATCACTTTATTTATTTATTAAATCATAATTATCCATGTGCACATTCAAGGACCAGTTAAACTCAAAATTGGAAAATCAATGCAAGTTGTTAGCTTTTTGAAACTCAACATCCTTTTGGAGTTCAAAAAGCTGATCTAAACTCTAATTTGAGTTAAAAAGCTATTTTTGCATGATTTTGAGAATTAACTATCTTTCATGATCAGATAACTCAAAAATCAAGTTGAGTTAATTTGAGTGATTTATGGCTTTTTCCCATGCACCTCCAAAGCCCTGAATTTCTATAAATTAAGGCTTCAGCTCTTCACAAATCATCTCATATTTTGCACAATCACGCTAGAGAATTGGAATTGAAGAATCAAAGCTCTTGCGAATCGACATCTTTGTGAGATCAATCTTATTTTTGCATTCATATTTCATATCATTGTTAGATTAGCATAGCATATCAGTTTTCATATAGATTAATTTCATATCAGTTTTTCATTCATTCTTATTGCATAGAAAAATAAAAATAAATAGCTCAATTGCATTTATTTCATATCCATCTTTTGCATTCAAATCCTTCATTTAGGTGTCGTCTAGGTCACTGATCTCGATAATAATCTGAGAACATTAATCTCGCACCTATTAGAAGGCAGTAAATCGCTTGGTTAGATAGCTTTCAATCTTGCACGATTTTGATTATCACTAACCTCTAATGTTTTACTGAGTGTTGTGTCTACAGATCAGGTACAATTTTCACACACACAATAAGTGGACTCAAACATTGGTGTATGATAATGCCACGTTGTATTACCAATGGTGTTCTAAGACGGTCCATGTTATATATGATTGTAAATCTACTTTCGCAAGGAGACTAAGTTGAAGAATAAAACTTCCCCCTCTACATGTTGAGGAGGCTAGGTAGGAGCTAGGGGCTTCTTTGAGGGAAAGGGATTTTTCCTTCATAGAGGGATTGTTAAAGTTAGCTGATGTCACCCTGGTGTTGGTTTTATCTAAAACCAGTTATTTAGAGGAAGAAGAAGTTGTGTTTCTCCTAAGACTAACCAATGTCAATCTGGAGAAAAGGATAAATCCTCATCCTCTAAAAAGGTTCAGACCTTGTTAATACCCACACATCACAAGACTCAAATGATGTTTTGGTTCATATGATGAATCATACTAGGGAAAATGTGGCTGCTACTATAGAACTATGTATGCCCTTTTGTTCCCCAAAGAATAAAATTTTCCACTCCTTGGTGCCTATACAAGATGAAGCCAACAAGTTGGAAAATGGAGAACTTTCTGCATCCTCTATCCTAATCCCAGCAGTGAAACACATATCATTTAACCAAGATGCTACTGATAATATAAGAAAAGCTATTACTCCAAAATAATAATAAAATCACAGTCTTCTCTAGATGCTTCAACTACTGGGTTTGTTAAGGATGAAGAATGGTTAACTCAAAAAAAGAAGACAAGAGGTAACAAGAGTGGTGTGGGTTTGAAAACAAGGTAGGGTGTCCTTATGCAAGGCTAACAAGGTAGAGAGAAATTACTAGGGGAATTTCCATTTGGTAGGCAATTGACTCTGGATATTAAATACAAAAATAAAAAAAGAAGTTCCTTTCATGAAACTTGAGAGGACTGAATAGTCCTCAAAATCAACAAGATTTGAAAAAAAATTATATTAGATTTGAAAATAGATATTCTTCTTCTCTAGGAAGTGAAGATGACTATGTAGACTTTCTCAATAATTACAAATAGAATCTGGCCATGTTTTGCATTTCTTATCAGTGATGTTGTAGGAGATCTTAGAGGTATTGTTACAATGTAGAACAATAACAAGGTCAAAGGGGATGTTTTTGTTCTCTCTCATAATTTCCTTGTGTTAGGATTAGGGAGCACTGAGAGAGGGGGGGTGTGAATTGGTGCAACAATATTATTTAATCTTTTAAATTAAAACCATAGCTTAATAATAAAATTAAATGCAAGTAAACTAAATATAACATGCAACATAAACATCAAAACACCATCATTTGTTTTCGAGTAAAACCTAGTTAAGGGAAAAACCCCAGTGGGGTTGATACCCACAAACATCTCACTACTGCCATAGTAAGTGACCGGTTAAAGGTACAAGTACAAAGAGGGGAATGCACTTGCATTCATGCTTACAACCTAGAGCTCATTTCTCAATTTTACAACCAAAATACATCAAGGTTTATAGTGAATTACATAACCAATAAATGGACTTACAATCCTATATCGAACTGACTGGTAGAATTAAAAATGCCTTTATAGTTGCAATGAAGCTCCGAAACATAGATCTTCACATCGACATAGTCTCTTCTTACTTCCTATCCATAATATCATCATCTTATCATCAATTTCTTCTCTTTCCTTTGCAATCAAAACTCGATCTTAAATATAATATCATAAGCTCAAAACATAAACTCTGTCAGCCCAAATAGGAGTAATGAAATGTGTAGATGTATACATGCCAAAATAGGATCAAAACATAAAATCTAACCTTTCTAACTCAACCAAGTAACTTATGATATCATATATATATCAGCAAAAATTATTAAACTGATAAAAAAAATGATTTACCAGGTATACTAATTTAGTTTCTTTGAAATGTCATGTTCTTCCAAAATCTGTCAACTCGATATTCCCTAGTGAATATCTCATGCATCTAATGTTTTTAGGATCTACGATTACTAGATTAGACATAACAATATGTCTAAATTCATATATTACAATCGCATACACTAATACTCAAAATTCTATCCAACTAGTCACTATCCTACTTCTGGTACTTAGATAAATATAGGTAACAACTCCTCTGGGAAACTAAATTGTCTACATCATGGCCAAGAGTAATGATAGTATTTTTCATCAATGAAAAAATACCATACATTAACCTAGATTAACTCTTGCCAACAATTTCCCCCTTTGGCATTAATGGAAACACTTAGAAAAAATGACTAAGTGTCCATCCCAAAATGCCAAGTCCAAAACTCATCAAAAATAGAATTTCAAAACTGGACTCCCTCTAAGATTATCCATTTTTCATATATAAATTCTCCTCCTTTGGAATCAATGTAAAAGGCAGGGCCAAAACCAAAAATTTTCTCTAAAAAAAATCATATATAGTGCACTTAAGTATGTACAATTTATAACTACTAACTTATAGAAATTTGAAAATGTCTGAGAAGTCATCCTTTAGAGTCATCCAATCTACATTCCAAGACTTCCTCAAACTATCCACTATCTGAGTCTTCCCACATATTAGATAAGCTGATTGTTTAGCATGTATGATGTCTGATGGGGAAGGTACCTTCATTGCTCCTTCTATAGCTTCCAAGATTCTCTATAAAATTTCCACCTTAGGAACTATTAGTTTCCTCAAGTCGAAGAATCTCCCTATCATTCTCTTCCTCTCTTCTTCCAAAACGCTAATCTTGTCATTAAATTTGACAACTTCCTTCATATGATCAGAAGCAAAATCCTTTGATGAATCAAAGGCTTTTGCATTATCTACCAATAATTTCTCATTTTCTTTAAAAAACTTATCAATGTTTGCAACATAAGAGAAATGGTTTATACATAACTGCAAAGATGCACTCCCATCCTTAATAGCTCTCTTTATCTCAATTGTTCTAGCATTTAGGGATTTCTTATCTTGACTAATTAGTAAACATAAGTGATGAAATCTTTTATTCAAAAACTCCTTCTGCACTTTATCCTTTGTTGCTTTCTCCAAAGATTTGAAATGTGCATCAAAGTTATTTAGAAAATCTTCTAAATTATTAGATACAGAATTACCTTGTGTTATCTGTACATTTCGTGAGGTTTTTGATAGAGTATCAACTGCCCTGGATAGAATTTTCCCTTCCTTCTCCTTCTTTCTCAATGATTTCTCAATTTATTTTTCTTGAGCTAACATGGAAATCTTTCTCATTTCATCTTCCTCCATATTCTTAAGATCATTAGGTCCTTACAAACCAAGTGATTCAGTTGAATCTCTTGCCAACAATGTATCAGGACTAGTTTTTTTTCGATCATTCCTTGCTTCATCTAGTTTCTCTTCTAGTCCTACTACCTCAGTTATATCAAGTACATTATCTATTATATTCTTTTGACCTCTGATAGCCTCAATATCTATTTCCATATGCTCATCAATTTCCACTTTCAGTTTAGCCTCAATTTCAACTAGTTTATCCTCAAAAAATCTATTTTCTACCATGATTTCATCCAACTCTTCCCTAGTTATAATATTTTCAAGGTCTGTGTAGGGATCTTTTCCTTCTTGTTTCTCATCTTTATCAGGTTCATCAAAAGTAACATACACCACCAATATATACATCTGGTTCTTTTAAAATTATTCTTCAATGATTACTTTATCTTCTTTCCTCTTAATTCTAGGTTCTTGCCTTTTTAGCACAAGTGGTATGGCTTCCTTCAACAACTTACTGATAATATCATATGTTTCAGCAATGATTTCATCTATTCTACCATCCATTAACATGTTGATTCTTTTCTTTGCATATAGCCTCATTTTTGCTTCTTCAAGTAGGTTATCCATATCATCACAACTGATTATCGGACACATCTTAGTAATAGATGCCTATCTTATCATCTTATCTTCTTCTAAGGCTATTAGTCTCTTTTCTTTTAGTTTTTCATATAACTAATCAAGTATATGATCTTTTATTTTAGCAAGTGTTCTACTAAAGTTGTTCAAGTGAGTAATAACACCTTGTTTTTATCTTCTTCTCTCATCTTCATCAAATACAAGATAATATTTCTTCAATTCTACCAAAATTCCATGCTTAACCACTTTATTCATAATCTTATCTACAACATTCTCACCTTTTCTAACACTCATGGGTATCACTTTTTCTACAGTAGCTCATTTTTTCCTCACTTTCTTCTTTGACTAATCACATTCAGTAGATGAATCACCATCATTCTCCTTAACTCTTTTCTTTCCTGGACCGATACTCTTTTTCTTAGTTCTTCTCTTTATCAGTTTTGACTAGGTCCTATTCACTTCTGGTCTAGATGCCTTCGGTGAAGAAGTTGGCTTCTTCACAAGAGGTGTAGATGATGTTTGACCAAAACTTCTTTGCATAGAAATTGGGGGTGGTGGAGTTGCCTCTTCTTCAACATTAATAAGTTTTACTTGAGTCTCTTGATGTCTCCTCATTTCTTCCATTTATTCCTTGGTAATTCCTATCTTCTCTACTATTGTATCAACATTTTTCTTGATTTTTTTGTTCCTTGTCTTTTCTGTGACCAACTGTGATTGAACCTCTAGATACTTCTCCATATAGGTTATGAACCTCTGTGCATCTATATCAATGGGGATTTTGAGCATTTCTTCCATATAGTTCTCAACTAAATATGATATTAATTCATAGTTCATCAGTTGAATCCATATTTATCTAGGTTCTACTACCTCTATGCAACATTAATCTATCTCAACCATGAAACATGTTGGAATTAGGAGAGATAGGTACTGAGAGGGGAGGGGTGAATCAGTGCCTTCAAAAATTTAGTTGCAAAACCTTTCTGATCTATAACTAAATACTATGATAACCGATCAAAATAACTTGAATCTAATTGCATAAATCAATCATCTAGTTAACTTAAGAAAGTAAACAACATGAAATCAATATGACAATCACATAACACAAGTATTTTGGTAACGCAAAAACCCTTGTTAGAAGGTAAAAACTACGGTGGGGATGACACCCACAAACTCTTCACTACTGCAGATAGAAAAGGTTTGCCTGTTAAGGCTACAAGTTTTGATCACTTCTGGTGATCTTACCCTATTAGGAGTAACATATTAGATCAACTAGATCTACCTAGTTATAGGATTTAACAACACTATATGAAGTGTGTACTCGGTTAAGAGATTTATACAAAGACTGTTAAGTCTACTCTGTTAAGAGATTTATCAAAACTCTATCACAATTGTCAGAAAGTAATAGGTAAACTATCTGCTAGTTGACAACTCAATTGTCTGAAACAGATCTATAAGTTCTTATCAAAATATCACCTTATCTATGATGGTTCTCTGCTCTGATCTACTCGGTTGCCTTGTCTGATTCTGCCCAATCTGAAAACCTCTATACTATGTTCTGCTCGGTAAACTAATTGTCTTGAAGATAGGTAATTTCTTCAAGTGCTCCGTGATTCATATATATCAGTTCAACAACCCCATAAAATGGTGCAGACATATACAATATATAGTGTTCTATTTTTCCACTTGAACAAAAATTAGGTTACAAAAAATAATCATAACCCTAAGATCTACGGTGCAAAATAACCTAGATCAACTAATACAAATAAGATAATCATTGCATTTAATGAATATCTTTTACAATAAATGCTCCTCGATCTTGGTAAACCATTTTACAATCTGTTATAGCCATTTGCATAGAATGATGTGCCATTTTTTGTGATCATCGGTAAACACTGTACAATCAACTCGGTGTATACTGCGATGCTTGATGTTTACTGACCATCGGTGCTGGTGTCGCTAGTGCTCAGTTAACTGTGTGATGCTTGGTGTGAGGCTTTACCAACTGCTCTGTCTTACTTCTAGTTACTGACTGTCTCAATGTAAATAACCGACCGACCTATTTACTGTCCTTTGATACTAATGACAACCTTAAAATACTCAATAGAGATTAACAATCTCCCCCTTTGGCATTAGTATCAAAACTTCATAATGTATATAGACAAAATGTTTCTATATATTCCTTATATCTCTGCCATGTACATATCCACAAGAAAAACTTCTAAGTACAAAAGTACTCCCCCTCGGTGCATGCTCATGGTATGTTTCTATACATATCAAAAATATACTATTTGGCATATACATGTTTTACCCCTTTTTGATAATAATGCCAAATACCCAAAAAGTATGTAATGTATACTTACATCTTATCAAAAATGTTCTGATGGGTTTTCTTCACAGACTCCAAGAGGTTTTCCCATTCCTCTTTCAAGTTGGTAAGAGCAATTTGCTCAAGACTGACTTGTGCATGCATGTCACAGATATTTTCCAACACCAAAATCTCTGGTGTTGCCACAAGTTGCTCAGCTTTGATAGTATGTGTTTCAAAAATCTTCAGGTAAGGAGTGAGTTCTTTCTGTAACTCTGTAACCTGATTGGTGATGTGTGCTTCTTTTTTCTTTAAGTCTGCTATCAGGCGCCAGAGTTCCTGAACTCGGTTAATGTGCTTTAAGAAAGCAGGTGGCTCAGCGATAGCTACTTGTGTACTCAACTTGATTTCTTCTTCTAAACCTTTGAACTTTTCACTGATTTCTACAGTGAAGGTGTCTATAGTACAAAGCTTTATTAGTAGTTGACAGATTATCTGGGTGATAGATTTTACCTTGGTAATGACCTTAGATAATTTCACCTTGTTCAGTGCCACTTAAGTGCTAATCCTTTTTGCTAATTTGTTTTGAATCTTTGACTCTACCCATTCTTCTATTCTTTTGTTTGTATCTATATCAGGGGCATAGATTTTTTCAGTGAGGGTGGCAAGTTGATCTAAAATGGGAGAATTCTCATCAATGTTTGTTTCCAGTACTATCTGTTGTAGAATATCCCATACATCATTTAACACTTCTTTACATTTTTTTTCTTGCCTCAATTTTTCTTGTGCCACTTTCCTCCAACATAACTCCCCATACCGACTTAGTTCCTTGGGGCTTAGAGTTCTTGGGTCACATTCGGGGATAATGATAGCTTCACCAATGGTGACCGACCCTTTGGCTTTCTTCTTGTTCTTCTTCGGGGCTAGAGGTGACTTCTTTTCACTTATGACAATGGCTTTTTCTTCACTCCTCGGAGTATCCTTACCAGTTGACACTATATCATCCTTCTTCTACTCCTCGGTAGATTCAGTGGGAGTCTCAGTGGTAGTGTCAGGTGGGTTCACCTCGGTTGACTTGGTTTCTTTAGGTTCCTTCTATTCTATAGACTGTGCCTCTAGTTTGATAGGCTCATTTGTATCTGCAGGTTGCTTGGGTGCTTGAATCTCAGTTGTATCTTTGGTTGGCTCAGGATGAGAGACATCAAGTTGTACTTGTGAAATTATTTCAATGGCCTCTGCAAGTACAGGTAGTTCACCTGGTAGAGATGTACACTCATTGTCAGTGTTTAATGCTTCATCTTTGTATTGTGTAATTATTACATCTTCATCATCTGTATCATCAAGATCACCATTAGTGATGTCCTCAATGCGTGCATCATCATCAGTTTTCTTTTGCAAGTGGATCTTAGCTTGATCCGGTGCATCCTGTGAAATTTTGATTTCTTCCTTTTGCTCAGTGATATCAATTACCTCGGTAACTAGTATACCGGTGTCTTCTATTTTCTTGCCTTGATTATCATCAATGAAAATAATTTTACCTTTTGAACTATGTCTCTTTTTAGACAGTTTCAGGAATGCTTCCTGTTCAGCTTTCTCTTCTGCTTTCAAAATTGATGTACATAGGGAGTCACATATGACATCCATATCATCTACATTCTCATCCATAATCTACATAGCTCTATTCTTGACTAAAAATCTAGGCTAATACCTTGTCATGTATTCACTTACCTCAGCATAGCTAAAGTGTGTGGCTGCACGGCCTAGAGATTGTTCTCTTTTTATTTTCTCTGTGTCTAGTGCAATAGCCCATCTTTCACTTATTTTGTCATCAAGTTCCTTTAGCAATTGACATGCAAATTCCATCGGTACTCTCTTGAACTTGATCATCATTTGAACAATAGCATGTTCTATCTTTGTCTTGTCCTCAATTAACATGTTGTTAAATTTGCCTATGCCTGAATCATTAAGATTTCCATTCTCAATAATATCTTCAATTATTTCTTCTATGGTACTATCCCTATTATGAACTAGCTTAAATTGATTAGGGTCATTTTTAGTGTCAGTCTCCTCTATATCTTCCTTACTCCTTATGTATTTCCTCTTTTTCTTAGGTGGTTTAGCTACTTTCTTGTTCTTTCTCTTGATGTATTTCTTCATCGGTGTAGCTGCTCTTCTTTTTGCTACTTTTACTGCTTCTTCTTTATGCTTGGTTGATTGTGTTGCAGTTGTTGAATGTGTCCTCATTCCTTCAAGTTCTAGTAGCTGAATATCTTGTTCATCAGTTGTGGGAAGTTGAGTTTCTTCTTCATCATTGGTCGGAGGAACTGGTGTATTATCCTTTTCTTTTTCTGACTCGGTCTCCTCGCTATCATAGGGTTTGTCAGCTAACTGTAACTGACCTTTGGTTGCTTCATCAACTGGTGACTCCTTATGTGAGTCAGATGTAGTTCCATATTTTGCTGTGAGATCCTTTTTCATTTTCTTTTCCCTTCTTGACATTTTACCGATCTCAATGTCCGTTGTGATTCTAGACTTAGCTTCCTCATACACTCCAAACCTACTAGCAGTGATGTCTATCGGTAATGCCAGTAATGCATTGATAGATTTCAAAGTGAAATCATGATTCATTTCATAACCCATTGGTGCTAGCCATTTTGTTCTTAGTTCTACTGCCTTTATCATTGAGTGGTCTGTGCTTACCACAAAGCATATGTCATCTTCAAATTTGCTCACTAATTCTTTTGGTATTCTACTTCTTTGTTGCATTCTTGTTTGAAATTCCTTGAAATATGCATGGAACTCCTTGTTCAGATTGTCTCCTAGACTTCTCATCATTTCACCGATTTGAGCAGTTATCAGTTTGTCCGATTGCCAGTTAACTTTTCCAATACCCGGTACATATTTCTGCAAATAGAGGAATGTACAGACAAGCAGTGATCTGTACTTACATGTATTGGACTTCTTTGCTTTTATTGTCTTCATGTTGTCATACAGTTGGCGTAGTAGTAGCTCGGCAAGATCAACCTGGTGATCTTTCTTCACAATTTTGTAAGCCATGTCCACGGCCCTACAGGGTACACTATTCAGTCTGCTTGATTGAAATATCTTGTACCCAATGACATGAGCTACAAATTTTACTACTGGATCTTTGATAGTTGAAAGCTTTAGTGCCCTACCATCCCATTGAGCTCCAGTGTTCTTTTCTACGTCGAGATGAGATGAACTTTGAAATGCTTTGGCTTTGTCGGTTGTAGGGTACCCAATAACCCTACTGATAATCTTCTTGGTGACCTCAACTAGTTTGTCTAGCCAAAATTTGTCATCATGGAATCTACTTAGCACAATTCTTATCTAGTCATTGTGAAATGATTGCGGGAAGTATGTGAAACACCGTAACCCTGACTCCTCAATCTTCTTATATTTAGATTTGATCTTACCATCTGGTCCATAGACTTGCTGATAAGCTGCTATGGTCTCAAAGTCACATACTTCACCGATCTTGCAATGAATGTAAGCCCGAACGTCTTCTGTTAACAAAACCTTATCAAGAATACTAGAAAATGCACCCATATCATTTGTTTGTGCTGCGACCTTAAGATGAGGTTTGAATTTCTCCTCGGCAAAGTGTGCCCTAAAAATTAATTCCACTTCCTCCTTAATGTTCTGTGATTTTCTTGCGGTCAAAGATGATGCCATAAATTGTTTCTAGGGTTTCAGCAAGCAAATAAATAACCAGTGTTCGGTAGGTAGATGAACTTACTAGTTTTCATCGAAGAAGTTTCATCGATTCAATCTACAGTAGCTTTGAATCTATTCTAAAAATTGTTAGCTCGAACTCTTCTCTGTAAGATCTCCTTTCTTTGAAATCGCAATGTAACAATGAACTCTGTTTCCGTGTATATATATAGGGTTTTCCAATATTCCCGCTCAAACTTTGATGCATTAAATGCACGACGTAACTTTCAGTACGAGATGGTTGTTAGCTTGGTAATGTCTTCAATATCTTTTGCTTGGTAAACATAGAGTTTCTTCATCGGTTTGAACTGTTGTCAGTTAACCTTGTATAGTGATTACCAACGGGTAACCAACTCACGTTTCTTCTTTTACTGACTAGATAACATTTGAAAACTTATAATATATAAACCATAGTGCATCTTCATTCATGCAGATTTGGTATTTGTACATCATATATAAGGAACTATATGTAAAATGTGATCATTTGAAATGTCAGTTCCATACATACCTTGTCATCTTAAGTGGAGGTACCGATGTCACCCAATCCAATGGACGAGGTTTCACTGACAGTGTTACTTGGCTCAACATTCTCATTAGATGCCTTCTTCCACATTATGTTCCTTAACTTTATAATTTTTTCAATGTTATATCCACTCTCAAATATATGGTTTTCATCAGGTGCTTAGTCTTTGCAGTTCTTCCTTACATGACCGACCTTGTGACAATGCATACATGCCATTCCTGCATTTGTCCAGTTTCTTGATTGTCCAATCTGACTCTTTCTGTAGCATTTTGCTGCAATATGTCCATACCAACCACATGCAGTACAATTAGTCCATGTATTATAGTCCCAAACATATGAGTTACCTTGTCTCTTCAGTTGATATGGCTTTCATTGTAGTTTCTCTTTAGGTGTCCAAACCTGCTTCATTTTTGCCTTGCAGTCCCTTGCAGTGTGTCCATACTTATTACAAGTATAGCATATTTTCTCCTCAGTAGTATTATTAGCAATGTCATTCTTCTTTGCTCTGCATTCATAAGCTGGATGTCCAAACTTACCACAGTAATAGCAATATCCATTGAACTTAGGAATGACAGGAGGTTTACCTTATGCTTTGCTTCTGCACACATTAGATGTATGTCCTGGTTTTCCACAGTGGTAACATGTCAACACTTTAGGTTTTTGACTTTGATTGTTGTTGACTTCTTCAGCTTGTTGTGATTATTCTCCTTCACTAGTGTAGCCTATACCGGCTCTACTTCCGAATCTCCTCTGATTAGTCAGAAAATCACCAATCTTTTTAGAGCTGTCCTCGGCTATCTTCATCATCTCATTGTGTTTCTTTTGTGTTTTTATTTCATTTCTCAATTTTTCATTATCTTCTCTGAGTGTTGCAACATCTTCAATTCTTCTTGATAATTCTCCATTTACTTGGTTCATTTCTTGATTAACTATCATCATCTGATTTGATACTTGGAAGTGACGATTAGTGAGTCTCTTGATTTCACTTTCTTTTGCTTGAAGTTGTTCAGTCATCAATCTTCGGTCTTCAATAGCCAGATTCTGATCTTGTTCAGCTTCTCTACCATTGTTCATGATTTCCACCATTCTCACCATTTGAGATTCATGACCGATTTGAAGTGCTTTCACTTGCTCGGATAGATGCTGATTCTTTTCAGATAACTTAGAGATTATGCTTTCAGATCCGTTAGAGATGCTTCCAAATCTTGATCCAATATGATCAAATATGTCATCAATAGGTTCTTCATCATAACTTATTTCATTTAGCTAAATTGCAAGGTTCTTTCTTTCAACCAGTAATTTCTTCAGTTCTTCCTTGGCTTGTTTATATTGTTCCACAAACATCTGCATTTGTATCTTCTGATTCTCAATAGTCTTGTCAAGCTTGTATCTCTCCATGACTTAGATCTTTTCCCTTCAGTGGTTAAACTATTCAACAAGAGAACTGGAGCTCTAATACCAATTGTTGGAATTAGGAGAGATAGGTACTAAGAGGGGAGGGGTGAATCAGTGCCTTCAAAACTTTAGTTGCAAAACCTTTATAATCTATAACTAAATACTATGATAACCGATCAAAATAACTTGAATCTAATTGCATAAATCAATCATCTATTTAACTTAAGAAAGTAAACAACATGAAATCAATATGACAATCACATAACACAAGTATTTTGGTAATGCAGAAACCCTTGTTAGAAGGTAAAAACTACGGTGGGGATGACACCCACAAATTCTTCACTACTACAGATAGAAAAGGTTTTCCTGCTAAGGCTACAAGTTTTGATCACTTCTAGTGATCTTACCCTGTTAGGAGTAACATATTAGATCAGCTAGATCTACCTAGTTATAGGATTTATCAACACTATATGAAGTGTGTACTCGGTTAAGAGATTTATACAAAGACTGTTAAGTCTACTCTGTTAAGAGATTTATCAAAACTCTATCACAATTGTCAGAAAGTAATATGTAAACTATCTGCTAGTTGACAAGTCAATTCTCTGAAATAGATCTATAAGTTCTTATCAAAATATCACCTTATCTGTGATGGTTCTCTGCTCTGATCTGCTTGGTTGCCTTGTCTGATTCTACCCAATCTGAAAACCTCTGTACTCTGTTCTTCTCGGTAAATTGATTGTCTTGAAGATAGGTAATTTCTTCAAGTGCTCTGTGATTCATATATATTAGTTCAACAACCCCATAAAATGGTGCGAACATATACAATATATAGTGTTCTATTTTGTCGCTTAAACAAAAATTAGGTTATAAAAAATAATCATAACCCTAAGATCTACGGTGCAAAATAACCTAGATCAACTAATACAAATAAGATAATCATTGCATTTAATGAATATCTTTTACAATAAATGCTCCTCGATCTTGGCAAACCATTTTACGATCTGTTATAACCGTTTGCATAGAATAATGTGCCATTTCTTATTACTATGCCATTTTCTATGATCATCAGTAAACACTGTACAATCAGCTCAGTGTATACTGCGATGCTCAATGTTTATTGACCGTCGGTGTTGGTGTCGCTGGTGCTCGGTTAACTGTGTGATGCTTGGTGTAAGGCTTTACCGACTGCTATGTCTTACTTCTAGTTACCGAGTGTCTCAATGTAAATAACCGACTGACATGTTTGTTGTCCTTTGATACTAATGACAACCTTAAAATGCTCAATAGAGATTAATAGAAACATACCGAACTTGCAAAATTATCCACTATACTTTTTGGAATTGTTTCTCTTTTTTTCATCTTCTTTTGAAACATCTTAAAGTGTCCTGAGATTAAAGCATCTATATTATTTTTCTTCTAACTCATGTACATGTTAGATATCTGCAATGTCATAGGAACATCCTTATGTCAAGCTACATTCATGACTCCAAGAAAGAAATTCATCAAGTAGAAAAACATATGTACAATGAGGGAACCATACTTGAATATCTATGATTTTCCCCTTTTTATCTTCTCAAGGTTCTCCAATAGTTTCTTCCTCATGATCTCACAAATATCAAACTGTACATCTTCCATCAACATTTGGTAAGAAATTTGTATGATGGTTGCTGATATGGAATTCATTCTTTTGCTATGATACACTTTGTATCCCAGTATCATGGATGCGAACTTGATATCCAATTAAATGATATTATTAACAGTCATAGCTCTTCTATCCCATCAAAATTTAGTCAATTGCTCAATCACTTTCTGCATAGATGATTTAAGCACTGGTATTTCTCTGGTAGCACTGAATCTGGTTACTTTTTGAATTAATTCCTTAGTTATCTTTACCGGTTGATCTCCTAACCAAAATAATTGATCATGAATTCTTCTCAAAATAATCTTTATCCATTTGAGCTCATCAAAGGTGAATACATATTTTTAGTGAGCTAGGTTAATCTAATTAACCTTTTAGAACTCATCCTTCAACACTCCATTTAAACACAAAGACTCATGCATATTGACTATCTCATAATCACCTTTGTCTTCCAATTTGCAATGAATATACATACACATATCCTCAACATGCAACACTCCGTCGGAAACATGAGAAAATGCACCTTCAAGATCATCTTCCATGGACTTATATGGATGGAATTTAAATTCATAATACAGATTCTCAAGAAAATTAACAATCTATGGAGTATCTATATTCTCTGGTGAAATAGATACATTTGCGAAGAGATAAATACCTTTTATCTGTCGTTTAGGATTTGCTTGCCAAATCTATTGGTAGCTCAAATCAATCACCAAATCACTTGTGAATTTTCTCTTCTCAAGTTTTTCAAGTTGCAATGTGAAGAATGAATCATGAAATATTCCTTTTTAATCTATTGATCTACCTATTTTGATCATTAATTGTCATTTGTACCTTAGGTTTCAATAAAGTTATTAGAAACTAGTAAACTTAAAAATCTTCTATAATCACCGAAACTTCAATATACCTACCTACGAACCAAGATGTAGCAATATAGAATCTATCTCCAAATGTATCTGTTATCACATCATCTCATGATTCCATCTTTAGGGGTTTCATGATATTCTTCTAATGCTTCCCCATTAGGTCTAAAACCTAATTAGTTTGTCAATGAAGGATTCACACTAGAAACAAGTGTGATCTATCGATAAGTATCAATTTTTTTTTCTTCATCCAAATTTTGTTCATCTTCTCTCTAACATCACTTAAATCAATCTTATTTCCTTTATCATTATTATTTGCACTATTTTTATTAACTGAACCATTTATTCTTATTCCATTATCTCTATATCTGCAATCCTTAGTAATATGTCCATAATTATAGCATTTGTAACAAATAAAATTATGTTTTACATACCTCTGATTATTCTGATTAACTATCCTTAATCTACAATTCCTTGCAACATGACCAAAATTGTTTCATTTATAGCATACAGGGTTACCTCTATTTGTATTGGGTTTGGATTTTAATTTGCACTCCTTAGATCTATGTCCATATTGCTAGCATGTGAAACAATATCTAGAAAAAGGCGTAGCATTTGAATTTCTCCAGGCATTTTTTTCTTTGTGTCCAAGCCTATTGCATGTGAAACATCTTCCATTGAATTTTTTCCCATTTGTCTACTTCAAAGGTGTCTTCATAGGTTGCTTAGTCTTATCTATCTTTACTTCAATAGATTTGGAACATTCTCCTTGTTCATACCCTAAGCCATGCTTATATCCATGAGGTCTCTGACTTCCGATCTATTCATCAAGTTTCTCAGAGCTAGATCTGAATCTTTCTTGAAATTATCTTGCACCAGCTAGGTCTATTTTCAAAACCTCATTGACTCTTTCTAGATCTTTCTCATTATGTTTGGATTCTTCAAGAAAAACTTGCAGCTGTCTAACTTCACTATTCATTTTGTAGCCTTCCTCAATCTTAGCCTTTAGAGATTCTTCAAGAGTCCTTTTGGCTTCAATTTCTTCAATGATCCTGATCACCATAGATTCCATTTCATTGTTTAGGTTGTTTCTCTCTTTCACAATCTTCTCATAGTCACTATTAGAAGTGGAGTCAATACCTTTTTCTGATAACTAATCTACAAGTCCATTTCTCCTATCTTTGGATTGCCTTAATTACTCTTTTAAGTTTTCAATGAATCTATTAGCTTCTTTCAATTTTTATTCCAGGTTAAAAATGTGAGCATTTTATTTGTCTAGGTGAACATATAACATAAACATCACAACACCATCAATTTTTTTCAAGGAAAATACGGTTAAGGGAAAAACCCCAGTGGGGATGATACCCACAAATATCTCACTACTGTAGTAATAAGTGCATAATTAAAGGCATAAGTACAAAGAGGGGAATGTGCTTACATTCAAGATTACATCCTAGATCTCACTACTCAATTGTACAACCAAAATACATCAAGTCTTACAACCAATTACATAATCAAGAAATAGACTTACAGTCCTATACCAAACTAACTAGTAGCATCAATAATGCCCATATAGTTCCAATGAAGCTCTGAACATAGATCTGCATATCATCATAGTATTTGATTATTTCCTTGTCATAATATCATCATCTTGTCATTAATTTATCCTCTTTTCTTCACAATCAAAACTTGATCTTAAATATAAGATCATAACCTCAAAACATAAACTCTGTCAGCCCAAATAGGAGTAATGAAATGTGTAGATGTATACACGCCAAAATAGGATCAAAACATCTAACCAAACCAATTAACCTCTTATGTCGGCTATATCGTCAACAATCATTAAATTGATAAACAAAAATGATTTACTAGGTATACTAATTTAGTTTCTCTGAACTGTCCTATTCTTCCAAAAACTATCAACCCGATATTCCATATTGAATATCTCATGCATCTGATGTCTTTAGGATCTGAAATTACCAGATTAGAAATAATAGTATGTCTACATTCATACCTTATAATCTCATATATTGATACTTAAAATTATGTCCAAACCAAACTGATCTATCCGACTGGTCACTGTCCCTCTTCTGGTACTTTGACAAATATATGTAACAAATCCTCCAGTAAACTAAATTATCTGCATCATGGCCAAGAGTAAATATAATATTTTACATCAAAGAAAATATACCGTACATTAAGGATTAACTCTTTCCAACACCTTGCTTTGACCTTTTCCCTAGAGGATTGTGTTTGACAACTTTTCAATGTGTATGTGCCTAATACCCTATCTGGTAGGAAGGTTGTTTGGGACAAAATTTTCTCTTTTATTCTAGATAATTAGTTTTTTCCATGGATGGTGCCTCGTGATTTTAAATCTTCACTATTCCATTATGAGAATATGAGAGGCCTTATGGACTATTCTAGTAGCCTGATTGATTTTTCAGGCTTTATCCGTAAGATTGGACTTTTTGACCTTGAGTTGCTAGGCCATCCTTTCACCTAGTCAAATAATAGGAAATGTGACCATCTTATCTAGGTCAAGCTAGATAGGTTCCTTGTTTCAGATAAGTGGGATATTGGGTGTAATGCCTCCCTTAAGGCTCTCCTTATAATTGTCTCTAAACACAACTCTATTCTCTTGAACTGGCTTGATAAACCCCTATGTATCCCCCTTCCTTTTAGGTATGAAGCTATGTGGGACTCACACTGAGATCTAAGAGCCTGTATTTAGGATTGGTGGAGTACCCTATCCAAGGGTCAAACATGTACAAAGTCTCTAAGAATATGGAGCTAATTAAAAAGAAATTCAAAGGGTGGAATAAATCTACTTTTGGTGACATTTTGAAACAAAAAAGAGAGAAATTCCAAATGGAAAAATATCCAAAATTTGATGACTACTAGTATCTTTTCTTAGGCCCTTCATGAAGAGGGGAGGAAAGAGGTCTACTGGAAATAAATATTGAGGATCTAATGGCTCAAAGAAGGAAATATAAATTTTGCTTTCTTCCATAGATCAACTATTAGACATAGAAAGAGGAACACTATAAAGAGTTTTGTGGATGACCATAATTAGGAAATTATTGATGACTCTTAGATTGAATATTTGGTTGTCCAGTACTTAAAACAAATTTATGGTGAAATTGGTGTTTGAGATCGCAAGATTTGGAGGATCAACTCTTGAGTTTCCTTCCACATGCCCTAACAAAAGAAGACAATAACTAGGTTTTGGTTCCCATATCTAAAGAACAAGTTTGTACCACTTTCTTCTCCATGGTTTCTTACAAAGTCCCTAGACTATATGGCATTCCCCCAATATTCTTCCAAGAATTTTGGGATATTGTGAGTTATGATGTAACTATGGATGTTGGAGACTTTTTCAAGATAGGAAAATTACTAAAGAAATTGAATATCACCTTTATTACTCTTGTCCCCAAATTATAAGAGCCTAAAAAGATGATTGAATTCAAACTTATTATCAGGGATAACTTTAAGAAAGCCCCTTTTAGGAAAAAGTGTAAAGTCTTGGTGAATCGAACATTATTTAAGGAGGTAATTTGTTTTAATCTAGGCGATTTTTTTTTTCAAATCCACAATTTTTCATAGTTTGTATTGGCGATTTTTCCCCTCCGGATTGAAAATTTCATAAATTGCTGGCGAATAATTTTCTTTTCAAGTAAAAAATTATAATATTTGAAGCAAATAATTTTCTTTTCAAGTAAAAAATTATAATATTTGAGGCGAATAATTTTCTTTTCAAGTAAAAAATTTTAATATTTGAGGCGAATACTTTTCTTTTGAAGGGTGAAAAAATAATTGTATTGGCTAATCATTCGTTAATTATGGAAAAATAAATAAATTATTGGTGATTTTCAAAAGATGGGAAATAAGTAGCCTAACCTAGCATACCTAACATACATAAATTATTGGCAACTGGCAAGTGATGGTTTAAAGACGTGGTTGTTTGACCTTATATTATGGAAGCATAATGTATTATTTGCCACTACCATAATCTTTGCCACTACCACTGTAATTATGTTAAATGTATTATTTGAGAACTCAGACCGTCTGATGATCCAAGATCAATGGCTGAGGTTTAATTTTGGCCAACATTTCTTGAAGGAAGAAGAATTGTCGAGGTAGTCACTGGAATGTTGACACGTATCAAGGTAAGTTGTCTGCAGAGTATTAAAAGCACTTAACTGGGAAAGAATTAAATGCCATGTCAGTGACAGCGACATTCTTTGGCTACCACACACCACTTCCCAAATTGTATAGCTGATTTCTGACAGTTTTTTATCAATAGAAAAGATTTACTACCAGATGTGAAAGATTAAGGACAAAATTTTCAATTCTCACACGCATGTATTTAGGGAAAAGATTTTTGTGCAAGATTTAGAGGCATATCGAGGACAATGTATTTAATACCATTAAGATAGAAATAATTGATTGGTAAGTAATGATCAAGGATTCAAGGGCTATTTATAGATGATCTAGCTTCATTATTCATCGACATTCGTTGATTGTTTGTTTAGGGTCTGCAATGACGCATTCTGCAAGTAATTTGTTTTTAAATTTTCTAGTTTTACTGTTTTAAGTTTTACAGTCTGCATGTGATCTAAGATGGACACTCCCATTTGTCTTAGATGCACTTTTGAGGAGGCCCAGAAGGCCTTTCTAGGTTCCTTTTTTGATGAATTTTTAGCATCAATTTGTAAGGATGGTGGGCCTTTCGTTATAGAGGCTATCAGAATGGTGTTGGGCCAAGAGTTTCTTGACAATGAAGATAGGTACCAGGTAGCCACGGACATTACGTCTCATTTTTTGGCTTCCCTTCTGGACCTTGGAGGACCGAAGGTTGACATGGTGATGCTGCTGAGGAGGGTATTCAAAGAGGAATACTTGGGGGACGACGTTCAAGTTGTCACCTTCACTAAATTAGGGGTGGGGATCCCTATGGAAAGTCAAATACACAAGCTTCTCCTCCCAGGCCAGAATGTGGCCATGCAACCTTTTCTTTTGTGCCTGACTGCTGGGCAATTGAAGCGCCATAGGAAATGGGTGCTGATTGCCAGGGGTTTTCTCCGTAAGTGGTTTGAGCTTGACATAGAGGAGGCTCGGGCGGGGCAATTTGTGTGGCTCGACAAATTCATGCAGCTAATCCTCTTTGCAGAATTCTACATAGAAGGGCGCAATTGATTTTTCTTTATAAAAAAAATATATATATATAAATATTAAAAGCTTACCTTGTACTGGTACTGGTACTGGTACTGTAGTCGTTTACGGTTTTTTTTTTTGTTTATAGACATAGTATCAATTCGAGAATGTAAATATAATATGTTTATAGACATAGTATCAAGTCGAGAATGTAAATATAATATGTTTATAGACATAGTATCAAGTCGAGAATGTAAATATAATATGTTTATAGACATAGTATCAAGTCGAGTATGTTTCTTTTTGTTTATAGACATAGTATGAAGTCGAGAATGTAAATATAATTTTATGAAAAATACAATGGAAATTTTGCAAGCTTTACCTCATTTTAATTTGTGCTTTGTGTAACCGTGATTGCAATATTTCTTCTCTGTAACCGTGATTGCAAAAATGGTTTTTAATATTTTATACTTCTCTGTAACCATGATTGCAATATTTTAATTACTTGCTTCAATGCTTTATCAGTTATCTGTAGACTAGCTTATCTATATTTATTTTAATATATATAAAATAACCGACAAATATCCTCCTTCAGATATCTATTACAATTAAAATTCACTAATTGAAACTGTAGTTTAATAAATTTTTTAAAATGGTGTCTCCCACATTTAATTTATTACATAGTCTGAAGTACAATTATATCTCTACGAATGAGATTGATGTTTAAATACTTAAATAATTACTCTCCATTAAAAAATATTCACAAATTATAATATAGAATTTGAACATTACTTTTCACATGTAATTTTTTTAACTCTTATTATGGTAAACTAACATAGTATAATTTAAACATATATAAATGAAAAAAACTTATATCTTATATTTATAATTTGTAACATCATAAAATATGAAATATATTTCAACTTACAAAAAATAGTACACCAATACCATTCACTGTTGCCGTTGGATTATTATACATCAACGACAGAAGTTGAGTTTCGGGCCGAAAGGGAAAAGAAACCCCATCTTTTCAAACACGTCTCAAAATCATGACACGTGTCACTTAACACCTCGCACGGTCATCGGTCTACCAACAAATGACATTGAACAATGTCATTTCAATTTGGTGATGACGTGAGACTGACACGTCTGACTCGTGATGTGAGTCATCCTGACTAGATTAGTTAATGGGACCCACGGTCCACGCGGCCACCACACTGTTCACCATTGTCGTTGGATGTTTATAGATCAACGACCAAAGTTGAGTTTCGGGATGAAAGGAAAAATAAACCCTATCTTTTCAAACGCGTCCCGGAATCATTACACGTGTCACTAAACTCCTCGGTCGACCAACAAATAACAATGTCGTTTCAATTTGGTGATGATGTGAGACTAACACGTCTGACTCATGATGTGAGTCATCCTGACTAGATTAGTTAATGGGACCCATGGTCCATGCGGCCACCACACCATTCACCATTGTCGTTGGATGTTTATAGATCAACGACCAAAGTTGAGTTTCGGGCTGAAAGGAAAAAGAAACCCTATCTTTTCAAACGCGTCCTGGAATCATTACACATGTCACTAAACTCCTCGGTCGACCAACAAATAACAATGTCGTTTCAATTTGGTGATGACGTGACACTGACATGTTTGACTCGTGATGTGAGTCATCCTGACTAGATTAGTTAATGGGACCCACAGTCCACGCGGCCACCACACCGTTCACCATTGCCGTTGGATGTTTATAGATCAACGACCAAAGTTGAGTTTCGAGCTGAAAGGAAAAAGAAACCCTATCTTTTCAAACACGTCCTGAAATCATTACACGTGTCACTAAACTCCTCGGTCGACCAACAAATAACAATGTCATTTCAATTTGGTGATGACGTGACACTGACATGTCTGACTCGTGATGTGAGTCATCCTAACTAGCCTAGTTAATGGGACCCACGACCCACGGGGCCACCAATACCACACCATTCACCGTTGTCATTGGATGTTTATAGATCAACGACTGAAGTTGAGTTTCAGGCCGAAAGGAAAAAGACACCCTATCTTTTGAAACGCGTCCCAAAATCATGACACATGTCACTGCTCAGTTAACACATTGACATAATCACATTCCACTTACAATTTACAAACTTACAACGCAACAAAGTTACGGATTCTTAATTTCTAGGTTGAGGATTGAGGTCCGAGGAAAGCAAAAAACTACAAAGTCTCTCAACTCTCTGCAAAAATCAAAACTAAGGGCAACGTGAATGTCAACGGGTAAGTGTAACTACTAAAATCCTGAAAATCTACATCCTGCATTTTAAATTTTTCAAGTCTCTTGATTTACAACTTTACTGTTTATATTATATAAAAAAAATTTAGTCTGTTAGGTTTTAATTTTGAATCACCCATGTAGGCTTGTAGCTACAAATACCAAGAATAACACGATGGGCAAAATAAAAGAATTCCACAATATGCTTAAAACACCAAGTTTCAGTGATTTATTCCATGATATACATGATCCTGTTATTCATGGAAATAAGGGTATAATGGAGATTAGATTTGCACTTGAAAACAAGTGGAACCATCCAAATAAGGCTTCAAAATTTTATTCATTTAACCCTAGGCTAAATACAACTGCAAATAAAATTGCACCGTGGGAAGCTGGGTCGGCACACATGGCGTTACCTCAAGTATTCCCTTGCCCAGAAATTGTTATGCTCTATGCCAAAAATTATGATGAAAATAGAAAAGCAATTGTGAATAAAAATACTCAAGAGGAAATTTTGTCCATAACTGAGAGTGAATTTGCTAGTCTGTTGAACCTAGGGTTTCAACAACAACACTCAAACATACACATTGACTTGGGAAAGCTGGCAGAGGATTATGAAAAATTAGATGCAAAACAGAGAGATTCTTATATCAGAGGAATAACAAGCAGTTGTAGTCTAAGTTCAAATCATAGGCCTCCTTATGATTATGAAATTTTTGTGCCATGGGCACAGGACAGTATTTCCTTGCTAGCATTTTGTTTGGGATTGGATAGTAACAAACAAGTGGGTGCCAGCATTCTTGAAATGCTTTATCATATTCATTTTGAAAGAGAACCAGTAAAATATTATTTTATTGAGCACATTGTTCATTGCATGCAAGATCAATTACTAATGATTCAAAGAGGCTCAGAGAAGACATTTAGATTCACAACCTACTTGTGCTATCTTCTCCTAGCAAAGCATCATGCATTATTTCAAGCAAACAAGCTTTGCAATCTGACTGAAGGCCAAAATCCAATATATGAGTGGACACCTCAGATAAGGATGATTGATAACAGAAGGAACTACAACAATTTTGTAGACTTCTTTTTGGCACCAATGTACCATAAAATTATAGGCACTCCAATGCCTAGATTGCCTGTTACTTGTAGAAATTGCATTCAACTCAGAAGTCAACTACAATTGGCTGACGGGTACTTAATGGAAGAGTACATTGTGTTAAGGTTTTACGGTTCATGGGTAGAACCCTACAAACTTCCAATACATGTAACAAAGAGGGTATTTGCATTGGAATATGTACGACAAATGGAGAGCACAGATGTACTCTTTAATGGTCAGCAAAAGAAAATGATATTTTCCTCCTTGCCATTCTACTTTGGAGGGTTTGCATTTGAGAGAAGAGGATTCAAAGTGGCAGAAGCCTTTTTTTCAATTTTTTGATTTGATGTTGACAGTCACTGGCAGTATGATCCACTGAACATAATTGGAGCAAGGCTTAAAGACAATGGGAACTCTGCAAGCAAATATCAACATGAAAGTATGCCTTTGATTGAAAATTTTAAAAACATGGACTCCTAGGAGGAGGTCAAAAAATAGATTGAGAAATATGCTGCTGAAAATAATATGTCAATACAGGAATTGTCATCACAAATAATGGCATTGCACAAACAGAAAGGAAAAGTACAGGCCATGACATCGTCCAATTTCTACAAGAAAGCTGATAAACCATCTACAAAACGTATTCCAAAAGAGCTAATGAATGAATGTATAGATGCTAGATGGAGTCGAACCAAAATTTTGGAATTTTGGGAAATGAGGAAGAATCTCGGTGAGCCAAAGACCTCTACAGATCTTAATGAGGTGGAAGAGGATACAATGTTTAACGAATTGTGGAATAAGGAGCATCCAGCTGAAACATATCACAATGATAATGATGATGATTACGATGACCAGGATTCTTTGAATCCCTCATCCAGTACAACAATTAAGAGAGGAGTTGATGCATCCACCAAACTTCTATATAGCAAAGGGGCAGAAATTCTAGAAAAAATGGGCTACCAAGGTTCTGGTGGTCTGGGTCCCAGTGGACAAGGGGTTTGGTATGCACCTTAACCACCAGCTGTAGCACCAAAACATGGTCAGAAACTAGGCCTTGGGCATGGAGATCAATCATCAACTCAGTCAATTCCATTCACATTGGTTTCAACTCAGTTAATTCCATCTGTTTCTGCTTCAAATAGAGTTCCACTTCCAGCTGTTCCAAGCACTCAGATTTAATCTGAATCAATTGTCACTCCCACAGCTGGCAATATCATTTGTATAACTAAAAGTAGTGGTCCGAAAAGGATATTATATAAATATGTAGATGCAAAAAAGGTTGGTCCCGAAGGTCAAGAAAGTGTAAAGAAGCAAAAGGTTATGACAAGTATTAGTAGTAGTACTAGTACAACAGTGCCAATGGTGACTGTGAGTCCAACAATTGCCCATCCTTCAGGACAAAACCCTCAGAATAGTCCACAAACCCCACTTGTAATGGGTCTAGGTGTTGGTAATCCTCATGGTATTGGTGGAAGCTCGGACATCAGTGCAAGTGCTATTTCACTATTCAAACATTCAATTCTCTCACAAAATCCTGATTTTCATTACAATGAATTTGTAACTAGCTATGAAAAATCAAAAAACAAGAATAGACAAAATAGTAAGACAATGAAGATGGAAGCAATTGCTGCAGCTCGTGATGCAGAACCTACATCCAATAGGTTATTAACCACATATGACCCGAATAAAGATATGATGGAATTCATGGTTGTTATGCCCCCAGCTAGAGATAACAATCCACCAGAGAGTCAGTTAGATCCATCTGAATTTCAAGTTAGCATCCTCCAAATGGATTTATCCAAAATTAAAAATGTGGACAAGATAAATGTGTCCAAAATGACCAACCAAGTGGTCTACAGTTCAGTGATGAAGTTGGAGAGAGAGAAAGGAAAGCTTCAGGGCACAATAGATAAGTTAAAGGCAGACCTGGCAAATGTAAAGGCAAGTGAGAAAGCAGCAATAAACAGGTGCAAAGAATTAGAGAAAAGGATAAAAAATTCATCCTCTGGCTCTAAAGAAGCAATTGAACAGCAAGAACATATGGACGCAGAACTGAAAACTTTGAGGGAAAAATTGGAAAAAAGGGATTAAAAACTTCAGGATGAAAAAGCCTCTTTATTAAATTTATACAAAAACTTGGAGAATGCTGCACAGGTAAACAATGAGTTAAAGAAAGAATTCAAAAATGAGAGGGTAAAAACAAAAGAGTGGGAAGAGAAAGCAAAAGACTGGGAAGAGAAAGTAGAGCAAATAAGAAAACATAGTGAACACCAGTACTCAGAAATGAAAGAAGACCTAAAGAAGGCAAATAATACTATTAAAAATTATGAAAACTTCTTGAATGACCATGTAAATAATATAGTACAGCAAATAAAAAATTACTTCTAGGGGCAAATAAAGTCTTCTGCTGATAGGTTGTGTGATTGGTTTGAACTCTATGAATCTCTTACAAATGTTTTTGAGAAGCTGAAAGAGCAACTTGAGGAGAACAAAATTTTTGGTCAGAGAAAGAAAACTGCAAAGCAGATTATGCAAGAAATCAACAGCACTGCTGACAGGAAATTGGCAAGCAAGGGAATTCAGGACCGTGTTGGCTCAATAATAAAGGCGACCTCTGTATTTCATAAATGTCAGAAACTAACAGAAGCTAAAGAAGTTCTTGCTTTATTTGGGCCAAAGCTCGCCAAGATGAACAATAAAACAGCCAAATTGATATCTCTTGGTTTACCGAGTCCTGGACCTGATTTGTCAACAACGGGTTTCATTGGAAGAGAAGCTTACAAACAAAAGTTGGAGGACACAATAACCTCTGATTTAGGCAACCTTCCTCAGGGCAGAACTCATGAAGGCATTGCAAAGTGCATCAAAACATTCACAAATTTGCATGCACTAATGGAAGGAACATTGCTTAAAATTCACTCTTCCAAGTATGGAATTCTGACGAGAATGCAGGTCATTTACCATACCATCAAAAAGTTTGCCCTTCCAACTGAAGAAGAATGGAGCATACTACAAAAACTTACAAAATCATCTTGAAACATAGTATGTGAAAGTACTTTCAGTTTCAATCATCTCTATATCTTTCATATTATCCTACATACTACAGTCTAGACTCTAGAATTGAGTTTAAAGTAACAAGTTTGAACTTTGCTTTTTGAATAGGATCAATGTTGCAGTCTTGCAGATGCTATTGCCTATGCTAATTTACTAAACCGGCCTGTCAAATGCAGAAATGTACAACTAAAGTTGTAGAGATGTTGTAGACTTGTAGTCTTGTAGTTGTCTTACTGATTTAGATTTTGAGACTTCACATTAGGAAAATCGACCTGAAGCTATTGTTGCTCCCTTGTTTCTATAAAAGGGAATTCAGGGTCATTGGCTTACTAAATTGCCAATGGGAATTGAGTCATTGACTTTTGTAAACAGAATCAGAGAGTTGTGTTATTACTAGTATTGATCAATGAATGGATACATTGTATCATATTTGTAATTAAATTAATGAGAATCAGTATTTCTAACTCTAAGAATTGTAACATACGAATTGCTATGTTGTCAAACAAAATAATGAAAAAACTACAAGAATTGTACCATATTAGCTGAATATTGCGAATGAAAACCATTAATAATTATTAATTATGGAATTGAATCTTGAATCTTGATGACATTATCAACCACATTCATGTTTTTGACATTGGGATATGCATGATTGATGATGAAATACAGAAACTAACAGTAGACTTCAGGGAAAAAGTTAATAAATACCTAGGACATGCTAATTCTTCAGTGCTACTTCTACAACGGTTCAATTTCAAGTTGCCACACCATATCATCATTGAGATTGTCGGATTCATCAGCATCAACTTCATAGCTTCCTTGGTTCTTTGATATGTTTTCTTCACTCTGCATACCTCTGCTTAACTGATGTTCACCGCTAGTAGTACCAGTGCCAGTACATGGGTCCCGGTCAATGACATAATTGTCTCTGGCATTCCCACTCCCACTCCCACTTTGGTTTGACATGTTGCCCACCCCTTTTCTCTGACATTTCTTCCTCCACAATTTCAGTGCCCTTTCGTAAGGAAAAGTATTGACTTCATACCTGGATGTATAGAGCCTCAAGCAATTTTCTAAATTCTTGTCAAGTTTGTTTCTTAGCTTTGACTTTAGGAATCCCAAAGCACTGAAAACTCTCTCATCCTCCACTGACCCCAATATCATGGTTAGACATAATTCAGCAAGCTTGAAATATTCTGATATTGAATCAATCAACAATTCACTCTCAGCTAGGTTTTTTCAAAGCCTTGTTACCGATCCATCTTCCATAGGGTTCTCCATAAGATTAAATTGTTCCCTCATTGTCCGTGAAAAATGAGCTGATTGCTCTCTCAAATGATTTGCATCTAAAATTCCATTTAGAGTTACTCCATCTAACTATTTGGTTTTGCAAAAATAATCTATCAAAGTTAGTAGCCTACTTTTAAAATCTTTCGGATTGTTCATACGCCAATAATGAGGAAACACAATAGCCATGGATTCAAGTAGTTTGACTGGAGGGAATCTTGCTCTAATCTATGAGGAAAGATCAAAGGCAATGTGCTTCACTGAAGCTGTTACAAACTCAACGATCTTGGTAAAGTCTTCCCTTTTAACACTTGATACTCGCCTCCTGGGGTTCTTTCCTGGTTCCTCAGACTCGATACTGGCATTGTAGTGCATTGGTATCTCAACTCCGTGAACTTTTGCACATAACCCCCTGTTTGAACCAATTTTTAAAAAGTTATCAGGATTGTTCCAAATCTGTGATTTTCAGCCAGCTGGCAAATTTTGCTTCATCAACAAATAAATGATAGAGATTATCGAGCGTCATGCATGTCAACTTACGGAGCGTAGCATATTCTGTGATATACATAGCTCTTTGCTGGGCCTTTTTCATTAAATTTCTCATTTCCTCAAGCATGGGGAGAAGACCTGCTAATGTTAACAGTGTCTCTACATTACTTAACATTGACAGCAGCGCAGGAAATTTTGGTTGCCCTGCTTCGTCACGACTTGAGTTCATTAGACCAAGCAATGATTGATATTCTGAAAAAACTCGATGTGTTGGTCCATCCAAAGAGATCCATCTGGTATCATTATCCTTAAGAAGCTTGTTCCCGTCGGTTAGTCCTTTAGCAAAGTGTTGAAATTCCCTGAATTGTTTCGGACTTTGACAAAAGTATCAGTAGATCTCTTTGATTAAAACTTCAATTTTTTGTACTGGAGCATGCTTGCTGACAACTCCAAAAGCTAGATTCATTCTATGGGCCATGCAGTGAATGGGAGTAACGTAGGGTGCACAAGAAGATTGTATCTTTGTGCAAAGACCACCCCTGTGGCCTTGCATTACTGAAGCTCCATCAGCTCCAACACACACCAGCATTTTGGCAATGGTCATGTCATCTATACCTCCATCTTCAATTAGAGAACTCTTTACTAGTTCAAATAAATTTTTCGCTGTCGCATTATCCCTCATTTTAGCAACAGTTAGTAGATGAGGTTGGCGAACAAAATTTTGTACAGTATAAACATGCATGCATACCCAGGAAGTATTGTCTACTGCTGTGACCTCGTCTAAAGACAATGCAATAAAATTTGACTCTTTAATTTTTGCCTTCAAATCCTCTTTTTCAACATTGGCAAGACAACTTGCCTATTCCCATCCACTGTTTACTGACCAGTGACTGTTAGGATAGTTACGAACTTTCAGAAAGTGTAATAAAGCACTCAATGATGGGTAGTCTATCATTGGACGCCCTCTGCTCAAAATATTAAACACAACACTTAACTAAATAGCTTTTCCCATTAGTTCTACTTCCAATGCTTTTCCAAAACAAGCTTCAATAGAGCCTTTAACTTCACCAGGCTTCATCTTTATATTATGCTGAAATTCATATAATTCTGCATTCCTAACATGTTGAGATTCCTCCTTTGTTTTTCATCTTATCACTGATTTTTGAACTCCATCTATGGTTTTCTTTTCGTAAACTTTACCAATATGCTTTTCTATGGTGTCAATTTTTAGCTGCAACCTCTTTTCCTTCTTATTTATCACGCTGCAAATCTTACATCTGCATTCTACTAGAGGTTCCCCTTCAATTGGATTAGGCACTGGTTCAATGAATGGATATGTTGACACCCAATCTTTTTGAAAATTCCTCGACATATCCCACAGTCTATCATTCTTTGATTTGGATTTTCTTTTCTTCCCTGCAGTTGCACCATCATCTTTTCTGACATTCTCAGTCTCATCCAAGTTGATTATATCATTATGGCTACTCTGGGTATTTAACTAAAAATCTTCTTCAAGTTCATCATGATCTGAGATATCAGGTTCGCTGACTTCTTCAATATGTCGTGAAGGTTTAGCCTCAGGTTCAAAATCTTCTTGTAATGAAGTAGCACTAGCTTCCCTATTTTGGCCAGAAACATTTCCATGACCATGACCAAAGTACAATGATAAGGTTTTGCATTTTGTTGGCCTCTCTTGGCTTTCCCCATCTGTCGGAGCCTTACCCTTATTCTTGTTCGACATCTCGATTGGCTACCAGCCTAGTGATAAAAATATGTAAAAAAAATGTTTACTTGTTGAAGAAGTGACAAATGACAACATAACTATAATATACAATGTTTACATAGTCGCAGAAATTCAGAATAATAATCACTTACCTTTGACTCGCCAAAGCAGTCGAGACTCAACAGTGAGACAGTCTGAAATTCGCTATCGATCAAATTGAACCGATCCAAAATTCCAAATTGTGTACAATAACACTGATGTATGAATGTATTTATACTAATCTCTTTTGGCGAATTGGGCGGGAGGTATTAGGTCAGTGTCCAAATATTTGGCGAAGCCCGCATAATGATAACACATCTTGTGTTATTTCCTAGGTGATTATGGGTCGCCAGTACCTTGGTATGATTAATAAAGGTGGTGAAAACCCATCGGTTTGAGACACACATCAATAAAATAACTGGCGAAGTTGGGGCCACCTAAAAAATATTTATATATAACTATGGGCGAATATAGGACGTCTATTTGGGGCCACGTTGAAATTATAGGCGAATTTTAAAAATATATCGTGCCCAAGACATATATGCCATTGGCGAAAATGTGTAAGAAATGGACAAAATTTAATATAGCGTTTGGCGATGGACCCGGGCAATGGACCCAATCTTCATAAATGCGGGGCGATGGGGTCAGTCCCATATGGGCAATTTATTCGCCAAATCGCGGGATGCCGACGGGCGACATTCGCCAAATGGCGAATAATCGCCACTAAAGTTTTCTCTGCTTATTATTCTATGCAATAATATATACAAAGTATTTTCTAAGGTCTTAGTGAACATGAATAAATCATTTTTTGGATAATTTTATCAACCCAATCAAAAAGGTTTTGTTCCCAGAAGGAAGGTTCTTGATGTGGTGATTTCTACAAATGAGATTATCCACTCTATGGAGAAATGTCGTATGTCAGGTATAGTTATAAAGCTTGACATTTATGAGGCTTATGACAGGGTTAGATGGAATTTTATATTTAAGGCTCTTGCAAGGATGGACTTCAAGGATAAGATCATAATTCTCATAAAGGAGTGTGTCCAAATTGTCCATTTTTTAATTTTAGTGAATGGGGTCCCCAGGGATTTTTTCAAACCTAATAGGGGTATTAAACAAGATGACCCCTTGCCATCTTATCTTTCCATAATGATTTCTAAAGTTCTTGGGATGAATTTTATTAATATGACCAGTTCTAGGAAGTTACAGGGAATCATGCCAGCTAGTACCTTGCCTCCCTTTATTTTGCAACAGTTTTTTGATGACACCATTCTATTTGGGAAAGCATATGTTGTGGAAGCTAGGGACTAGAATAATTTTCTTCTAGATTATGCTAAATTTTCACGTCAACATATCAATTATGAGAAGATAAACATATTTTTTTTAATACTAAGATAGATCTACAAACTAAAATTAACAATATTCTAGGTTATCAAGGGGCTACTCTATCGGGAACATACTTGTGCCTCCCTCTTACTATTAAAAATGTTACTCTAACATATTGGAACACTATATTAGATATAATACAGAATAAATTGTTTGGTTGGAAAGGAGAGTTGTTAAGAAGTGCTGGAAAACTGCTGCTATTGGCTACCTCCTTACAAGGTATCCATGTTTACTTTATTTTCCTATTTAAAATCTCAAGTAATATGGCTAAGAAACTTGAAAGAATTTAAAGATCATTTCTTTGGACTGGAGTGGAAGAAAATAAAAGATTAGCATGGTTAACTAGGATATATCTACAAACAAAAACATCATCGTGGTCTTGGGTTAAGGAAGTTTCCAATCCTAAATAAGGCACTAATAGCTAAAATAGATTGGAATTTTTCCCTCAAAAAGTCAGATTGTTGCAGCTTCACGAGGGATAAATACAGCAACTTTGACAAATTAGAATAGTTATTTCCTCAAATGGTTACCTCTTGCGATAAAAAATTTGGCATAATATCCTCAAGGGTCACAATATCATCAAGGCGGGTCTGAAATGGAGGGTTGGAAATGAGAGGAAAATCAGATTTTGAGAGGATGTCTAGGAAAGGGATAAGGGTTTGGCTGAAAATTTGAATTTTATATGGATGATGGAGATATTAAAAGGGGTTTTATGGATCACAAACTAACAATTACAAATTATAGCTTCACAAAGGTCGAATGACTTTACTTTGTGTTGCCACCATAGACCTGACCTGGTTTAGGAAGCTACTGAACTCTAGACAATTGTAAGTATAGTCTAACCCCCCATTTTCCAAAGAGATGATAAGTTTTGTTGGGAAAAGGACCAAAAAGGGAAATTCTCAATCAAATCTACTTACAAACTATTGTCTAAGTTTCATAGTACACTTGATTGTAGGCAAAAGATTTGGAACCCACAATTAATCCTGAAGATTTTTTTTGGTGGACCATAATACATAACAAAATTCTAACTTAGGATAATTTGGCCAGAAGAGGGTTCCAATTTCCAAATAGATGTGTTCTCTATAAGGAGGAGGAATCCATACACCATCTATTTTTAGATTACCAATTTTTTAGGTAGATCTGGTAGACTGTGATGGAAACGTTTGAACTCCCATGGATTTTTAATAGTGATATCAACCAATTTTTTGAATGAAAGATCCCAACCTATAACCCTCCTAATTAAGTAATTGTGGTGGCAAGTTACATGACACATCTACTAGATTATATGAAAAGAAAGGAATAATCAAAATTTCAATGAGATTAAAATTCCATTGGAATGTGTCTTTAAAGCTATGACTAAACTACTGACAAAGAACTTGTCAATTGTTACTTGGAAGCTGCCTAGCTACCCCCTACTCACAGGGATAGTAAAATTGCTAATAATTGTAACCTCCCAATGACTTATGCCCACTTTGATAATTCTAAGATTCTAGCTAGACAAAGGACAAAATGGAAGCCTTCTCTTGCAAGATGGTATAAGCTCAATTTTAATGGGGCTACTGGACATGGAAATGTGGTTGGTGGAGGAGTGTTAAGAGACTACAATGGTGATCTAAAAGCTTATTTTATTGGAAATTTGAATGGCCACACTAGTAATCGACCAGAATGTGTGACCCTCCTATGGGGGATCAAAATTACACCATTCATTGGTATCAAGAATCTTGAGATAGAAGGTGACTCCAAAATTATAATAGAAACAACTAAAGGATTTATCAAAGATAAATGGTTTGTGGAAGAATTTACAGATGATATAAGATACCTTATGTTGGGTCTCCATTCCTTTTCTATAATGCACATCTTCAGGGAAGGTAACAGTATGGATGACACCATGGTTGTTATGGACCTTTCTATTAATGGAAACATATGTTGGAGGAAGGTTGATCACCTCCCATTTCATGTGAAGGTCCTAATTTTTGGTGAGAAAATGTCTTTTACTGTGTAGATGGAGAATAAATCCAATATTTTTGGGGGACTGGGAAGAATATGGAAATGAAGGAGATTTCTAACACGACCAATAGTTCATCTTATGTCTCAAAAAGTATTAAAACGGACCCAATTGATTAACCAATGAAATGATGCCCAAGGAAATTACAAATGTTAAACCTACTATTATTGGAACTATCGGTATCCATCTTGATGATAATTGTGGCAGGTGTGTTGTGAATGCTCAGGAGTTGAAAAAGACTAACAACCGTGTTTTGGAGCTTGAACAAAAAGTTAGTAGTATTTTGAGGTTCTCCTTGTGGGTGATGCATAGATCTGCTACTTCCCTCTATTTATTTCAAAAAAGATGTTGGGAGAGGATGGTGACAATGAAGGAAATTGCAAGGTGTTACCATAACTGATAACAATGTTTAAGTTTGATTATCTGATGGAGCCATGATGATAAAGACCGACCAAGATCAGAGGAATTCATGATAGTAGAAAGGTTAGATTAGTTATAGTCTTGTCATCGATGTCAAGCAATTGATTTCTAATTTATATATTATGTTGCCATATCATTTGGTAATGATATAGATGAATGAGTTAAGGAGAAGAGGAAATGAGAAGTTGAGAAGTAGTAGAACTTAAATAGGCAAATGATACAGATCGGACAATGATTGGAGTATGTTGATATGATTGTTTTCTATCTAACATATGAGGATGCTAAGTCAGTAAAGCATGGTGATAAAGTTTTAAGAATTCGGTAAGTAAAGTTTTTTTGGCTACCAAGATGGAAAGGTCACTCGGTAAAGCATAAAGGTTTAGGCACCGAGCGATGTTACCAAAATTATAATGAAGGATACCAAGCAAGAGAAATATATTAAGTATGGATGGAATCGATATTTAATGATTAGCTATGATGAGCTAGATAATCATGATGCTGATGAAAGTTAGTTACAAGAGATCTACGATTATGAAAATTCAAGATGAAGATCTACATCAAGATCTAAGTGGCAAAAAGAGATGGAACAAGTTCTTAGAAAAGTTCAAGTTCCTAGGTGAAAAGGAAACGTGTTACAAAATTGAAGAGATATCAATTTGAAGTAGTTTTATTATACTTTGTAAGTATTTTACTAAATATCCATAGATAAATTATTTGTTGCTTATTTTGAAAATATTTTGTTTATTATGAAATTTATTTACGCCAAAGGCATTCTTTATTTTTTGGATTGTATGACCTGGTTTTGCACATGTACAATTTGTAATGCTAGAGAAGGATGCACGACAATAGAAAAAAATCATGTGCATTCATCTTTCCCCAACATTTCAAAATTTACTTTTTATTTCAATTACTTTTTCTCATTCCCATTCACCAGTGTGTAATAGCTATCACCCTACCATGAAAGCATGCATGAATTCAAGTGCAAACGCCATGAATCCCAAACCACATTCATTTCTATGCAAAAAATGAGGCGAGCTTAGAGTCTTGACTATCAATTTAGGTAACCTAGATCATGGGATTCAACTTTAATTACCTCTTGATGTAAATGACAGTTTACTACACATCACTTGAGATTATAATGGATTCGACTTCCACTTAAGGTAACATAGGTCGTGGGTTCAACTCAAGTGGTTTACCCTCAATGTGAATAAAAGTTCATTGCACATCGCTCAAGAGTGTTGGAATGTTATATTAATCATGGTCTACTATCATCACAAACCGACCACAAGCCCACTTCTAGCTACTTAATCTTATCTTTAGGCACCCATGGGAATCTTACCTTATCTCCAATTATAGAATGTATTGAGTCTAGATTTCTCATAGCTCCTTTGTGAGTTTCTCTTATGATCCATGTTTTTAACAAAGAGATTATGTAGGATCTATCACTTTCTAGACAACCTAGACCACAAGTTCAACTCTTGATTTACCTGCAATGTGAATGAAAGTTAATTGCACATCACTCAAGAGATTATGAAGGATCTGACTACCACTTTAGGCAACCTAAATCGCCGGTTCATCTCTTGATTCATTCTTAGTATAAATGAAATTTATTGCACATCGCTAGAGAGATTATGGAAAATCTTATTACCACTTAAGATAACCTAGACCATGAGTTCAACTTTTGATTTACCTACAATGTGAATGAAAGTTAATTGCACATCACTCGAGATTATGAAGGATCTGACTACCACTTTAGGCAACCTAAATCGTGGATTCATCTCTTGATTCATTCTTAATATAAATGAAATTTATTGCACATCGCTTGAGAGATTATAAAAAATCTTATTACCACTTTAAATAACCTAAACCACGAGTTCAACTCTTGATTTGCCCTCAAAATTTATGCTCTCCAAAGAATTAAACTTTGAACCAAACTCTTAGGGCCCGTTTGGTACATGGAATATGGGCTCTAATTCCAGAATAACATTTTCGGATTAGTGAATTCCCTGTTTGTGTCCATCCAAACAAATAGGAATTGGAATTTCAAAATTCCAATTTTGCCCACAAAATGAGCATTTCATCTTCCATTTGAAAAGGTGGAATTAGAAATCCAGGCTCTAATTCCACTTTCAAATGCCCATTTTATGTGCCGGCGGGTCCGCTTTTTGCCATTTATAATATTTTGACATCCGAAATTTCATTTTCTGCCGCTCATTTCATTCTGCTATCATTTTTCGTTCTGCTATCATTTTCGTTTCATTTCGTTCTGCTATCATTTTCGTTTCATTTTCATTCTGCTATCATTTTCGTTCTGCTAATATTCTACAAACCAGGGCTTCAAAATAACTAATGCTTGATGAGAATGAATGGAGCATGGTCTGGTCCAGGCCACCAGGCCTAGAGATCATTTAACTGAAGATTTATTATTTAACCGAAGATTGATTTCTTAAGCAAGGGGTGATTCGTAGGTCAAATCCACTCTAAAAATGGGGTCAATAACGATGGCGGAATTGCACACTTTTGCAGGAGAAAACAGGATATGCGCTCTGAGCTACCAAAATTGAATAATTACAAGAAAGTGCAGGCCATATGGAAATTTTCGTCTATCACAGGAATTAAAATTCCTTATGCATCTTCTTAGTCATCTTCCGGGTGAACCAAACAGGTCATCCCATATTCCAAAAATCATTTTCAGAATTTGTATCTTCCAAAATTGCAGCATCTTCCAGAATTGACTATATCTGGCATTTGGTATTCCATGCACCAAACGGTAATTCCTCCAAATAAAAAACTAAAATAAAACAATGACTAGGCACCATTTGATGTCTAAGGGGAACTACTGCCCCACATCACCATTGAATACAGTGAAAACCATGTACTGGGTACAGACAGCTGCCGTGTTCCTCACGGTGAGATATTATCCTGTATAACACTAATGACGCGGACCCCATTGAAGGCAAAAAAGTCTGACATGAGGAAGCTTCGTGTTAAAGCTTGACCTGTACTTCCGTCCGTAATACACGGCCAGCTTGCGTGGAATCTTGGTAACCATCGCTGTCAGACGTAATTTCGTGGACCAACCACACTATCCTTTTTGCAGCTTCTGGGAGATTACATGGAAACTGTTTTTCATCTTCCCCATCAAGACACTTTGGTTATAAAACAGCAGCAACCTTTCCTTACATAATATGTTCTTTCTTTCTGATAGTATTATCTGATTACTGTGTGCCCAAGATCAGATCTTTCTTTTGCCACAGATGGCTCAAACATTTGTCTTCTTGAAGAACTGTGTTGCCTTGCACAAGACCATTCCTGAAGATATTGAAGCGCCCATGTTAGTGAAATGCAACGATTTGAAGTCTGAGGATGATTTCGGTGAGGAGAAGGGCGTTGATGGTGTTGTAATGGCGGCCTTGCTGGTGGCCTGCTTGAGCTTTCTGTGTATTTTTAGAGTCCCTGCTATGCTTGAAAAGGAGCTTGGCTTGGCAAGGGCGAGAAAAGCCATGGAGAGTGACGAGTTTGAGATATTTGTGGTGATGGACTGTCTCAGTTTTTTCTTGTCAATGGGGGTGGTGTTGGTGATGATTCAGGCCTCATCTATCACAGCTCCTCCTCCCACAAAGAGGGTAATGAGGTTGTGTAGGTTAGTGGTGAGTCTAGCCATGGCTTCTGTCGCCCTTACCTTGATTTCTGCAGCCATCATGTTTTATAGACATCTTTGATGTTTGTTTGAAAGGGAAATCAGAGGGGAAAAAAAAAGTGTGTATAAAGTTAATGTAAATGGTATGTTTTTGGGTAAGATTGTGTGTAAATTTTTAATAGACTTTCCTATCATTCTATGATTCATCATCAGGGTGAGAGAGTTAAAGTTAATATATATTATGTATGGACTTCAGGGTGAAAGAGTTAAAGTTAATATATATTATCTATGGACTTCTTGTTTTGATTGTGTATGTATGTTTAATGTCAACATTTGAGATCACACTTGATCCATCATAAAATGTAAGAACATGCATGATATGTAAAGTTAATGTATCTAACTATCTTGATCCTATAAAGTCTTGGAAATATGTGTATATAGATTTGTCTTATTCCAGAGGTTAGATTTCACATAGTACAATATTCATCAAAAAGGGGAAGAGGGAAGTTGATAGGTATATTCATAAATTCTTATTGGATCGTGTTCAAAATAAAGACGAAATATATTAAAAGACTCAAAGTTCAGTAAAATCTTAGTAGCTAAGGTATAATAACATAGAGGAAGGGGATTTTTACCATTTGGATCACCCTAAATTTTGTTAATTTCACAACATCTAATTGTACCATGTTTGAGACAAAGATGAAATAAAATTAAAGAGTCAAGTCCAACAAAGTCCAAGTAGCTAAAGAAATATCAAATGGAAGATGATCTTTATCATTTAAATTGCCCAAACCTACTAGGGGTAGCATCGTCAATTGACTCATAGTTAGTGGTATTGCCCATATACAAAATAAAGATAAAGAACATTAAAAGGATCAAGTTTTAACAAAGTAGCTAAAGAAAAATCACATTTTGAATAACGTTTATACAATTCAAATATAATAATTCAAAAGAAATGGAGCAAGTTAACGACTCTTTAATCTAACATGTTTAGTATATAATAAAGTTATGTTTAGTCTTTTTTAGAAGAAAAAGCATAAAGGAATAAAGTTATATATAGCCTTTGTTTTGAAATAGAGGATGAGTGTTTAGTATATGAAGTTATTCCTAGAATTAGGTATTGTAAACATTATAAAATTTAATGTTATTAAAATATTATTTAATATTTGTAAAGTATTATAAATGTTGGGCATTTATAAGAAATGGTGTCACATACAATAGGAACCTTAAGATTCATTTGTTAACATCTTATATCACATATCAGTTGTATTATGATGTTAGTAAGAATACATGAATATGAGTCACAAGTTAGATTAGTCAAGATATCTTTGACCTAATAGATGTAGTCATCTATATGAGGTGTACTTAAATTGGATCATGTCATAAGCGTGTTTCACCATTTGGACAAAATAATTATTAAAAAAAAAAAGTGTCAAACCTAAATTGTATAGTCTCAACTAAACTTAGTCTACATACTAATGGAATTGTGCGTTCAACAATTAATGGTAAGATGAGATTCAAGAAAAGATGTTTTGATTATGGCCCCTTCAAGGTTTTCTAATGAATGATGGGGCTAGCTATTTGTTTTACCAGTTTTGTTGACAAACCAAATAAGAAACATCCTTACATGTTGAGAGAATCCAATGTAAGAGTTGGTAGAAGTTATGTGCTTCAAGATAGAAGTTGATCAAATAAAAAATGATACACTACTTGTATATTTTTTTGTTATAATTGTAGTGTAAATTCTAATCTAATATATGAGTTTTCATTAATAATATTAGGTTGCTTTTGATGAAATAGCTCTTCCTAATTGTAACAACTTCACTAAAAGAGAATTTTAACCCTAGATTCAATATTCTAATCGAGCCTTTCAAATCTAAGTTGACACTTTCAAGGTTTGTGTAGAACATTTATGAAAACTAATAATTTTTGAAACAAAAATAAATGGCTAAATAAGTACAACCTTGTCTTTTTTATTCTTGTAGTCCTTATTATTTATCATTCTTTAAATAAAATACTCTATAGATTTATGTATAAAGGTTTGAGTCCTTTCCAAATTGTATTTGATTGTTCACTTTCTATCTGATTACATCATAGATTAATAGAAATTTGTAATATTAAAAAATTTGAATTTAAAAAATAAATCAGTTAATTAGTTTGATTAATACCCTACTTTGCTCTTAAATCTTTAGCAATATTTTTGTTAATATTTGAATTCATATTTTCATACCAATTGATACTACCATAGGAAATCTTGCAAATGTGAGACGTACTTTACAAGATATCTTCCAAATTAGGAAGTGAACTCTTGTTATGACTTTCATTTAATCTAAGTTGATCTATTTTTTAAAGATACAAAGATAACATTTTATTTAAAATAAAAGTTCAAGCTATAAAAGGAAATTGACCAAACAAAGCGAGTTTACTTGTACCATTAAACAATTTTACAAAGCTTAAAATATTCAAAATTTAAAAAAAATTAATTAAAAAAAGAGTGTTATTATGCATGATTTGTGTTAGAATGATTTTAGAATAACTAAGGGGGGGGGGGTGAATTAGTTATCTTCAGGTCATTTGTACCAATTGAACTTTTAAACACTTCAACCAACTTAGATCTATTCAGTAATCCACTCGGTCTTTATAGAATATAATCAGTAACATAAACTTGTAGTCCACTATCCAAAAGTAATCAACTTGCAGAATATAAAACTCTTAACAACATAACACATCAAATAACATTCAGACAAGTATGACACCAGGATTGAACATGGAAACCGAATTTGGGAAAAACCACTAGTAACATGCTACCAAATTTTCACTCTTCTGAAGTGAGCTCTATGAGGAGCCAACCCTGTTAAAGGTTACAATACACACTATTAGGTGTGACCTTGTTAAAGGATTTAATCACCCTGTTAGGAGTGGCCTTGTTAGAGGACTTAAGAACATCTCATTAGAATGTCACCTTGATTAAAGGAATTTAACTGACACAATGGCTAGAAAGTAACAATAAGTTTTGATCTGATACATACAACTCACTTTGCAAATACAGATCCAATGTAGCTCATATGTTGATTTACTGACTAGCCTTCATTATCATCTCCATCTCTAATCTACTCTGAAATTTGTTCAAGAAATCATCACATCACAACTCTATTCATCTCTTTTTAGCCTTCTACTTAGGTTTACCAATCAACATAATCAACCTATTACATAACCTACAATTAGGTCATTTGTATACCTCTTTCATTAGGTAGCTTAATCTTTTTCTGCTTAATCATCTCCGTAGATCTTAGGTTTAGGTTAGATTTATCGAATCCTTCCAACATTTTGTTCTCTTCCTTATCCTTCTAGATACTTATCAAAACTTCTTCTTGAATCCATAATCAAATAGTTTACCATGCATTAAATGTCCCAGGTCATTCATCCTTATCTTCAACACATTTTACATATCCCAAGAATTCAATTATCTCGGCTAGGAATCTCAATTCCTTCATAAACTATCAATTACTAACACTCAGTCATCATTGTGTTCTTCTGCTTGGTCATCATTCGATAACTCAATCATCGCTAAAAAATTTCTTCTCGGCAATCACAATCTTTGCTCGGTCCATTAACTGGTACTCGGTAATTAATGTCTTCGCTCGGTCCATTATTTGATACTCGGTAATTACTCTCTTCGCTTGGTCCATTATCTAATACTCGGTAATTACTGATGCTCGGTCGACACTAAATTTGCTTGGCTTATACTGGCACTCAATCAACACTAGCATCACTCGACTTACACTAAAGTTTCTTAATCTTCTGCCCTTTTGCTCAGTTAAGCCTTAGCTTTTAGAATTTCTTTCCTCATTTCTTCTAAGCTTCAAATCAACTGACTTCTTCACTTAGTGTCATAGATAAATGTTAGAATAATAAGTAGAAAATGCAAATATTAACACACACAGAAGAGAACACAATGACACAATGTTTAACATGGTTTACCCAATCCTTGGGCTACGTCCACCAACAACGAGTCCAATATCTATATTATTATCCAGTGATTACAATCTGAAACCTGCAACTCAATATAGCCACAGGAAGCTACAGAAACCCTCATACAATAAATCTCAAACCCTAAGCCCTTTTTACAAGTATTTTTGACATAACTAAATTAGGGCAAAAATACTCCGACTAATAGAAAATTGATGGCCCCTTGACCCCGTAGATAAGTCAGGGGGGAACCGCGCCGAAAGAACCTAAGTCTGATTAGGCTCCACATACATAACAATAAACAACACACTACCTTGCCAATGTTCCAACTAATCAAGTACCTATTGTAGTTTCTCATAACTCAACCTTTCCACTAGGTCTTCTTGTTATCTCCTCTTTTCAAATCCTCTTCATCAATCAATAGATATGGTACTTTACTAGATAGCAATTGTCCCACTAGTTAAGGTTTGACATCAATAACAATATAAAAATTGTTTCAATTGTAGTTTCCAACAATCTCCCTCTTTGGCATTGATGGAAACATCATAAACACTATATTTTTAAACATTTTCTTAGCTACCATACAATACAAAAAATATGTATTGAAGCAACTTCTGTCAACTCTCTATGTGATATGATCTTCATTAATATCCTTAGCTTCATTCTTATTCTTATCCAAATATCAACTCCCTCTTGGATAGATTTCTCCCTCTTTGTTTATTGATCAGGTTACTGAATCTCTCATACTCTCCCTCAACTATTCATGGTAACTTCACCTGTGAATCTCTCCCTCAGGTTACTATTTATCTTCCCCTCTTTGGCAACAATGTCAAATACATTCATCTTCACCATGTAGATATCTTCATGTCATCTCTCTGAACTATATACTCCCTCTATCATCTTGCGTATGACTGATCAACATCTTGTGCTTTACTCTTCACAGATTTAGGAAACTTCTAAAGTGTGACTTCCTTGCATCAATTTGTCAGATATTCTGAGCAATACATTTGATGCAACACTCCTATTTTATTCTAGGTAGCCTCAGTTAGGGGAATCACCTTTAATTTACCTCTTAGATACTGTTAGTACTGTAAATAGATTTGTCTTTTATTTAATCTTTCTTGAAACAACTACTCTATTACCCTTTAAAGACAAACATTCACTAACAGTTGGGTGAGTGTTCTTCTTCGAATCACTTCCCTCTGAATTTTAATTTAGGTACAGCTCCCTAAGATTGATTTTCAATGAATCTCAATTAATCAATATTGCAGTTTTATCTTTTAACCTGAAAGCTTCAAAGGTTGTTGTATCATTCTTAGATGATAAGTTTTCTCAATAATCTTTCTGAAAGTAAATAAGACATACAATTGTAGAAAATCATAGTTTTCTACTGCCCATACTATTTCAAAGATAAAATAAATCAAAGAATAAATTAATGAAATGAAAAAAAGACTAAGATCACTGATAACTCAAGCTATTGTTGGAACTTTTTAGCACAATAGAGAATGAATTAAAATGTTGCCACAAAACATGCATCCACTCATTTCAAATAGCACAAATTTGAAATATAACCAAATAGATATATTAATCATCTTTGCGGCACAGGCAAAAGCAAGAAAAATATATAAGTTTTTCAACAGAAAACTCGATCCATCAAATGTTTCTTTTATAAGAAAGTAAATTGAAAAGATGAAACAAATACTAGTTCTTTTTCCAAAAATTTCTAACCCTTTCACTCTCGCAACTAATATACTTATAGTTTTTAGCAAAGCTGAGAGGTCTCCCAAAAAACCTGACCTCTCGGTTAAAACAGTTAACAGAATAACCAAAGTAAAAAGGACACACGTCCTTATGAGTTTTTCATGCAATTAAAAGATAACTAAACTTCAAGATCCGACTCCTTGTCAGCAGTGGGCTCCTCCTCACCAGTGGGATTCTCTCCTTCACCTATGGCAGATTGGATTGTTTCCCATTGTTTGTATGCCTGAATAAGCTCCCTAGCTAACTGCAAATGAGGAACTTTTATGTTCAGTATCCTAGTCATCATTGCTTCTTTAGTCCATTTGGATTTCTTAACCCTCTCAATTATTGCAGGAAGTTGATTAACATAGAGATACAACATGGATTTGATCCTGGCCACTTGTGTGAAATCTGAGGCCTTAGGGTTAGTCTTTTCTTTGATTCTTCTCATGGTTGCCTCGAACACCTCCAAAGCTACCTTTAAGTCCTACTCATCATGACCGGCTATATATATATGAGCAAAGTAATCACTTTCAGCTCATTTAACATTGTTTTTTGTAACTGCTTGATCTCGTTTTCACTATCTTTATTTTTAGAAATGGTGTTTCTGATGGTGGTGATGGTGCCAACTGATGTCTCTTCACAATTATGATGTGCCAACTGTCAGGAGATTTCATGAATTTTTCTATGCAGAACTTTATGAACCTGTATTTCTCAATATCTAAAAACTTGGACATAGTAGCAACCCATTTTTCCTCTTCCCTGTCCCACACTTTTCTCTACATTTGTAACTCCCCTATTAAAGCTTATGTATCAAAGAGAACAACTTGGGCATCTTTAAGATATCTGAGGCCACTATTAATGACTTCGTTGATCCATTCGTCCACTGAAGATACCAGGGCTCAACCTCGTTGAACCTGACTCAAGAAACTATAGAAAGTATTAATAAACTGTGACAATGTCATAATTGTATGTTTTAATTCTTTCTTTTCTTTTCCATCTTGCCATGAAGAATACAACATTTTCTGAGTTTTTTCTTTGAATAAATGATTTTTACCTTCCCGATCCATGGTGCCCAGCTCAACTTTGGTGACTTCAAAATCTTTCGCTCTAATTTCCTGTTCTCCTTCCTTTGGCCTGAAGGTAGCTACTTCTGCAGTCTTGTTAGGGATTTTTCTTGTAGGATCAAACTTGGCAAAGGTATGGGCTTGATTCTCAGTTAAAAGGGGCTCCAAGTTTGCAAGAAAAGCCTAATTGATGAGGATTGGATAAGATCCTCCTTTTGCTTCGAGCTCCATAAGACTCAAGCAGGTATTGCCTATGAATAGGTTACTATATTTCAAGTAAGTGTTTGATTAATGGATTTGGTCTTCACTGTCATGCTATTTTGTTACTCAAATCTACTTCAATAAAAGATGATTCTGTAAATAGCTGAGAACAACCTATTACAGAATATGACAAAGGAAATTACAAATATAACAACATAGACAATGGAATAAGAAAGTGAATCCTTCTTCTTTTTATGAGTACAACTCAAGGAAGGTTAACCTCTAGATTCTCTCTTTAAGGAATCACTAAATATGAACTATATCACTTGGATACAGTCTCTTCACAGTATGCATGAACTAAGAAATAGAAAAGAAATGGTAATGAAATTTTGTTTGATGACTTAAAGATAATTGCATCACAAACAACCAACCAGTGCCTATTCTTGGGCAAGTAGTCAAAAGATATAATCCACAGGTTATAAATCAAACAAAATACTACAAAATGCCTAACAGACTGTATGCAATCCAAACAGAATGTCTTACAAACTATCTTCTCACTTCCATATTGTTGCATCAAATCCTTCAATAATGCCTGCTCTCTAAAACCATTTATGAAATTTAATTCTCTCCTTGAGAGAAACTCACTAATAATTAAACAAACTACCTTGTAGTTGGTATGTTTTCAGATGCCTTACAAATAAAACATACAAGAGCATCAACAAAATGCAAAGAGACATAATGATGAAGGGTGCTCCCCTTAATACCACAAACGCATAACAGAAATAGAGAAACAACAACAATATGCAAGAACAGAAAATTGGCTTCTTATTATCTCCACAAATGTGGAATTACAAACTTTCAGAATTACAATATGCAAAGCCCCATGGGCATTCCCTTACAATATTCTGTAGGACAAAGCCTCGAATTATTGCCCAGATCTACTACCCAGAACTATTCTGAACTGCCTAAGACAATAATACAGCCTTCCTTATATAGGCAATTTTTCCACCGCCTGGGAAGGTTCCAGAATTTTAGCCAATAAGGCCGACCAAACTTAGAATTATTTTATTTTACATTTTATTACATCATAGTCGGCTCAAGATAACCTTTGAAACCCGAACAGAAATTTTGAAGAAAATTATTTTCTGCCATTTTGGGTGACCCAACTTTCGAAGACCATAAGTCATCACCAGTTAACCCGATCGGCTATTATAACCCCATTTCGGAAATGCCACGAAGTGCTCTACAGGCTTGACCAGCACAAGCACTTGTCACCCAAATTTTTGACCTCATCCGGGGCCTCTAAAGCCTTCAAAACTGAGTTCAAAGTTTTTGTACCCTGCTGCCAATACTGAAAATCTTCAATATCTTCCAATATACACTTGATCTGGCAATGAAACTTTACTGGCAGACTTATATGACCAAAATGAACCTCCAAGAAAGAAATCAGATCATTCTGAGCACATACAAAAATTACCAAAAATAGTAACTTTCCACAAATAGCAGCTCTGCACAAGATAGCCCTTATTGAATTCAAAAATAGAAATATTTTTGGGTGATGCAAGATTGCTCTTACACCCAGGATGCTTCTGCATCACATAACAATAGAGAATAGGGACTGCACTGTATTTTATTGAAATATTCTTGCTTCAATACATTAAGGACATAAAACTCAAAGCATAGACAAGGTTGGGAAATTCATTTTGCAGAAAATACATTTAGAAAATCATTTGGAAGCCTGTTGTAAAATCTCCTATGAGAAAGGGGCAGAACTAGTCTGAAACCCTCAAGCAGAACATAAGAAGAAACAAGGACAGGAACCCCTACAACTGAGAAGAGAAAAGAATAAATAGACTGAGAGAGAAACCCTAAAATTTGTACTTGACCAACACCTGTCCACTCTGCAATCTGATCTCATTTGTCTTCTTGCTTCTCTGAAATCTCATCTTCTCGGGCACCTCCAAAATCTAATCTACTTTGTCCCTTTTTACATAAAATCTACTCATCTACTGGAAATCTAATTTTTTTGTCCTTTACTCCTCCCTGAAATATGATTTAATCCTCTGTACCCTCTTATCCTTTCATCATGCAAATCTGATTCATTCCTCTGTCAGATCTGCAAAATCAATCAATTTTGGAAAAAAAAAAGTCTCCCCAAAATCTGATTGCAGATTTAAAAGCTCTTACTACTCTGAACAACTTGATCTGATTTGATTCTAACTACCATCATTTCATCCATCATCTTCTGGCGTTTCTAAAAACATATTATACTACCTTATTTGGACAAAAAATGGATCTCCTGGGCATTTTCCCGTGAGTAGCTCTATCATGAAAATTTTTGAAATTTCTTAATGTTTCAACTATGTTATGTTTTTTAAATCTTTTATAACTTTAAAATCTGCACATGCCACCAGAACTTTCCACTTGTCACCATTTCATTGGATGCTCAGACAAACTCACTTTTAACCCTAGTCCATATGGAGATCTGGAGACTACATTAATCTCTAAGTCTCTGAATCATTTCCTTAACCATGGTTTCATTTAGAGACTTAGAGAATGCCTTTAGTCTCTAGGTCTCTGAATCTTCATTTGGAGACTTGGAGACTAAGTCTCTAAGTCTCATAATCATTTGGAGACTTGGAGACTTCTCTACTATGAGACTTGGAGACTAAGTCTCTAAGTCTCATAATCATTTGGAGATTTGGAGACTTCTCTATTATGAGACTTGGAGACTTCTCTATGACAAGTGTCAATTTCTACAAAATTTCTTCTGGGCCCGTTGGCACAAAAATTGAGGTGAACGCACAAGCCTAGGCAAGCATAGCTTCTAGCACTTTGATTTATTTCATATGTTTGGAGCATTCCATATAAACATTTCAAATTTCAAAATTGGGAGCAATGTGGGATAATTGCTATGGAATTTTTATGGGCATTTTTTATAGTGCTTCACTCAGTCGCCAATATCTCACGAACCAGGATGAATTTTGAAAATCACTCTAGTGAGAATTTGGATAACTAGATTTGCGACAACATATCCAAAAATGAGCTCGATCCACCGGTTCAATAAAATGTTATGCACCCAACAATATGACTATTTTTTTCTTTTCTGCAAATCCGTGTATGCACAAAATCCATTGATTCAAAAAATTTATTCTGTGGGATCCCATGGTATTTGGTTCTAAACTTTGAAGAAGATTCTCCTTCATATGCCAACCTGGGTTTCTCTATTTGTCTTCCACATTTGTATTAATTTTCCAACCATTCAACCGGACATACACTAGCAAAGAACAACCTCATGAGTTATTAAAAATATATTGATTTTTTTTTTTTAATTGGTCACTCCAAATTTGTGCCAAATTTGAGATTACCAACAAGTCCATTTTCATATTTTTGTATCAGCGAACATTTTTGGTTGTGTTTTTTATCTTCTTGGTTTTAGGGGTTTTCTGAACATATTTGCTAACAATATCCTTAACTGGGACTGAGAGAGGGAATAGACTGTGTTTTTTACTTACAGTGGTAGCTAACCATTTAGGCGTAGCATCAGACCTGGTGGACTATTCTGGGGTCTTCACTGGTGTACTAATCACCTCCAACATTACATCATCTAGATCAAAAAGGTCTTTATCGACTTGTTCATCCCCAGCAATGTGAAAACTCACATCTTCCAACTTGTCCTCATCCAGATTAATTGTTAGCACATTTTCTTGAGCCATTTCTTTCTTAATCCTTGATCTGGTCTTAGATCATGTAATCCTTTGTGAAGGCACCACTGGTTTGGGATCCACTATAGGTTTCTTTCAGGTGTTCTTAACCTATGGTTTATTTGAAGGCCCTGCATTTTTTAATTGGTGTAGATGAATTAGAAACAGAAACTGGAGAATGTAAAGAAGTAACCCTAACTTCTTTTATTATTTTAGACTCTTTCTGCTTTCTTCTTGATAATAACCATTCATTAGTTAAATGAATCAAACATTGGGTCCTCTTCTCAATATTGTCTTCTTCTTCCTCAGACCAATCAATGATAGGATCACTTTTTTCAATTGGTTTCTTGAAGATGGGCTCAATTAAAGTGAACACATCGTCAATTATCCCTTCCACATTGATTTTCAGTCTCATTGATTGGATTTGTGATATGCACAATCTATTGTATGCCCTCTCTTCTACTTGTGATTCATCACAACAGTCTTCCCAGAAGTCTTCTATGTGAGGTACAAGAAACATGTGAAACCTAAGCCCTAAACTGCCACTGGCATAGTTTTTATTGTCAAATCCAACTCTTTCAGTATTTGAAATCAAAATGGTGAAGGTCACTCCCAATGCTGACTGCATCTGCCATTGTTCTACATGAAAACTTTCCTAGTGAGATAGGGAAAGCTTTTTCCCATTCTTCTTCCTAGAGGAATCTTTTCAGAATGGTGGTGAGTTGTCTACAGATTTATGCTATGATGAAACAATCAAAAGCATACCTGGGCAATCTCATTTGTGGATCATCAAGACCCCCAATCCTGATGTAGGTAAACCTAGGAAACTGGATGTAATAACTTCCATATTTGGTCACAAGCTGTTGAGCTTCTATGCTAATTCCTTTATCATAAATCCGAACTAACTAAAAATAGAGTTTACCCATGAATGTATCATGCACCCTTCTATAATTTTCAACAATATTATCCTTCTGTAAACTTCGGTAATACTCGTAGACACATATTTTTGTGACCCAGGGCTTATGTGGCATTATGTGCCATTGTTTGCTGCAAGCCAAGCAATACATGAGATAAGAGGACATGAAGAAACTGCTACCGGTCAATTTAGACGTGTTGAGCTATTCTCTAAGAGAGCTGGCAATTAATTCAGCCCAGTCTAGGAGTTGCATTCCTTCAAGGATAATTTGAACATAGAAATACATCCAGTCTGAGAAAAGGTAGGCTACCTGAGACCCTTTTACCCTATGCAACATCACCATTATGTCACTGATATATGAGTGAACATGATTCCTATTAAATTTTTTAGGTAATTGTGAACCCCCTCTTTGTGGGTTTAGAAGCCAGCTCTTAGCTATGGAAGTACAAATTTCATCTCTATTTTCATTGAATTTGACAATAGACTACGCGGGAGAAAAGGCGGAGAAAGTCTTTTCTAGGAGTTGCAAGGCTTGAATCACCATTTCCCTATTAACATACATTAGGACACTTCCATCTTTCTTTTTGATAGATTTTTTTTTGCATCATAATTATTTATGCATTCGAGGATTAACTCGGGGCATATGACAGTGAGAGAGAAAGTCCTAGCCGAACATAGCCCACTGTGTAGGATTTCTAGAGTTGGAGTACCCTCAATGGAATTCAAGAGACGGGTTGGTAGATTTTCTACATTATAGTCTTCTAGGTTTGTATTCAATATTATGGGGCCATCACATACCAAACTTGAAGTATTTCCAAATAGATGAAAAGATGACCTCATGATCGCAGACATTTAACTTTTATATTCCCTGTTCTGTCTACTGAATTTGAAAATATCACGAGGGTAATGGCCAAACTCACCTTATTTCTATAGAAATTTCTAATTACAAGAGCTCCCAAGTTCTTACCTCCACGCGCCAACTTCTTAATAATAAAACACTTAGGATTTTGAGCGAAGGACTTAACTTAAATAGAAGCATGAGAACTTGAGAATTTATTACAAATCTTTTACGGAGGGAGAGGCAAAGATTTGATTTGACAACTTAGGCACGTACTCCATAATTTCTAATTAAACAAATCCTGAGGTCATTAAAATTAATGATTATTCAGACTTCTCAGACATGCGAAACCTCTTTCCATTTATTAGCATTGAATGCATACTCTCCTATGGGCCCTACTGCTTAGCTGTCACCAGATTCCCCTTTCTTCATAACCCCTCATGGATGCCTTTGAACAAGAAAGAACAAAGTTCATGACTGTTCAAAGATGTTCAAGACGGCTCAAAACTATTCAAAGCTATGATCTCCTAGATTGTACCAATTGTTGATTTGAATGTCATGATATGTCATGGATCATTGATTAATGTGCTAGCTTCTTATGACTCAGCGACAGTTAGATTTCCTTCATTTTCCTTTTATCCTGTCATATTTTCAAGAGTAATGAAAAAGATATGAACAACCTTGAATGGACTTGAACACTATTCAAGCATGTTCATAGGTGTTCAAACGTGTTCAAGAGTGTTCAAGAAAAACAAAGTTTACCAATAACTTTAAGAAGTCCAGAATCAAATCACGATCAAAAGACTAACAATTTTATGACCGAACTTAGGACACAGAGAAAAAAAATATTGATCAAAAGGGAGAGATTCATCTAACGCAAGACCAAAACAAATAAATAGGAGAACAAGGACCAAACTAGGACTAACAGATACTCATGAGCATCCTTAGGTAAAGCTTTAGTGAATATATCTACTAATTTTTCCTTTGTATTCACATACTCCAGTCTCACTTCTTTGTCTTGAACTAACTCTCTCAAGTAATGATACTTGATAGAAATATGCTTAGTCTTAGTGTGCATCACATGGTTCTTTGATATATTAATAGAACTTGTGTTATCACAAAAAATAACAACTGGCTCAATGATTTCATCCTTCATACCTTTCAACAATTTCTTGATCTAGAGTACGTTTCAATAATTAACTGTTGCTGCTACATATTCATCTTCTGTTGTAGATTGAGAAATGCAATTCTATTTATTGCTTTTCTGTGAGACTAATCTCTTTCCTAGAAATAATGTGCCACCACTTGTGCTCTTTCTATCATCCACATTTCCTACCCAATCTGCATCGGTATAAACTTTTAGTTCAAACTTTTCATTCTTCTTGTAATACAATCCATAATCCTTTGTTCCTTTTAGATATCTTAGTATCCTTTTCACTGCCATCATGTGATTGTCTTTAGGATTGGCAAAAAATATTGCAACAATCCCAACTGCTAATGCAATATTTTCTCTGCTATGAACAACATATTGTAGCTTTCCAATCATTGACCTGTACAAGGTTTTATTTACTTATGTTGTATCATCATTCTTTGATAGTTTTTGTCAAGTAGCCATGGGTGTACTTATTGGTCTAGAGTCCTCCATGCCAAAGTTTTTCAGTATCTCCTTGATATACTTAGATTGAGTAATGTAGATACTTTTCTTCATCTGATAAACTTGCAAACCAACAAACAATTTGATCTCTCCAAACATAGACATCTCAAATTCAGTTTGCATCTCATTTGCAAATGTTTGGCATAGGGCATCTTGTCCTCCAAATATGATATCATCAACAAATATTTTAGCTAACAATATCCCTTTACCTTTTTTAGTCTTCAAGTACAAATTGTTGTTCTTATTAGTTCTTGCAAATCTAATCTTTACCAAGTAATTATGCAATCTCTCATACCATGCTCTAGGGGCTTGTTTCAATCCACACAGTGCTTTGTATAGTTTAAAAACCATGTTCCTCTTGCTTGGATCAACAAATCCTTTTGGTTGTTCAATGTATACTTTTTCCATTATTCCATTCAGAAATGCAGATTTGACATCCATCTAATACACTTTGAATCCTTTGTAAGTTGCATATGCAAGTAGAGTTCTAACTCAGGTTCCAATCTAGCAACTGGGAAAAATGTCTCCCCATAGGCAATGCCTTCATCTTGTGCATATCCTTTGCATACCAATCTAGCCTTGTTCCTTGTGACTTCTCCATGTTCATTCATCTTATGTCTAAACACCCACTTTGTTCCAATAATATTCTTGTCCTTTGGTCTAGGTACTAGTGTCCAAGTTTTGTTCTTTTGTATTTGCTCAATTTATTAATTCATGGCTTGCATCCAATCTTCATTATCTAAAGAATATTTCACTATTTTAGGCTCAAACTCACATAACAAGCATGTTTGATTTTTCAACTTACTTCTTGTCATAACTCCTAAATCTTTTTCTCCAATGATTTGATATGGTTTATGATGTCTTCTCACATACTGTGCTATTGTAGGCTCTAGTCTCCTTTCTTCTTTCCCTTGTTCTTCAAGTTCATCTTGCAAATTCACTTCAAGTTCATTTTGTATTTTTTCTTCCTCTTCTGATTGCTTGATAGCTTCCTCCTGTTACTTGATATCTTCTTGCTATAACTCGGTAGATTCTTGTTATTGCTCGACAACTTTGTTCTCTATTTTAGGTACATTACTGGCCTCTCCTTCTTCCATGTATATGAATGATCTATAATACTCAGGTTCTTGTTTGCACTCAACTTCATTCTTTTCTGCATATTCATCAACTCTAACATTTACACTTTCCACAACTTTGTTAGTGTTAGAATTCAAACACTTATAAGCTTTTCTCTTAGTGGAATAACCTAGGAATATGCCTTCATCACTTTTAGCATCAATTTTTCCATTCCTATTGTCCTTCAATATGTAATATTTTCTTCCAAAGACTTTAAATTATTTCATATTAGGTGCATAACCATGCCATAACTCAAAAGGTGTAGCATTTGTAACTTTCTTGACTTGTACTCGGTTCAAGGTATAGACAGTTGTACTTACAACTTCTCTCTAGTACTTTTGTGCAACATTTTTCTCTATCATCAGTGTTCTAGCATAATCCATGATTGATCTATTCCTTCTTTCTTCTATACCATTATGTGGAGGGGTCCTTGGTGCATACATCTACCTCTTGATTACTCTATCATTGCAAAATATGTTGAGCTCATTAGATATGAACTCTCCCCCTCTATCAGATCTTAGACATTTCAAGCTCTTACATGTTTCTTTCTCAACTTTTTCCAAATACTAGTTAAACAACTAAAAGCCATCGTATTTTTCTTTAAGAAACATTACATTCATCATTCTAGAGTAGTCATAAACAAATAGAATGAAATATTTATCACCACAATAACTTTTCAAATGGATGGAGGTTTTCTTATTTCTTTTCGGTTCTCAAGTTTGTAACTACAGAGTTGGTAATGATTGGGTGTATCTATGCTCTATTTAGTTGGAGCTAGAACCCCTCATGAGGTCTCTCAAGGCTTTGTCCCTTTCTTAGTCCTTGGATACCTTAGTTTGGGAAGCCTCCCCCGATGGGAATTTTTATGTTGCTTCAACCATTATGGCTCCTCCCCACCCTTCCCCTCCCCCTTGTTGGGCCAAAGCCTAGTTTACTAGTTTAATCCCTAAGATCAACATCTTTTTTTGGCTGGCTCTGCAAAACTGTATCCTCAGTTTTGATAACCTTGTTAAGAGGGGCATTCCCTTATCTAATATGTGTGTCCTCTATAATTCTAATGTCAAGTCTGTGCATCATCTCTTTATCCACTGTCCCTTTGTGGTGGAAGTTTGGTTTACCCTCCTTTCCTCTTTTGGTCAAACCTAGGTTTTCCCTTTGACTATCCTCAAATATTTCTCCCAGTGGGCTCCCCCTTTCCCTACCTCTTATGCTTTTAGAAAACTCTAGTCTTGGGCCTTTCCCCATCTCTGCTAGGGCATTTGGAAGGAGCTAAACAATATAATTTTTAAAGATCTTCATGCTCCTTCAAAAGTGGTTTCTTCTAAAATTATTCATGCTCTCTTTGAAAACTTCTTTGTTTGTTGTGGTACTAATGTTTTTTCAGGTAACTGCATGGATCTTCTTTCCATTCAAAATGATCATCAAAGGGATAATTGTACCTAGCTCTTTCCCCCTGAGGGATGGTTCAAGGATAACTTTGATGGGGCAACCAAAGGTAATCCTGGTCTGCCTGGTAGTGGAGGAGTAATTATAAACCACCATGGTGCATGTATCTCTATGATTTCTCTCCCCCTCGGTACCCAAACTAATCACTATGTTGAAGCCATAGCTACTCTCCAGGTCACCAAGTTGGCTCGTGATGTGGGGATCAAATACCTATGGCTTGAAGGTGATTCTAATAATATCATTAGATGTTTGAAAGGATCCTCCCCTTTGTGGACTATTGAGAACATAATTTTGGAGACTCGAAGCATTCTTAATTCCTTTGAGAAGGTTCATATTTCTCATGTGTTCAGAGAAGAGAACCAAGTGGCTGATGTAATGTCTAATGTGGTTATCAAGCAGAAATATTTGGTGAGGTGGTATAATGGAAAGGACATCCCATAGAAGGTGATTGAGCTGACCACATGGGATTGCATTTATGAGAGGGAAGGAGCCATATATAGAAATAATGACATTTAATCCACATTTTCCAATGATTTTTTTCAAGCGTGGGAAGTACAGTGATTTTACTACCTAAAATTATGATACTTTAGCCTCGCACACTTTTTGGGTTCTTATGAGAGCCAAAGAATTTTGCCTTGATGTTCATTTTCTTTTTAAGCGGCATAGTCACTGCAAGTGTAATAGAAGTGCTCCTTTTTTATGTTGGTTTCAAAGCTATCTGAAGAGTGGTGCTTATTTTAGACAGATTATCGTTATGGGGGGTCAAAGAATTAGGAGAGAACCCATGAATTGTAGTAAGTGGAAGAAAAGAAGGGTTGTGTGGGATATCTTGTAGACAAGTGGAATTACGTCTTTTATGGAGAGATTGCATGGAGGCAACTAGGTGGTCACCAATCTACTCATGGAGAACTAGAATGAAGGTAGCATTCAAATCAATGGATGCCAATTTACTATGAGTGAGGAAGTTATTTCCATGGTCACTGGAATCCCTATTATGGGGGAAAAGTTCTATAGGGATCACAAGATTTTAGACCCTATGTTTAACAACTTCTCCAAGTACCTAGGAGAGAAACAGGCTCTCTCAGAGTCAGGAACCTACTACAACCCTAAAGGAATAAAGAGATTATGGAGGTTCATGCTTTGAGCCATCATTTACTACATCACCCTGGACTCAAGATTCTCCACAATTTGTACTTACCATTTTGTTATGCTTAACCACTTCAAACATGGTAAGATGGTGTCCATCCCCTTCTACTTGTATTCTTCCATTAATGAAAACATCAATGGTTTCAGGGGTAAAGCTAATGCTAACCCTACTTTCCATGAGGGTTTATTGCTTCTTATTTATGAATATTTCAAACTGCAAATGGTGAGTAAGTATATTAAGGACAAAGGGCCCAAGGAAGAGTCGGGGTCTGACTATGAGCCCTCTGACACTGAGGATAACACTAGTTTACATTCTGAAGATTGAGAGGAGGAGGATTTTAAGAAAGGGGCCTCTAGTTCTTCTTTAAAAAAATGGAAATGTCTCTAGAGAGTTAAAAAAGATGCCAAGGGTCCTTCCCCTAAAAAAAGACTAGAATTTTCATATCCTCAGACGAGGATTATAATGAGGATGAGGAAGATATAGAAACTAGGGAGGAAGATTTGAGAGGGAAAGGAAAGAAGAATATGGCTAAAAAATCTCCCAAGCACTCCAAGAGGACCAAATTGAACAAGTCACCCCATCTCTCTGTTAATTCTGAAGAGGATGGTAAGGGTACTTGCTCCCACCTTAACTCCCATGAGATCACCCCTATTGGTTCCCCGGTTGTTGGGAAGAGGAATACCCCTGAGGATGATATTGCCTCTTAGTTCTCTCCCCCTAGGACTATGTCATAACCCCACCCAAATACCAAAGGGAAAAGCATGGCATGGAAGCTTTTCAATTGCTGCACTGCCAAATTAGGCATTACCAGAGAAGTGATTAATCCAATGGTTCCTAAAGGGAAAGAGGAAAAATTGAGACCTCTAAGTTCATAGACCCCTCCATGGTTATCTTGAGTGAGTCTACTAGGGAATTTGACTTCAAGCTGCTCAATAATGCTAGGAATAGCATGTTAGACAACTACAGGTCTATCAAATGGCTCTTCTCTGAAGTGGCTGATTTGAAATCCAGGATAGGTGATGTGGATAAGAAGACAAATGATAAGGTGGATAGGTATATGCCTACCTCTAACCCCCTCCTCAATGTGGCTGATTTCTACAACCTTGAGGCCCGCATGTTGGATATGGAGAATAGGGTTTCCGCTATTGAGAATACCCTCAAGGGAATTGCTGATAAAAGTTTCAATATCCTCAAGGCCTCTAACAAGCATATTAAGATCCTTATCAACAAGATAGAAGTGACCCCCTGTGAAAAATATGAGGAGAACACCACTGAGGAGAAAGATGCCACCTTGGGCTAGGGTATGCATATGCACACCAGGACTAGTATGAGGAAAAGGGTTGCCAATACTTTCCCCAAGGATCTCACCAAGATCAAATATGCTAGCAATAAAATTGACCATTCGGAGGTGCAATCTGCCAATCTGCTTGAGAAGATGGCTTGACTTGTCCCTCTTTTTGTCATTTTTGTGTTTCCTTGTACTGGTTCCTTTTTGTTGTCTTTTGTAGCTGGCCTTGTTGTTTGCCTTTTTAGATGGATGCCTATTTTTTTGTTGTGGAATTTAATGTAATATATTAACTTGTTTTGGGTTTCAGGAACCTGTTAAAACCTGTTTTACTTAATCAAAAACTTTTCACTCCAATAGGTCCATAAAGGTCAGTATGAACCAATTCTGAAATATTATCAAAATTATATGTCTTTCTCTTAAAACTATACTTTGTCATTTTGCCTAATTGACATTTCTTACACATCACATTATCAGGTTTTTTCAATCTTGGTAATCCTCTTACTCTTTTCATCTTACTAGTGATTACCAAATTGTCAAAGTTCACATGACACAACCTCTTATTCCATAACCATACATCATCAAATTGTGCAAACAAACATGTCTCTTCAGATAGGTCTAGATAGAATAAATTACCTCTTGTCTATTATTCACTTCCAATTAGTTCACCAATGGCATCAAATACCTTAGCCTTTTTGTGATGGAATTCAACTCAGTAACCAGAACTTTTCAACTATGAAACACTCAACAAATTATAGTTAAGTCCTTCAACCCAATAATAATTATCACATCTGATCTTATCAGTCAATCTTATTGATCCTTTTCCCTTCACAAGACATGGTGAATCATTACCAAACTTAACACTGCTACCTTTGTAATGATTTAAGGTTTCAAACTTACTTTTATCACCAGTCATATGATGTGAGAAACCACTATCAATTATCCATCTATCACCTTTACTCACATATGAAATAAGTGCAGTTCTCTCATCTTCATCAGAATCATCTTTCATAGAAACATAAACAACTTCTACATCATAATCATTAGACTCGCCAGATTCACTGTCAATTTTTTCTTCAGAAATATAACAAGATTTCTTACCTTTGTCCTTGTAGTCCTTATACCTTCTGTAATCTCTATCATCCCTTTTGTCTTTGTACTTGTTTTTCCTTCTTTCATCCTTGGCATTCCTGTTATGACATCTTGTTGCAATATGACCAACTTTATTACATGAGAAATAGTTTATAGGAAGTTTACCTTTAAATTTTCCTTTTCCTCTCGGTAGTCTTCTAGCCATAAGTGCCTCAAGATCATCAAGATCATCATCAGAAGTTTCACTACCACTTTCACTATTCACATATCTTTCTTTTCCTTTATTAGACTTTTGAAGAACCATTTGAGACTTGAATGCAGATTCAACATTATGAGTAGTGAAATTATCAAAATTTGACAACTCAAAAGCAGTAAGTCTACCAAAAAGACCTTCCAAAGTTAAGTTATTACCAGGAGCACATCTCAATTCTTGTATTGCAAAAACTCTAATATCATAAATAGGAATTCAGGTTCTCAAAAATTTGCTAATAACAGTTTCATCATCAATATTTCTATTAGCTCCTCTAATAGCATTTACAACCTCCTTAACTCTGGCACAATATTGAACAAATAGTTTCACCTTCTAACGTTCTCATTTCATCAAACTTACCTCTCAAGATTTTAGATTTGGCTCTCAGTACATTTTTGTCTCCACCATAGATAGTTGTCAGTGTGTCCCACATTTTCTTTGCATTGGTACAGTCCTTGATGTCTTCAAATTCAGGATAACTTAGGGATAATGCAATCTCAAACATTGCCTGATTGTGTTCTTTCTTTTCCTTCATCTGTTGGGTCATCAAAGGTGTTGGTACTATTATATATTAATGTTCCACATAGTATTTTGTTGCATTACCAATTCTAGATAGGTGTAACTTCATCAAAATTTTCCATGCAAGGAAGTTCTCCTTGTTCAACTTTGGTACCTCCTTTTTGTATATCTTGATCTTTAGCTTCAAGTACCTTCAAACTTTTCCTTACAAGAACCACAAGCTCTAATACCAATTTTTAGAATTATTTTAGAATAACTAAGTGGGGGGGTGAATCAATTATCCTCAGGTCATTTATACCAATTGAACTTTTAAACACTTCAACCAACTCAGATCTATTAAATAACCCACTTGGTCTCTATAGAATATAATCGATAACATAAACTTGTAGTCCACTGTCCAAAAGTAATCAACTTGCAGAATATAAAAATCTTAACAACATAACACATCAAATAACATTCATACAAGTATGACACCAAGATTTAACATGGAAACCCAATTCGGGAAAAACCACCTGTAACATGCTACCAAATTTTCACTCTTATGAAGTGATTTATGTGAAGAGCCAAGCCTGCTAAAGGTTACAATACACATTGTTAGGTGTGACCCTGTTAAAGGATTTAATCACCTTTTTAGGAGTGGCCTTGTTAGAGGACTTAATAACATCCCATTAAAATGTCACCTTGATTAAAAGATTTACAAATAATTGTTAGGTCAACCTTGATTCAAGGATTTTAACTAATAAAATGGTTATAAAGTAACAATAGGTTCTAATCTGATACATACAACTCACTTTGCAAATACCGATCCAATGTAGCTCATATGCTGATTTACTAACTGGCCTTCATTATCATCTCCATCTCTAATCTTCTCAGAAATCCCTTCAAGCAATCACCACATCACAACTTTTTTCATCTCTTCACAACTCTTTTCAACCTTCTTAGGTTCGCTAATCAACATAATCAACCTCTTGCATAACCTAGAATTAGGTCATCCTTATACCTCCTTTATTGGGTAGCTTAATCTTTTGTCTCTTAATCATATCCGTAGATCTTAGGTTTAGGTCAAATTCATTGAATCCTTCCAATATTTTGTTCTCCTCCTTACCCTTCTAGATTATTCTCAAAACTTCTCCTTGAATCAATAAGAAAATGGTTTACCATGCATTAAATATTTTAGGTCATTCATCCTTATCTTCAACACATTTTACATATCCCAAGAATTTAATTATGTCGGCTGGGAATATCAATTCCTTCATAAACTATCAATTACTGACACTCAATCATCATTGTGTTCTTCTTCTCGATCATCACTGGATAACTTGGTCATCGCTAAAACTGTTCTTCTCGGCAATCACTGTCTTCACTCGGTCAATTATATGATACTTGGTAATCAATGTCTTCACTCAGTCCATTATCTGATACTCGGTAATTACTAATGCTTGGTCGACACTAAATTTTCTCAGCTTATACTGGTGCTCGGTCAACACTAGCATCACTTGGCTTACACTAAAGTTTCTTAATCTTCTGCTCTTTTGCTTGGTTAAGTCTAAGATTTCATAATTTCTTTCCTTATTTCTTCTAAGCTTCAAATCAACTGACTTATTCACTTAGTGTCATAGATAAACAATACATTACCTTGCCAATGTGCCAACTAATCAAGTACCCATTGTAGTTTCTCATAACTCAACCTTTCCACTAGGTCTTCTTGTTATCTCCTCTTTTCAAATCTTCTTAATCAATCAATAGATATGGTACTTTACTAGATAGAAACTATCTCACCAGTTAAGGTTTGACATCAATGACAATATAAAAATTGTTTCAATTGTAGTTTCCAATAATTTGAATATCATTTATAAATAAATTATATAATTTTAGATAAATAATCTAAGGCTCTTAATAACATAAAAAATTAACATGATAAAATCCAAAGGAAAACCATAGATAGGCACATTGATTATTTTTATATAACTATCAATTTCAATTAAAAATAGTGTAAAAATACAAATTGTACAATTACACTTAGTGAACAATGAACTAAATAGGATTAAACCAAATTTTCTAGCACAAATTATAGACATCACTAGAGAAGTCATGGTAGAAGTGTAAATTTTTCTAATTACTACTATTATTTGTCACGTTATCAGTTCAAGAATGAAAAGAGATTAGATCCTGATGTGGAATACTAAATATTAGAAGGCATAGTTTGTAATCCAATTCCTCTTCAAATTTTCTTGCTATATTTTGATTTCTAAAGTGAGCACCAAAGATAGCCTAGCACAGAATTTTCACAAATGTGAAATTATAGTTCATGAAGCAACCTCCAAATTGTAAAGTTGTCTCTTTAAATTTTAGGAAGTGTAATGAAAGAAAATAGAGGTGTGAGGGTGGATCACTATGATGAATGAACAAAATAGGAAGCTCGTGCCTATCTTATATCATACATTGGAAGGAAGATGATCCACTAGGATCGAGAAGGCTCAAGCACTAGGAAGATTTAGTGATCCTTCACTTGAGTAGAAGATGACTATGCAGATGAGATTAGAAAATACAAGTTCTAGGTTGTGTGTGTGTGTGTGTGTGTGTGTGAGAGAGAGAGAGAGAGAGAGAGAGACCCATGGTGTCAAAAAGGAAACATAATAATTGCCTTTTAAATAATAAACATATAATACTCTTATATCTTATGCCATTCATTTTGACATAATTTTGTACCCATGGTCAAAGGGTTAAATTATTACTTATCAAACACCTTATATATGCCAAAATTGATACAACTTGTATGTGCCAAGTTTTGTAGACTTATACCAAACAAATTTCTTATCAAGATCATCACCACACAACTTTTACATTGATCAAGTGAATATCCTTGTATAATTCATCTATAACTTTTCAATGGATTATTACATACTTTGTATCCACTAGACCATCAATAACTTATATATCTTGAATGTATTAAGTCATCAATAGATTATTAATGGAAATATTGATAAGATATTAATTCCTTATTAAAAACAATAATTTATAAGGTATTAATATCTAATGTAAAACAAAATGCATAAGATATCAAAGTAAACTGCACCAACCAAGTAAAGTGTATATGTCAACCAAGTGTAAACTAAAAAGGAACAAGACCATCAACCTTAAAGGAACACTACAATCTTGTACAGAATAAATAGCATCACCTTGTATAGCATCAATATCATCAACCTATATAGATTAAACCTCTTCAATTATGATGACTTTAAATATGATTTCCCAAGTATGTAAAGCCTCATATGCCTCAACCATTGCAACCTCATGAATACATTTTCTTCCTATCTTATCAAAAATATAAACACCAAATGATTTCCAAATTGAGAAACCCTAAGGATGTCCCATATCCTTTTCAATAACTTGGAATCCTTTCCAAACCTTCCATTCCTCCTATTTATGTTTTAATTCCATCTCTTGTATCCTACAAATTTATAGCATCCTTTATCTCTCAACCTAGTAAGGATCCTTCTTCTCCTCACACCCATGTTGATTGATCCTAATGTTGCACCACCTAGTCATTGTTGGTATTAAGGTCGAAATAAAATGAAATGGTTTATGAGGTATGTATGAGATTTCACTTGTGACTTATATTATCAAGAGCAAAATAAGTCAAGGTCAAAGTTTCCACGACTTGCTAAAGGCTAATAGAGACTATAATTGATTATTTTAATTATTCCATTATGGGGAAACCTTGGGCACTTATGGATAGAAAAAGAAATATCTTTCATGTAAGTGAGCCAAGAAAGTCCAAGTCTCACTTGGAATGGATCAGAAATTGGGATCACAACAAAGGTAACATCTAAGTGCTTATTAACAACCTCAATGTGAAGGGTGCTAGAACCATGAGTAGGAAAATTAGTGGAAAATTAAAACCATTAAAAGTCATAATCATCACATCTGAATTTTCATAGGACTATTTATGGAATTGTCTTGTAAAAATGTGTTCTTAAATTGTAACATTCACTATCCAAGTGGGATCAATAAGAACTCCTCGAGAGAACTTATCATTAAATTCTTTAGAAATGTAAAGGGGGTCATTAGGTGTCTTAATAGTATACTTAGGACCAAGTGTAACATGAAGTTAAAGTTTAGGCTTGGATTTGGGTTTGGATTTGGATTGATCAGTGAGATTAACAACATTTGTGGCTACATTACACGTAGCATCAACATCTATGGGGATCGGATTATTAGGCTCAACAATATTAGTAGAAGCCAATGAATTAGTTTTCTCTACATTGTTGATAGAATGAAAAGGAAAAGGATTGGAATAGATTTGCAAGTTTTAGCTAGGGGGTGCAATGGATTTATTTCCCTCATCATTCACACCCTTAATAATTATGGTATTGGAATCTATGAGGTCTTAGATAATATTCTTCAAATGAAAACACTTCTCATTATCATGGTCATGCTGATGATGGTATTGGAAAAAGGATTTGGGATCACAGAAGGATAGCAATAGTTTGGAAGTCTCAATAGTTTTAAAGGGAGAAAGTTTCAAAATATTAGAAATAAAAAAATTCAATATAAAGTTATGTAAGGTTTTAGAAAGACGTGTAAAATCATTAGGTGGTTTGAAAATGGTTGAAAAAGGAGCCACACCTAATGTTAAAAATGTCATTTGTGTGTCAACATTGTTGGAATAATTATTGATCTTGATGATCCCTTTGTTTGGATTTTGGAACTTTGAACTTTAGTATTAGGAATAGGATAATAAATGCAAATACTTGAATCTACCTACACCATTCTAAATTTTAATAACGTATAATCAGATACTAAATTAGGCCCTATTTTTACATCTATGGGCCCATGCATTAATTTTTGGTACTCCAATTTTGCATCGCCTATATCTATGGCTTTCTGTCCACCTTCCCAAATCCCAAATTATATTTCACCTTATTTTGGTAGGAAGAGGTTTCCTAGGTCGACCTCTTCCCTGGTTTTTTCCCCGCATTTTAAATTGGGGGCTTATCTTATTAGTTAAGGGAGATTTCCAAATTCTCATCAATATTCTTCAAGTTTTGAGCCTCAAAATTTTGTGAGAGTTATAAAAGAAACCCATCTCTACTCATTTTGAGATAGTAGGTGTCATAGGGTAAAATATTTAGGAACCTACAAAAATCAAGTTAGATCTAATGATAAAGATCTAGATTGCTATAATTAGTACTCCTAACATCAAGAGAGAATGAATAATCAAATGCTAAAAAATTATAAAATAATCACAATCATTGAAAACAAACCAAATCATCCCTTGGCTCTCTCATCATCAATGCAAATGTCAGCTCCCAAAATTTCTCAATTATGACATCATGAAAATTAAAGATTATGGTTATCAAATTATGAGAATTTTGTCTTATTATATAGAATTTTGGACTTCAATCAAGGTTGGGTGATTGGAGAGATAACTAGGATTGATTGACCATGTGACTAGGCTTGATTGAATAGATGACTAATTTGATTGATCAGAGAACTAAGACTAATTGATAGTCAAGGGATTATATAATAGAATAGATTGGATAGTTAAGTCATTTGATCAGAAATGGACTGGATAGATTGTATAGTGAACTAAATTGAGTGAATAGAAAACTAAATTAATTGATTAGTAGCCTAAATTGAATGGAACAAAAGATTGTTAGTCGGTCACAGTTAGGGGAGGTGGAAGTGAAAGAATAATTGTTGGTAAGTGGTGTTTTAGGGCACTAGGGATCACTTGAGGGCTGTAATTCATGGAAATACTTATGTTGGAGTGATCGCATGTAGAGAGTTTTGATACTAGAGTCATAGTCATGAAAATGACTAAGTACAAAATCAAGACAACAGTGTACTGTGGAACAGTTTTGGTCAACGATGACAATATATGATGTATTATGGCTTGCAAAGTTAATAGAAGCTATTTTTGGATATGTATATGATTTGGTTAAGTTTGCATGTGTTTTGGTGATCAGATCGGTAAGATATAGTGATTTGAAGGTATGTGAAGACAGAGAATCAGAGTAACAAGGCATATGACAAGTTGTGAAGATTAAGGAAATGATAGTAGATATGGTAATATGCTAAGTCAGATGGATAAAGTATATTGCCAACTCTTTGGTAATATAAGATCATCGACTCCATATTTATCATTTACATAATTTATTATTATGTTTTGTATGGTATTTGTGAAGCCAACTGGATGGTAGATTTTGTATAAGTATAGAGTGTTTTATGGAATCAATATGTATGGATGAGATAATGGAAGAGATGATGATATGATGATGCAAATCTAAGAGAAAAGAGTAGATGCAAGATTAGTATGTGACAGAGCTAGAACTGGAACTATCTAAGAAAGGAAAGTGCTTGTATTGTTATTTTTTAGAACTTTTTTTGAGAGAATATTTCAATTGTAAGATTTGTATGCTCACCACCTTTAACCAGGTGTTTTGTATCTCCTAACAGGGTTTTGTATTCCTCTAGCAAGGAAATATACTATGTAACACTCAGCTCCTAACAGGGCTAGATCTCATAATAGGGATATAATATTTTAGTAAATAGTTGTGGGTATCATCCCCACTAGGGTTTTCCCTTGGCCAGGGTTTCCTTGAGAACAAATCATTGTGTCATGATTTATGTGTTGTGCTTATATTTTCTTTTCATTTCAGCATTATTAAGTTTTATTTATAATTGGTTGAAGTTTAAATTAAAGTGCAGTAATACTTATTCACCCCCCTCTCAGTATTACCTAATCCTAACAATTGGTATCAAAGCTATTGGCCCTTGGAGAGAAAGCCTAACAACTTAAGGGAGATTAGAATAGATTTGGAAAGTTTTCAAGAGAACTTTGAAGAAGCACTTGAAGATCTAGACAAAGAGAAGGTTGAGAATAGTATATTGAAATTCAAATTGAGAAGAGAAGAAGGTTTCATCAGGAAACTAAAGGAACAACTTCAAATTTCAAGAAATCAGAAAGAAAAGAGGATGACAAGATATGGAATGTGAAAGAATTCAATAAGGCATTGGTTCAGGGAGAGACAGTAGATGATACTATGTCTTCGCATGATGAATTCTTTGAGACATCAACCTAGAAGGTCGCATGGCCTTAGGGGGAGCATTGGATGCAAATATCAGAATATATCCAGCCCCTATATGTGTAGATTAATCTCATGAAAGCTTAGGTATGGTGTGTATAGACACTTTGGAGTCTGTGGTTGAGAGCGTGACACTTGGAGATCTATTTTCCATGTTCGTGACTTTTGTGTTGACTAGACAACATGCGAAGTTGAGCTACCAGTGTTTAATGCACTTACTCAACTTGTGAATGATAAAAGAGCTTGGAGAACATCATTTCAGCACCATTTATTGATCAACGACTAAGGAGAGAAGAGTTTTGAAGCATCACAGTCATCTAGCAGAGAGATTTCATGATTGTGTGAAGCAAAGTGCCAGATTCAAGCATGTTTAAGGTATTTAGACTTATACTCATTGAGAAGTTATGGATGCCCTGGTTATCTTTGATGTTGTGGATAGACCTAGGTACAAGTTTAAGAGACACCCATTTAAGTCTTGTGAGGATGATTTGGAAGGGGCATTTTCACAAACCCCTGTTAGTGTATTACACGTAGAAGATATTAGGGCTTATATTCACTACAAATATGAGATCATAGGAGATGTGAATATTTATAGTGAATTGGATGCTATGATAGAAGTAGATGGATCTATGGTAGAGGAGTTCAAGCACCTAGAGAATCAGTCTATCATTAAGCTAACCCTACTTATGAAATTCACAAAAATAGAATGGTTTAAAATAATTCTTAGTAGAATCCATGATCAATTCATATGGATTGGAGAACAACCAGTGAAAATATGTTCACAGATGATTCATGAAATAACTGGATTAGATAATGAAGGAGCCCTTCCTGTAGTAGAAAAGAACTTAAGGAAATAGGTGGAAACCCTAACTCACTCAAAATGGAATAAGAGGGAAATGACAATCAATGACATCTTCCAACAAGATGTTATATTGGTGGAAATGATATTGGGATACAAACTATACTATAGCAGCAGACCAAATTCAGTTTATACTAGTGTTATTATGATGGCCTATAGGATGGTCAAGGAATATAATAAGTATAACCTTTTTGAAGTGTTAGCTCAGCAATTTCTAGAGAATGTAAAGGTGATAAAGAAAGATAGGACTAAAGCATTCATTTTTGGGTCCTTTTTGGTTCACATGTATATACATATCATTCACAAGTTCCCTGGCATGCACCCTAGGGCATGGAAAGACAATGTACCCATTGGAATTCAGATTTCAGAGAGTTATAGAAGATAATAAAAGAATTGGGTTGATGGTGAACTATTTCCTTGGACCAAGATACTACAAAGGTAGATGAAGGAAAGGTATAGGATACCTAAAGATATTGTTAAGAAGTATGAGGACACTAATTGTTTCATGGTTGAAATTGATTGTGTTTTTTTTGAGGTAGTAGAACCGAGGAAGAAATGGTGTTAACCTATGGGGTATGAAGTAAGTTCTGAGATCTTGACTCTATAGGTAGAGCATGTACTGGCAACAGAAGTAGACCCTACTGAGGAGAGATGGGGAACTTATAGGGAAAAGTCAAGAAAGATCAGAGAAGAACAAGAGAAGGTAACAAGGAAGAGAAAAATTAGTAAAATTGTTGAAGATATCACTGCAAAGGTAGGAATCACTAAGGAGCAGTTGAAAGACATAAGAAAAAATATGGAGGCATCTACTAGCATTTCTATTGATGCACCTATTCCTTCGGAGGTAGAGAAAATTGTGAGTCCTACACTAGACATAATTGATCTATCACCTACACAAGAGGAGACAAACAATAAATTATACCTGCAAGCATTCCTAGAAGATCTACAAGATCTACCAAGTAGGGAAGTCCAAAGGAAAAATAGGTTGTAGTGAAAAAAAAAGAAGGAAGTAAAAGTAACTAAGAAAGAAGAAGAAAAAGTAGCATAGAAGGATCCACAAACTTTGTGGAAACTAGACCTTAAATCATTGTAGAAAAGAGTAATAAAAGATGGAAACTTGAAGGTAGTGGATAGATATTATGAGAGGTATGATTCTTAGAATCGGGAAATCATTGAATATACTATCATTGAGTATCTATTTTCCTTTAAGAAAAAAAAATTGGAGATTGAAGGAAGTATCCCTAAGGAACTATGTAGTAAGTTGAGATCATAAAGTAGTTGGCACAGTCAGAAGATGATAATATAAGAAACAAAGCTATAGAAGACATGCCACCTATTGTATCTATCCAAGAAAGGGAGAGGATAATAAATGAATTAAAACCCTTATTGAGGACAAAGGCTAGACTAGTAAAAATCATGGCTAGAAAGTATGATGAAGTGATTAAGGATACTCAAAAGGAATTGGATCAAATCCTTATGAGTGATATGCCAAAGAAAACCTCACCTCCTAAGGTCTCCAAGCCTGCAGCTTTGGGATTAGGAGAAAGTTCAAAGGTAGCACATGTAAGTGAGTAAGATAGCATGCAACCAGACTTCTTTGTCTCTAGTGTGCCTATGACCCTTGACACTTTGCATGATGTGAAGTATCCATTTTTTAATAACTTAGACAGTGTGATGGAAGTTGAAGTACAAGGATAGGTAGAGGAAGAGAAAATAGAGGATAAATAAGAAGAGAAGTTACAATAAAGGAAGAAAGAAGAGATTAGAACAAAAAAGGTAGTTGAGGTTAGAATGGAACAAAAGCTAGAACCTGACACCTTATCTAATTTATTGTTGGAAAGTATGGCCAAACTAGTAAGTGCTGATGTAGATAACATGGATGAGGATGAGCTTATGAGACTATCATTTATGGCCTTCGCTAATGCTAAGGAGAGGTCTATATAGAAAGGGGCTAAAAGTGTAAAAATAATGACTAGGGCTATAGAGACAATAAACAAACTACTTCCTACACCAATTGATTTTCAAATTAAGGATGAAGAAGAGAACCTAGGTATTTCTCTAGATAGCTTTGACAGTCACTTTGATTCATTGCTAAAGATTGTAGAAGATAAGGGCAGAGAAGAGATTTTTGGAGAAGAAACTGAGAGATGTATGTCAGTCCATTTCATGGGACTTAGACATTCTCAAGGCTACTACTCTTAAGGCTAAGAGTTTTGTAGCACAAGGTAGAAATATTTACAGTTACTACATAAGTCCTTGCAGTCATGTAAAGAATATTGAGGAAATTATAGCCAAGGATAGGGCTACTCTTGATAGTCTAATGAACAGTTGTGAAACATCTTCACTAACTATGATTGAAATGGATAAACAAGCATCCAAGCTATTGGATAAAATTAGTGTACTAGAAATAGAGAAAGGGAGAGTGTTAGATAGATTTGGCTTGTTAAAGATCCTAATAACCCCTAATCTTTCAATGCTGGAGACACATCTATCAGAGATGGAAAAGGTGGAAGGATCAATGTCTATGTCTATACCTACTGAGCTTAAGGTAGTAGAGACATCATCATATGCACTAAATGGATTGATCCATGTCAGTGAGCTATTAAGTAAATCATGGGCTGAGGAAGTGAAGACAATAGAAAACTATTTCCAAGATGTCTTAAAACTGGAGAGTAAGAACTAAGTCTTTTTGTGCTTAGTAGTTTTTGAAATTTTGTAAGTACCTTTGCCATTGATGTCAAAGAAAGAGAAAGAGTAAGAGAAAAATATGAAGAGTAAAAGCAAGAGAAGAAAAATAATAAGAATAAATAAAACGATGTGAATAAATAAATAAAAGTAGAAAAAAAAAAAGGAAACGAGAAAAAGAGATATGTATAGTTACTTCTTTAACACTTACTCATTTTTCTAAGTGTTGCCATCAATGCCAAAGGGAGAGATTGTTGGCAAGTGGTGTTTTGGGGCACTAGGGATCACTTGAGGTTTTTCATTCATGGAAACACTTATGATGGAGTGATTGCATGTAGAGAGTTTTGATACTAGAGTCACAATCATGAAAATGACTAAGTACAAAATCAGGACAGCAGTGTACTGTGGAACAGTTTTGGTCAGCGATGACAGTATATGATGTATTATGGCTTGCAAAGTTAATAGAAGCTATTTTTGGATATGAATATGCTTCGGTTAATTTTTCATGTGTTTTGTTGATCAGATTAGTAAGATACGGTGATCTGAAGGTATGCGAAGATAGAGAATCAGTGTAACATGGCATATGAGCAGTTGCGAAGATTAAGGAAAGGATAGTGCATATGGTAATGTGCTAAGTCAGATGGATAAAGTATATTGCCGACTCTTTGGTAATATAAGATCTCCGACTCCATATTTATCATTTACATAATTTATTATTATGTTTTGTATGTTATTTGTGAAGCCGACTAGATGGTAGATTTTGTATAAGTATAGAGTGTTTTGTGGAAGTGATATGTATGGATGAGATAATGGAAGATATGATGATATGATGATGCGAATCTGAGAATAGAGATTAGATGCGGGATCAGTATGTGACAAAGCTACAACTGGAACTATCTAAGAAAGGAAAGTGCTTGTATTGTTCTTTTTGAGAAATCTTTTTGAGACAGTATTTCAATTGTAAGAGTTGTATGCTCACCACCTTTAACCAGGTGTTTTTTATCCCCTACCAGGGTTTTGTATTCCTCTAGCAAGGAAATATACTATGTAACACTCAGTTCCTAACAGGGCTAGATCTCCTAACAGGGATATAATATTTTAGTACATAGTTGTGGGTATCATCCCCACCGGGGTTTTCCCTTGGCCAAGGTTTCCTCGAGAACAAATCATGGTGTCATGAGTTATGTGTTGTGCTTATATATTTTTTTTATTTCAACATTATTATGGTTTATTTATAATTGGTTGAAGTTTAAATTAAAGTGCAATAATATTGATTCACCCCCCCTCTCAATATTACCTAATCCTAAGAATAATTAGTATTGAATAAATTCAATAATTTATTTAATTGTGCATGAGGAAAACAAATAAATTAATTAAACTTATTTATTTTTAGAAAAATTAGTTCACATTGGAGAAATGAAAAATTAAATAAATTGATGATTTATTTAATCTTAGAGGATGCAATTAAGTAATTAAAATTATCACTTAATTATGATGATAATAACAATGAGGAATATTTTAATTAAGTAATACAATTATTTAATCAAACTAGAGAAAAGAGATTAATTAAATAATAAAAATAATTTAATTAGTGTTTAGAAGAATAATTAGGGAATATTGATAGAATATTAATTAGAAGCTAAATAATTGTTTAAAACTATTCAACTATTAGAATTGGATATTTAAATGATGAATTTGAAATTTGAATTAAGAAGAAAGACACAAATTTATTAAATAATAAATATTATTTAATTAATTAATAGGAGCATTAGTAAAATTGATTCTTGCAGCCATGAGATAATTTTAGGTGTCTACATTTTGCCCCTCTTTGAGATAGTGCATTTTCAGGCATTGTTTCAAAGAATAATTAGTTAAAATCATGCCCCAATATGCCATAGTGGGAACAATGTAACAATGAGGTAATAGATGCACCCTCAAGAGATTTTTTGTGCAATAAAGGCATGAATGATCTCTTGAAATAAGATGAGAAATTTTAGATGAAATGATGAAAGAGAAGAATAATTTGTAAGAAGTGAAGAATGTTAGTAGATTATGATGACTATTTGATCAACATTGGATACATAAACTGTTGACAAGAATTATGTATGGTTTTAGGAAGGACCCATCATGTATAAGACTAGAAACAACATCTGATTTTAGGAAAGATACATCTTGTCTAAGGCAAATGATGATGTCTAGTTTCAGGAAATATATATCTTGTATAAGAAACATGATGGTTTATTATTGACTAATTAATTGAATGATTTGATGAATTTGACAAATTGATTTGACCATTTTGACAGATTGATTAATTGACTAATTTGACTAATAGAAGAGATGTTAGTGACATGACTAGATTAAGTAATTATTAGATTAAGCTAGGTGGGAAGTTGAACCATCGTTGAAATTAAAAATCCTTAAATACCACATTCTCTAAAATCTTCCAACTTCGAACAATTATTTTTCACCATTGAGCCACTTTTATTTAGCAACACGGGTATGCTCCCACCAAGATATTGAAAATCAAGGTAGGATTGTCCCTTAGCAATGAATAGGCAAATAGAATAGACAAGGAATGCTAACCAATCTATCTAAGGGTATGGGGATTATGATAGGAAACTTGCATACAACAATATGACATTTCCACATAACCCATTATAGATATGATGCAAATAAACACTTAAAATATACATGCAAGAGAATAGACAACATACCCACAGAAATATGACATGATATATATCCTAGTAAATCCTCATGAGGGAAAAACAAGCCTCCAAAAGCATCCATCACCATGTATTATTCATAAAAACACCATTCAAATACAACCATGGAAGCCTTCAAAACCCTAGCCACAACCAAGTAATCCATGTGAACAAGCATGAATCCACACATCCCATGTCATGCTTCCAACCTTCACAAATGCTACCTTTGGCTAACCTATTTCCACCTATCTAACCTCAACAACTACCCTTATGGTTTCTTTTATAGAAACAAGCTCCCACAAAACCACCAAGTGGTATTACATAAACCATGTGTTAAAACCATGTGCTACCAAACCCTATTGACCCACATTTAATATTAGGTACTTTATTTACTTTATTTCCCCAATATTAAATAATTACATCAAATGATATCACAATGTTACAATACAACTCAAAAAGAATATTCCATGGGAATCCCTACATGTTGCACGTCTATTTAGGTGCAACATTTACACAATAAAATGAAATAATACAATAATAAACATTATTATGCAAGGTGTACAACACCATTTTCTCAACAATATCCCACTTTTTGTATACATTGCATAAGGATCAATATGTAGCCACATAAATGAACAAGGAAACAATCCCTCCTAGCACATACACCATCATGAACCAAAGTACACCATGTGCTCTATCTAGGTACCTACAAAAAATCAAAGTATCCACCATCTCATACATGAGTGATCACACCTCCTATTATGCCAAAGCCACATGACATACATATAATCCATCCAAAGAGAAATCCACCTAACTTGTCACGTAAGAAACATAAATCCTATACCAACTGATATCCCAAGAACAATCACTCAGTCCAAAGGTAATCACATGTATCTGTAGCTGTCAAAACCATAATTGAAATAGAACCCACAAAAAGTGTTAACCCATCCAACTATCCATACCTCTAAGGTATACCAAGTGAATCCCAAATCATCATATCCAACCTGTAACCTATAACCACAAGCCTCAAGAGCAATACTTGCCACATACAAACCAAGAATCTCCCACTGCAAAGGTAATGTCAAATCTAAAAAAGAATCCACTCACAACATCTCATAGAAGTGAATCCATGTAGTATCAAGGACATCTACAATAATATGCAATATATAAACCAATATCCTACAAGAACAACTCTCACAACAAGTATCCAACACTCTCCCAAGTCCTCCACAACCAACAAAGAAAATAGATAAAGGAATAACCATGTCATCTCTCACATGACACACATTAACACAAACTAGTGATCACAAACTCCAACCAATCTCAAACCCAATGTAAGTGAAACTGAATATCTAGGAAGATAACCAATACCAAAGAGACCATGAAAATCATAACATGTACCATGTCCTTCTACACACCTCTAGATGCCAATTGTTCCAAGTATGATCTCCTCCATAAGACCCCAAACAAGAAGCCACAAAAACACCAAAACCATACTATATAACCAATCATTGATGTAAACCTCTCACAAGAAGATCAAACTCATAACCATTTATAATCAAAGGAACATGCCCAATAAAACCATCTCCTAAAATCAACCATGATGATATCACAACAAGATGTGCACAAGATGTGTTTAAGGCCTTGTTTGTGTTTCTTTTTTTGGTGCTGATGCACTTGAACTATTGGAGCCTAATTGTCTTATCTTTATTCTCATTGTAAAAGGTTTTGGGTCCTTTCAAAATCTATTTTTACGTAATCAAAACAAGAGGTGCACAAGGATATAACCAATGCCAAAATCATCTCTCAAATGAACCCTCCCAGACTAACTCACTCCATATCTCAAGATCCATATCCATGAAAGATAACCATAAACATAATAAACATGAGAAGAAAAAAAGGGCTATACCTCTCAAGTAGTAAACCGTTGAGTAGACCAAGATTGGGGAATGAGAATCCTCATCAAGATATCCAAGTCTCCAACCAAGACTAATGTAAGAACACTCTCCTCTCAAGTCCATATCAAGTGAAGGCTCCTTGGTCTTCCTGTTGAAATAATTAACCATCCCAACACATACATCTATAATCCCAAGAGAAAATCAGTATCACCTTTGTCTCTAAGTATTCATGAGCACCTGTAACCATTCAATCCATGCCAACTCCAAATGCAACATAGCAATATCATGAAGTATCCAAAAAAAGATCAATGTACTCAATACCAAGAAAATAAACCAAGATCAATGTCACAAATCCAACCTAGGAATCAGGATCATAAACATGACAACCATGATCTAAACTATCTCAACCAAGGAGATACCATGCTCCATATGAACATACTATAGTATTCCAAAAAAAATCTAAACATGTATCAAGAGTATACCATGACATAATAATGAAACCATCCTAAAACCAAGGATAAAATGTCAAATAAAAGCATTAACCACACCTCTACCTAGGACCCCATGAGTCCTCAAGATGTCACCATCTCCACACACCATGAAGATAACCACCACCTACAAGTGCACTAGAAAATTTCAAAGATGCTTCTACAAAAATAGGATCTAAGACACCCTCCAACATCTGCAAGCACTAAATCAATATCATTAAAAATAGCTCCCACTCAACCATGTTACTAAGTCACGCATGGAATCATGATATCCATCTCCTACACAAAGAAGATACAAAACCAGGAACCAATCTTGCACCGCCACACCATCACTATCACAAGATCCCACCAAATTGTGTATCCAAGCTATCCATGACATCATGATGAAACCATCCTCTAACATGAGAATCAACCAATGCATCAAACCATGAAATAAATCAAAGTGCACAATCATGAGCTCCCCAAAAGAAACCAAAAAATAACCATGATCCTCAACCAAGAAGATATGCCGCCATAACCAAATCAGGAATCCAAACAAATAATCATCAACCAAAATACTTGTCAACATAATATAGTCAACCATAATCCTCCACCATGAATGTACCTGGTAACAAAATATCATCCCCTCTACATGAAGACAAATCAACAAATCATGTGAGAAAACCATGCCACCATCTGAATATGTGCCAACAATGAAAGATCAATGGGCATAGAAAACCCATATCCAAGCTATAAATGCAACTTGTAAGTATAGACCACTTACACAAATGCATAACTTGTAGACCCAACAAAGCATCATACATATCCAAATCAAACTAATAACCATGTCAACATGAGACCAATCTGATATATAAACCAAGTATACAATGACATCAAATCCAAATCTCCAAAAATAAACTGTCATAAACTCACATGTCACCATAGTCAATATAACCATAAACTTGTTTAGATCAATATATCATAAAATAAATCATGTCAAACCTGGACCAAATCTGAACCTATGTGTAGATCTCTTGTGGATCTTTCCATTGACTATTTGAAGTCCAAAATCTGACTCCATATGCCCAAGTTATGCCCGTTTGGAAAAATCAACCTCCTAGGCCACAAATTCAATAACAGATTCCAAAGAAAATCACCAATATGTGTCTATGTAGGAAATGGTATGACACATCTAAATTTCATGGGATCTACGAGGATGGACATGTCAGGAGGATTTTGAAAACATTTTTTTTTGGTTTTGTATCCTTGGTTCTGATCAAGATCAAGGGAGGTATTTAAGATAGGTAATATGAAATATGATAATGGATGATGGAGGTAAAGGATCAGTAAGACAAAGGATTTGTATTGAAGGGTGAGGATAAAGTGAAGAAAATGGTATCTTATCAATATCAAAAGTGGATAAATAGATATGGAGGTTGATAGGATGATGTAAATGTTACCCTAATTTCCATATGCATACAAATTTGGCCAAACCTATCCCCAGGTCTTTTTTTTCACCTTGCCAAGCATGCCTAAAATTTTCATGAATTTATCTCTTGTTTCCTAGCCTCTGCAATCTTTTAACTCTCTGGTCTGTAGGTCAAAAAATTCATAAACTAGCTGTTGGTGTTAAAAAACCCTAAGAGACCCTAGACCATGTTCTATTTTCATGTTACTTTATCTCAGCCACTTAAGTCCCCAAAAACCCATGTGTGTAATTCTTTCCTTTCAGTCACAAGATCTCTTAATCTAGGCGGTTAAGTTCTTAACATCCCGCGACTCTGCAAGTGGTTTGCCTTTCCTCAGTCACTAATTCTCTAAGTTTTTCAGTGGTTACCTTTTCCTCTCGGTGAACTGGCAACTGCAGTGTTTTTCTTAGTCACAAGAGAAATTGACAGTGCTTCTAAACATTCAGTGACTCCGTGGATTGCCTTTCAGTTAGGCATTCACTAATTGAAACCCCGGGTTGGACTAAATACTCAACAATTCTGCAAATGCCTTGTTCGCTTATTCTGCAGACTTAACCAAGGTTAGGAATTCTATTCGGTGATTGAGCGATTCTTCCTTTGGTCGTGCATTCACTTAAGCTTCCAAGGTTAAGTGATAAGTGGGGTCCCAGTTGATGAGATCAACAGTTGTCGTAAGATCTCATAGCATGTGTCAGAGGCTTGCGATCTTATGACAACCGTCGATCTTCCTTTTTCCTCAATGCTTCATGCCTTTGTGGGTCCATTTCCATGGTGTCCTATGTAGAGGTATTTCATTGGTTGAAGGGAGATGACTTGTAATTGTCAGCGGGCCCGGTTGTCAATCCTCTTTTGATCTAACGGCTGGCATGTTTTCTCATGAAAAGTGTCAAAGGTATGTGATTTTTAGACAACCGTTGATTCTCCTTGGTGACGTAACTCTTCATGCCTGGCGGGTCCACTGCTACATGTATATGAATGGTAGCTTCTGATTGGTCCACATAATGGTGATTAGGCACATGTCAGTGGGTCCTGATCTTTTTGGGAGGTTAAATTATAGCAAGATCTCATGGTTATTGCTACGCCACTGGGATAAGATGCACGCTATTTAAGTCAGTGATTTAGTGATAGCCATCCATTTTTCCAAGTGTTCAAGTCTTTTTCAGGTGGGTCTGATGCCAGGTCAAAGTGATTTGGAGGTTCGGGATTGGTTTCTGAGTGCTAACAAGGTTATAGGTGGGTCCATTTGTCAGAGGGGTCCCGGTCTAATATAGATCTATGGCTAGTGTAAAGGCGTAAGGAATATTTAGGGGCCATGAGATCATGCCCCCACCATTGGATCAAAATCTTATCTTTAGTGGGTCTATCGTCAGAAGGTGTGTTGAGGTATCTGCTGATGGGGCGGTTGAGAACAAATAGAAGATTGACATGTGGAGATGGGCCCAGGGTTAACAAGTATTCGGTGGCTCTGATAAGTTCCTTTTGGTCATGTATTCATGTGATAAAATAGCAGTGCTCCAATCGATCTGGCGAATGCATGAATGTGTGTATTCGTAGAATCTCATAATTAATTAGTGAAGCCCTAAAGTTCTTAGTGACCTAGCGATTGTCTTCGATCGCCAGTTCACCAAATGTAAGCCAGAATTCTCATGAGTGGTTAAGGGAGTGTTCTACAAATCAGCAAATAAAGGGATTTCTCTTGTTCGCTTAATGTAACTAGGGTTATTAGAAAGACCCAATGATTCAACGAAAAGCCTTGTTTGCTAAATTGCTTAACCAGACTAGGGTAAGCCAAAGGATTCTGTGAATTAGAAAGAAGTCTTCAGCCATGTAGTCGCTGAATGACTTAAAGGAGGAAAACTTGAGGTGGGTCCAAATGTGCTGATGTGCTAAAATTTCATTAGTCCTCATATTGCTGATATGGATTTGAACTTTTCAAAAGGGTTTCACGATCATTTTAGGATAGATCTGAGCCATTCATCTATCGAGAAACAAAGGATATCGATGGTCACATTTTAAAATGACCGGCTAGCCGTTAGGTTTTCAAATTCAAATGTGTCTAATAGGGTTTTTGCCAGCATTTGATTTGCAGGCTGCAAGTGATGAGGTAGCTCAGAAAATATATGTCTCTAGGACATTTGCAGTTGAAAGAAGATGATGAAGTAGTCTGGGTGGCCTTCATGGGTCAATTCTTGTCTCAAAAATGTACCAACTTGAGCATTCATGGCGAGACTTTATGTAGGAAAGCAGATGAGTCCAGGTTGCTTGTCCGTGAGTTGATGCAGTACAGAGATGGGCACATAATATCTGATTGGCCATAGTATTACAAAGATGTATTTATGATTAGATTTGATGGCAATTAGGGTTTTAATATTATTCTAATGTAAAATCCATGAAACCCTAGTTAGGTTTTTGACTCCTGCCTGTGTGCAGTTGAGTATGTATATATTGTTTTTTTGGAGCTTTAAAGTCTCAGAGTTGGACAATTGTAAAAGAATTTCATTTTTCTTAAAGGCTATCTGTGGCAATTTTTCTACCCTCTGGCTTATACAATTGTATTTCTCCCATTGATTATTCAGATATTACAGAGGTATTTTGTGACAATCCTTCATGTCCCTATGCTCCCTTGTTTGGGTCATCTCTTATTGGATCAAAGTATATGTATGCTTTTTTTTAAATGACAACTTAGGGTTCATGATCCCTCTTATTTTCTGTGATTTTGTGTGTTATTGTGTTTGATCCAATTTAGATGCTTTTGTGGGCATACTTTAGCCCCCTAACAATCTTTTCTCAATCCTACACCGAGTCGCAGAAGTGAATGTCTGCTTGTAGGTCATAAATTGTGTCTTATGTTCAGACCCTTCTATGAAATACTTATGCAAGCCTATTCAGTGAGTTGTGACCTATTAGACCTGAGCCTTTCATTGATTTCATTCCTCTGTATTGAGATCCAAACCCTAATTTTGGTGTATCACCTAGTAGGTAGTTTGCTTTTAGTCATTTCCCTTTATAAGCATTCCTTCTATCCCTTTCCCTCAAAAAAATTACTTTTATTGTCTAAGAGAAAATTAAGGTGATTATCCAAGAGGAACCAGCCTAGAACCTAGAGGTCTCATCTCAATTAGCATAGGTCCCACACCTGGAGATGATTCCCATGTTATACTAGGTTATCAAGACTATGAGAGCTTGAGAAAAAGGCACAAACTTAGTGTATAATAGTAAAATTAAGGATGAGGGATCATGGAGACTGTAGTAGGTAGGATAGCATGAATCAAACTTGCCCCCAAGTGTATAGTGCAAGACGATAATGGATAATACATGACACCTATTTTCCAAGTTTTCATCATGTTATTTTCCCAAGGAACCAAAAGAAGTGGTTTTCACCATAGGATGAAATATTTCTCTTTATTTCCATTTTATTGGTGCATACCATATGTCTATTTGCCAATTTTTCATCAAGGTGATGATTTTTTACTTTTGTATTTTTTTATTTTTTGGAAGACAATGGATGCATGAACTAACATGAAGGAAGGACCCAATCATCTTGTTCTTTTTATTATATTTAAATACATTCTATGATGGACCATGGCTATTGAAAGTATGCTCAAAGATGTTGATGGGGTGATGGAAAATGGGTGATAAAATGGACTAGAGTAAGGGCTTTTGCAGAGGAATGGACAAGAGGGATGGAAGGATGGAAAATAGATGTTAGATAATGGATGGGATGTTGGAAGATTTGTGCATGGGTGGATGGAAATTTTTGCAAGATCAATATTGGAACACATCTCAAGGGGTGGTGAAGTGATGGAAGGAAAATGGATTTTGGATCTTGGGATTGAGATGGAGGAAAGCATGCTAAATTTGGGACACAAGGACATAAAATGGATGGAGGAGGTGATGGAGTATCTAACCTAGTGGATTTTAGGACATAGGGAGCCAAAATAGAATTGGAAGATGGAAGATACTTATGTGGAGGAATAATGGGAGCCTTTAGAATAGAAATATTGGATGCCAATTTGAATATTTATTTAGGATGTAGTGATACTATGAGCAGCTTGTAAATCCATAGTTTTTTATTTTTAATTCTTCTATGGTTCTCTTGAAATAATTACTTCAATATGAGACTTAAAAATCCACATGGTTTTTTATTTTTCATTTTTTCTTGAAGGGACTTTGTGGCATTTTGAAATTTTCTTTTTTATTTTGGATCATTTTTTCTTTCTTTTTACATGTCTTCCAAATGGGGCATGTTGATCATTGGAAGTATGTGGATTTTTATACTTTTGTATATTACGCTTATCATAAAAATTGATTCAAATAGAATTGGGACTCATAGATGGATAGGGATGAGATGGAAGGATATTGAAGGGGTTCATATGTATGGATGGTTGTAAGGCTCTCAAGGATGTATGCCTTTTCTGATCCTTATTTATGAGAGGGTAAGTGGACTATGGACTAGGGGTGATATGGATGGTTGATGAAGGAATATAAGGACATAAGATGGGTGGAAGGTACAAAGACTTTTAATTTGGGATATAAGGGACTAAGATGGACATAAGGGATAAAGAATTTTAATTTGGGATATAAGGACTCAGAATAGATTTGGAGGATGCGGAAGGTGTATTCTTGGGTTTATATGGAGGAATATTGGATTTAGGAGGGATACCAACATCTTCATTGTATCTATGTAGCCAAGGCCATGATAATTAGGGTTTTATTTTATATAAAGGGGTTCTAATATACCTTGTTCATTGAGGCCTAACCCCTTTCCTTGGTAATGCATGTTCTAACAAATGTTCATAGCAATGAGATACTAATTATTTTTTAAACAAGTTGTAAGTTCATTTTGAGGTGGAGGAGGCATGTAAATAATGGTAGGATCATGAAGTAGACTAGACCAAATGAAAATAGATGAACCAGTTTGATATGTAAGAGGATCATTATTATCTTGGATAGGGGTGACGAGATCTTGAGGTAGATATGGAAGATTATGACATGGATATGGAGAGTGGATAGGATCTTGTGGTGGACATGAAAGATTATGACATGGAGATGGAGGATGAGTGAGAACTTGTGGTTGAAATGGAGGATTGTGACATAGAGATAGAGGGTGGATAGGATCATGTGGTGTAAATGGAGGAATACTTAGATCTTGACATGGAAGAGGATCATTTGATGGAGTATAAAAGACATCATGGTCTTTCTTAGGAGGTGGATTATGAATGGAAATCAGAAGGATGTTTTTCTCTTGGGATGAATAATGTTGGACATAAAACAAATTGGAAAGAGGATTATCATGAGATTCTAGGAATATGGGATCTTGCTCAAAGATTGGATGGGATTGTACATTCTTGGTATCTTTATCTTGACCTATTTTAGAACTTATTTATTTATACTTTGGATTATCCTCTTAACATGGGGTATGATTTACATATGTATGGTAGATTCATGAAAGGATCCAAAACTTGGGCATGATAGGAATGGACTTTGACTAGGACTAATTGGAGTATTCTTTCTTGGGAATGGAGCATATGATAGAATTAGATCTAATATTTTTTAATTGTTAAAGGGACTTGTATGAAGAAATGTACTAGCTTATATTTTTATTGTGGATATCCCTTAGGGGTAATCTGGAAAGGTGTCATCATTGTATGCATCATATAATGGAGATGGTTTGGATGAAGGAATAGTTGAAGATATGGAGGTTACTTGTGGGATGTTGTGAGACATAGGTATATGATTTTGATCATGTTTTGGAATAGTGACTTGACATATATCTAAGTCCTCATTAGGTGAGTTATTGGGATGTTTCTTTAATAGTAAAGTCACCTTGGTCAATGAGACTATGGATGATATTTTCAATTTTGAGAAATTTGGATTTTTATGTCCTTTGGTCCTATGGTATTCAAAGAAGTCATTGTCATTCCACTAGAATCATCTAAAATATCATATCTCGTAATGTATTACTTATAGAAGTATGATGCCATTTGATTGTATAAGATTCTTTATAGTTGACTCAATTAGCTCCCCTAAGGGTATTTATCTTCATTTTAGTTCCTATAGGCTATTTTCCATCGGTTTATTGTCTAGATGAACATGAGAGTCTATTTTATGTTTTTCCTTTTGAGATTGTGTGATTGGAATAGGTACAAATTATTCTACCTATATGTGACTAAGATGAGACTATGTTTTTGGGATTTTGATTTTTGCAAACAATTCTAAGGTAAATAGACAATGCAAAAAATAAATTACTAAGATTTGAGGCTAAGGTAGATAAAAAAATGAAGATTATGATAGTTAGGGTATGACACCAACATGGGTGTAAAAAGGTAAAAATAATGATTAAGGTGTGAACAAAGGAGACCTAAGAGAAATTCTAGAAATTTTTAAGGTGATACTTCTAGGAAAAACCTAAGTGATTGGGGGAATTATCTTGACCTCAAATTTAGGACTAAAATGATGAATTTATAGGATTTTTTTTGTGGCAATGATGATATGTCAAGAAAATAATTGATTTGGAAGAGATCAAGATTATTCTAAGGATCATTATTAGGATACACAAAAAGACAAGAGGTAAAAATGTTTGGGAACCTACAACAACCAAGTCAAATCCTACCATAAAGATATAGATTATTGAAATTAGTACTCCAAACATCAAAAGGGAATGAAATAATTGAATCCATAAATAATAATATCAAATAAAAATCAATGCAAATAAACTAAAATTCCTCCCTTTTCTCTCTCCTTAATGCAATATGTGGGCTCTCAAAATTTCTCAATTGTGATAGCATGAGAATTCAATATTGTGGTTGTCAAATTATGAGAATTATGTCTCATTATATAGAATTTTGGACTTCAATCAAGGTTGGGTAATTGGAGAGATAACTGGGATTGATTGACCAGATGACTAGGCTTGATTATTTGCATTTCTCTTCTAACAGTGGTAATTTTTCCTCATCTATTGGGAGTGTATCAATTAATTCATCCTTGGGTGTCTTGGAGAGGTTTTCACCCTTTTATACATCCTTTATTTTTTATTTTTTGGGGGGGGGTTAGAAGGTTCCTTTCATTTTTAACCTAAAAGCCTTATATTTTCATTATTTCCAATTTTGCAACTGAAGGACTGACATGACTCACAAAAATATGAATCTTGGTCTAGATCAATGATGAATCCTACTTTGTGATCTCCCATAGGTATGCCTTATTATAGTCTCAAGAACTCAACAATAGATTTATCATCCTCAAATATGTTTATATTTGGTTGATCTTGTTGGTCCCAATCAATTATCTCAAGGTAGATTAGGGAAATATTATTTCTACCTTGGATTTAGGATATAGGAATTGATTTCAAGGTGTTGATATAGGAATCAGATAGGGATTCATGGGTTTCTAAGGATGAGGTATATGTAGAACCAAGTTGATTCCAAAATTATTGTATCCAATCATGTCAATATTTGGGTCTATTGTGTAATAGTAATCGAGAAATAGTGATATTTAGGTGAAGGGTACTAGAAGTCTTAGGGATATCCTACTCAGTCATTTGAGTCTAGTTCATAGTGGTACTCATAAAATGCCTCAATTTTGTCAAATAGCATGCATCATCATCATTAGGTAGCTGGATATTTCAGGTACCCTCCTCAGGTGGTTGGCACCCTAAACCTTGAAACTTCAGACTTAGTTTGGGCAATATTGGTTCCAAAATTCCTTGATCTTAATTCCTAAGGCTACTAAATCCAATGTATCCTTTTTTTAAAAAAATTTAATACCCCCTTCTGTATTCATGAATAAGAAGTATGGTGTTAGGGGTTTCTCATGTCTATATAACCAATATGATAGATCATCTTGTATGCAATGAAATTAGGGTTAGGAACACAAAGAAACACTAAGAATTTAACAAACAAATCATTAAAATATCTAAGATTAAACACTAAAAAATGAAAGAAAATGAAAGAGAATTCAAACCCTCACAAACTCAAGAGACTCCCAACGTGTAGAAGACTTTTCTAAAATGGATGTGTGCTCGATGGATACCTTGCTCAAGCTTCAATGGTGAATGAGGATTTTGGCATTATGGAATTATTTTTCTTATGTATTTGGACAAAATGACATTATGACAATGTATTGATGGTGGATTATTTGTGAAGGGAAGAGGGCTTAATTTATAGGAAAGAGGAGAGTGGAATGGATGGTCAAGATGCAAACCTGAGGAATGGTGGAGATTCATTTGAGAGAGAACATAGATTGTTCTTTTTCAAATGCCTCTCATTGTCTCATGTGTCACAAGGAGAGAGGTTGGGAAGTATGGGGGAATGTGACCATTTTGGGAGATGTGAGAGGGGGAAAATGTGTAAGAGGGAGATGGAGTGTATAAGGGATGTGTAAGATAATTTAAGGTTGACATGAGGTGAGAGAGTTGGGGGATGTGAGGATGTGACATGAAAATTGACTTGGGTTGGTTTTGGATTTCTTAAGCCATGGAATATGATTGTGCAAATATTTAGGGAATGATTAGGCTTGGATTAGGAGCTAAGTAGGAGAATTAGGAGGATGTGATGGGATGAGAGAAAATGAGTGGAGGATTGGATTAGCTAATCATGGGTCATTAGATAATTAAATGTGATTAGCATGTATGAATCAGTTGGGTTGAGTAAGAACTTAGGGTTAGGTATGGTAGTTGGGATTGGTTAGGTTAGGGGTTAAAGTTAGGAGTCATGGCTCAAATTGGATTAAATGCTATATTTAATTCCAAAATAGGAGGAAAAGAGGATTTGTGAATTAATTTAAATAGATGAATGCATTTATTTAAATCAATAGAGGAAGGGGGTTTTAATTAATTGTCAAACTATGGGTTTTTATTTAGATAATTAATTGGGCTATAGTTAATTAATTAAATTAATTAACTAGGAGATGACATAAATCAATTAAATAATTAATATTTAGTTAATCAGTGCCCTAGGAGATAACTAAATAGGATTATTTAATTGTGTAATGATATTTGGGTGTCTACATTTTACCCCTCTTCAACATAGTGTTAAAATAACATTATTTTGAAGATGTTTAAAATAATAAACATCGTGAAAAATTTACAAGGCAATGACATTGCCCTAGAATACAAGAAGAGAGGTTTAGACTGGGTGATGCTCCCTTGAGAGGGTGGTGGGGAAAGAAAAAGGGGGCCTAGGTGGTGTCTTGAAAGGAAGGAAAGGTTTAATGCAACTAGCCAAAAAAGGGCAAGAAGGGGTGAAAATATAGGAAATGGGGAAGAAAATGAGTTTAACAGGGAAAATGGGAAGGAAAAATGACTCATGAGAGGCCCTTAATAGGGGCTAAGAGGGCCAAAAAGAAGTCATTTGCGCATATTTGAGCTCTAATATTACATATAGAGATGGCATGAGGAGGGATACCGAGGCAGATGGATGATATTGTGAGGAGCACTCGGTAGCATTGAGAACCTTATAGACAGGTAGGATCAAAAAACATTCCCTTTTACTTTCTTGTTTTCATTTTATTTCAATTTCTAGCTTGCAAGTTTGTGATCCCGTAGGCTTGGGATCACCATCAGGACTTGTGGAATCATGATCTTGCACAATGTTGTTAGGATAGGGGGTGGGGAGGGGAGAAAGAGGGATCTTTGGCAAGATCACCAAATGCCTTGGGTATGTGGGATTTTGCGGGGGATTGTGATCCTGCGATGAATTTTTGGTGGGATCACAATCCCGGACCAAATGGGTGGTGGAGGATTAAATTATGTGATCTCATGAGGGGTTATTGGGGTAGGAGAATATCATCATAGGAATGCATTTGCATGACTGTATGGTTAGAAGAAAATTTCACAATCCTGTGCTTGTAGGATTGCGAGAGCTAGGGGTTTGCAGGATTGTGGGCAAAACCTATAGAATCGCTAGTGGAGGGTTTAGAAAAGAAAATTGGAGGGGACAGGGCCAGGAGACAATAGCGGGGCTAGAATTACTAGAATATGATAGGAAATAAAATTGATGTAACTGACTTAAATGGGTTGTAGTGGTTCATGGACCGACTAACTAGTTAGGAGAGGCATGCTGTAGTGTTGGAGGCGGTAGAGCAATTTACTCTAGTAGACTGGGCGTGAGTAGATGTGATTAGAGTTGGGTATCTGGTGGATGCCCAATAGATGGACGTATATGGTGATGGTGAGAAAATTGTGTGAGCAATGTAATTTAGAGATGGCCACCTTTCATCTCCCGATAGGGGAGATCACAGTTACATTGTAGGATATATAAAGGATTTTATGTCTGCCCATTTTGGGTACAGATGTGATTACAGGTGATACCACCCAGCAAAAGGTAGTGAAAAAATTGGTGGGGTTGGGAGTGGCACTGATATTGTGGCACAGACATCTTGTTAGGAATGGGAACACTGAGAGGGGGGGGTGAATCAGTGTTCACTGTAATTTATCTTTTTACTTAATCTTAAACTTAAATTGATTACTTAAATACTGAAATGAACATTCACATAAACATGAAACATGAAATCAAAACATAACACCAATATGGTTACGGTGAAACCCAAATAGGTAAAAACCCCAGTGGGAATTGACACCCACTAATATTTTGCACTAGTGTTTTATGATCCTTGTTAGAAGATCCTTAACCCTGTTAGGAGTTGCTTTACAATATGTTTAGTACAATAGACCTTGTCAAGGGTCAAACCCTATTAGGATTCTTTTATAATAAACCCTATTAGGGGTGTGCACTCACTGTCCTAGAGCTCACTACTCAAGTGGTGAAGGCTACAACCTTCTGATCTTAGATACACACTATATATGTTGGATGAACTGTCACTATGACACTGCTTGTCTGATCAGTTCCTTTGATGCCTTGATGCTTTGACCTCTTGCAAAGCTCTAATACATCTTATCAACTCTTCACATACTTCTGATCTTCTTATCTCAACTCTCTAAAAACTCACCTCCTAATTACAATGGGTGCATCTAATATTTATATGCGCATACAAAACAAATAACTAGGTCGGCCCTTTAACCGATTACATACAATGCTTCCAATTGAATTGGCTCAAGAATGTTTTAAAAAAAACATAAATACATGTCAAAAACCTAATTATAATAGGCACATGGCCTTTACAACATAATAATATAACCACAAATCAAAATTCCAACAGTCGGCTGCTTGCTCTGTTCTTCTCTGGCACACACTAGCTGTGTAAGTTCAATTGTCTGTAACTTTGTCATACTTGCATATCTGATCATGTTCTCATAGAATAAGCATGAATATACTCTAACCAACTTATCTTCTAGGGTTCATACCATAACTCAGTCATACGCATGTGCGTTGATGCTCTAATCTTTAGGTACTCTGTACACTGTCCAGTCTTCAACACTTAGCCAATTTTTTATCTTCTCATCAAGTGCGTTGACTCCAAAACACTATATGACTTTGTTTCCATAATGACAAGACTATATCTAGTCATATACACTAGTGTAGTCAACTTTCCAATAATCTCCCCCTTTGTCATTGATGGAAAAAAAGGAATATGGCATAGTTACTAACTATTCTCTTATACAAAACCTTTTGTTATATTCTATCTTATATCTCCCTTATATTCTTTGTTGTACATCTTCTTTATATATCTATAACTCCATGTTCTATACATACTCCCCCTTTGACATTAAGGACAAAGGTGCTTCAAAATTGAATCTACAAATACTTACAGTGAGAGAACATCTGGATATGCTATCTGTAAGTTTTGGATCTCTTTCTTCCAAAATGTGATCAATGAATTAACAATCTGGAGATGGGCACATAGAGCATATTGTAGCTTCTTCATCTTCTCCAAGTCTATTCTAGGACCTTGATCATATGTCACCATGGTGGCATCGATCTCCTTGATATTCTAATTAAGTATATATAGTGAGGGCGCAAGAGCATTTCTAAGCTGAGTCTGCCTAGCCCTTATCTTTGACACCTCTTTTTTTGCCTTCTCAATCTTGTCAATTTGTCCTTGATATACATTATTACACATATTTATATCAGTGGATGGGTCTTTCACTGATTTATTTACTTGCTCTATCATAGCTTTTTCCTCTTGTATCTTCCTAAAGTGGTCATTAGTTAACTTGTCCTGATCCATACAATCTGCAATAATCTTCCTTCCATTTGTTGAAAACTCCTTCAGAGATGCTTGACCAACTTTTAGAGAACTTAGGTCAAGTTCAAAGTTGTTGACTAGTTCACTCAGTCTCTTCTTCTGATACTTTTCTTTTGCAACTTGAGATGCTGACTCTTCCAAGGTAGAAAAATTTGTTTTGAAGACTGTGAGGATGTTGCTAACATCATCAACTGAATGTACCTTAGAAAATTTCTTTTCTGAAGGCAATAGACTATTCAATATGTTGACTAATTCAACAAATAGTGGGTTTCTCATTACCTATTTCTCTTTGGCTTTCTCCATTGTTAAGACACTGATCTTGATCAGCTCTTCTTCTCCCCAAGAATCCAAACTAGTTGTGTCAAGTATCAAACTTGACAACAATGTTGCTGGTGGTAGTGGAGTGATAGGTGTACTATCCATTACTTCTTGTTTTACCTTGATTAGCATTTCCACTAATGGTTCATCTATTTTCTTACTTTCTTTTATCTCTTCCTTTCCTTTTAGTTTTTCTACTTCCTTTTGTTTTTCTTCTTCTTTTTCATCTGTTATATCCTCAATCAATACTTCTTCTTGTTGATTGGGAGGAGTGTTACTACAAAGAGTTTCAACCTCTTGTGTGCTTACAAATGCTTCTTCAAACTTGTCCAAATTCATGTCTGTGGCCGCCATAGTGACTTTTACATTATCAATAAAAATTGAGTCATCCTTGAATGTCTCTAACATGGGTGCAGACTTATCTACCTCTATGGATGCATCAACTACATGTGTCGAATCCTATGGACCTATAGATGGAAGATTTATGGTTTCTGACTCTTTTGCATCCTTTGTGGGTACTTGAGCTATGGGCATAGTAGCTGGATACATGTTCCTATTCATGAAGACCTTCTCAAAGGCTTTCTCCATTTCCTTTGCAACCAATTCATAGTTCTTGTCCATTATGTACAGGGTCCTTGACTTGGTTCTAAGATTTGGTTTTACTAGATCTAGTAATATAGATTTCTCCTCTAGAGAACATACTGGAAAAATCTCATCTAAGATATTTTCTCTTATTCTCAAATTTTCTTTAATGGCTTGTCTTTTTAGGAACTCCAAGATGTTCCACACATTATCAAGAATTGTAGTCTTCAGTTCTAGGACTATCTTCTTAAACTTCAACATGTGTTTGACAATCATTCCATGTATCTCTGATTTGTCAATCTCACTGTATTTCTCATAGAACTTTCCTACTTGATCAATTTTGCCTTCATCAACAATCCTTGTACTTAACACACTGAGACTAGGTTTGAAGCTTACTTCTGGGGGTGCTTGAGTGTTCTTCTTGTTTCTTTTTATTCACAAGGATGGATGGTTAGTGATAATCTCTTTCTTCCTCTTAGGCATTGCCTTATACTCAGGAGGAGGAATAAGGTGAATGGTTTCCTTGGGCGCAGAAGGAGTAACATTAGTTTTACCCTTCTGAACATCAAATTCCTCAATTTTTACCTTCTTCAACTTTGGATCCTCAGATTTTGTCTTTGCTACTGGTGTGCTCTCTATTTCCAAAGCAATCTTCTCTTCCCTTGCTTTGTCTAAGTCTTCTTGTGATACACCATGGATTCTCAAGATCTCTGAAGTAACCTTGGAAACTTTTCTTTTTGTTGTTGCATTGTTCAATACATCATCTACTTCTCTTGTTTTCTCTTCATAAGTTCCCCATCTAGGTTCATTGGGGTCCTTAGGTGCTGAAAATAGAACTTGAGCATAAGCTTCTAAGATTGGTTCCTCAACCTCATATCCAAGTGGATGAATCCACTTTGTCCTTGGTTCAACAGCCTCCATGCATGTTGTGTCAGTCTCAACCATGAAACAAATAGTATCCTTGTATTTTTGAACTATCTTCTCTAGAATTTTGTATCTCATCTGCATCTTGACTCTAAATGTCTTTAACTCCAGTGTCAATAAGTCCTTCAATGTACTCTCAGTACATGCCTTGAGAGATATCTATGGCATTGTGGGGATAGATTTGTCTAGATACAAATTAGACACTTTTCAAACAATAGGAAGTACATATAGATAATTAGGGACCCAAACCTAAATATCTTGGTCTTGTCATGCTTGATGGCCTTAATGTTGTTTATTAATTATGCGTGCAAGATCTCACACAAATTAAACTCTCCATTTTCTTTCACAAGTCTTATTGCTGCAAGAATTGTGGCCGCAAACACACTGTTCACCCTGTTGGTGTGTTGGAACCTGTATCCCAGTATCATGGACATCAATTTGATGTCATCTTTCTCAATAGGATCTATAGTCATTCCACACCTATCACTTATTGACTTTCATGTTTTTTCAACAAGTTTTCTTACATCCTTTCCCGCTAGAAGAACGGCGCCTATCTTTGAGAGGCTTGTCATCTCATGAATTAGGTCACCTGTAATCCTGACCGATACTTCACCTATCCAAAATAGGTCTTCATGAATCTTGCTAAGTAGAATCTTTATCCATTCAGACTCATAGAACTCATATGCAGTTGCATATTCAACTATAGGATGATTATTCCACTACGCATACTCATCCATGAAGGTTTTATTAGGTTTTAACATTGTTTCCACGTGTGCTCTTATTATATCCAATCCTACTGGTTCTTTCTTACAATATATGTATTCCCTAATGTCTTCAACATTCATAACACCCATAGGCATGTGGGAGAATGCCCCTTCTAGTTCATCCAATGTGGATTTGAATGAGTGCCTCTTATAGACATATCTTTTCTTCTCCACAACATCAAATACAATAGGAGTAGCCATCACTTACTTGTAAATCACTTTCTAAATGATCTTTAAAGTCTTCTAAAATGGCGTGACGAACTAGGGTTTTCACAACTGATCAAATGTACTGCAAATCACTGATGAATCAATCTGCAATCCTTCACAATCAAATTCTAGGGCTCTTCTACTCTCTAATTGCTCCAAATTTGAATGCAATGAGAGATCTACAAACTTCTATGTACTTTAAAGTAGGAATTTTGTCATTAATGCTTGTTGCATAAACCAGGCTGTCACTAAAAATTTCTAACTTTCATTCTACAAACAATCAACTTGTGCACTCTTGCACATAGGTTCTGCTAGTCTCCAAAAGCTTAAGTCCAAAGGCACATACTATGAGGGTGAGTATGTCGGCCACGCAGGGGTCTAGAGCTAAATTAGCTCCCCCTATGACCTTGAGGGCCATTCATCCTGATGTAGAGGGTGCGTCCATTGTGGATGCATCCAATACATTCTCATCAACCTTATCCTTCTTCACCTCTGACCAAATCAAGCTCACATCCTCTGAATCTTTCACAAACTTGACTTCTCCTTCTGTATCCAATACTGGTTCTTCATGATTTTTAGGGCTTTCCTGACCTTGTGTCCTTGATCTACAAAACTTTGAGATTTGTCTAGCCTTGTTACAAGAGTGGCAAATGACTGGAGGCCTTATATTCCTTGGTGCATTGACATGGGTCACCATTTTACATTGTCTTGCAGAGTGACCATTATAGTTACATATCTGACATGTAACATTCTGAGAACTTCTTACATTTGGCTGATTCATATTTCTCTAATTGTGTTGAGTCTTGTTTTTCTAACTTGTCTTCCAATTCATAGCTCTATGACCAAATTTATTGCATGAATAACAGTAACCATTGAAAGGTCTTATCTCTGTACAATTTCTTTCTATATGTCCATGCCTGTTACATGCATAACAAGTTTGATCTACTATCTTGCACTCATTCTTGGATGGTTCAACATGATCTTTAGTGTTGACTTCCAGTCTCCTTAGAATCTGAGGTATCTTCTGGTGCTTTCATTCTTGCTTCCATGTTGTCAATCTGATTTCATGCTTCATTATATCCAATGCAGCTAGTATCTCCTTTAACTCTTCTTACATACAATTGAGATTCTATCAAATTAGAACTAGTGTACAAATTATCAATGTGATTCTTGGCTTCTTTCAATTCAAGTTCCAAGCTTTCTTTTTTGTTCCTTAGCTCCAAGATTTCCATGTTTTCTTGCCTCAATTCTTCATTGAGTTGAAGGTTCTCTTTGATTTGTTCATCATAGACTTCCTGATTGTTAGTTAGCTTATCATCCAATTCTTCAATTTGTTCCTTTAGAGATGAATTTTCTTCACTGAGCTTTTTTATCATTATCCCTAAATCACTGGTAGAGCATTCCTTCAAATCCTTTCTTAACCTTTTGATGACTAGTTGAGCATCACTGACATTTTCTTTTAGTTCTTCAATTTCTTTTTCAGATCTATCCAGGTCTTCAAGAGCAGCTTCAAGATTTCTTTTCAGATGTTTCATTTCTAATTTGTCCATGTTATCCTCAAGTGGTTAAGCTTCTTTGTTGAGGACCAGAGCTCTAATACCAATTGTTAGGAATGGGAACACTGAGAGGGGGGGGTGAATCAGTGTTCACTGTAATTTATCTTTTTACTTAACCTTAAACTGAACTTGAATACTTAAATACTGAAATGAACATGAAACATGAAATCAACACATAACACCAATATGGTTATGGGGAAACCCAAATAGGTAAAACCCCAGTGCGAATTGACACCCACTAATATTATGTACTAGTGTTTTATGATCCTTGTTAGAAGATCCTTAACCCTATTAGGAGTTGCTTTACAATATGTTTAGTACAGTAGACCTTGTCAAGGGTCAGACCCTATTAGGAGTCTTTTAAAATAAACCATGTTATGGGTGTGGACTCACTATCCTAGAGCTCACTGCTCAAGTGGTGAAGGCTACAACCTTCTAATCTCAGATACACACTATATCTGTTGGATGAACTATCACTATGACACTGCTTGTCTGATCAATTCCTTTGATGTGCTGATGCTTTGACCTCTTGTAAAGCTCTAATACATCTTATCAACTCTTTTCATACTTCTTCTCTACTTATCTCAACTCTCTAACAACTCACCTCCTAAATACAATGGGTGCATCCAATATTTATATGTGCATACAAAACAAATAACTAGGTCAGCCCTTTAACCAATTACATACAACGCTTCCAATTGAATTGGCTCAAGCGTGTTTACAAAAAAAACATATTTACATATTGGAAACCTAATTACAATAGGTGTATGGCCTTTAAAACATAATAATATAACCACAAATAAAAATGTCAATAGTCGGTTGCTTGCTCTGTTCTTCTCTGGCACACACTCACTGTGTAACTTCAACTGTCTGTAACTTTGTCATACTTGCATATCTGATCATGCGCTCATAAACTAAGCATGAATATACTCTAACTAACTTATCTTCTAGGGTGCATACCATAACTTGGTTGTACGCACATGCACTGATGCTATGATCTTCAGGTACTCTGTACACTGTCTAGTCTTCAACACTTAGCCAATTTCTGATCTTCTCATCCAGTGCACTGACTCCAAAACACTATATGACTTTATTGCCATAATGAAAACACTATATCAATTCATATACACCAGTTTAGTCAACTTTCCAACACATCTATCTTTGGCTAGACATTTAGTAGTGGCACCTCCAATGCACTGAGTTTACTTATATGTATGTGGGCTAGTTTGAGGGTATATTCCCCCTAACACATGAGAGATGAGTGTGACACTAGCACTCATCCTAGTGATCATGTATATCATAGATGCAGGTGTCCCAGCATCCTAGAGGATGTTGATGCTTGTAGAGATATATAGATACCTACATTAGATAGTGTACCATGGAGGAGAGACACAGGGGTGGAGCATAGGCTTTTCCTCCT